>CM066978.1:0-685000 GCA_033971965.1 Cucurbita ficifolia
GAAGCTTAGAATATGGAAGAAAAAGAACATTTACTCGTGTCTATCGGACCTCACAACCTCAACCACGTCGAGAAGACCCTCGTGGAGGCACCTCAATCATTATGTGAAAAACCCAAGTTTCCTTCGATCTTTTTGAACGAAACAGTAACCAACGCTCGTGCCTGACGAATTTGAGGCATAAGTTGGGTTAAAGTACGAAATTTAATCTTAGAATCACACCATATCCACTAAAGATTGTCCGAAGCTTAGAATATGGAAGAAAAAGAACATTTACTCGTGTCTATCGGACCTCACAACCTCAACCACGTCGAGAAGACCCTCGTGGAGGCACCTCAATCATTATGTGAAAAACCCAAGTTTCCTTCGATCTTTTTGAACGAAACAGTAACCAACGCTCGTGCCTGACGAATTTGAGGCATAAGTTGGGTTAAAGTACGAAATTTAAACCCATTCGTTTTCGGGCCGTTTTGGTTTCAAAATCCATAGGTGTTAACATTGGAACTTTTTTCTCCTTCGAGTGACGGTCGTTCACTCGATCCGAAGAGTTGTTTTCTCGTCTTAGAATCACACCATATCCACTAAAGATTGTCCGAAGCTTAGAATATGGAAGAAAAAGAACATTTACTCGTGTCTATCGGACCTCACAACCTCAACCACGTCGAGAAGACCCTCGTGGAGGCACCTCAATCATTATGTGAAAAACCCAAGTTTCCTTCGATCTTTTTGAACGAAACAGTAACCAACGCTCGTGCCTGACGAATTTGAGGCATAAGTTGGGTTAAAGTACGAAATTTAAACCCATTCGTTTTCGGGCCGTTTTGGTTTCAAAATCCATAGGTGTTAACATTGGAACTTTTTTCTCCTTCGAGTGACGGTCGTTCACTCGATCCGAAGAGTTGTTTTCTCGTCTTAGAATCACACCATATCCACTAAAGATTGTCCGAAGCTTAGAATATGGAAGAAAAAGAACATTTACTCGTGTCTATCGGACCTCACAACCTCAACCACGTCGAGAAGACCCTCGTGGAGGCACCTCAATCATTATGTGAAAAAAACCCAAGTTTCCTTCGATCTTTTTGAACGAAACAGTAACCAACGCTCGTGCCTGACGAATTTGAGGCATAAGTTGGGTTAAAGTACGAAATTTAAACCCATTCGTTTTCGGGCCGTTTTGGTTTCAAAATCCATAGGTGTTAACATTGGAACTTTTTTCTCCTTCGAGTGACGGTCGTTCACTCGATCCGAAGAGTTGTTTTCTCGTCTTAGAATCACACCATATCCACTAAAGATTGTCCGAAGCTTAGAATATGGAAGAAAAAGAACATTTACTCGTGTCTATCGGACCTCACAACCTCAACCACGTCGAGAAGACCCTCGTGGAGGCACCTCAATCATTATGTGAAAAACCCAAGTTTCCTTCGATCTTTTTGAACGAAACAGTAACCAACGCTCGTGCCTGACGAATTTGAGGCATAAGTTGGGTTAAAGTACGAAATTTAAACCCATTCGTTTTCGGGCCGTTTTGGTTTCAAAATCCATAGGTGTTAACATCGGAACTTTTTTTCTCCTTCGAGTGACGGTCGTTCACTCGATCCGAAGAGTTGTTTTCTCGTCTTAGAATCACACCATATCCACTAAAGATTGTCCGAAGCTTAGAATATGGAAGAAAAAGAACATTTACTCGTGTCTATCGGACCTCACAACCTCAACCACGTCGAGAAGACCCTCGTGGAGGCACCTCAATCATTATGTGAAAAGCCAAGTTTCCTTCGATCTTTTTGAACGAAACAGTAACCAACGCTCGTGCCTGACGAATTTGAGGCATAAGTTGGGTTAAAGTACGAAATTTAAACCCATTCGTTTTCGGGCCGTTTTGGTTTCAAAATCCATAGGTGTTAACATTGGAACTTTTTTCTCCTTCGAGTGACGGTCGTTCACTCGATCCGAAGAGTTGTTTTCTCGTCTTAGAATCACACCATATCCACTAAAGATTGTCCGAAGCTTAGAATATGGAAGAAAAAGAACATTTACTCGTGTCTATCGGACCTCACAACCTCAACCACGTCGAGAAGACCCTCGTGGAGGCACCTCAATCATTATGTGAAAAACCCAAGTTTCCTTCGATCTTTTTGAACGAAACAGTAACCAACGCTCGTGCCTGACGAATTTGAGGCATAAGTTGGGTTAAAGTACGAAATTTAAACCCATTCGTTTTCGGGCCGTTTTGGTTTCAAAATCCATAGGTGTTAACATTGGAACTTTTTTCTCCCGAGTGAGTGACGGTCGTTCACTCGATCCGAAGAGTTGTTTTCTCGTCTTAGAATCACACACATATCCACTAAAGATTGTCCGAAGCTTAGAATATGGAAGAAAAAGAACATTTACTCGTGTCTATCGGACCTCACAACCTCAACCACGTCGAGAAGACCCTCGTGGAGGCACCTCAATCATTATGTGAAAAACCCAAGTTTCCTTCGATCTTTTTGAACGAAACAGTAACCAACGCTCGTGCCTGACGAATTTGAGGCATAAGTTGGGTTAAAGTACGAAATTTAAACCCATTCGTTTTCGGGCCGTTTTGGTTTCAAAATCCATAGGTGTTAACATTGGAACTTTTTTCTCCTTCGAGTGACGGTCGTTCACTCGATCCGAAGAGTTGTTTTCTCGTCTTAGAATCACACCATATCCACTAAAGATTGTCCGAAGCTTAGAATATGGAAGAAAAAGAACATTTACTCGTGTCTATCGGACCTCACAACCTCAACCACGTCGAGAAGACCCTCGTGGAGGCACCTCAATCATTATGTGAAAAACCCAAGTTTCCTTCGATCTTTTTGAACGAAACAGTAACCAACGCTCGTGCCTGACGAATTTTGAGGCATAAGTTGGGTTAAAGTACGAAATTTAAACCCATTCGTTTTCGGGCCGTTTTGGTTTCAAAATCCATAGGTGTTAACATTGGAACTTTTTTTCTCCTTCGAGTGACGGTCGTTCACTCGATCCGAAGAGTTGTTTTCTCGTCTTAGAATCACACCATATCCACTAAAGATTGTCCGAAGCTTAGAATATGGAAGAAAAAGAACATTTACTCGTGTCTATCGGACCTCACAACCTCAACCACGTCGAGAAGACCCTCGTGGAGGCACCTCAATCATTATGTGAAAAACCCAAGTTTCCTTCGATCTTTTTGAACGAAACAGTAACCAACGCTCGTGCCTGACGAATTTGAGGCATAAGTTGGGTTAAAGTACGAAATTTAAACCCATTCGTTTTCGGGCCGTTTTGGTTTCAAAATCCATAGGTGTTAACATTGGAACTTTTTTCTCCTTCGAGTGACGGTCGTTCACTCGATCCGAAGAGTTGTTTTCTCGTCTTAGAATCACACCATATCCACTAAAGATTGTCCGAAGCTTAGAAAAAAAAAAAAAAAGAACATTTACTCGTGTCTATCGGACCTCACAACCTCAACCACGTCGAGAAGACCCTCGTGGAGGCACCTCAATCATTATGTGAAAAACCCCAAGTTTCCTTCGATCTTTTTGAACGAAACAGTAACCAACGCTCGTGCCTGACGAATTTGAGGCATAAGTTGGGTTAAAGTACGAAATTTAAACCCATTCGTTTTCGGGCCGTTTTGGTTTCAAAATCCATAGGTGTTAACATTGGAACTTTTTTCTCCTTCGAGTGACGGTCGTTCACTCGATCCGAAGAGGTTTTTTCTCGTCTTAGAATCACACCATATCCACTAAAGATTGTCCGAAGCTTAGAATATGGAAGAAAAAAAAAAAACATTTACTCGTGTCTATCGGACCTCACAACCTCAACCACGTCGAGAAGACCCTCGTGGAGGCACCTCAATCATTATGTGAAAAACCCAAGTTTCCTTCGATCTTTTTGAACGAAACAGTAACCAACGCTCGTGCCTGACGAATTTGAGGCATAAGTTGGGTTAAAAGTACGAAATTTAAACCCATTCGTTTTCGGGCCGTTTTGGTTTCAAAATCCATAGGTGTTAACATTGGAACTTTTTTCTCCTTCGAGTGACGGTCGTTCACTCGATCCGAAGAGTTGTTTTCTCGTCTTAGAATCACACCATATCCACTAAAGATTGTCCGAAGCTTAGAATATGGAAGAAAAAGAACATTTACTCGTGTCTATCGGACCTCACAACCTCAACCACGTCGAGAAGACCCTCGTGGAGGCACCTCAATCATTATGTGAAAAAACCCAAGTTTCCTTCGATCTTTTTGAACGAAACAGTAACCAGAATCACACCATATCCACTAAAGATTGTCCGAAGCTTAGAATATGGAAGAAAAAGAACATTTACTCGTGTCTATCGGACCTCACAACCTCAACCACGTCGAGAAGACCCTCGTGGAGGCACCTCAATCATTATGTGAAAAACCCAAGTTTCCTTCGATCTTTTTGAACGAAACAGTAACCCAACGCTCGTGCCTGACGAATTTGAGGCATAAGTTGGGTTAAAATATACGAAATTTAAACCCATTCGTTTTCGGGCCGTTTTGGTTTCAAAATCCATAGGTGTTAACATTGGAACTTTTTTCTCCTTCGAGTGACGGTCGTTCACTCGATCTGAAGAGTTGTTTTCTCTCGTTCTAGAATCACACCATATCCACTAAAGATTGTCCGAAGCTTAGAATATGGAAGAAAAAGAAAAAGAACATTTACTCGTGTCTATCGGACCTCACAACCTCAACCACGTCGAGAAGACCCTCGTGGAGGCACCTCAACCCAAGTTTCCTTCGATCTTTTTGAACGAAACAGTAACCAACGCTCGTGCCTGACGAATTTGAGGCATAAGTTGGGTTAAATTACGAAATTTAAACCCATTCGTTTTCGGGCCGTTTTGGTTTCAAAATCCATAGGTGTTAACATTTGGAACTTTTTTCCTCGAGTCACGGTTTAACGATTGACGTTGTTTTCGTTAGTATCATACCATCGGCAATTGGGGAGAAGCGTCGAAAAAAACAACGGCAGTCAATCTTGATGAGCCCTCGATCTGCACATTCTCGGATGTAGTGGAATCTGAATTTCTATGTGCTTGCTCCGGTCGTGCAAAACTGGATTTTTTATCAGGGAGATCGTAGCTTTGTTGTCCACGTATAGCATTGGTGGATCACTTTCTCTTCCGATGAGTTCTTCCATCAGTCGCGCAAGCCAAACCCCCTGTGTTGTAGCCGTCGAAGCGGCGATGTATTCTGCTTCGCAGGAAGACAAAGCAACTACCTTTTGTTTTGTTGATTGCCAGCAGATCGCGCCACCTGAGAGAAAGTAGATCATTCCGCTAGTGCTCTTACGATCATCAACATCACCGGCCATGTCACTATCACTGTAGCCGACCTGCTCAAGCTTCGTCTTTCCTTTCCCTGTGCTGTATCTCACACCCCAGCCTCTGGTTCCAGCCACATAGCGCAGGATGCGCTTGACAGCTACAAGATGCTCCTCCCGAGGTGCTTCCATGAATCTACTCACATATCCAACTGAGTAAGCAAGGTCAGGGCGTGTATTTACCAGATAGCGCAGGCTCCCGACAATGCTGCGGTAATTGGTGGCGTCGACTGTCGTTGTAGTGCCGGCCTTCCTTAGCTGAAGCCGGGCCTCCATTGGCATCCTTGTAGGGTTACTCTCCGCAAGCCCAGTTGTGTCCAGCACTTTTTTCGCGTACGCACTTTGGCAGATGGTGATGCCGGCAGTACTCTGTTGCACTTCGATGCCGAGGTAGTAGCTAAGTATGCCGAGATCGCTCATCTTGAAGTTCTTTGACATCTCCCTCTTGAACCTTTCGAGGACTTCCATGTCGCCTCCAGTGATTATGAGGTCGTCGACGTACACTCCCACAATCAGTCGCTGCTCACCATGGCCGTGCGTGTACATGCCATGCTCAGAGGCACAACGCTTCAACTTCAGTGACAGTAGGGTACTGTCGAGCTTCGCGTTCCAGGCTCGTGGTGCTTGCCAAAGCCCGTAGAGTGCCTTGTGCAGGCGCAGTACCTTACCTGGGTTGTCGTTGTCCAGGAAGCCAGGTGGTTGTCGGACGTATACGGTCTCCTTCAGCTCTCCATTAAGGAAAGCGGACTTCACGTCCATGTGGTGGACCTCCCAAGAGCAATGTGCCGCGATTGCCAGCAAAAGTCGGGACGGATTCTAACCTTGCCACTGGCGCAAACACCTCTTCGAAGTCCACTCCTTGCTTCTGGACGTAGCCCTTCGCTACCAAACGGGCCTTGTGCTTCACAACTTCTCCCTTTTCGTTGCGCTTCAGTTTGAAGACCCATTTGAGCCCTATGGCTCGATGTCCCGGCGGCATATCCTCTAGACTCCACGTTTGGTTCTTGATGATGGATGTCATCTCCTCCTGCATTGCCTTCAGCCAGCACGGGTTTCTTTCTGCTTCGGCGAAGGTGTCCGGTTCATCTGCGCTGATGGCATGTAGTTCGGCCACCTCTTGTTCAAGTTCGCGAGCCGCCAGTCCAGGTGGTTCACCTCCTCCCACTAGGTCGTCCATCCTTCGGTACCTGGCCACCAGATCATCATCGTGATCGACATCCAGCGTCGAATCCGCAGTCCGTGGTGTTGCGAACTCCACTGGTTCAGGAGGTGCAGCTGCTGGCGGCGGGGACCGTTCTTGATGCTGGGCTCCTCCTTCTTCCGGCTCGGTGACGAGGTACTCCACCGTGAATTGATTTGGGTTGTGATCTGCTACGATCACGTCGTTCCACTGCCAGAAGGTGCTTTCGTCGAAGATGACGTCGCGAGACACGTGAGCTCGCCCCCCCCGCAGGATCATAGAGTCTATATGCCTTGCTCCTGGGTTCGTAGCCGATGAAGACGACTTTCAGCCCCCTGGGATCGAGCTTGGCGAGGTGGGGACGTGCTACCTTCATGTATGCAATACAGCCGAACACTCGGAGATGACGTACCGCTGGCTTCTTGTTGAACTAGGCCTCGTGTGGCGTCTTCCCGTCGAGACTTCGCGTT
Source organism: Cucurbita ficifolia (assembly GCA_033971965.1). NCBI lineage: Eukaryota > Viridiplantae > Streptophyta > Magnoliopsida > Cucurbitales > Cucurbitaceae > Cucurbita > Cucurbita ficifolia. Next base: position 7,003 of record CM066978.1, read on the forward strand.
GGCGACCAATTGAGGAGATAGGCGGCCGTCATCACCGCCTCTCCCCAAAATCTCCCGGGCATCCCGGCCGTCATCAGCAATGACCTCGCTGTCCCGACGATGGTCTGATTTCGGCGCTCCACCACTCCGTTCTGTTGGGGGGAGTAGGGCGCCGTTAGTTGCCGTTGCATGCCGAGCTCATCACAGTACTTACCGAAGCTCTCTGAGGTGAATTCTCCACCTCGGTCCGTGCGTAGCACTCGCATCTTCTTCCCGCATTCGGCCTCCGCTCGCGCTTGAATGCACTTAATCGCCTCTGCCGCCTCACTTTTTGCTTGCAGCAGGGTCAGCCCCATAAAGCGGCTCTTGTCATCAACCAACAAGAGAAAAAAGGTCTTGCCGCCTGGGGTCGTGGGCTTGATGGGCCCGCAGATATCGCCGTGCATGAGCTCCAATGGTTCACCGGCGCGGTAGGATGCCTGAGAAGGAAAGGGAGTGCGTCTCTGTTTGCCGATAAGGCACCCGTCGCACAGCTTGTTCACGCCTTTGATTGCCGGCAAACCGTGCACCATCTCCTCCCGGTGTAATTTTTGTAGAGCAGGAAAGTTTAAGTGCCCGTACCTTGCGTGCCACTTCCAAGATACCTCTTTGGTCTTGGCTGAGAGGCTGACGGGTTGCTCTATCTCCAACTCCAGGATATAAAGACGGTTTGTCGTGCGCCGAACTTGCGTGAGCAGTCGTCGTCGCTCATCGCAGATTTTGAGTAGCCCGCGCTCGATGGTTATAAAGCAACCGGCCTCATCGAGTTGACCTAGGCTCACAAGATTAGCCTTGAGCCTCGGGATGAAGTAGACACCGGCCAACTTGCGGTGCTCACCTCCCTTGCTGATGAATAGGATGGTGTCGCGCCCTTCGATCTCGACGACGGAGCCGTCGCCGAATTTCACCGTCCCGCGAATCCCCGGGTCGAGCTCGGAGAACGCAGATCTAACCCCGGTCATATGGTTTGTTGCCCCTGTGTCGAGGACCCATCGCCGGTGCTCATGCTGCTCATCCCTCTCGCCGATATGAGCGAACACTCGCTCCTCCTTCAGTTGAATTGACTCCTCAGCTGGTGCCCTTTGCTACGCCCAGCTGGAGCTCTTCCTCGGGTTCGCCGCTCACCAGAGGAGTAGTTACGCCGTTGTCGATTACCTCCACTTCCATGGATTTGGAATCGAAATTGGGGACTTTGGATAAGATCGATTCACTTACCATGAAAAGAGCTGGCTCGTCCTCTTCGGATTGAGCCACATGGGCCTTCTCGGGAGAACCTCTTCGGATTGAGCCACATGGGCCTTCTCGGCCTTCTCCTTGGTCCTGAGCTTGCTCCAGCAATTCTTGCTCAGGTGACCTCTCTCCTTCGAGTCACGGTCACGGTCGTTAACTAGATCTGAAAAGTTGTTTTCTCGTTTTAGTATCATACCATATCCACTAAAGATTGTCCTAAGCTTAGAATATGGAAGAAAAAAAACATTTACTCGTGTCTATAAGACCTCACAACCTCAACCATGTCGAGAAGACCCTCGTGGAGGCACCTCAATCATGATGTGAAAAACCTAAGTTTCCTTCGATGTTTTTGAACGAAACAGTAACCAACGCTCATGCTTGTTGAATTTGAGACATAAGTTGGGTTAAAATACGAAATTTAAACACATTCGTTTTCGGGCCGTTTTGGTTTCAAAATCCATAGGTGTTAACATTGGAACTTTTTTCTCCTTCGAGTCACGGTCGTTAACTCGATCAGAAAAGTTGTTTTCTCGTTTTAGTATCATACCATATCCACTAAAGATTGTCCTAAGCTTAGAATATGGAAGAAAAAAAACATTTACTCGTGTCTATAAGACCTCACAACCTCAACCATGTCGAGAAGACCCTCGTGGAGGCACCTCAATTATTATGTGAAAAAACTAAGTTTCCTTCGATCTTTTTGAACGAAACAGTAACCAACGCTCATGCTTGATGAATTTGAGACATAAGTTGGGTTAAAATACGAAATTTAAACACATTCGTTTCCGGGCCGTTTTGGTTTCAAAATTCATAGGTGTTCACATTGGAACTTTTTTTGTCCTTCGAGTCACAGTCGTTAACTCGATTATAAAAGTTGTTTTCTCGTTTTAGTATCATACCATATCCACTAAAGATTGTCCTAAACCCTCAACCCTAAACCCTCAACACTCAACCCCTCAACCCCTCAACCCCTCAACCCCTCAACCCTAAACCCTAAACCCTAAACCCTAACCCTCAACCCCTCAACCCCCAAACCCTCAACCCTCAACCCCTCAACCCTTAAACCACTTAAACCCTTAAACCCTCAACCCTAAACCTTAAACCCTTAACCCTAAACCCCTAAAACCCTAAACCCTCAACCCTAACCCTCAACCCTCAACCCCTCAACCCTCAACCCCTCAACCCCTCAACCTTTAAACCCCTCAACCCCTCAACCCTCAACCCTCAACCCTAAAACCCTTAAACCCTAAACCTTAAACCCTTAACCCTAAACCCCTAAAACTCTAAACCCTCAACCCTAACCCTAAAACCCTAAAACCCGAAACCCCTAAACCCTAAACCCTAAACCCTAAACCCTAAACCCCAAAACCCCGAACCCCTAATCCCTAACCCTAAAACCCTAAACCTCTCATACATATCAGACATCTCATACATCTCAGACATCTCATACATATCATGCATTTCAGACATCTCATACATCTCATACATCTTAGACATCTCATACATCTCAGAACTCTTATACATCTCAAACATCTCTGACATATCATACATATTGGACATCTCAGACATCTCATACATCTCAGACATCTCAGACAACTCAGATATCTCATACATCTCATACCTCTCATTTATCTTATGTATCTCATACATATCAGACATCTAAAAAATCTCAGACATCTCAAACATCTCAGACATCTCAGACATCTCATATATATCAGACATCTCAGATATCTCAAACCTCTCATACATCTCATACATCTCATACATCTTAGACATCTCATGCATATTAGACATCTCAGACATCTCATACTTCTCAGACATCTCATACATATTAGACATCTCAAACATCTTAGACATCTCAGACATCTCAGACTAACTCAGACATCTCATACATATCAGACATCTCATATATCTCAGTCATCTCATATATCTCAGACATCTTAGACATCTCATACATCTCATACATCTCATACATATCAGACATCTCAGACATATCAGACCTCTCATACATATCAGACATCTCAGACATCTCATACATATCAGACATCTCAGACATCTCAGACATCTCATACATATCATGCATTTCAGACATCTCATACATCTCATACATCTCAGACATCTCAGACCAATCATACATCTCATGCATATCAGACATCTCCAACATCTCAAACTTCTCAAGCATCTCATACATCTCAGACCTCTCATACATCTCATACATCTCATACATCTCATACATATCAAACATCCAAGAAATCTCAGACCTCTCATACATCTCAGACATCTCAGACTTCTCATACATATCATACATGTCATACATATATCTGATACATCTCATACATCTCATACCTCTTATACAGATCAGACATCTCATACATATCAGACATCTCAGACATCTCATACATATCAAACATCTAAAAAATCTCATACATCTCAGACATCTCATACATCTCAGACATCTCATACATATCAGACATCTCAGACATCTCAGACCTCTCATACATCTCAAACATCTCAAACATCTTAGACCTCTCATACATCTCAGACATCTCATACATATTAGACATCTCAGAACTTCTCAAACCTCTAATACATCTAGATCGTCTACGACATCTCAAAAATCTCAAACATCTCAGACCTCTCATACATCTAAGACATATCAGACATCTCAGACATCTTGGACATCTCAGACATCTCAGACATTTCAGAGTTCTCAGAAATCGAAGACATCACAAACCTCTCGGACATTTGAAACCTCTCATACATCTCAAACATCGTAGACCTCTCGGACATCTCTAACCTCTCAGAATTCTTAGACGTCTTAGATATCTAAGACCTCACAGACATCTGACACATCAAAGACATCACAGACCTCTCAGACCTCCCAGACATCTCAGACTTCTCAGACCTCTCAGACATCGAAGACATCTCAAACCTCTCAGACGTCTCAAACCTCTCATACATCTCATAAATCTCAGACCTCTCAAACATCTCAAACATATGAGACATCTAAGAAATCTTAAACATCTCAAACATATGAGACATCTAAGAAATCTCAAACCTCTCAGAAATCTCAGACGACTCAGACATCTAAGACATCTCAGACCTCTCAGACATATCAGACATCTCAGACCCCTCAGACATCGAAGACATCTCAAACCTCTCAGACATCTCAATCCTCTCATAAATCTCATACATCTTAGACATCTAAGACCTCTCAAACCTATTAGACATCTCAGACTCTCGGACATATCAGACATCTCAGACATCTCAGACCTCTCAGACATCTTAGACATCTCAGACCTCTCATACCTCTCAGACATCTCAAACATCTCAGACATCTCAAACCTCTCAGACATCTCATACATCTCAAACCTCTCAGACATCTCAGATATCTCAAAAATCTCAGACATCTAAGACCTCTCAGACATCTTAGACATCTCAGACCTCTAAGACATCTCAGACATCTCAAACCTCTAAGACATCTCAAACCTCTCAGACATCTCAGAAATCAGAAATCTCAGAAATTTCATACATCTCAGAAATCTAAGACATCTCAAATATCTCAGTTCTCTTATACATCTAAGACTTCTCAGAACTCTTAGACATCTTAGACATCTCAGACCTCTCAGACATCTAAGACATCTCAGACCTCTCATACATCTCAGACATCTCCTTCATCTCATACATTTCAGACATCTAAAAACTCTCAAACATCTCAGACTTCTAAGACATCTCAGACATCTCAAACTTCTCATACATCTCAAACATCTCAGACATCTCAAACATCTCATAAATATCAGACATCTCAGACATCTCAGACATCTCAGACATCTCATACATCTCATACATCTCATACATCTCAGACTTATCATACATCTCAGACATCTCAAAACTCTCAAACATCTCAGACCTCTCATACATCTCATACATCTAAGGCATCTCAAAACTCTCAAACATCTCAGACCTCTCAAACATCTTAGACATCTCAAGCCTCTTAGACATCTCAAACATCTCAAACATCTCAGACATCTCATACTTCTAAGACATCTCAAACATCTTTGTCATCTCAGACATCTTATACATCTCAGACATCTCAGACCTCTCATATATCTCAGACATCAGACATCTATGACTTCTCATACATCACAGACATTTCAGAAATCTCAGACATCTCAGACCTCTCAGACATTTCAGACATCTCATACATCTCATACATCTCAAACTTCTCATACATCTCAGACATCTCAAAACTCTCAGACATATCAGACCTCTCATACATCTCAGACATCTCCATCATCTCATACATCTTAGACATCTCAAAACTCTCAAACATCTCAGACTTCTCAGACATCTTAGACATCTCAGACATCTTAGACATCTCAGACCTCTCAGACATCTCAGACATCTCAAACCTCTCAAACATCTCAGACATCTCAGACATCTCAGACATCTCAGACATCTCAGACATCTCAGAAATCTCAAACATCTAAGACCTCTCAGACATCTTAGACAACTCAGATCTCTCAAACATCTCAGACTTCTCAGTCCTTTCAAACATTGAAGAAATCTCAAACCTCTCGGAAATCTCAAACCTCTCAGAAATCTCAAATTTCTCATACATCTCAGTCATCGTAGACATCTTTGAACTCTTAGACAACTTATATGTATCAAATATCTAAGACCTCTCAGACATCTAAGACATCATAGACATCACAGACCTCTCAGACATCTCAGACATCTTAGAAATCTCATACCTCTCATATATCTTAGACATATCAGACATCGCAGACATCTTAGACATCTCAGATCTCTCAGACCTTTCAGACATTTCATACATCTCATACATCTCATACATCTCTTACATCTCATACATCTCTTACATCTCATACATCTCAGACATCTTAGACCTCTTATACATCTCAAACCTCTCATACATCTCAGACATCTCAGGCCTCTCATACATCTCATACATCTCAGACATCTCAGACATCTCAGACCTCTCATACATCTCAGACAACTCAGAACTCTCAGACATCTCAGACCTCTCATAAATCTCAGATATCTCAAACCTCTCAAACATCTCATACATCTCAAACATCTCATACATCTCAAACATCTTAGACATCTTAGACATCTAAGACATCTCATACCTCTCAGACATCTCAGAAATCTAAGACCTCTCATACATCTCAGACATCTCATACATCTCATACATCTCATATATCTCAGACATCTCATACATCTCAAACATCTCAGAACTCTCAAACATCTCAGAACTCTCAAACATCTCAGACCTCTCATACATCTCAGACCTCTCAGACATTTCAGACATCTCATACATCTAAGTCCTCTCATACATCTTAGACATCTCAGATATTTCAGATCTCTCAGACATCTCATACATCTCAGAGTTCTCAGAAATCGAAGACATCTCAAACCTCTCGGACATCTCAAACCTCTCATACATCTTAGACATCGTAGACATCTCAAACCTCTCATACATCTTAGACATCGTAGACCTCTCGAACATCTCTGACCTCTCAGAACTCTTAGACGTCTTAGATTTCTAAGACCTCTCAGACATCTCAGACATCTTAGACATCAAAGACATCACAGACCTCTTAGACCTCCCAGACATCTCAGACAAATAAGACATCTCAAACATCTAAGACATCTAAGACATCTCAAACGTCTCAGACCTCTCAGATATCGAAGACATCTTAACCCTCTCATACATCTCAGAAATCTTAGACCTCTCAAACATCTAAGACATATGAGACATCTAAGAAATCTCAAACCTCTCAGACATCTCAGACGACTCAGACATCTCAGAGATCTCAGACCTCTCCTACATCTCAGACATATCAGACATCTCAAACCCCTCATAAATCGAAGACATCTCAAACCTCTCATACATCTCAGACATCGTAGACATCTCAGACATCTCAGAACTCTTAGACATCTCATATGTATCAAATATTTAAGACCTCTCAGACATCTAAGACATCTCAGACATCTCAAAACTCTTAGACATCTCATATGTATCAAATATTTAAGACCTCTCAGACATCTAAGACATCAAAGACATCACAGACCTCTCAGACATCTCAAACATAACAGACCTCTCAGACATCTCAGACATCTAAGATATATCAGACATCTTAGACATCTCATACCTCTCATACATCTTAGACATATCAGACATCTGAGACATCTCAGACATCTCAGACATCTCAAACATCTCAAACCTCTCAGACCTCTCAGACATCTAAGACATCTCTAACCTCTCATACATCTCAGACATATCAGACATCTCAGACCTCTCAGACCTCTCAGACCTTTAAGACATCTCAGACATATTAGACATCTCAGACATCTCAGACCTCTAAGGCATCTAAGACATCTCAGATATCTTAGACATCTCAGACTTCTCAAACATCTCAAACATCTCAGACCTCTAATACATCTAAGACATATCAGACATCTTAGTCATCAAAGTCATCTCAGACATCTTAAACATCTTAGACCTCTCAGACCTCTCAAACATCTTTGACATCTCAGACCTGTCAAAACTCTTAGACATCTCAAAACTCTCAGACATCTCAGACCTCTCATACATCTCAGACATCTCATACATCTAAGACCTCTCATAGATCTCAGTTATCTAAAAACTCTCATACATCTCTGACATCTTAGACATCTCAGACCTCTCATACATCTCTGAAATCTCAGACATCTCAGATATCTCAGATCTCTCAGACATCTCAAACATCTCAGACATCTAAGACATCTTTAACCTCTCATACATCTCAGACATATCAGACATCTCAGACATCTCAGACCTCTAATACATCTCAGACATCAAAGGCATCTCATACATCTTAGACATCTCAGACATCTCAGACATCTAAGACATCTCAGACATCTCAGACATCTTAGACATCTCATACCTCTCAAACCTGTAAGACATCTAGAACGTCTACGACATCTCAGACCTCTCAGACATCTCAAACATTTCAGACATCTCAAACCTCTCATACATCTCAGACATATCAAACATCTCAGACACCTCAGAAATAATAGACATCTCAGACATCTAAGACATCTCAGACCTCTCAGACATCTAAGACATCTCAGAGTTCTCAAACATCGAAGACATCTCAAAACTCTCGGACATCTCAAACCTCTCATACATCTTAGACATCGTAGACCTCTCAGACATTTCAGACCTCTTAGAACTTTTAGACGTCTTAGATATCTAAAACCTCTCAGGCATCGAAGACATGTCAAACCTCTCAGACATCTCAAACCTCTCATACATCTCAGAAATCTAAGACCTCTCAAATATCTAAGACATATAAGACATCTAAGAAATCTCAAACCTCTCACACATCTAAGACATATCAGTCATCTAAGACATATCAGTCATCTAAGACATATCAGACATCTAAGACATATCAGACATCTCAGACATCTTAGACATCTCAAACATCTCAAACATCTCAGACCTCTAAGACATCTAAGACATCTTTGACCTCTCATACATCTCAAACATATCAGACATCTTAGACATCTCAGTCCTCTCAGACCTCTCAGACATCTCAGACCTCTAAGACATCTCAGACATCTCAGAAATCTCGGACATCTAAGACATATTAGAGATCTAAGACATCTCAGACATATCAGAAATCTCAGACATCTCAGACCTCTAAGGCATCTAATACAACTCAGATATCTTAGACATCTCAGACCTCTTACACATCTCAGACTTATAAGACATCTCAGACATCTCAGACCTATAATACATCTAAGACATATCAGACATCTTAGACATCAAAGACATCTCAGACATCTTAAACATCTCAGACCTCTCAGACATCTCAGACATCTCAGACCTGTCAGAACTCTCAAACATCTCAAACCTCTCATACATCTCAGACATCTCAGAAATTTCAGACATCTCATACATCTAAGACCTCTCATACATCTCAGACCTCTCATACATCTCAGACATCTCAAAACTCTCATACATCTCTGACATCTCAGACAACTCTGACCTTTCATACATCTCTAGCATCTCAGCATCTCAGACATCTCAGATATCTCAAATATCTCACACCTTTCATACATCTCAAACCTCTCATACATCTCAGATATCTAAGACATCTCTAACCTCTCATACATCTCAGACATCTCAGACCTCTCAGACATATCAGACATCTCAAACCTCTCAGACATGTCAGACATCTCAGACATCTTAGAACTCTCAAACCTCTAAGACATCTAGAACATCTACGACATCTCAAACCTCTCAAACATCTCAAACATCTCAAACATCTCAGACATCTCAAACCTCTCAGAACTCTCAGACATCTCAGACCTCTAACACATCTCATACATCTCACACATCTCAGACCTCTCATACATCTCAAACATATCAATCATCTCAAACATCTCAAACCTCTCCGACGTCTCAGACATCTCAGACATGTCAGACCTCTTAGACACCAAAGACATCTCAGACATCTCAGACACCTTAGACATCTCAGACATCTCAGACATCTCAAACATCTCAGACATCTCAGACCTCTCATACATCTTAGTTATATCAAACATCTTAGACATCTCAGACATATCAGACCTCTTACACATCTCAAACATCTCAAACATCTCAAACCTCTCAGACATCTCAGACATCTCAAACCTCTCAAACCTCTCAGACATGTCAGACATCTCAAACATCTTAAACATCTTAGAACTCTCAAACCTCTAAGACATCTAGAACGTCTACGACATCTCATACGTCTCAGACATATCAGACATATTAGATATCTCAAACCTCTTAGACATCTTAGACCTCTTAGACATCTCAGACCTCTCAGACATTTAAGACATCACAGACTTCTTAGACATCTCATACATCTCAGACATCTCAGACATCTAAGACTTCTCATACGTCTCAGACATCTCAGACTTCTCAGACCTCTTAGACATCGAAGACATATCAGACATCTCACACCTCACAGACGTCTCAGATATCTCAGACATCTCAGATTTCTCAGACCTCTCAGACATCAAAGACATCTCAGACCTCTCAGACATCCCAGACCTCTCAGGCATCTCAGACTTCTTAGACCACTCAGACATCGAAGACATCTCAAACCTCTCAGACGTTTCAAACCTCTCATACATCAAAGACATCTCAGACATTTCAGACATCTCAAACCTCTCGAACATCTCAAACCTCTCATACATCTCAAACACCATAGACCTCTCAAACATTTCAGACCTCTCAAAACTCTTAGATGTCTCAGATAGCTAAGACCTCTCAGACAACTTAGACATCAAAGACATCACAAACCTCTTAGACATCGACGAAATCATAGACCTCTCAGACACCTCAGACATCTAAGACATCGCAGACTTCTCAGACTTCTCAGACATCGAAGACATCTCAAACCTCTCGGACATCTCTAACCTTTCATACATCTCAGACATCATAGACCTCTCAAACATCTCAGACCTCTCAGAACTCTTAGATTTCTCAGACGTCTCAAATATCTAAAACCTCTCAGACATCTGACATCAAAGACATCACAGACCTCTTAGACATCTAAGTTATCACAGACCTCTCTGACATCTCTGACATCTAAGACATCTCAGACATCTCTGACATCTAAGATATCTAAGACATCTCAGACCTCTCAGACATCTCAGACATCTCACACATCTCACACATCTCAGACCTCTCATACATCTCAAACATATCAATCATCTCAGACATCTCAGACCTCTCAGACGTCTCAAACCTCTCACACATCTCACACATCTTAGATCTCTCATACATCTCAAACTTCTCAGACCTCTCAGAAATCTCAGACATGTCAGACCTCTCAGACACCAAAGACATCTCTGACATCTCAGACACCTCTGACATCTCAGACATCTCAAACATCTCATACATCTCAGACTTCTCATACATCTAAGACATATCAGATATCTCAAACCTCTCAAACATCTCAGAAATCTCAGACATTTTAGACATCTCATGCATCTCAGAAGTCTTAAACCTCTCAAACATCTCAAACTTCTCAAACCTCTAAGACATCTAGAACGTCTACGACATCTCAGACCTCTCAAACATCTCAAAAATCTCAAACATCTCAGACCTCTCATACATCTCAGACATATCAGACATCTTAGACATCTCAGATCTCTCAGACGCCTAAGACATCTCAGACATTTCGGAGTTCTTAGAAATCGAAGACATCACAAACCTCTCGGACATTTGAAACCTCTCATACATCTCAGACATCGTAGACCTTGCGGACATCTCTAACCTCTCAGAATTCTTAGACATCTTAGATATCTAAGACCTCACAGACATCTGAGACATCAAAGACATCACAGACCTCTCAGACCTCCCAGACATCTCAGACATCTCAGACATCTCAGACCTCTCAGACTTCTCAGACCTCTCAGACATCGAAGATATCTCAAACCTCTCAGACATCTCAAACCTCTCATACATCTGAGAAATCTCAGACCTCTCAAACATCTCAGACATATGAGACATCTAAGAAATCTAAAACCTCTCAAACATATGAGACATCTAAGAAATCTCAAACCTCTCAAAAATCTCAAACGACTCAGACATCTCAGACATCTCAGACCTCTCAAAGCTCTCAGACATATCAGACATCTCAGACCCCTCAGACATCGAAGACATCTCAAACCTCTCAGACATCTCAAACCTCTCATAAATCTCAGACATCTTAGACATCTAAGACCTCTCAAACCTATTAGACATCTTAGACTCTCGAACATATCAGACATCTCAGACCTCTCAGACATCTTAGACATCTCAGACCTCTCATACCTCTCAGACATCTCAAACATCTTAGACATCTCAAACCTCTCAGACATCTTATACATCTCAGACATCTCAAATCTCTCAGACATCTCCGACATCTCAGACATCTCAGACATCTCAGACCTCTCACACATCTCACACATCTCAAACCTCTCACACATCTCATACATCTCGGACATCTAAGACCTCTCAGTCCTCTACAACATCTCACACATCTCAGACATTTAAGACATCTCAGACATCTCAAACTTCTCACACATCTCAAACATCTCACACATCTCACACATCTTAAACATCTAACACGTCTCAGACCTCTCAGACCACTTAGACCTCTAAGACATCTCAGACCTCTCAGATCTCTCAGACATCTCAAACCTCTAAGAAATCTAAGACATCTCAGACATATCACACATCTCAAACCTCTCAAACCTCTTAGACATCAAACACCTCTCATACATCTAAGACATATCAGACATCTCATACATCTCAGACATCTCAGACACCTAAGACCTCGAAGACCTCGAAGACCTCGAAGACATCTCAGACCTCGAAGACCTCAAAGACCTCAAAGACATCTCAGACGTCTCATTCCTCTATGACATCTCAAACATCTCAGACATTTTAGACATCTCAGACATCTTAGACATCTCAGACATCACATACATCTCAGACATCTTAGACCTCTCAGACCACCCAGACCTCGAAGACCTCTCAGACCTCAAAGACCTCGAAGACCTCGAAGACATCTCAGACGTCTCATTCCTCTAAGACCTCTAAGGCATCTCATACATCTCAGACATCACAGACCTCTCAGACCTCTCAGACATCTCAGACATCTCAGACCTCCCAGACCTTGAAGACCTCTCAAACATCTCAAACATCTCAGACGTCTCATTCCTCTAAGACCTCTCAGACATCTCAGACATCACAGACTTCTTAGACCTCTCAGACATCTCAGACATCTCAGACCTCCCAGACCTCGAAGACCTCTCAAACATCTCAGACCTCTCAAACCTCTCAGACATCCTAGACGTCTCATTCCTCTCAGACCTCTCAGACATCTCAAACATCTCAGACATCAAGACGTTTCAGACATCTCAGACCTCTCAGACATCTCAGACGTCTCAGACCTCTCAGACATCTCAGACATCTCAGACCTCATAGACTTTAAAGACATCTCAAACATCTCAGACATCTCAGACTTCTCAGACCTCTCAAACATCTCAGACCTCTCAAACATCTCAGACATCTTTGACATCTTAGACATGTCAGACATCTCAGATATCAAAGACATCTCAGACCTCTTAGACATCAAAGACATCTCAGACATCTCAGACATCTCAGACCTCTAGACCTCTCAGACATCTCAGATATCTCAGGACTCTCAGAAATCTCAGATTTCTCAGACGTCTCAGACCTCTTAGACCTCTCAGACATCTCAGACCTCTCAGATATCAAAGACATCTCAAATATCTCAGACCTCTCAGACATCTCAGACCTCTCAAACATCAAAGACATCTTAGACCCCTGAGACCTCTTAAAACTCTCAGACATCTCAGACATCACAGACATCTAAGACATCAAAGACATCTCAAATCTGTCAGACATCAAAAACATCTCAGACATCTCAGACACCTCAGACCTCTCAAACATCAAAGACATCTCAGACATGTCAAACATCTCAGACATCTCAGACCTCTCAAACATCTCAGACATCTTAGAGCTCTCAGACCTCTCAGACATCTCAGACATCTTAGACATCTCAAACATCAAAGACATCAAAGACATCTCAGAACTCTCAAACTTCTATGACATCTCAAAGAACTAAGACATCTCAGACATCAAAAACATCTAAGACATCTCAGACATCTCAGACATCTTAGACATCTAAACCCTAAACCCTAAACCCTATACCCCTAAACCTTAAACCTGTAAAACCCTAAACCCTAAAACCCTAAAACCCTAAAATCATAAACCCGAAACCCTAAACCCTAAACCTCGCTTGTTGCTTTAAAAAGATGGTAGGGGCGCGTTAGCGATTTACTAATAGTTTCGAAAGTCAAGGCTCTTCTCCCCTCGGTAAAGCAACTTCACTCCTCTCCTTTCCTACGAATCTACTTGATGAATTTGACACATATGTTGAGTTAAAATACGAAACTTAAACACTTTCATTTTCGGGCCATTTTGGAGTCAAATTCCATAGGTGTTAACATTGGAACTTTTTTTCCCTTTGAGACAGGGTCGTTAACTCGTTCAGAAAAGTTGTTTTCTCGTTTTCGTATCATACCATATCCACTAAAGATTATCCTATGCTTAAAATAAGGAAAAAAAATACATTTACTCGTGTTTATAAGACCTCACAACCTCAACCCAGTCGAGAAGACCCTAATGGAGGCACTTAAATAATTATGTGAAAAAACTAAGTTTTTTTTCGATATTTTTCAACGAAACTGTAAGGAACGCTCAAATTTGATTAATTTGACCCATATATTTAGTTAAAATACGAAACCTAAAAACTTTCATTTTTGGGCCATTTTCGAGTAATTTTCCATAGGTCTTAACATTTACACATTTTTCCTCTTTGAGACGAGGGTCATTGACTCGTTCAGAAAAATTGTTTTCTTATTTTAGTGTCTTACCATATCCACTAAAGATTTTTCTAAGTGTAAAATAAGGAAGAAAAAAAATATTTACGCATGTCTATAAGACCGCACAACCTTAACCCTATCGAGAAGACACTAATGGAGGCACTTAAATCATTATGTGAAAAAACTAAGTTTCTTTCGATATTTTTCAACGAAACTATAAGGAACGCTCAAATTTGATGAATTTGACACATATGTTTAATGAAAATACGAAACTTAAACACTTTCATTTTCGGGCCATTTTCGAGTCATTTTTTATAGGTGTTAACATTGACAATTTTTTTCCTCTTTGAGACGAGAGTCATTAACTCGTTCAGAAAAGTTATTTTCTCGTTTTAGTATCATACCATATCCACTAAATGTGAGGTCTTATAGGCATGAGTAAATGTTTTTCTTCTTCCTTATTTTACGCTTAGGAAAGTCTTCAGGGGATTTTGTATGATACCAAAACGAGAAAACAACTTTTCTGAACGAGTTAATGACCTTCGTCTCAAAGAGGAAAACAAGTGTCAATGTTAACACCTATGGAAAATGACTCGAAAATGACACGAAAATGAAAGTGTTTAAGTTTCATATTTTAACAAACACATGTGTCAAATTCATCAAATTTGAGCGTTCCTTACAGGTTCGTTGAAAAATATTGAAAGAAACTTAGTTTTTTCACATAATGAATTAGTGACTCCATTACGGTTTTCTCGACTGGTTTGAGGTTGTGAGGTCTTATAGACATTAGTACATATATTTTTTTCATTTCTTATTTCATGCTGAGGACAATGTTTAGGGGATATGGTATGATACTAAAACGAAATTTTTTTTTTTTTTTTTAATGAGTTAATAACCTTCGTCTCATGGAGAGAAAAAAAAGTGCACAAAATCTTTCATGAAATGAAAAATAGAAAGAAAAAGAAAAAGAAAAAAGAAGGGGAAAATGTAAGAAAAATGAATTAAAACTAATGATAAACACCGAGAGAACAAGGAGAAGCGACGAGCTCAATCTAGCCGAATCTTGAAACTCAGATCTGTCTGCGCAAGTTTTGAGTCTTCTGATTGAAGCTTATTCTCGGTTTTGCTGATCTCCTCTTGCATTTGTTTGGAGATTTTTTCCCCTTAGATCTCACTCTCTTTCAGTGTCGTGTTCTGATGAATTTTGACGAGCATTCTTAGGATGTTTGTGATAATCGTGTGTAATTTGTGAAGATCTCTTTGTAATTTCGGGTTGTGACTCCGTTCTGTTGATTACTTTCTTACTGGATCGTGTATCACGGGGTGCTTTCGGGGATTTGAAGGCATACCAAACGCCTATGGCACCGAAGAAGGGATTGGTATCCGCTACTGCTGCCCAGAGGGCTAGAGCTGGTGGTGGATCTCGACTTCCTGTTCTACTTGTTATTTTCTTCTTGTTTCTCTCTCCTGCGGTCTTCTTCTTCAGCCGAGGTCTCCGTGGTGCAGGTTAGTTTCGTTGTTTTTCTTTCTAAATTTGTTTGTTGTTCTTGCAAATTTGCAATGTAGGTGTTTTTCAGATCTTATTTAATCGAAAGATTTAAAAGTCATAGTACTATTGATGCCGCCGACAATTTTCTTCTTACTAAGGCTGTCTATGTTTTGGAACTGGATAGATTTCTTTTTATACAGTTTTCACCTTACGAAATTTATTTACCGGTTATTGAACTGAAAAAACTAGACTGGTCATGATAAATGTTTATCGGTGGATTGGATGTTTCTAATTGCACTGGGGAAATTTTAGCATAGTTGAAAGACAAAAATGTGGACGTTAGAGTTTGTCAGCCATTGTTGACCTTACAACGGTTAGCGGAAGTTTGTCTTTGAGTTGATGCGATGGTTTATATTTTTGCAGATCTTGGTATTAATTCGAGTGGTTCTGTTCAGCAGGTTAGTACCAATATGGTTTTTTTTTTTTTTTTTTTTAATACGATTCATAGAGGGTCTTTGACCGTGTGGTTCATGATGCTTTTCTGGTTGTCCTAAGACATACCATTTGAGAATGCAGGATGTTGGATGGAGAGAAAGAATAGCATTGCAACAGTTCAATTCTCTTTTTTCTAAAGCGGCAAGTGCTTGCTGATTTAGATTAAATACGTCTGATTATTGCCATCAAAGAGGTTTATTATTAGGTGTTCGAAAAAAAATGTAGTTTCACTTTCTGTCCCACTCTCACAGGAAACGATTATTGATTCTATATTTCAGGTCATTGATATGATTGTTGCTAGCACAAATGATTTGGGTCCCCATAGCCTTGACCGTTTTCGAAAAAATAATTTGTCAGTTTCTTGGAAAATAGATGGACAAGAGACTACGGTTGATGACATTTCTGAGGTTGGTTTGGCCTTTCCTAGCCTCTGATATATCTATGACCTGGTGCCTTCTTGTTTTACATTTTCATTTCCTTTCCTGATCATTCTCATATGTCTCTGTTTTGTTGATCGGTTTGTAGAGAAACCCAATTGTTATTGATCTTGTGAAAGAAAAACCCAACAGTGAAGAAGTCAAACTTATGGGTGGGTATTAGAAATCTTTTGTGTGATGTACTAAGTTGTACTTCGTTTGTTTTTTTTTTTGTCTTTTTATTGATTTAGTTATCTTGTGCAGATGACAGTTCCCATTTTACAGATAGTACTGCAAAACAGACGAGGAGGGTAACTATCAATCCTAAATTATTTGTGTTTCAAAATTTCTATGATTATTCAGTTTGAAAACTAGCATTAGGCTTACGTTGGTCAATAAGGAGAAGAGACTTTGTCATCTTAATTTTTGGTGAGCTTTGATGTATCATTCTATAATATCGTACTTCGTAAGAAAAATATATTGCACTTCTGTCATTTATATATGTTGCTTTTGCATGTACCTTCGGTTTTATACTAAAGTTTAGCTACTTGTGCAGCAACTTCGAGAAAAAAAAAGTGAAAAGCGTGCTGCTCAGTTGCTTCAACAGGACGACAACATTCTGATAAAACTTGAGAATGCTGCTATCGAGCGCTCAAAATCAGTTGATACCTCAGTTCTGGGTAAATACAGTATATGGAGAAAAGAATATGAGAATGAGAACTCCGATTCAACTGTACGCTTGATGCGGGACCAAATGATCATGGCAAGGGCATACCTAGGTATAGCAAAGATGAAGAACAAGCTTGACTTGTATCATGAACTCCAGATGCGTTTGAAAGAGAGCCAACGTGCCTTAGGAGAGGCAAGTACTGATGCTGATCTGCATCGGAGGTAGCATATTCTTTTCTCTCTCCTTATTTTTTTGAGAGAATTGTAACTCAAAGAATTTTCTTTACAGTCATCTGCATCTCTTACTGTTTTGTACTTGTGGTTTTGGAAGTATCATCTGTTGTACGTATATTTTGTTTGCAGTTGCCCTGATAAAATAAAATCTATGGGCCAAATTTTGTCAAAAGCAAAAGAGCAATTATATGACTGCAAGTTGGTAACAGGAAAGCTAAGGTCAATGCTCCAATCAGCTGATGAAGAAGTCAGAGGCTTGAAAAAGCAAAGCACATTCCTCAGTCAGTTGGCTGCCAAGACCATACCTAATGGAATTCACTGCTTATCCTTGCGTCTAACTATAGACTTCCACCTTCTTCCTCTAGAGAAAAGAAATTTTCCTAGAAGTGAAAATTTAGAAAATCCAAATCTTTATCATTATGCCCTCTTTTCAGACAATGTCTTGGCTGCATCAGTTGTTGTCAACTCAACCATTGTGAATGCTAAGGTATTTTGACTGCTCTAGCACATGATGCTTTTTGTGAGTTTATTTTCAGAAGAATGTGTATTGATAAGCATAGTTTTTGAATTACGTTCTAAATTCCATACAAGCACACAAGTTTTTTTAAGAGAATTTCTAGTCCTTGTATTTTTCAAAAAAAGGAAAAACTTTGATTACAAAAAAAATCTAGGTTCAAATCCTACTTTTTTCTTTGATTGGTTGCCTTCTTCTGTTTTGGTTTATAAACTTTCAAACAAGTTTTTGTCTTGAACATTGCAATGAAACCTTGGACATTTTTTTTTTTTTTCAATTATGTCGGATAGATAAATATTTGAAGTCACATAAGCATATAGCATGTCAAATGTTAGATTTTGAAATGAATCTAGCTTTTCTAATGCAAAGCTTACTTACTAAACTGAATATTTGGTTGTTAAATGGCTAAAATAGAGTATTTTGAATCCAAGAACCACAATGGAAAACATATGAAAATTCAAGAATTAAAAAAGGATTTCAACCAAAAATATATTCCATTCATTTCAATGTTTTTGTTACTGCCTAAGAAGCAAAAACATTTTAGTTTAGCTTGCTTGTTCATGACACTTGATGGACACGTATTGGACACTTATTATTGTAATAGATGTGTTAGACAAGTATTTTTTTCTTCTCCTTTCTGTTGTTCCTGACCAAATTATGTACTATTGCATTTATTGCAGGATCCTTCAAAACATGTATTTCATCTTGTTACAGATAAGCTTAATTTTGGTGCCATGAACATGTGGTTCCTGTCAAATCCTCCTGGAAAAGCCACAATCCATGTTGAAAATGTTGATGAATTCAGGTGGCTAAATTCGTCTTACTGTCCAGTATTACGTCAACTTGAATCTGCTGCAATGAAAGAATACTATTTCAAGGCTGAACATCCAACCACTCTTTCATCTGGTGCATCGAATCTTAAGTACAGAAATCCAAAGTATCTTTCTATGCTTAATCATCTGAGGTTCTATCTTCCTCAGGTATATCCCAAGTTGGAAAAGATTCTGTTTTTGGATGATGACATTGTTGTTCAGAAAGATTTGACCGGATTATGGGATGTGGATCTTGATGGCAAAGTTAATGGTGCAGTTGAAACCTGTGGTGAGAGCTTTCACCGTTTTGACAAATATCTTAACTTCTCCAATCCGCATATTGCAAGAAAATTTGATCCCAATGCATGTGGATGGGCCTACGGGATGAATATGTTTGACTTGAAGGAATGGAAAAAACGAGACATTACTGGCATATATCATAAGTGGCAGAACTTGGTCAGTTTCATTATCTATCTATTGAGTTTTTCTGCCAATGTTTGATCAAATCTTACTTCACGTATATTTCCTCATCAAACTGATTCGGATGTTATTGTTTCCTTGCATATGGTGCCAGAATGAAGAAAGGTTACTCTGGAAGCTAGGGACACTTCCTCCAGGTTTGATTACTTTTTATGGACTGACACATCCACTTGATAAGTCGTGGCATGTGCTTGGTTTGGGTTACAATCCAAGCATCGATCGGTCTGAGATAGAGAATGCTGCAGTTGTACACTACAACGGAAACATGAAGCCTTGGCTGGAATTGGCTATGACAAAGTATCGTGGTTATTGGAGCAAGTATATCAAGTACAATCATCCTTACCTTCGCCAATGCAAGTTAAATGAATGAGTCTGGTTTTAAACCACTCTTAGATATCAAACGAGGGATCTCAATCTCTCCTACTATGCTGCTATATCTCGTTGAAACACACTGGTTGGTTCCCACATTAGATTGGGGGGCAGGGGGATCTCCTTGACATGTTTCGCTATGCCTCGCTTCCTTCTTTCTCCCTTTATAATTCATTCCATTCATTCCCATACAAGATATGATATTCATTCCCTTGTTAACATGTAAATCCATTAATTATATTTTGCTGTTAGCCAAGTTTGAATTGGATTAGGAAGTCTATGCCAATTGGCTGTAATTTTGGACAACAGACGATCTGCTTCTTAATATCCATGGTGTAAGTTGAAAGATTCAGAAGTTGATGCGCTATAACCTTTTCTTGGGCCAAGTGAATGACTAGATGCTTTGACACCGACAGAGCGATATTGCTCAAATTCCATTAGTTTCAGTTGATAACTTAAAATCATCAACTTTTGTACTACTACAAACAATAGCTTACATCAATTTTCTTGAATCAATTTGCTCTCCCCATGTTCTGTCTTCTAATGTTTGCTTCATTCATGGAGGTTATTAATTAACCTCTAGTGTAGCAATTAATCTTGGAGTAGAACTACAGTAATGCGAAGAGAGACAGGTTATCTGCAATACAAGTTGAGAATTGTAGAGAAGATTCCCCCCTGCCAAGGGAAGAAAACTAGTTCTTACAGATTAATGAATGGTTACATTTGATTGATTGTGGTTGCATTAGTTTCTTCAGTTGTAGATTTGAATGCTATTTCTCTCTATGTTTATTGTAAAGATTCATTTTCTTCTGGTTCATCTGGAAAAGTCTGGTTTGATTAACTTTAAGTCTGTTTAGATTCTGTTGGCTTAACAGGTGGACTGGTCGTTGATTTTGGAATGTGCTTATCGTAATCTTTCTCATTTGTTTAGTCTGCAAATCCCCGTTGAATGACAGATTTATTTCTGCTTTTAAGTCGATATGCTTTTCATTAAAGGTATCAGTCAAGTCATGTTAGCAACAAAATGCAATGGAAGATGTAGATTTGTTGTGAAAGGTACCCTGAATTGACCTCGTCACGCCACTTATGAGGTGATTAGCCCTTCATTATCTTTTCTTAAGACATGACTAATCAACTCCATTCAGTTTTGTTATTGTTTGGAGGTGCCAGAATCCACTGATTAATGGGTTCTTAAAGCCTCTACTTTCTACGTAGTTGCTCTACCTTTTCCATATTTAATTTCCAAAGGAACCCCCCTTTATGTAATATTGCTTGGTTATATGCAATTAGTTGATAGACAAATCTTAACTTTTAGTCACATCTTTAAGCATTGCCTCATTAGTTATTAATAAGCAGAGAATTCGTGTGATATATTCTTCCGAACTGATTCTACATACCCCATTTGGTTGATGTATCAGATTTTACTTGTCCAGTTGAGATGTGAAGTTTATGAAGTTTATCGAGTCAGGCTGACGAAAATTTAGGTGACTAGGTGAGAAATGGTATAAGTTCTATGCTCATTCAGAACTTTGATCTGCTTTGCTTTGCTTTGCTTTATTTAGAAAAAAACATTTTGAGTTTTGATAAGCAAAAGTGGTGGTTTGGTACTTGTTGCTCCAATTAATTTTGAACAAGGTGGATGAGAGTAGTGATTCTTGCAACAGAAGGTAAGGAATGGAGAGAAGTGAAGAGAGGTTTTTTAGGTTCAACCTCATACAAGATGGGATGGGTGTCCCAAAAGAAGCCAAGTTAGGAGGTAGCTTTTTGGCTTTTCATGGGTGAATTGGGATTCCGAAATTCTCCACCACTGCATGTGGGATAGAACTCTCTAATCTTATGTTGTAATTCCTTGACAACTAGTGCATATTGATAGTTCCACTTGATAAGGTTGTCCCTCAAGCCCAAAAATAGAACATTTCAGGCTTTATTAGATAAACATTTTAGTTATGATTTTCTCACCAAATGTTAAAAGAAAGAAGAGCAAAACCAACCATGTTTAATTCATATCAAAATCACTCTAGATTTTTTAATCAAAGCATAAATTTATAACATTTTCCTATTTTAGTCTTTGAACCTTTAACATGTACATTTACATATTGTTGTTACTACCTTAATTAATATATATTCTTCGTATCACAATATCAATTTGTGCGGAAAAGGAAAGGACCAAAGTGATTCTTTTTTAAAGTTCAATAACTGAAAAATGGACCTTTGAAAAGGGTAAGAGCCAAAATAAAACTCTCTTTTAGAGTTTCTTTTTAATTCGGATCTTTTATTCAACCCACCTTTTATCTTAAAAAAATAAAATAAAAAAATAATTAATTGTGTAATTTAAATAACATTAAATCTCTATCCCTAAATCTCAAATTAGAATCTTGGCTGATTGGGTGGGGCATTAATTGGCATAAAAAAAAACCCCCTTATTCACCAAAAAGCTACCTTTTTTTCTGTTTCTTCTTTATATTAACCCTCTAGTCTAGTCTAATGGGTGTGTTCCACGCCTGATTTCTTAAATTGTAAATGGTTTATTGATTTTCTTTTCCTTTTCGGATAAAAACTTTGTCAAAAATGGTTGGAAATGTCTCTCTTTTTTTTTAAATAAAAAATAAAAATTCCTATCGAAAGATATGATTACGTGATTTTGTGAATTGGGTATACCTATTGAAATGAACACATTTGTTCCATATTTAGAAAATACAATGAATATTGAGATGAAACCGTGAAGAAAATGCAACAAGTTGGCAGAATCATAACCATGGTTAATAAATTCATAGATTGATTATTGATGATTTTATATATAACGTAAAGGTTTAAATCTAAATGGCTACATCACGAGTCACAAACAAACAATTGAAAATGAAAATTGTATATAGATATATGTTTTTGTTTTTGTTTTAACATGAAATTATATAAAGAAAATGATGCGTATAGAATAAGAATAATGGAAGAAATAGGCGACAAACTATAAGACTAGCTCGTACAGTATGGTTTATTAATTACATGCAACCAACAAACACGACATGAAATATAGAAATGACGCAACAGTTTGTTCAACAATGAGAGATTCCATTCCACTTCTCGACTTCTCCAATGCCTAAACCCTCTTTGGCTTTTCCTTTTTTCTCTATTAATACTAAATTCTCCACTCTTCTTCTCCAAAATAGCACAAACCAAAGCCAACCAACATGCCAACTTTCTCTTCTCTCTCCGATGATCTTTCTCTCTCCAAAATCCCGTCTCAGTTCATCTGGCCCGACCATGAGAAGCCGACCCTCGACTCTCCCGAGCTTCACGTGCCTCCTATCGACTTGAAGAGCTCAATCTTCGACGACCCAATTGCTCTTTCTGACACATGTCGTCTCCTCAATCAGGTTTCTTAAACTATCACTAAACCTAAAAAAGGTTACAATATGTTGAAAATTGTTGGGAGTAAGTCCTACATTAACTAATTTAAGGAATGATCCTGTGTGTTTATAAGTAAAAAATACATTTGCATTAGTATGTACGAACCCTTTAGAAAAGCCCAAAGCAAAGCCACCGTTGAAAATGGACAATCTCTTACCATTTAGTGTTTAATGTACGTTGTTGTTAACAGGTTTGTCGAAAGCATGGTTTCTTTGTCGTGGTTAACCACGGCGTGGATGCGGAGCTGATATCGAAGGCGCACGAATTCATGGACTTGTTCTTTGGGATGAAGCTTGAGGAGAAGCAGCGAGCGGGGCGGAAGGTGGGGGAGCTGTGTGGGTATGCCAACAGTTTCATAGGGAGATTCTCGTCTAAGCTTCCATGGAAGGAAACTCTGTCCTTCAGATACTCTGCTCACGCTCATTCCTCCACTCTTGTTGAAGATTACTTTGTTACTGCTTTGGGAGAAGAATTGAGAAGTAGCGGGTAACAATTATTAACACAACACAACACAACAACATCATATGCATTATTGTTCATTATTGTTCATTCCCCCAGGAGGTTGTACCAACAATACTGCGACGCCATGAGCAAGGTATCACTGACAATAATGGAGCTTTTGGGGATGAGTTTAGGCGTTGGAAGAGAGTATTTCAGAAACTTCTTTGAAGAAAACGAGTCGATTATGAGATTAAACTACTACCCACCATGCAAAACTCCAGATCAAACTCTTGGAACTGGGCCTCACTGCGACCCAACTTCCTTGACCATCCTTCATCAAGATCATGTCCATGGCCTCCAAGTTTTCGTCGACCAACAATGGCACTCCATTCCTCCAAATCCCCAAGCTTTCGTCGTAAACATTGGCGACACTTTCACCGTAAGTATTTCATTCTCTGGAGCCCTCGAACAAAGTACACCCTTATTCGACACTTTAGTCACTTTTGACTACACTTTTGAGGATTCTATTGACATGACGAAGTTCAGGGCATGGGTCTGATGTCATGTTAAGAATCACGACTCTCCATAATGGCATGATATTGTCTACTTTGAGCATAAGCTCTCATGGCCTTACTTTAGGCTTTCTAAAAAAACCTTGTACCATTGGAGATGTATTCCTTGCTTATGACTCCCTCCCAACCATTCTCAACACAATTTCTAATTTCTAAGTTGAATGAAATGTGTATGATAATTTCTCAGGCGCTATCAAACGGAATGTACAAGAGTTGCTTGCACAGAGCAGTGGTGAATGAAGAAACCGTGAGGAAATCTTTGGCCTTCTTTCTGTGTCCAAATGAAGACAAAGTAGTGAGGCCACCGAGCTGTTTGGTTGACGAGAAAAACCCAAGAATTTTCCCGGATTTCAGATGGCCAACTTTGCTGGAATTTTCTCAGAAACATTACAGAGCCGATGATAAAACCCTAGAGGCCTTCTCCAATTGGCTCTTCCAAGCAACACTCTCCACCGATTAATTACAACAATAACCCCCACAACCCTTCTTCTCCTTTTACTTCTTCTTGGTGTTCATACTACAACAATATATCCTAAATAAAATTTTAAAAAATAATGTTATTTTATTTTAACGAAATTCATACACGTTTATAACATAAGTCATGTGTATTGATTTCGTTAGAAAAAGCTTAAGAAAAGTTTGATTTTTGGAGATTTCAGGAATTATGAAGGATTATGTTGAAGGATGTGGGTTTGCAAAATAATTAGTGAAGTATGAGATGATGGGTTTGTAATTATCCCTATCAATAAACCAATGTTTAGTCTTTACTAACGTTTCATACTCTACTAAAATGCGGAATATAACTCTTAAAAGAAAATATCGTCTATTCCATCCGGTAGACTCTATTACGCTGCTCGCCCTATTAGCTAGCCGGCGCCAACCAATCGGGGTAATTCATTAATTTCAGCCTGTCTCGGGTTCTAAATTGTATGGCGAAACTCGTTAATAATATATATTTGTTTTCTCAGGAACTAGACGTAGATGCACGAAGAATAAAAAATTTAAAGAAATAAAAACAAATACAAAATAATTTAAATATGCATCTACCCTATACACGTGTCACGGTGTTTGATCCTATCATCTATACATGGGTGCCTTGTTTACCTAAAAAAATAATATATTTTTGTATTTTTGTGTCAAAAGGGATAAATTTGCAATTTAAAACATTATAAACAACAAAAAGCCTCACTTCCCCCAACGGTCTCTACAAAGTTCCCCTTTTTATATAAATATATCTATATCTATTTATTCTTTTTTTTCATGTGAATAGTCCCTTTCTTAATTTTATTTCCAAAAATAATCATGGTTGTTCTTTCCTTTTGGCCTCTATACCAGAGACATCACAAAAAGTTCTCTTTTTTTAAAAAAATTAATAAGTTATTAAGAGTAAAATTGAATAAAACACACCAAATAAAGACCTAATAAAATGGCTGAAGTCAAAGAAGATGAATGGTACAACAACGACCGAAGATGCAACCAGAAGATGAAACTCGAAGAAACCCTGAAGCTTAACACAACTCAATTGTGACGTGGCCCAATGCAGTGATCCATGCTACTTGACAAATCTGAGCGCGATGAATTATGAATACTACATAGGACTAATAAAATCTTCAGTTAAATTATAAAAAATAGACTTTTGAAATTTGTTATGCCCATATAAACTATCTTATTCCTCTTTTTAATTTCACATCTCTAATTTTTTTTTCTTTGGATTCTAATTTTTTTCTAATCTAAATCTATAAATTTCTTTTCATATAAACAAAATATAAACAGACAATTTCTGTACAAATTTAAGACAAAAGCGTCATAGGTTGTTTTTGGAACAAACTTTCTAAGTTTCGTTTTGAAGGTTGGAATACAATTGAAATCAATCATTTTAACCTAAAATATTTCACTTGGTTTCACTGGTAACTATTTCTCGCGCGCGCGCGCTTTAGAATCAGATGGAGGAAAATGAAAGGGAAACATTAATTGATGGTATATTTGGAATCCCAGATCCCAATTATTCTTCCTGAATTTTTCTTCCTCCTGTTTCCAAGTTTCAACGAAGCTGATTCAGTCCATTTCTCCTACCAAATCAATCTCTTGAACAGGTAATTTTTCCACTGCGCGCCGTTTTTCTTTGAGGAACCTTCTCTTTTCATATTGTTTTTCTTTTCCTTTCAGGTTGTCGCTTGGCGATTTCAGGATCGAATTCGTGGTGAACGTTTTCTTTCTCCCTGTCCTTTTGTCAATTTTGATTCCACGATTAAGATCGTAACCCAATTCGTCTATTCTGCAATTTTGATTTCTTTCTCTGGGTTCCATTGGACTGGAAGAATTTTTTTGTGTTTGATTTGGCTACATACTGTCGATCTTCTTTATTTAGTTATGATATTGTTCTTCCCGAACCAACCTTAATTGAGACTTCTCTGTATTGTTCTCGAACTTGTAGCTCTCCGTTATGGACAATTACGGTTCTTCACCTTCATATCCATACCACCATCCATATGCATACCCTCGTCCAGTTCCTCCTCAATACCCACCGCCTCCTCAATATCCACCTCCTCCTCAACATCCACCTCCTCCTCATTATACACATCCAAATTCAGATCCATATGCTCGTCCTCCGTACCCTTACCCGTATGATCCTTCACATGCCTCTGTATTTGCATATCCCCCACCCCCATCTCATTCTGGCCAAGTAGAGTATTTTCAACATCCACATCCACATTCTGGGCCTGTACCTTCCCCATATTCTTACTGTGATGCCTCTTATACTAATGATAGTGCCAGGCCATCCATTCAATATCATAACAATTTCCAACCTGGTACATCCCTATATCGGTATGAAGAATCTAGTACATACCCTCCACCAGAAACTCAATACCCACCACCCCCTTCACGAGTAAATAGCTTCTCTGGCCACTATGATAGCACTGATTCGGTATTGCCTGGCTCTTCTGCATACCCGCCTTTGGATGACCCTTTGTGTAATGTACATTTGTCTGATCATCAACCAACTGCTCCTGCATCGCCTCCTGCGCCTGCACAGCCTTCAGTTTCATTATTGTCGCATTCTCCTCAAGTTACAAGATATGATCGATTCACCTCAAATTACAAGAATGAAGAATCTAGTACATACCCTCCCTCAGAAAGTCAATACCCACCACCCCCTTCACGAGTAAATAGCTTCTCTGGCCACTATGATAGCCCTGATTCCATATCGCCTGTCTCTTCTGCATACCCGCCTATGGATGGCCCTTTGTGTAATGTACATTTGTCTGATCATCACCCAACTGCTCCTGCACCTGCACAGCCTTCAGTTTCATTATTGTCGCATTCACCTCAAATTACAAGATATGATCGATTCACCTCAAATTACAAGAATGAAGAACCTGGTTCATACCCTCCCCCAGAAAGTCAATACCCACCACCCCCTTCACGAGAAAATAGCTTCTCTGGCCACTATGATGGCACTGATTCCTCATCGCCCGTCTCTTCTGCATACCCGCCTCTGGATGACCTTTTGTGTAATGTACATTTGTCTGATCATCAACCAACTGCTCCTGCATCACCTTCTGCGCCTGCACAGTCTTCAGTTTCATTATTGTCGCATTCACCTCAAATTATAAGATATGATCGGCGCGACCGATTTTATGGCTTTCCTAATTCATCATTTTCTAGTTTCGATACCGGGAATTCATATCAAATGGCTTCATCCAACCAACCTTCATTTTCCCATTCAAGCTCATTCGGTGGGTCTCAACATAGTCAGAACTTGCAGATTGTTCCATTGCACAGTAAAGCATCATTGAAGGTTTTGCTGTTGCATGGAAACTTAGAAATATGGGTTAATGAGGCAAAAAATCTTCCAAATATGGACATGTTTCACAAGACCTTGGGGGATATGTTTGCAAAATTACCTGGGAATATGAGCAACAAAGTTGAAGGACATGTGAGTCATAAGATCACTAGTGATCCTTACGTTTCGATCTATGTAGCAAATGCAGTAATTGGGAGGACTTTTGTTATAAGCAACAATGAAAATCCTGAATGGAGGCAGCATTTCTATGTTCCTGTTGCACATTATGCTGCTGAAGTAGTTTTTGTCGTTAAAGACAGTGATGTTGTTGGTTCGCAGCTAATAGGAACTGTAACAATTCCTGCAGAACAAATTTATGCAGGGTCTGTAGTTGAGGGAACCTTCCCAATCCTACTTGGTGGGAAGCCATGTAAGCCTGGAGCTGCTCTAAGTATTTCTATTCAATATACCCCAATGGAGAGGCTTAGCACTTATCATCATGGAGTGGGAGCTGGCCCTGATTACCAGGGGGTTCCTGATACATATTTCCCCCTCAGAAAGGGTGGAGCTGTCACTCTGTACCAAGATGCCCATGTTCCAGATGGACACCTTCCAAATGTGATGCTTGATAATGGTATGTACTATGTACATGGGAAATGTTGGCATGACATCTTTGATGCTGTACGTCAGGCTCGCAGGTTAATTTATATAACTGGGTGGTCGGTGTGGCACAAAGTGAAACTAGTTCGAGATACTGGCTATGGGACAGAGTGTACACTTGGAGATCTCCTGAGGTCAAAGTCCCAGGAGGGAGTGAGAGTTTTGCTTCTTGTTTGGGACGATCCCACTTCTAGGAGCATTTTGGGGTATAAAACTGTAAGTTTCTTTCCCTGCTGTCTATTTCTTTTACATTTCCTGCTTATCATAGTTGCCTTTTCCAAAATTCCTTTATATTAAGTATAGGACAGGGCAAGAATGCTCTAAGTAATTGAGTGAAAACATCCCTACTTTGGATTTGAAATGTTGGAGTCTTGATTCTTTCTTTTTTTCATCTTTTTGGAACTTGAACTTCTTTTATGGTAAACTAATTTACGTTTTAAACTATAGATTTATTCTGCCAAAATACCACGTATCCTAGAACCTACCTCCAAAAAATAATATTATTAATTGTTTTGTATTCCCTAATTTATGAGTTTACGGGCTTCAATAATGAGGTGGAGAAAAGTTGTAGATCTTTGAAGTCTTTATGACCAATCAAGAAGAAAGATCTGTCAGAAACTCTCTTTTACCAGATGGACATATTCTACCATCGTTTCATCTCAACTTTTAGAATATGCATGTAATACAAACCACCTTTATTGGAAAGCAGAAGAATCACATAGGGCTAAGAGTTTGCAATTTGTTATCAAGGTCTTTCAGTTTTATATACGTTGGTTTTGAAGGAATTATTATCATACTCTTCTGAGAACATATGTTGATTGTTGCAGGATGGTTTCATGCAAACCCATGATGAGGAAACTCGCCGATTTTTCAAACAATCCTCTGTACAAGTGATACTTTGTCCTCGGATGGCTGGAAAACGACATAGCTGGGTTAAGCAAAAGGTTAGTCTTTCTTTCCATCTTTCTTTCTTTTTCTTTTTTGGGTAAGAAATGAGAATACTTCAATGAACAATAGATAGCCAAAATTTTTGCTTAACTAATCACTTCTTTCTCCTTACAGACTTTTGTTGTTCTTCAACATGGTTATGTCTAGAAAATTGGCCACTTAAACCTGTACATTTTCAGCTTTCAGTTGTTTCTATTTCGATTAAATTAGGAACATACAAAAAGGTGTTTTGATATTAATAGGTGTAATGTTTGGGGTATTTGGTGTAGAAACCCGAGTGTATATCCTTAAATAATCATACCCTATTGATGGCAATATGACGAAGATAACCACTACTACACAGTAAAGAAGTTTGTATCAAAATCATGACTAGATTGCTGAAGCGGCCAAATGAAAAGTCCTTTTCTTGGCAATGAATAAGAATTTGAAAGACCATGTTATCAGTTAAACTTCCCTGATTTACGATCTCTTTTCATCCATCCTTTCTTTCAATGACCAAACTAAATAACAAAAGCAAGATTTTCTATTGTGCTAAAAACTGATAATATGTCTGGTAATGAATTGTTGATAATTTTCTATTTCTAAATTTATTCTCACACTTTTTTTTTTTTTTTTTTTTTTTTTTGCATCGTCTGGGATTACAATCTTCACATCATTTTATTCTCATACTACCTTATTAGACGCTCTAGGTTTGAGCATTTTGAAGCATTTCAGTTTATCTTTTTTTTTCAGTTCTGCAATATGTAGGGTGTGGGATGGGGGTCAAACCTTTGACCTCTTGCATCCTCAGGCATTACAATCTTCACATCATTTTATTCTCGTACTACCTTATTAGACGCTTTAGGTTTGAGCATTTTAAAGCATTTCAATTGATCCTTTTTTTAGTTCTGCAATACGTGGGGTGCGGGATGGGGTCAAGCCATTAATTTTGGTTGAGTACATGTTTTATGCCAATTGAGCTTTGCTCATGTTGGGCCATTTCAGTTTATCTTTGAGCACTTTAGTTTCAGCTATCTTGTGATCGTGTGTTGTACTTGTACTTGCTATCAAAGTCGTTCTTCTAACTACTAGACTGCATATGTTTTTCATCTCCATTGTTATTTACCTTTTGATAATTAAGCTCATTTTTTCCCTAAAAAAGCTAGAATTTATCCTTGCGATTGGTATATTTTGTTCCTTAAAAAGGAATATGTTGGTTACTTTATATCTTCTTTATTTTAATATGGGAGCAGCAACGTCAGGGGACCAAAGGAAGCCATTCTTTGGATAAATTACAAAATTATTCTTCAACTCATTATCATATTTGGGAATTTTTTTTTTCTTTTATTTTCTTTTTTCGAGGTCTCATATTGGGAACTTTTGGGAGTGTTTAATTGCATCATTTTTTTTTAAACAAAATATTGCCTTTTGTGATTTTTGCTCATCTTGCTCAATAATCAGGAAGTTGGAACTATCTATACACACCATCAGAAAACAGTTATTGTGGATGCTGATGCTGGAAATAATAGAAGAAAAATCATAGCTTTTGTTGGAGGGCTCGATTTATGTGACGGGCGGTATGATAATCCATCACATTCCATATTTCGGACACTTCAAACAGTACACAAGGATGATTACCACAATCCTACATACACGGTAATCTGTTATGTCCCACTTTGTCTTTTAATAGTTAATATGGTTCTGCGGTAATAGGATGCAAGAGGGAAGTTTGATCTATGCCAAAAATCTGAGTAACCCTAGTATATTCCCCCTTTTTTTGCTAACCCAAGTTTATTCTTAAGGGCATACTAGTTTCTTCTTCATCTAGTTTTTTCCCCCATTTAATGAAGAAACAAGGCTTTCATTATAGAGATTGAAGTACATGAGATGAGAGCACCAAAAAGGTAAGGAGAAGACCTTGAACAAATGAAAAGGCGATCATAAAATGAAAGTGGCCTGCCTGAATGAACTGAGTAACAAAAAAACATACTATCAAGAATAAAAGACTATCCCTCGAAATAAAGAGAAACATTGGACTGAAATGACCATACTCTTGTATTATATTCATAAAACTGTGTCAAAGGCCTCAATTTATCCACAATTATTTTGATGGAAGAAGACCGATATTGATCATTTCTTCGAGAAAAGAAGCCTCATTCAATTGGGCAAGAAATACAATATTGGCAGACAATTCAACGAACTTGTACTGTATGGTATAAGAGTATATACCATTTCCATGTTAAAAAATGACCCAACTGATAGTCATGCCTTTCCGTAAGTGCGATTTGCAAAAAAGCACCATTTTGATTGCTGCAATATAGGGTGCAATATCCTCTTGAGAAGATTCAAGTATTGAATCTTTGAAGTTCATATTATAGCAGCAGGGCAAGCTACGCAATATTTGTAGAAGTGGAGTTTACATTGTTGATATTTGTAGAAGTCACAGGGTATTATTTTGAAAATCTAAATGGTGGTAGAAGAACTAGTATTAAGGAATACAACAAAGTTATAGAAGACTTGTTGTGTCCAATTGGAATTTCACGTTGCCAAACTTGGGAGAAATGGCTATTCAGTCTTTGATCAATAGATATCTTTTTTCTAGGTTTTGGTTGGATATGCTCAGAGAATCTAGCTCGTGAGAATCATTTCTGACCAGGGAACCTTATGTGCGGTCCTTCACTCTTGTTTTGAAAATCTATGACTTAATAAGCTGAAAATTTTAGGGGGAGGAAGTAGAAGAAAAAAGAAGAAATAAGGAGGGAACATTTGATGGAGAGGAATATGTCGGTTTTATTTCTATAGAAGAACATGAGGAAAGAATTATTGTTAAACAAAGATGCAAACTTGTTTGGTTAAGAGACGGGGACGAAAGTTTAGCCTTCTTTTTACAGGTTTCTTGCATCCAGTAGACTAAAGAGCTTTGTGATGAAAATAGAGAACTGATATCTGGTTGGGGGAAGAGTAGTGTGGAAGACGGAAGCCAAAAATATTGACGGGGGAATTTTGAGTTTTCTAGACAAGTTTTTATTCTGGAAATGAGGTACGATTCATTTCATAGCTTAAGATGGCAACCTATTTATCATGAGAAGAAAGTAGATGGCTCGAGAGATCTTTGGAAGAAAATAAAATTTTGTTAGTCTTGATCTCTTTGGGGGTGTTAAAGGCTCCAAGGCAGGATGGTTTTTCTACAAAATTGCTAAACAAGTTTTGAAGCATTTTAAAATGATGTTTGGGAGTGTTCTAAGATTTTAATGGGGAAGGTCACCCAAAACTCTTGCAGAAATTTTTATTTATCTTATTTTAAAGAAAGAAAATGTTGAGAAGGTGCAAGACTTTAGACCTATTAGCTTGATTACGAGTATCTAAAAAACCGTGGCTAATATCTTGTCTGATAGATTGAAGGGTGTGTTATCATTTACATTTCAACAAGTGAAAATGCTCTTATTGAAGAGAGATAAATCATCAATTCTATTCTAGTTGAAAATAACTAGAGATTGAACGTATGAAATCAATAATCAGTTAGACAAAACACCAGACTGGAACCTTGAACATCTTTCTAAAGAGAATTTTAGGAGCAAAAATGTAACAGCCCAAGCCTGGGCTGTTACAAAAAAATTCAATATATCATTGCATCTAAGGTTACTAAAATTTGAATTGATTTTATGAAGTTACAAAATTATTTAGTTGAACAGGGTAGTACTGTTGGTTGTCCAAGAGAACCGTGGCATGATCTGCACAGCAAAATTGAAGGTCCAGCAGCATATGATGTTTTGACCAATTTTGAGGAGCGATGGAGGAGAGCTTCAAAACCTCACGGGATAAAAAAGTTGAAATCATATGATGATGCTTTGCTGCGTATTGAAAGAATTCATGACATAATTGGAATTTCTGAAGCGTTCTGTAACTATGAAAATGATCCTGAATCATGGCATGTGCAGGTAATGTTTTAAACCCTTCTTAATGCATATGTGGACCTTTATTTAGGTGGTAAAAGCCTCGACAATTGAAACTGGTTGTGATTTAGACCTGTTTAGTTACGTAACAGAGAATAGAACCTTTTTAATGAATTCTCTATGTTCCTTATGGAATTTTTCATGATGAGTAATACTGCAGATTTTTCGTTCAATTGATTCAAGTTCTGTTAAAGATTTCCCGAAGGACCCAAAAGATGCCCCAAGCAAGGTAAAGGACAGTTATGATTGCTATATTTCCAATCAAATAAATATAAAATTTGCACATATATGCATGTATTTATTTTGTATTTGTGTCGTCTAACATGCTTATTCCCTAATATTTTACCGTGCAGAACCTCGTATGTGGAAAGAATGTGCTGATTGACATGAGTATACACACAGCATACGTGAAGGCCATTCGAGCTGCCCAACACTACATTTATATAGAGAACCAATATTTCATTGGATCATCCTTCAATTGGAATTCAAACAAAGATATAGGTAAAGTACATTAAAAAAAAGCCTCCTCCGTATATGGTTTGCTTAACAAATTGGGTATATGCGGTTGTACTTATTTAAAAAAAAAAAAAAAAAAAAAAAAGTATGCCTTAATTTGGGAGCACCAGCATGACAAATTAAGTTGTGCATTTGCTAATATGTGACAACAGCCATTTAGAAAGGATGTTTAGACTTTGAAACTATAAATCTACGGCAGGCTATCAAGTCCTATCTTTATTGTTTTTCCTAAAAGAGTGGACTATGTTATGCAGTACGATGACATTACAACATTGGAGTCGTGAATTGCTAATTTTGTACGTTTCTGATTTTTCATAGGTGCCAACAATTTGATTCCAATGGAAATTGCGCTAAAGATTGCTGATAAAATCAGAGGAAATGAGAGGTTTGCTGCATATATTGTCATCCCCATGTGGCCTGAGGGCGTCCCAACTGCTGCTGCCACTCAGAGAATACTATTTTGGCAGGTAGATTCATTAGTAGCCTAGGCTGAGTTCTAATGTTTTTCGTTATTAAATTTAATTGCTGCATTTCTAAATCAATTAGAAATAAAAATATTGCTCAAGTCATCTCAACTAATTCACCTACAATCCTTATTTCTTTAAATTTCATAATCAATATACTTGAGCATTTCATATACATAGCATTGTGATTCTTGCTTAAATGAGATTGTCTATAAGTTGAACATGCAACTTTATAGTTTTTTTTTTTTTTTTTTTTTTTTTCCTAGTAGTAATTCATGGCAATTTAAATATCAGAACAATCCTAAATATTTAGAACTTTGCAGTTCTTAAATTCTTCTTTGGTGGGAATTGGAGATATTATTGGGTTAAATGATAAAATAAAGCGAGATCATGAGGGAAGATGATAAGATGAACATTGAAACACCAACACATATTCTGATCTATGACAAGTATACTTCTGATTTAACTGAACTTTTCTCGCACTGCTCAGCAAAAAACCATGCAAATGATGTATGAGGTCATTTACAAGGCCTTGATGGAAGTTGGTCTTGAGGAGGCATTCTCTCCTCAAGACTATTTGAACTTCTTCTGCCTGGGAAATCGTGAGGATGTGGATGGAAATGATCCTTTATCTTCTGGAAGCCCTAGTGCAGAAAACTCCCCTCAGGTATCTTATATCCTTAGTCAGTTGTTGATTTCAGTCGTTATATGTATTCTCTTACTTTGATTTGGGTTTTATGTTAAGTTCCTGCCAAATACCTGTACATTGTGGTGTATTACTGGAGATTCTTTCATAATCAACAACAACAATAATAAAACGAAGTAGAGTTCTTGCAGAAAATAAGGGAGAGATATGATGGAAACAACTTTGCTTTATCAGTCCATAAGTTTACGTTTCCATAAAAAGAGCTAGTAATCAAGATTTTCACTGTATATATTAGTCACTGTTATTATTATTATTATTTTTTAATCACAAATGATCGATTGAACTGACTGCAGGCACTTAGTCGGAAAAGCAGAAGGTTTATGATATATGTTCACTCCAAAGGCATGATAGTTGATGACGAGTATGTGATTTTGGGATCTGCTAACATCAACCAGAGATCCATGGAAGGAACTAGAGACACTGAGATTGCTATGGGAGCCTATCAACCTCATTATACATGGGCAAAGAAGCGTTCACGTCCTCGTGGACAGGTGAATTTTAACTTTAAGATGTCCAATGTGGGATTGTTCAAATAATGCTAGTTAAGCCTAATAGACTTGATAAAATGGAGTCAGTACATAAATGGTCTAATTTGAAATTCATGAAATGCCCCGAGGAAGACAAAATTTTCATGAATTCACTAAACCTGTGCTTGAAAGAGGAGAGTTCAACCCCTTGGTTTAAAAGAAATATTAGAATTAAATAGACATCAACTTTAGAGTTGAAAATGTGCATTTAAGTCTAAAAGATTTGGATGATCAAGCTTATAATTTAAACATTACTTTGTAGTTTCCTTTTCTTTGTCCCCATATCTGTGTAGAGCCTTAATAAAGTGAAGAAGTAGTTATACATGCATCAGTGCATTTAGTGTGAAGAATTTTACATATATAGAACTGCATTCCTGAATCGTTTGTGGGATTTGGATGTCTTGCCCTGCAGATCTATGGATATAGGATGTCGTTGTGGGCGGAGCATACGGGAACGATGGAAGAGTGTTTCAATGAACCAGAGAGCCTGGAATGCGTGAGAAGAGTTAGAACAATGGGAGAATTAAACTGGAAACAGTTTGCTGCAGATGAGGTAACAGAGATGAGAGGACACCTTCTGAAGTACCCTGTTGAAGTTGATAGAAGAGGGAGAGTAAAATCCCTTCCTGGACATGAAAATTTTCCAGACGTAGGAGGAAAAATAGTTGGTTCATTTCTTGGGATTCAGGAGAATCTCACTATCTAAATAAACCTCTGGCTGTATTCAAGACCTAACGAACGAGAGCCCTCTAGTTTCCAGCTCTGGAAAATTTTGTTAGTAACTATTAAGGAAAATGAAGGGAGAATTTATACACAGAATGGCCATCTTTTTCTCCCTTTTTTCTTGGGAGTGGCCTTTGTAACCCTCATCCATGGGGTTCTGTTTTTAATGTTAATAATATCTGTTATTTGGAAGGCTGGAGAACACAACATTTATTGGAATTGTAACGTGTTTTGTTTATTTAGTTCTTCTACATGGGTAGGTGGAAGAGAGAAACGAAACATTTCTTGTATCGGTATTCAACTAAAATATTAAAATATTAAAATGAAAGTGTATATAAATATATAATAGACGCAGAAACTAATCATATTAATGGATTATCAAGAATTCAGCTAAACAATGAATTTACAAACTCTCTCTTTCTTTCCCTCACCAAAAATAAAATAACCAAGTTTTCCAGAAAAGCATCTCATACCAAACCAATCTGATTGATCCACGTGGCAATAATGATCGCTCTTAGTCTCCAGCTAACCCACAGTGTAACACGTGTTCATTTATCCTTCAGCCATGCACCTGGCTCGGACCACAGAACCCACGACCCGGTTGTAGGCCGGGCAGAGGGGACCACCACATGCTCCAGGCCTAAAAGGCCGCCGTTGGGCCCATCAAGTGGACCCGGGCCCTCCCCAACCTCCATCACATAGACACAAGGAGGTTAAAAAGTAGTCCCCACACCGGCTTGCACGGTCCACGGAGCAGCATAACTCGTTTCCACCACTGACCTGGACCCCACTCTCTATTTTTTTTTCTTCTTTTTTTTAATATATTAAAAAGGAAAATTTCTCTCTTTCCGTAGTGTTGACCCATCTCGCTGATGTGGTCCCCACACCTTTGCGCCTTCACCAAAAAATAAAAAGAAAAACCCCACCCCCACCTTACACGTGCATTTACTTTTCGATCCTCACGTCTACCACGTGACTGCCTCGTGCTTCCCCTTCCTTCTGCTGCACTTCCGAAAAAATAAACGATACTTTTTTCCTTCTTCCATTCCTTCTTCGTCTCAAGCTTTCTTTTCTGGTTCGTCGATGGCGGATAGATTACACAGGGTGAGAGAGAGGGAGAGAGAGAGAGAGAGAAAGAGAGAGACGAAAACAACTTCCCATCTATTCTGTCTTCATTCTTTCCGACGAGCGAGACATGAATTGAAGCTCTTCCTTATCGTATATCTCCAACGAGAATTCTCTAAGCATCTGTCTCGTCGTTTTGCCTTTTGTCGGGACGGTGGAGCTCGTGATCGGCGCCATGACGGATTCAGACTTGGAAGCGGAGGAGCTTGAAGTGCTCGAGCTTTGATTGGTGGGGTTTGCTTGAATGTGAGACGTGTGCAGCTTCGACGGGACGGTGGAAATGGGTCGGGCCGTTGTGTTGATGAGCGGCGCTGCCGGGGTCGGGAATGAGAAAAACTGTGGACGGGTGGAAGAGCAATCCACGGATGGAACCATGAAAACCGCCCCGGGAATTATGGCGTTCGATGGGATGGCCCACACTGGAACAAACCCCGGTGGAAAAGGCTGTTGGACGGCGGGGGAACCGGCAACGGCAGCGGCCTGAACAGCGCCATTCGAGGCGGAGACGGAAACGGAAACGGCGTCATTTACGTCAACATAATCACTGTTAGCGGGGCGCTTACGCCGCTTCTTACCGGCGGATTGATCGGCGGAATCTTGGTTAGAAGAGAAAGTGGTGGTGGGGATTTTGAGAGTGCCATTAACAGACATGGCGATGGCGGGAACGGTACCAGTCCCAGTAGCCGCGATGATCGCCGGCTCGGACCGTTCGAGAAGCCAGCGGATAGTTTCGCCGTCGGACTTGTGGCCGAGCTCACGAGTCAACTGGAAGATACGCGCCGCACAGGTAGCCGGAATTCGGATTCTCCGGCCTCGGCCCTCGACCTTGGTATGGCGATCCTTGGTGGAGGGTCTCTTGAGGGGGATAGACGAGACCGTTTTAGATATCTCTGCCGTGAACTTGAGGACCTGAGTTTCGTGGTCGTTGTCGGGATGCTCCTGCTTGGGAGCAAGGGGAAGAAGGTCCATTGGAGAGGAGTCGGAGTTATTGATACAGGGATGGGTGGGCGGAGAGTCGTCGTGGTCGTCGAGTTGTAGTTTGTGAATATCGGGCATGGGCGGAGAGGGAGAGGGGAGAGGGGAGAGGGGAGAGGAGAGGAAGAAGTGAGAAGAGGGTATTTAAGGAAAGAAAGGGAAGAGATTGGGAGAAGAAGGAAGAGTAGGAAATGGGCCCACAAATAAGAAGGGTGGGGCCCAGTAGTGTTGGGTCAAAGCTGGGGATGATGGACCTACCTACCCCCCTCCTTTTCTTCTTCCAATAACTCCCAACTTGCCATTCCCATTTCTCTCCAACCCATCGCCACTCTTGTAAATTTCATTTCCAAAATTACATCTCCCAAATTAGGATATATAAAATTCTACTACAACAAATGTAAAAATAGAAGGTTGAACAGAAAATGAAAAGAATTAAAAGTATAGTATATTGGGTTGTATGGGTAGAAGAATAAGCAAGAAACAAAATTACTATGCTGCCCTTGTATAATAAAAATAGACTAGGATAGAGATGGGAATTCCTTGGGAATGAATTCTGGAGAATAAACAAATCAATATTGTGTATTTGTTGCAACAAACTTAATGGAATGAAATCCAAACCTAGATGGAAAGCCCATTAAGAATGACTCTACCAAGCTTACTCTGTACGTCACTTTTGTCAACACCAGCTTCTTGGGGCCCAGCTCAACCATATCCGTCCTCCCGAGCCCACTACCTAAACCCATATCATATCATATCATATCATATAATATCCTCCTCCTCTTCGTTTTACCTTCTTTTATTTCCCCTATTTATTTACTTACTATTCAGTATAGTCTTTTATCAATTTTCACTAGGTTTTTTAATTTTTTGAATTGTACAGAATAATTAAATAACTAAAAAAAATCTATTTACCAACCAACCAACCAAAATGCCTAAACAAAGTGTGGCCCCCCCCCCCCCCCCTTCCCTTCACGGGTGGTGGGACCCACCGGCACTACTAACCACACTGAAGGGCCCTATACCTATACCTATCCCTATACCTATCCCGCATACAATGGGTTGCTCTCCCCTTGCAATGGGGTCCACCTGCTGCAAGTGTGGTCCACCTCGGTTTTTCTACATGGGGACATATTGCCCAATGGGCCCTACTTTCTTTTTTAATTATTTAACCGTGTTTTTTAATAATCTTTAAATTTCGCTGACTTGACATATAACCACTTCATAATAATTGAGTTTTAATTCCATTTGCCCCTTCTCCCTCTAATTCAATCTTTTATCATTAAGACGTTACTTTCAATAATAAAAATATGCCCTGTTAATTATCATTATTAATTAATTTTATTTCAAACTTTAAAACAAATTTTATTTCACCACCTATATTATTATCATTATTATTATTATTATTATTATTATTATTATTCAGAATAGTTCATTGCAAAAACAAACGTCACCAAATATTTGTATGAAGCGTAGAAACAACAAACCAGGAGGGAAGACTTCGGCTCTTCAAACTCCAATTTCCCTCTCATCTCATGAAGCTGACATGTAAGTATATCTTGTCTGAGCTCCAATAATAAGCTCAACAATTTTTGCTGCACATCAACAAAGTAAATATCAGCTATAATCCACATAATCTTAAATCTATAACTATCCCGAATCGACACATTTCGAACCTGTGAGGAATCCGACAAAAGGTACAGGTTCTAAAACTTTTTCGGCCCCTTCAAGTTTTCGCCTGAAAAAACATTCAGCACAAACGGTTTCAATCCAAGACTACAAGTTTGAAGTCGAGAATATCTCGACTCAAAAAGTTTAAATCTTGAAGCATGTATGCGCACCTTGTATATCTCTCAAAGAATGGGTCTCTCATGAGGTAAAATGCCCAAAGCATCTTCCGTCTTCTCAGCTGAACCAAGTCAAACATGTTTAAGTTAATATGAGAATGACAGTTTAGAGGGCACGGACCTGTCTTTTAACCCAAGAAAGTTACTATGTATGACTGTCAACAAATTCATGGAGGATGAACGAGAGAACACGACCTCATCCTTCTCAGAGTCGGAAAGGCATGATCTTTGGTTTTTTCTACTCGCCGATGCTGAGGTAGCATATGATAAAAAGCTTGTCCCAAGGAGGTCTACAGCCAGAGAAAGAAACCAAGGAGTCCACGACCGACTCCCATATTTGCGGATTAGAAGAACATAAATAAGCGGTCGTGTTATAAAAAGTACTTCTCCAGTCACGAAAAGCGCCCCGCGATGACCCTGTTCTGACAAAATTGTGGAAAGTGTAGGCCTCTCAGGCGTTGTAGCTGTAAAGGCACAATTAATTGTCAGTAGACATTCCCAACAAAACTCTAGGAACTTGGGATCGATATAGGCACCTGAAGGATTCAACATTTCGTGCTGGCGTTGAGCCCCGTACGACCATGCTGGTGGTGAAATCATCCGAGCGTTTTCCCCGAACCTGCTTAACGCAGATAATGCCCTCCCTTCTAGATTCCAATGGTCATGTCCATTAAGATATCCTGAATAACCAGCTGCATTATGCCCACCATGCTTTGTGAAAGCATTAGGTCTGTGCTGAGAAGTTGAAGTTTTCACATGTCTTTCGTTATTTATCGTTTCTCCTCCATCAAGAAGGATCTTGTACCCACAATTCTTGAACAGAGCTAATCTAAAGAGTACCCTGAAATTCAACGGCTACTAATGTAAAGGCAAAGACTATGCAATAAAAATGTATCAGAAGATTAAAAAATGGCACTCCCACACTCATAAAATGTGTCTTACTTCAAAGCCTCCGTAACAGCAATGAAGTTCCATCGTTTATCATCACCATAATATTGTTGTGCAGCAACTTCAATCAATGTTTCCAAGTTTTTCAGAGCAGATATGCACAATGAATAAGGAAATGAAGATGGCACAGTTGCGTTTACATGCATCTGGGTTGGAGCTGTTTCGATTATGTGTTCATTGACTGCAGTGACAATGCCAACAGCGGCAGAAACTGCAGAAATCCCTAAACTAATTAATAATAGCTTCAAAGTTGCAAATGATCCACTCAGAGCAGGGCAAAACTTTAGAACGAAGAAGCCAGGAAAGTGTTCATTTGACAACAAAATAGCAGTTAAATTTTCACATTTGTTGGTACAAATTCAGAACGTAGGGTGATAGCTTCCTAAGTTACTAGGTTCGAACCCCTAAGTTGAAAAATGAAAACAG
Source organism: Cucurbita ficifolia (assembly GCA_033971965.1). Taxonomy (NCBI): domain Eukaryota; kingdom Viridiplantae; phylum Streptophyta; class Magnoliopsida; order Cucurbitales; family Cucurbitaceae; genus Cucurbita; species Cucurbita ficifolia. Next base: position 49,186 of record CM066978.1, read on the forward strand.
AATAACTTAAGAAAACCTTGCTGGCTATCAGAATGCTTTTGATATGGGGTACTGTAAATTTATAGCATTTAAAAGTGAGACAAATATAAAGACATGCATTTTCATCAAAGAGGACCCAAGGGCACTACAAATTCCAAGCTCAGAAGAAGCAGTCAAGTGTTACCAAAGTTTCACAAAACCTGCTTCAGGTCCAATTTCTGAATCAGAAAATCGTTCAGGAAGAAGCCACGTCAAGCCCTGTACAGTATTAAGAACCATATAAAAGGTAGAAATCCACAAACTTATACTCTCAGATCTACTAACAGTTGAATTTTAATCATGGTAGTATAACAGTTTTCAAAAACAATGGAGAAATCAACCTGTTTGATGACAAACAAACATGAGCTGACAAAATACATCATGCACCATTATACAAACATGCACCAAATTAGCACATGAAAACCCATCCAAAGTTGATATTTCCATGATCCTTGAACAAGATTCCACCATCCCAGTTCTACTTTCAAATGTCAAAAAAAATTGTTCTACAATTGCCGTAAGATTAACCTCTAGAGGAGATTATGTACTAACAATATCGATTGAACATGTCTGACAAAGTAAGGTGGTTCAACTTTTCAGCCAATCTACTCTATTTCTCTCATTGCAAGGTAATTTGAATGGGTTGTTCCGCATTATAATGAGGCCAAAACCAAGCAAGCAGTAAAAGATCAATTACAAGGGGTTACAATTGCTTGTGATCAAACAGTGAAAAAGGCTCATTCACCAACATGCAAATGGTTTGGGCTTTCCTTTCCGGGTTGCCCCTCATGGTTTTAAAATACATATGTTAGGGAGAAGTTTTCACACCCTTATAAAGAATGTTTCGTTCCCCTCTCCAACCGATGTGGGATCTCACAATCCGAACGAGTGCCAGCGAGGATGTTGAGCCTCGAAGGAGAGTGGATTGTGAGATTTCACATCGGCTGGAGAGGAGAACGAAGCAAGCTTTATAAAGGTGTGGAAACCTTTCCCTACCAGACGCGTTTTAAATCCTTGAGGGGAAAACCGAGGAGGAAAACCCCAAAGAAGACAATATTTGCTAGCGATGGGCTTAGCTGTTACAATTTCAATACCTTAACAATACACAGACCATCAAAAACATCCAAAATATAACTAAGATCCATATAACCAAATGACGATATGTTTCATGCTTTAAAAGAGAGTTTGCGGGTACTCTCATACAGGAACATAATCATGTAGAATGAACATGTTAATAACATTAAACGCACTTAGATGTAGTTTACTCTAGTTGATTTCAAGAAATATGTCGAGCGATAAACAAGTGTTGAACATTCAAAACTCATAAAAAATGACCATAGTATAACCATCTTCATTTTCAAGGAATAAAGTGAGTTAATGGTCTTCATGCTCATTGCTATCAGACATATGGATACCATCTGTTGTCTATATCTCTTATTCTTTTAAAAATCAAACCCACATCATGACATGCATGCCATCTAAAATTAGCAGAAAATAAACTGTCGAAACATAAAGCCATCCTTTAAATAAACTACTTGCAAGAAGATGCTAATATTACTTAATAGAGAATGCCATAAAGGCCAAGGGTAACACCGTTTACGTACAGATTAAAGAACAAACAAGTCAACCAAATCAATTCCCAGATGAAATCAAATAGAGAAATCAGCGGGTAATGATAAGAAATTTGGAGTGCTCACATTTGCAAGAGACTCAAAAGAGTGAAGGTAGTCTCTGTTATCCCTAACCCACTTCTTGTAAGCTTCCATGACTTGAAAGAATCACAACGCAGCGGCAACAAAAGAAAGAAACACTGGAATCGTCCAAGAACCTGGTACAAACTAAAACCCTAAGATGCAACAAGGAAAAACCCCCTCATAGCCTGCTCGAGAAGGAAAAACTCACAACTGTACGGTGATTCAAAAAGGTGGATCCTGCTCGAGAACTTTTCAGGAAACTAGAAACGAAAAGGTAGCTGATGAAGGGAGAAACTGTAGGAGAAGAAGGGCGAAGAGAAGGAGGAACCAAATTGGGATTTATGGGAAGGGGAAACCGGAATTTTGCAGAACCCCAATTACAGCAGCCAATCTGGAAAACCCTCCATACTGCGCTTTACAAACTTGGCTGCATCTAGATGGAGAGAGAAACACAAACTAAAACCAAACGTCAATATCATTACGAACAAATAAAAAGATCATATCCTTTATCTATTGGTGCAAGAATCTAAAATATTCGTGAGTGTAGCTCCGATGACGATTACAGTATTATAAAATTGCAATATTTGTTCACGTTTGTGATCGAATTTGATGAAAATTGAAATTTTGTAGTGAAAATTTGGAGTCATATTAAATTTATAAAAATAAAAAAAAAATCTAATGTAGTAGTTTTTTTTTAAAAAAAAATATCAAATATTTTAATAATGTATTAAACATCAAATTAAAAGATTAACAATTTATTAGATATTTTTAGGAGTATTTAAAAGATCTAAATCCCAAAAACTCAAAATAAAAAATCGGAAGATAGAAACTAAAATTTGGTTCAACCCGAATTGAATAGTTTGAATCATACAGTGAGACTGAAGGTACTTCTAAAATTCCCCCATTAGGGATCTGATCTTTGTCTTCTCTCTAGGGTTTTATTTTAGGGTTCCGCGGAAGCAAATTGAAAATGCAACTCACTCTTGAATTTGGGTAATTCTCTCTCTCTCTCTCTCTCTCTCTCTCTCTCTCTCTCTCTCTCTCTCTCTCGCAAATTTTACTTGGAAGGAAAATTTCCCAGTTTGTTTAGTGAGATACAGGGGAAAAAACTTGTGATCCTGGAACACAGAGTTTCAATGCCTTTTGTTTCTGCGAAAGTTGGAAATCAGAAGAAATATCTTATTCTATCGTGTTTTTATGTTTTTTCGCAGCTTATAAACTTGAATTTCTGTGTCATTGTCTATCCATAAAGATCGATTGTTTTCTGAATTTGTGCAAATTCTTGAGTTCGTGAATTCTGTGTATTAATGAGGTATCGTGATACTGATGTTGGGGAACATTTAATTGGTTGTCAATAATTCAAAATTTGCACCCGTTCTACAGGATATTGGGACCAGAATTTTAGTTTTGCTTGATTATCCAGTTGCTTCACTGCCTCCATATTGTTTTCATTCTGGTTTTGTTCGTTTGATTACCATTGTTTTATAAGCATACGCCAGTTTGTAAATTACACTCCATTGTTCCTTCGTTAGATTATATGTAGATTGAAAATCTATAACCTGTTCTTTATTATATTCAACTTTTATTTGTGTTCGGTGGAACTTTTTGGCTGGATTGTACCATTTATAATTGCATATGTTGTTTCAACAATTCATCAGTGCGTGGGGGCAACTTTTGGTCTCATGCGTTGTTTACAGTGCTTGCAGATTTTGACTCCATAGTGTACCCTCTATTTCCTCCTCCCCACCAAAACCAAAAAAGAAGGAAAATAAATAATGTGGCAGTATCTTGAATACCCTTTTCTGCAATATTAGAAATTATCCTTCCATATGCTTCTAGTTTGCATTTTTATTGAGTCTTTTATGAATGTAAAAGGTGAAACGGAAAAGATATCAATGTAGTATGTCATTCTTTAGGCTTTATTTTTTCAGCTAGTGTTTATATGTTGAACATGACAATAATATTAACTTTTAAATGCAGTGGGGGATTGGAGTTACTATGTGACTCTGTGAAGATCCACAATGTCAGCGTTGATCCTGAAAATGGAGCGGGAACGGTAAATTAAAATTTTTCAACAATTTAATGAAAGATCGAGTCAATATCAGATTCATATTTTCGTGCTTCATGCCTCTGTTTATCAAGCAAGTCTAATGCTTTCTTTTAAAACGGTTCTCAGTTAATTATGAAAGATTTGCTCTCTTGGGTCCGAAGTAATCTGATGAAGGAGAGGCCAGAAATGTTTATGAAAGGCGACACTGTGTAAGTAGTAAAAGAAACATCTCATTAGTTTATCAATTTTCTTTTTTAAAGATTGTGAATGAGAGGATGAACGTGAAAGTGGGTGAAGAATTGTGATGGTTTTAAATGTGGTTCCTGCAGAAGACCTGGTGTTCTGGTGCTTGTAAATGATTGTGATTGGGAGCTGAGTGGGCAGCTTGATACACCATTGGAAGAGAAAGACGTGGTAGTGTTCATATCCACCCTGCATGGTGGCTAGCTCAGTAAGGAATATGTCTTTTCCAGCTTGTAGCTACGTAATTGTTGTCTGAGATAATATGGTAGTTGGGCATTTTAACCTTAAAAATACGTATTGTTTGTTATCCTAAACTATACAAAGAGTAATCTTGATCAGAGTTTTGCTCTGAGGCTTGTGAAATCATCTCGTTGGGATGGATGTTCATGTTCAATGACTGAATAAAGTAGAAGAAAGGCTATATTCATAGGCATTTTAATTCATGTTCTGTTGTATAAAAAGTTCGAAAAGCCACTTTAAATATTTATTTTAAAGATTATTTCTACTCTTTTCAACATGTCGACACAAAAATATATTGAGACAACCATACAAGTTTTCTTTAATTTTGGTTTAAGCAGTGAATCGGTGACTGATTTTCGATGGCAAAAATATTCTATTTTTAAAACATGATTTGGTAAATCAACTGTGACTAGAACTAATTTTATTTTCAAGAACAAATTTGAGAATAAAACCAAAGATTGATTCAGAAACTATTTCTAAACCAAGCAGTTAATGAATAGAACTTGAAAATAAAAGGGAATAATGAAAGGAATAATGAAAATAGAACTTGAAAATAAAAGGGAATAATGAAAGGAATAATGAAAATAGAACTTGAAAATAAAAGGGAATAATGAAAGGAATAATGAAAATAGAACTTGAAAATAAAAGGGAATAATGAATGAACAACTATATTGACCAGAAAATTGATACAGTAAAAATAGTCCCAAGTTTACGAAGCAGCATTGGTTCTAATAAAACACTTTCGGTATTATAATTCTCCAAAAAGAAATTCTTAAAAACAAAAAAAGTAATAAGGAAAAACAAAGGCAACGAAAATAGGGAGTTGGGAAAAAGAAAGGGTATTTGGTTTTAGGCCTTTTGCTTCCCTTTTCTAATTCTATCAAGCTCAGTTTCAGCATCGTTCAACTGCTGTTTCAACGTTGATATTTTCCTCTCCAAGTCTTCCACCGAGTCTCTGCTAGTCGCTGGTTCATATGGGCTCACAAAATTACCTGAAAAGTCCTTCAGAGCTTCAACCCCAGTCACCTACAATACAATGCACAACAAGTTTGGAAATCAAAGCTCTTGCCAAAATCTTTTTCTTTTTGCCTTTTGCCTGTTTCTGTTTTCAAATCAAAGCTCTCGCATCTTCAATTTACGTGTTTTATCCACTAAGTTATGCTCAAATTGGCTAGAAATAAGATTGATATATATTAAAAATTAGCAACTTGTCTACAACAAATCGGTACTCTTGTCCTTTCTACCTTCCTTCTCCTTTTAAGGTTTATCAACTTCAATAATTATATAGGAGAGAATGACAAGTTTAAAATACAAAATATAATTTTACTAATTTTTGTTCTAAAAGATCTTGAAGACTATTCTTGAACAGCTTCAAGCGCCTTAAATTCAAGAGTTAGAACTAAACCCAATGGCAGACACGAAGGAAAAAGCTTTTATGGAATAGTTGATAAAAGAAAACAGAATGAATCTCGATATATTGAGACAAATATGTGCAGAGAAAGCAGTACCTCTTGAGGCAGTAATGGCAACTTGGTGATGTGGAAGTCATCATATAACATGTAAAATTGGTCAAGATACTTCTGTTGCATCCGCATTCTCGCTTTCAGTAACTTGGATTCAACATCTAAAACGGCAGAGCACATATATATGGTTAAGAAACAGGGAAGATCCGAATCACTTTAGAGAATATATATGTGTATGGATTCAGTTATCTGTCGTACCTTCGTCATTGTAAATTACTTGGTTAATGATAATATTGTGAGTATCGATCTCAAACTTGGTGAGTTCTTGAACTAGTCTCTCTGTTTCGTAAAGAGAGAGAAACTCAGGAATGCAGACACACACAAATGTAGTCAAATCCTGAAAAAAAGAGAATTGTTGGGTAAAAAAACAAAGCTTCAGAAAAAGAAAAATATATATAATAGGGCAAAAACAGCCCACAAAGGGAGTCCCAACACTAACCAAACAGATACATAAGTACACCTAACATATGTTGGATGTCGGATAGCATTGAAGTTTAGTTCAATATTTTTTATAAGAACTTTCCCAATTTGCAATTTTCCAATGAGGGAGGTTTAACTATAGGAAGTAAAAATATTAGAAAGTTTACACTAAGATATAGCTTGGTAAACAACATGGTCGAAAAGTTTTACATAGATTTGTGTCTTTTTCGTAAATATTCTCTAATTTCTTTCTTTTCACAAATTCCAAAAGAAAATCATGATGAAGTTTTTCCATAGTAGGGCTTTTGCATTCTTGAAAAGGTAGTACGTTAAGGCCATATCCAATAGATCGCTTACCTCCCTAGGAAATGTGAGATATCATCTGAATGTATTGAGAATCGTTGTCTAGAAATTCTGAGCGTATGTGCATATTGCATAAACAAGTGGCTTTGTGATTCGTTTTTTTTCTTGCATAATGAACACCAATTTGGAGAAAGAGTGATGTAAGTTTTTTTTTTTTTTTTTTTTTTTTTTTGAAGATTTCCACTCGTGCTAATGGCTTTATACGCTATTTCCTAAAAGAACTTTACCTTTTTAGGCTGATGTCCTTTCCATACGGTCTTTACTAGTGTGGGATATTACTTCTACTTTTCCCCCATGTCCATCATCAAGGATTTTGTAGAAAAGACCCCGTCAGCACTGGGGAGCCAAGTTAGTGAGTCTGCTTTGTTTGACAATACCACATAGGCAAATTCAAGGCTTAATTCAACCCATTTTGTTGCTTCATTATCCTTTAAATTCCTACTAAGCTTCAAGTCCCAAAATTTGTTGACAACATTCCACGTTTCTTTGATCGTGGCTTTTTTACTATGAGAGAGGCGGTACAAAACTGGATAGATACCTCACGGCTATCCTAGTGTTTTCAATCCATGGGTCAGTCCAAAATGATGTGCTTCCTCCATCACCCACCCTATGGCAAGTTCGGTCGGTGATAAGGTTTTGATGTTTCTTTATGTACTTCCAAGGCCCTTTTGTAGAGATGGAGGGGTTGATTTTTGTTTGATGGAGGAGTATATTTGGCCTTTATAAGATTTCTCCACAAGAACTTTTTTTCGTGATGATATCTCCATAACAATTTGGCGAAGAGAACTTTTTTCTTCTTCTTTATCGAGAGAAAACCGAGGGCTCCCTTTTCTATTGGGAGGTTTATAATATTTCATCGAACAAGGTGTGGCCATCTTTCCACAAGTAGTTTCTGAATAATCTTTCTATATCTGCGACCACTTTTTTTGGCATTTCAAATAGAGACACGTAGTAATTGGGGAGGTTGGATAATGTGACTATATGAGGGTGAGTCTTCCGCCTTTTGAAGTATAACATGATGACCATGTTGACAACCATCTTTCTATTTTTTCAATAATAACCTTCCAGAAGGAAAAAGATTTGTGGTTTTATTTTAGAGGTAGTCCTAGGTAAAAATATTCGGTCATTCTCCTTTTTTACAACCATATATGCTAGCAAATTCTTCAATAATCTCTGTGCTAATATTGATGCCTACGATCTCTATTTTTTGGAGATTGATGTTTTGTCCAGAGAATCTTTCTAAGGTTTTTACCGTCTCAATCATGTTTTTTTGTGGAAGAGGCCAAATCAGAAAAGAGAATTGTGTCGTCCGCAAACTGAAGGTGGCTGATGCTTAAACCTTCATTACCAATCTGAAATCCTTTTAGTTGCCCTCGTATTTTGCTTTTGTCAGTAGGCAACTGAGACAATCCATTACCATGATGAAAAGAAAAGGGGATAGTGGATCTCCTTGTCTCGGACCCTGTGTGGCAAAAATCTTACCTTTTGGTCTTCCATTGACATGATGGAGAAGTTTGTGGATGAGATGCATCATTTTATCCACCTTCGCCATTTTGAGCCAAAGTCTTTTGCCACAAGAATGTTTTCGTGGAAAGTCCAATCAACCTTGTCACCCTCCTCTAACCATCATTTTACATTTTTGTCTCCAAGAGTGCTCTTCCTTTCCCGCCAACTTAATAAGTTGTGCTTTCATTTTACTTTTTTTTTTTTTTTTTTTTTTTATGGGTTGAACTAGTTTAATGGAGCCAATTTCTTCCATCAGATCGAGGAGAGAAATTTCAATTAGTAGTTGGTTTCTTTTTGTGGAAATACAACTGAAAACCTCCTTGTTCCATTTCTTTAAGTCTTCTAAGTTTGTTGATGAAATCATGCCCCGACCATCCACAGAGGGGCGTATCCTTCCACCAGTATTCTACCATTTGCAAAAATTCATAATGGTTCAACCACATATTCTCGAATCGGAAGGGCAAAGGGCCCCATTTAGAGCAACCCATGGAAAGTAGAATGGGATAATAATCAGATGTAGGTCTATTCATTCTTTGAACCGACGTTACTAAATTTTCCAAGTAGGCCTTTTGTGGCAAGGAATCTATCGATGAGTGTCAAGGTGGGTGAAAATATGTTGTTTGACCATGTATAGAGTCCATTATTGAGTGGAAGGTCGATGAGTTCAACTTCTCCTATGAAATTGTTGAAGTGTCTCAAGCCTCTGGACTTTTTCACTAGATCTTTCATGTGCCCATTGAGAGATACTGAAGTCACCCGCCAAAAGCCAATTCTCTGTACATAGGCACGATAGGTCCTGTAATTCTTTCCAATATAGATGTCTTTCTTAATATCTACAGGGACCATAGATTCTTGTAATCCAAAATCTGTAATTATCAGCCAGTGTAATATGTGTGGTTAAGGTGTATAAGCCTTTGGTGACTTCTGAAATGTACAAAGTTGGGTCATTCCACATGATTTAGATCCCCCAATGTAATAATTCCACATGATTTAGATCCCCCAATGTAATATGTTCTGAAATGTACAAAGTTGGGTCATTCCACATGATTTAGATCCCCCAGTGTAATATGTGTGGTTAAGGTGCATAGGCCTTTGGTGACTTCTGAAATGATCAAAGTTCAAATCAAAGTTGGGTCATTCCACATGATTTAGATCCCCAGATGGAATAGAAAGTTGGGTCATTCCACATGATTTAGATCCCCAGATGGAATAGCCATGATCAAAGTTGGACCTTTGGTCAATCTCTGTAGTTTACTCGGTTTCTTAGGTGTAGTGGGCTTCTTTTTCCAAATGGAATAGCCATGATGCACATGTGGTGTTCTTTTAGCCATGGTGCCAAGATTTGGATGGCCATTATTGATGTGAGTGTTCCTGATATCGGGGTGATCTTTTCTACCTCTGTTTCATTCTACTTTTCTTGAAAAAGAGTGTCAAGCTCTGTATCCGCAAGAGTGATCTCTAGCAATGGGTGAGAGATGTTGGCCTAATTTGCAATGGGGGATGGTGGGGTGGTGGAGAGAGGTAGGGGGCTAGATGCATATTCATCGTCCGATTCTTGGTCAATGTCAACAATGGAGAATTTTGTTCCTAGGACGAGGAAGTTTTTTGGTTGTTTATGATGATGGCATGTTATCCTGGTGAATGGAACCCCACAAGTTCATGGGACCTAACCCTTAAAAGAACCTAAAGTATCCCATCCATAGTGTTTCTGGTGGTCACTTGATGTAAACTATCTCCCATTTTCAAGCTCTATAATTTAACTGCACTTTTGTCCATTTGAGAAGTTTTACCTGTTCTACAATAGTTTTTACTCTACAATAATTTTATGAACATTGTCAGAACTCTAAGAGAACTTACGGAGTGTGCTTGCATGTTTCTATTTGGACTTCTATTACATAAGACTTGTACCACTTCTTCTAATACTTGTTAATGGTTAGAAAAATGCTAGTAGGCAATAAAACAAAACAAAAAAAAATAATAATAATAATAATAATAACAAACGAGTACAAAACGAGCGCTCTTACAGGATCTTTGAATTGCCTATTAACTTGTTCAATCACATCTCTCATGCCTTCGAGCCTTCCCAGTATTGCGTCCTCACCAAACTCATCATCAACTCCAAACATCCGGGTCACCTGTTGCAGAAAGTTTCAGATTAGCTAATCACTGAAATTGCACAAATGAAACTAATACAGCAAACGCTTCGACTTCTTGAAAAAAAAATTAACAAAAAATCAAACGCTCATGTCGAATAATGATAATAATAGAATCATTGTTATCAAATTAGAACTGATACCTGATTCAATACGCCTCCAAATCTACTTTTTAAAGACATTATCTTTGAAAGTCCCTTCTCTAAGGTTGATGGAAATTGCAACAGCCGAAGAGTGTGGCCAGTTGGAGCAGTGTCAAACACAATTACAGAATAATCCATTGTTTGTACTAATCTGGAAATAAACAATTCATTAAACATGATTAAAAAGCTCCCAGCCCCAGCCCAACCCTCCAAGAAAAAGTATGAACCAATGGAAGTTTAGTCAAGACAAGTGATCACTGAGGACTAATTTTGCCAGTTTCCAAGTCCTAGCAGTGGTAGATGATCACTTGGAACAACATAAACATTTCAGACAAAACCAATACCAGTACTCAAACTTAAGTTCTAGTCATTTAAACTTCATTTGAAAATCGTATATTATATATCAAGATTGTATGGACCATATAGATTGATGCTTGAAAGATGAAGAAAATGTTTCTTACTTCAGCATCTCTGCAAAGCTCATTGCCTCATCAATTCCAGGAATAGCATTAGCTAGCTCGGAAAATAAGCCATCCATCCCCTCGCCGACTTCTTCATTTTCCACAGTAGGATCCACTTCCTACATACCAGTAGCATTGCCCAGAGTATGAAGCGCATAAAATCATCAACAATAATCGAAAAACACGCGAACAACAGGAAAGCAGCTAGCAAATTTGTCAAATTAGAACAATAGCATACAAGCATTTCTTGCCACCACAAAACTTCCAAAACCCTCGAATAAAGAAATGAATATCAAATCAAATTCATAAGCACACCAAGATTCAAACCAAAGCAAAAAATCAAAAGAAGGGGAAGCAAGAGAAAAAAGACAGACCATAGCATAGAGATTGGAGAAGCCATTAACCAAGGTGGGAGCCTTGGTGAATCTCTGCTGAAAAGCATCGCTGAGATTGTGAGCGGGGTCGGTGGAGATAATCAAAACAGAGGATCTGACACGGGAGAGAAGAATCGAAAGGATGGAGCTGCAGGTGGTTTTTCCCACACCGCCTTTGCCGCCAACAAAAACCCATTTAAGAGTCTCTTGATCCAGTAGATTCTGAACCGTACCTTCAGGTAATTCTTCTGCCATTTTTGTTGCTCCCAAAATTCTCTCTCTTCTCTCTCTCTATAGAAGAGAGACTGAAGTGGGCTTCGAATGTAATCACGGATTTGGGAATCGGAAGCAAAGGAATCAAGTGGGCGATCTTCACAGGTCGCCTCTTTATCAAGAAAAGAACATACGCGAGGAGTTTGGAGTCGGATTCGAGAGAAACAAGCCCATCACCTAACTCTTTGTTTGTTAATATAGTGCAATTCCTAAATAAAAGCCGACTAGAGAAATTGAAAATTAGATTTTGTCTCCCAATTTGTCTTTCTTTTTCTTTCTTTTGTCTAATCTAAATTATACGTCTGATTTTATATCTACGTTGAATCTGTTAACCATGTCATTAATTCACTTAGTTTAGTTTATTAGGTTATAGATTATATAGAATGATGTTTGGTGTACATGTGTGTGTTTCGAAGAAGATTTTCATAAATTACCATTTTACCTTTTGTTAATGGGATTTAACGGTCCGTTAAGTGCCGTTTTTGTCTAATAGAAGTATGTTGACGAGACAATCATTTTTTCGTAAGGAAACGTTACTATTAAGTAAACCTTTTTTTAATGTATACTTTAAAATAAAAAGATAAAAACCTTCTTTTTTTATTTGGTCAAATTATTTACAGAAGTAATAATATAAATTGCATTAGGTTTATAATCCACAGCCATTTTTATAGTGCATCGCAATACTATTTTAAACAATGTAAAAAAAACAACAAAAAGTATATTTGTATAAATAATTACTTAATTCTATACTTGTTTCCTTATTCGCGTTTGTACAATTTTTCATAACTAATAAAAAACAAAAAGATTAGTAAAGAGAGTTGTAGGTAAAACATGTTGCTACAATGGCATTTACACAAATAATAAGTGAAGGAAGTAAGGTAACATTCAAGAGCTTACTTTCACTAAAGTACCCCGACAACGTTATCGTGCCATCAGCGATCACTCGAGCTATAGTTCCAGCTTCGGTGGAAAGTAGTCCACCATTAAAAGTCCCACGTGAAAGTCTCGACGACATAACTCGAGAGAGAAGTGACAAATTTACACCTGCATCAGCTTAACACTTAGAACCATTGTTCTGACAATTAGATGATTTAAGAGATTACATTATTACCTTCAAGGATTTCAGCAGAAACAAATGTGATTAGAGCTGAGCACACATATTGAGGTACTGAGTAAGGAATCGAAGTATGGAAGCTTAAAATTATGCCTACGCAAACCATAATTTCAGATGCAAGAAGAAGTTGCCTACAAGAACATCAAGTAAAAAATTATCAAAATCACACAAACTTATGAAACTTTTGATCTTTTAATCAGATCAAAGAACAGTAAATAACACGGTAAGGTAAAGTAAAGTAAAGTAAAGTAAATTCAAGTTTTGGGGTACCTTTCTTCAAATAAGTTACTGAGGTAGTTCCCAACAATGATGTTTACAGGGAGCACTGTCAAGCCAAGGCATGCGAGAAAGACTGCAACATTGGTGGTCGACCAGACAAAGTAGTAGCCAGTGATGACACTTGATTCGGCAAGTACAATCTCCATTGCATATTTTAGCATAAAATATACAAATAGTTGCACCTAAGGGCACACAACACCGTGTTCATCGAAATTTTAGTATCGTATGTAATCATTTTAGCTCAAACATTTGAACTCACTTGATACCATATAATGGATTCGTAGCGTTCATAGGTCTAGAACATTCTTATATAAAGTCATTTCTCATATTGTCTATTGATACAATATATCAAATACAATATATCAAATATTAGAAACGGTAACCGCCCAACTCCACTGCTAGTAGATATTGTCCTCTATGGGCAACCTTTCGGGCTTCCTCTCAAGGTTTTAGAACGTGTCTGTTAGGAGAGACTTCCACACTCTTATAAAGAATATTTTTTTCTCCTCCTCAACCGATGTGACATCTCACAACCCACCCCCCTTCAGGGCCCAACGTCCTCAACCGATGTGTCTGTTAAGGAGAGACTTTCGGGCACTCGTTCCCCTCTCCAATCGACGTGGGATCTCACAATCCACCCTCCTTTGGGGCCCAACCCCTCCTTCGGGACCCAGCGTCCTCGTTGGCATATCGCTTGGTGTCTGGCTCTGATACCATTTGTAATAGCTCAATTCTACTGCTAGCAGATATTGTCCTATTTGAGCTTCCCCTCAACATTCTTAAAACGCGTCTACTAGGGAGAGGTTTCCACACCCTTATAAAGAATGTTTCTTTTTCCCACCCTCCCAACCATAAAATACAAAAAGAAGATTCTAATAAAACAATGATATTGCAACTACTATGATCAGAGCTCATCACTTCACAAAAGAGTACTTTATCAAAGGATTAAAAAATCAAATGAAAATTGCATCAAAGTAAGGGTAGGTACTAGACCTTGACAGACGGTGTAAGTAACTTATAAGCTGATATTATTGAATCGACTGGTTTGCGATTTCTTTTAGAAGATCCCTCATCGTCGTCGTCGTCGTCATCATCACATTCTTGGTCTGCACATTCTTGCTGAGCACGTTCGTTTAAAAGTAGTGGTTGTGTACAACCATTTTCCAAAATAAGTTTTACAGTTTTCCCTACATCAAAGGAACAATTCATTCCTCTAATAAAATCAATATGCCAATTAAACAGCTCAATAATATGATAACAACTTAATCCATCAATATGCACAAACAGATGGATGCATTATTTGTTCATATTCATTTTAAGAATGAGAAGTTTAGTTGACAAACCAGTATTAGGTTCCGATGGCATGAGCGAAGGAGGCTCTTTGAAACAAATGCACAACCATACGAGATAAACGAGCCATGCAAGAGCCATGGTCCAACCAGGCAAAGTGTCCTCATTAAATGTAATAGATGATATCTTGAAATTTCTTCGAAAAAAGCAAGCAAGAGCTGGACCACATGCCATTCCCAGCGCGCTTGCACTAACAAATCCAGCAGAAGCTTGCATTCGTAACTTTAATGGCACGCAGTCGGTAATATAGCGCCTGTTAACTGCTCTTGCAGAACCCAACCTAGAATATCAAAAAATAGATTCCCCAAAGTTCAGAAAAAACAACCAGTGACAAAATTTAAATGCCTGATTTGCGGTGACTTACCCACAAAAAAGGCGGCCAATGAGAAGAATGGTGATCGACTTGAGATCATATGCCAGTGCATACAATGTGTTTCCCACTACAAGAATGATGCTGCTAAAAACAAGTGGCTGCATGTATGATCTGTTTGACCAAGAACTGAAATAAACAGAAGAAAACACTTGTGCCACAGCCATTGCCCCAATCACAATGCCACAGACAGTAGCGGCAGCTCCCAGGCTCATGGTGTAGTTGTCAGCTGTTGGGACAATAATGTATGAATTTACCATATACAAAAATGTGTTTCCTAAGTTCAGAACGAGTGACATAAAATGATATCTTTCATCAACGTAGTTCTCAGGAGTATCTGATAATCCATCTTCCAAAAGCATGGCATGTTTTCCCAAGAATTGAAGAAAATTTGTTGAGTTTGATAATCTGTTTAGAGCTTCTTTGATGGATTCAATTACAGGGGCCTGCAAATAATCAATCTTTATTGAGAAGAATTCCACTTATAAAGAAGAGAAAAAAAAAGTAGCCTAAATCGAGGCTCGACTCCTTCTCTGGAGCCCTCGAACAACCTCCCCTTAATCGAGGCTCGACTTCTTCTCTGGAGCCCTCGAACAAAGTACACCCTTTGTTTGACACTTGAGTCACTTTTGACTACACCTTCGAGGCTCACAACTTTTTTGTTCGATACTTGAGGATTCTATTGACATGGCTAAGTTAAGGGCATGGCTTTGATACCATGTTAGAAACCACGGACCTCCACAATGATATGATATTGTCCACTTTGAGCATAAGCTCTCATGTTTTTGCTTTTGGTTTCCCCAAAAAGCCTCATACCAATGGAGATGTATTCCTTATTTATAAACCCATGATCATCCCCTTAATTAGCCGATGGAACTCCTCTCCCAACAATCCTCAACATCCCTAACATAGAAGTGGATGCCTATTTCCCCAAAATAATTAACTTCTTTAAGCTTTGATATTGATCATCCTACTGAAATATGATTACAAAAATAAGTTGAGCAAATTGATAATAAACCTTCTAATGATCTATAAGAAAATACCTGATGTGAAAGGTCAAGTTGATCATATATTGAGATGTAACTCCCTTTATGATCTTCAAGCTCTGCAAGGTTACGAAATATGGCACCAGCAACAGCAACAATACCCTGAGCAATTAGCTTCAAGCTATCAATGCTTGGATGCACCATATTTTACTATCACTTCAAGAATCAAAGAGTCTTA
Source organism: Cucurbita ficifolia (assembly GCA_033971965.1). Lineage (NCBI taxonomy): Eukaryota > Viridiplantae > Streptophyta > Magnoliopsida > Cucurbitales > Cucurbitaceae > Cucurbita > Cucurbita ficifolia. The sequence goes on from CM066978.1 coordinate 64,984, forward strand.
TAATTCCCAGAAACCTCTATATCAGAATGTTACAAGAGGAACATGGAAAGAAAAGAAAATTGGGCATGTTACCACTTGCTTAAAAACTTGTTTCAGTTGGGAATGAGGATGATTAGCACGAGTTTTGACATAATAATCTGTAAACTTGTAGCCAAAACGTTTATCAAACTTCTTTAATATCTTGCGTAGACCAATTGCATTCATCTCCACATAAGCGAGAAGCCTCAAAAGATCTTGTCCAGCTGCCCTGTATTGTTCCTGTAGTTCATCAACTTTTGTTTCTGTAAGCTGTTGGGAAAGGCCATTTTGTTCTTCACCAAGTCTAGATAACCTCCTTGCAAGTAGTCCTTGTTGCTCCAACAAAAATAATACAATCTTTTCAATCTGGAATAGCAATTAGCATGCAATTATTAAAAAGATAAAATTTTGAAATATAAAAGATAAGATCTACAAGGTAAACCAAGTGTTTCAAGGTACTTGGACCCTCCCCTCTTGAGATCACTCTCAAGCCCTCTTCTAACATTAAAGACCCTTCATTCAAGCATGTAACCGTCCAAACCCACCGCTAGCAGATATTATCCACTTTGACTCGTTATGTATCGCCGTCAGCCTCACAGTTTTAAAACGCATCTACTAGAGAGAGGTTTCCACACCCTTAGAAGAAATGTTTCGTTCCCCTCTCCAAGCGAGGTGGGATTCTCACAATTCAACCCCCTTGGGGGCTAGCGTCCTCGTTGGCACACCGCCCGGTGCCTGGCTCTGAGACCATTTGTAACAACCCAAGCACACCGCTAGCAGATATTGTCCGCTTTGGCCCATTACGTATTGTTGTCAGCCTCACAGTTTTACATATCGTCACTCTGGCCGGGTGTGCTTGGGTTGTTATAGAGCAACTTTAAGATATTAAACAGACTCATTCATAAGATAATTTTAATATAGCTGATGTCTTCTATTTGAATCAGCTTTGCTAGTGCATTGGGCTCTAGCTGATTGTCCACCGTTCTCGACTGATATTTCTATGTAACATATGGTTGGGTCTAAGGACATTCCCTCGACATTAGATGTGCCTTAAGTAATCTGTAAGCAAAACCAATTGCAACTTGAACTAAACAACTAGAGAAATTTATTAAGTTATCATTAATGTATGTATACTTGCCTGAATATCTAATAATCTTGAGAAGTCTCTAAGCACATAGTAGTCATTTTGTGTTCCGATCTCTATTTGTTGGGTATATCTTTTAACTTTCTTCTTCATTAACTTATAATTAATATAGTACCTGTCATAAGAAACATGAACATGTCAACATATATGGATGGTATTTGCACCTGTAGTCGCATGATCAAGATATTTCATATGAAGAGATGTGCAAAAATAACGAATTTTCAATGCACGAGATTATTCTATACACAATCTAGTAGTCATGAACGAATGACTACTAGAACTAACTACACTAAAATTGAAAAAAAGTTGACGTACAAACAATATGAAAAAAGATATCAAAAGGGAGAGTTGAATGTTCTTAATTTGACTCACTCAAATGCAGTTGGGACTTTTCCATCCAAATGTGTAGTCTGTAAATTGCCTTAGAGATATGAGCACAACTTTTATATGCACAAGACTATCGGTCGATCGAAATAATAGTTATAATGTTAAAACATAATATCTACTTATAGTATGATTTTTAGAATGGTGAGAAGCATTTTTAGCCTATTAAAAGTGTAATAGCTCAAGCCCACCGCTAGCACATATTGTCCTCTTCGAGCTTTTCCTTCCAAGTTTCCCCTCAAGGTTTTATAACATATCTGCTAGGGAGAGGTTTCCACACCCTTATAAAGAATGTTTCGTTCCCCTCTCCAACGGATGTGGGATCTCACAATCCACCCCTCTTCGGGGCCCAGCATCCTAACCAGCACTCGTTTCTCTCTCCAATCGCTGTGGGACCTCACAATCCACACTCTTTCGGGGCCCAGCGTCCTCACTTGCACTCGTTCCTTTCTCCAATCGATGTGGGGTCTCACAAAAAGTCCTTGAAAAACTGCTTCACTTAAACAAAACTACTTAAAAATCATCCCAAACTCAGTATACATCAAATGGTGCAATGAAAAAACGACATGCATTATGTTATTAACAAACAAGTGGTGAATATATTAGTTGAGCTTAGACATACTCTCGCCATTCTGGAATCTGCGATTCTCTCAACCTCTTGCCAAATGCGACCATCCTTCAGACAGCAAATAAAGTGACCATTAAACATTGCCAAAATAAAGGGGACAAAACAAAACCAACCCTCTTCAGTTTTGGAAGTACTAAATATGAAGGACATATAATCATTCATAGGGAAAGCTTGGTAATATGAGGATGGCGGTGAGTTTAATGGAGGGGAAAACCCCCATTAATACACATCCTTTGAGCTGAACTTGCATAAAAGCAACAGAATTAGAATAAATATAAGCTGAGAGTAGTGTACCTTGCCTTTAATCTCTGTCTTCTGCGAAATCTTCGAATGTAAAGATGAAGACACAATATATTAATGGAGGAGTTGCAGTTTAGAAACCTCTGGTTTTTCTTTTTCCAATTTTTTTTTTGTTTTTGTAGAGAGGGAGAGAGGAGAGAGTGAAGTGGAAGTGTCTCTTCCACGTCCACATACTTTTTTATTTTTTTTCCTTCCTTATTTTCTTTTTTGGTTATTCTCCATTTTTCTATTAATTTTAGATCATTATTTTAAGACAATCAATAAAAGGGGAAAAAATCATATGCATTACCATTATAATGATGAATATTTGGTTGATGTGAAATTAATATAAAGTGAAGAATAATAGCCGCTATGGGCATCACAACTCATCCCATTACTATTCTTAAAATCATTTTGTTTTAGAAATGTTGTAAATGAGTCATAATGATCCTTTTTATTTACTTTTTTATTTCTTTTTATTTACTTTTTTATTGATTAGAAGAAAATTCGAGAATAAAGTAAGAAAATTCGTAAAAAGAAACGCTAAAACTCCATCTATAAATATAACTCATTTTAGTCTATACTTTTTTAAAATATTTATTTTTTATATTTCATTTTTAAATACGGATTATTTTTGTATAGTAATTAATAGTAATTTTATACCCAAATATATATATATATATTTTGGTACAAAGCTTACATTTGTATGAATTGAACCAAGTGGTACTTAAAATTTATGATGAAATAATATTTTTGGGATTTTAAAAAGAAAATGTTTGGGCCTGGGCTTTGGTTTAGACACTGGGCTTAACTCTGTGACCCACGACGGCAGCGCCAGACCAGTCGCAACGAACCCCGTTCCCACGGTCTCGCGCCAATTCCCTTCTAACCGACGGACCAGGTAACTCCAGGCTTGCAGATTTGTGGCGCAACCAACCCCCGGTCTCGCAGCAAGAGCGACAACGGCAATCTACTACGCCACGCAGATCCCACGGTGCTCCCCACCACGAACGACGCATTTCCGAACGATCTCAGCGAAGGCGAATCTCTTCGAATACGAGCAAGGACCCAAACTTCTGGCAAGGATCAGTAAGTAATGCATTTTCTTTTATTTTGCAATCATTATGATGTTTTTCTTCATCTCCTTCGTAATTTTCGATTTGTTAGTGTATGAATTCAGATTGTATATCGAAGTTTGCATGGAGAAGTTGGTTTCGTTTTCTTATAGCTTTAATTCGTTTAAGGGAAAAGTTGAGCAGACTTAGATTTTTTGCCATCTTGAAATGTATTTTGATTTTTCCTCACAAAAGATGAAAACTATTGTAAAGACTATGAGGAACCAAAAGCCAAAAACTAAATGGTTATCGAGAGCTTAGGAATGAGAATGAGAAGCCTGTGAATGATGGATGGTTTGGGAATGAGATGCATGTATTTTTATATCTAAGTCAAATTCTTGAGAAGGAATTGATAGAAGTGGTACGGAGTGGTAAAATTTTAAATTCCTAATAAGATTATTGTCTCCTTATGGACCATTTTCTATGAATCTTTAAATACTCCCGTCAAGATGCAACAGAGGTGCCCTAATTGGATTGTGTTTCGCTAAGAAAAAGGTACAGTTATCAACATTTGTTGTTCCATGGCCAATTTAGTGGAAGATACTGGACTGATCAACAAAACAGAACTTGATTACTATCTTTTGGGGGCATGGTTTCAATTTTATGGTTTAGTTTGACACAAGATTATTTTGGAAATGTTATGGCTGAAAAGAAACTAGAATTTTCTTCTTCTTCTTCTTCTTCTTCTTCCTTGAAAAGTTTCGAAATTTGGAGATGGTGGTTGAAAAAGGAAGATCGGATGCAGCAAACTGGTGCTGCAGCAAAAGAATTCTATAATTACACACCTTTTGCAATTAATCTAAATTGGAGCATTTTCTCTTATGCTCCATGGAATGTTTTAGGATTTTGTCTTTACACATGGAGATGGAGTATAGATTTTTAGGTTGGGTAAAAGTTCTGTTGTAACTAATCTTACTCAAGAAGTTTATTTTTGACAGACCCTCTATTTAACCTTTTCATACTTTTCATTTCATCAGCAGCTTTCCCAATTCCCTGAACATCTTTGTTTATTTCAGAGATATGCTATTTCTTGGAACTGTTGTTGACTCTTTAGATTATTTAAATTATGCATTATAGATGCCTTGCTCCCTCGTACTTTATGCTTCGTAATTAGCTATTGCCCCCCTTACAAAGATTGTTAAGGTATTAAGGGTGCATTTGTAATTAGCTCAAAGGTTTGTTAGCAAGGAGTTCGTTGTAAATAGAGTGAATGGGAGGAGAGGAAAGCAGAGAAATGTTTAATGGCGCGTTAAGTTTACGTAAGAATACTCAAGAGGGGAGTTATTGTACTCCCATCTTTCAATACTATTTTAGCTTTCTGGTTTCTATCACAATCTTCCCCAGTAGCTGTGAAGCTTGTTTTTTCGTGTTTTTACTATCCCTCGTAGCATTTTAAACATTCAGAAACGTTTAAAAAAGCAGTTAATGCAGCATGTACCTGCTAGGATAATGTCGGGGCTTCTAAAAACCTTTTTTGCCAACCTTTCACTAGTAAAATTTGCTTGCATGGTGTATAAAGTTCTTGTGATTTATCAAATTCATCCTTTATTCCGTTATGCAAACCTGGTTTAACATATTTTTCCTTTGCAGATGTGCATAAAGGATCTTCGGGGTTTCGTACATAAGGATTTCTCTGTGTTGATGTTGTATGGCTCTGCATCATTTTCAGATCTGAACTAAGATCTTATAACCCCTGCAAACTTTAGTGCAGTAGCCGATACTTTGGGTTGACAAAACATGACAGAAGTATTCAGTTACACAGCATGCAGACAGTTGTCTCAGATGATATTTGCAATCATCTTCTTTCACAGTTCTGAATATATGTTAGCAGTTGGAATTCATGGGAAATCCAACGCAACTCTAAAGTCCCTTCTGATAAGCAAAAACTATCTGTTGGCAATGATGTTATCTTTCATAGAGTACTTTGTTGAAATTGTGTTGTGTCCCGGTCTGAAGGAATACTGGTGGGTTAGTCAGACAGGCCTTGCAATGGTTGTAGTTGGAGAAACAGTACGTAAACTGGCGATCGTAACTGCAGGTCGGTGTTTTACACATCTGATTAAGATCTATCATGAGGACCATCACAAGCTGATTACTTATGGAGTCTATAGATTTGTTCGTCATCCTGGATACAGCGGTTTCCTTGTATGGGCAGTTGGCACTCAAATCATGCTCTGTAATCCCATTTCAACAATTGGATTTGCTGTTGTGGTTTGGCACTTCTTTGCTGAACGAATTCCATATGAAGAGTACTTCCTGAGACAATTTTTTGGCCACGAGTATGAGGAGTACACGAATCGGGTACCTTCTGGAGTGCCATTCGTGAAATGAAGGTCGAATATTTGGAGTTGGAGTGATCGTTGCATGGTTCTGCTCTTGAGGTATTGGAACTTTGCACTGGGAATAGTTTTTGTGTTGTATATTACGGCGCTTCTGACTGATGGTTTCTGGGATTGCATCTATGAGTCAAGTCTTAGGATCTACTTGTAACATTTTTGTCAATTATGATGGAAATATATATCATTTAAACTAATTGTGAGAATTTGGGTACTCGATTTATTCATTCTCCTTAAAGTAGTGGTTGCATTGAGCTTTTGTTCAGGCAACGCTATTTAATTTCTGTACTTGAACTAAAAAACGTAAGAAAAAATAAAGTTTCTACGTACTTTCTAGTACATTCTGCTTCTGATGTATTGTAATGAAATGTGGTAATATATGACGAATGTGATGATTGTACATGCATTTGTTATGCACACGAAAAGTCGATTGTAATACTTCATGTCTATTTATGTACCATTAGCATGAAGCGATAAATGTGTGAGGTTCTCATCCAATGATTGGATGTCAATTTTCATCGAGCAAATTTCCATCCAATGGATTTATTTTCTTGGAGGATGCCATGTTTTAACACTAATAATTTAGGTGTCATTTCTCGTGTATATTTTGTGTATTTGTATCTCACCACATTAGAGGAGGTACATTTTGAAATATTCAACGTTCAAGTTGTATGCTAATTGAGCTATGGAGTTCGTGAAAGTTGTAACTTATTTTATTTTAAAGTTAGTATTTAGATTCTCTTCAGCTTTAGACGATAAATTAAATAAAGGTTGGTTTGAAAAGTTATCCTTGTTCTCGATTATAAAAATATAAGATTTTTCTGGAATATTAATTCTATTCAAAAGTTAAATGCATGTAAAAATGACCCTTAAAACATGGAAAAAGTCTGTGGTTACCCCTTCTTTCTTCCTTTTTCATAATCAACATTTAATGTTTCTTTCTTTGACTATTCAAAAAACGGAATGAAAACATAAAGACATGCAAGTCAGATTTGGCTCCAACCTCGATGATCGTAGTTGGTGAATAAAAACTTAATCAAGATATTAGCTGTTCGGCTTCCTGGAAAATTGAATCAACACGAACTTCATCATTACTTAGTACGTAATAATAACAGTAACATTAAAAAGAACACGGTGTGATCCTCAATCAATTTACAGAAACGATTCAATAAGTTTACAAATACAGAAGAAGATGAAGAATCGAGGCAGAGGCAACAGAGAGATCCTCTGAGATGATCGTCGATGAATTTACAGAAGCGATTCGTAAATGGAGAGAAAACGAAAGCGGATTGGAGGAGTAGAGCTACCTGAATAAGAGCTTCCTGGAGTTCAGCGATGGCGTAATTTTGATGAGTAGTCCAGGGAAGACATCATCGGAGTCCTGAATCTGCGGATTGTAGTCGACTATGAAAGGATCGTCGCACTTGGCGCTGATAGAGTGCAGCGACTCGCCTTCTCTGACGAGGTAGATGTCGTCGCAGGGACCGGATTGTGCAGAGGCGAGGAGTATGAGCGCCATGAAAATGAAAACAGAGTAGCAGGATGTTGAGGAAGCCATGGGAGAAGATGAATTTGGTATTTGGTTTTTTTGGTATAAAAAGAGGGAGAGGAGGTGGAGGTCAGTTATGGCGGTTTCGAGAAGTGGAGCAGACCACAAGGAATTGAACGCTACCACTATCAGGGGATGTTTCGTCATATATATATAATATATATATATATATATATATATTTTTTTTTTTTTGAAAAACTTCTTTTATTTTAATTAAGAATATGAAAATTCAAACCATACTTAAACTACCAAATTATATTATGTAATGAAACTAATCAAACAGCACGGAACTGTTCATCCTCGACGATAAAATCAATTATAAGTCAAATTAATAAATATATATATATATTTAAAAAAACAGGAATTAATTGGTTAATAATATGGAAATTCTCAAAACAATTAATTAGGAAAAAAAATGGACATAAATAGTTAAGAGTCACATTCCCGTCAAGGTAGGCTGCATAAATTATAAAATTCAAACTTTATATTGGAGACCGGCTGCTTTAGGGAACAAATCTTTCGGTCATTTTTTTATTTATTTTATAGTTACGTCCTCAAACTCTATAATATATTATTTCTCCCTAAATAGTAAATAATTTAAAATAATAATTCCACACCAACCAATTTTCGTTAACACCTTAATTGCCATACAAATTAGCTTCACTTCTCTCCCCTCTACAAATTAGCTTAATATATATTATACCAATTGTTATATCCAAAAAGCTCAAAACGTAGGTAACGGTTATTATTAAACTGTATTTTTTATACGTACCCTTCAAACTACTATCTCTAAATTTAAGTCTCTGTCTCCTCTTCAACTCCAGCTACATTCCTTAGAGCCCAGCCGAGAGAGTAGGCGGCTGCCGCCGCAACCGCACCATTAAGCACCGTTAAGGCGACGGAGAAGCCATAGTTTCCGGCAGCGATCTTTGCTCGGGCGACACCTAGAAGCACAAGTGCAAGGACGGCCAGAATGCAAGCCCCACCGAACTTAAGGGTCTCGTTATCGGTGAAAGGAATGAGGAGGATGAAGGAGAGCAGTGGGATGCAGCCGAACGCGAGAAAGGATCCGAACGTCGCCAGGCCGTTCTTCCATGGCCGGTCTTTGCTGTCCTTTGGCGGAGCTGCCCTGCCTTTCTTCTCCTCTACCATTATCTGCTTGTACTTCGCCATTATGTTCACCACCTGACGCGTTTGATTTTTTTTTATTTTTTTATATTTAAAAAAAAAAAAAAAAAAGTGGGAGAGGAAAAGAAAGAGAAAGAGAGAGTACTGTAGAGGCATCGTGAAAATCCATCCCGAGAGACTGGTAGTGTTGAAGGAGGAGGAGCTGCTGATGTTCAGGGCGGTTGTCGATGTCCCACTCCGTCGCCGCCCTCTCCTTCAAGGTGACAGCTCTCTCTGTGGTGGTGGCCACGTAATCTCCGAACCCCATGGATATCCCATCCGCTATTAGGTTGGCAAATCCCAGCACCAGCACGTCCACTATAATTATGAAAATTAATAAAAGTAAAAACAAAATTAAGTAGTAAAATATGATTAGATTTATTAAAAGAAATAAAATAAAAAAAAGGAAAAAATTGGAGGAAGACGGCGTAATAGAAACAAATAAATGAGCAGTATTTGAGAAGAAAAAGAAAAAGGGCGACCGGCAGAGTGGCGGGTAGCGGAAATAGAAGCAATGAGAGAGAAACATGTAACAATGGCGTCAAGGCCTCCGTACACGATGCTTTTGGCCAGCTTTCCGTTCCACGGTTCATTTGGCCTTTTCTTCCCCTTCCTGTCGTCTTCCGCCCCGATCAGCTGCTCGCTGGCCGCACCCACGCCGGTTGATGGTTCCATTTCTTTTCTTTTACACTATTGTTGGTTGTAGAGCCAAGGGATTCCGGTTTTTGAAGGAAACTAGGAGATGCTTACGTGTCACAACGCATGAGAAGCGTTTGACGTATGGCATATACTATATATATATATATATATATATATTATATATATATAGGTATTGTTGGGATAATCGAAGGAGAGGACACGGAAGGAAGGCAAGAGTGGACATCCATGAAGCTCATATATGATCAATGGCTTCTGAAGTTGTTCCTTGCAACCTAATTATATACTTCCAACTCAACTCCCATATAGCATTTGCATATTTATAAGTTCCACAATTGTTATAAATGGCTAAACTCCAAGTTGTGTTCGAGTTTGGAATCACAAATCTACTTTTTATTTGGTTAATTCATCAAATTTTGTGTATGTAAGAACACGTTGTTTAAACATATTTAGAATGGATTCACTTTTTAAAATAAAATCAAAACCAACAAAATTTTGAGTCTGTATTAGTGAAAAATGTTAACTATTAAATAAATAAATCCTTCAAATTTCACTAATGTTGAACGCCCCTTTTGATTCGAAATATGCCTTGTAATCTATTAGAGTCATATAAGAATCTTTTATTTTTAATTTTTTTTTTTTATCAAAGTTTAGGGTAAGACAAGATTTTTGTTTTCGGTGTTATTATCGCAAGGAAGAGTAGGTTAGTGATTTTTGATTCATCATCCATCTTGCTTTTCTTCTGCAAAAATTCTTTACCTTAGTAGTGAGAGAAGGAAGATGGAAGCCATGGCAGAAGGAGCAGCACCTTCATTGTCCGACCTCGTACTCTCGCTAGAGCAAGCATCGTTCATGGCCAAGCAGCTTTCTTCTACCTCTAACCCAGCCCATCTCCTCCAAATCTACAATTCTCTCCACCAGGCCAACCTCAACCTCTCCGTTTTCCTCTCTACAGCTCACCTCCCCCAATCTCTTCCTCTTCCTCTTCCTCCCCCTTCCATCAACGATAATCTCCCCTCCTCTGCAACCAGCGCCGCCTTCAACGACAGCGGCAACGAGCCGATGCAGGTCGGCGACGACGAAGATGCCGACGCCGAGCAGAATTCCAAGGGCACGATTGAAATGGTTGAGGAGAAGATGAAGGATTGTTTTATTAAGAACAAGCGGGTTAAACGAAAACTATCGCCGTCGGCCGCGGCTATGGCGGAGGAAAGACGAGTCCATCGTGATAATCGGTTTAGTGCGACGGCTAAGGGTTTCGATCCTCATGTTGAGAGATTGCGGGCCTTGGACCTTATTTCCCAGTTTCATGCGTGAGGCACAGACGTAGCCAAGTTTGAAAAACGAGATGGAAGAATTTAGTCGCATTCTGGTGAGGCTCTGAACATTTCAAATCGTGTTATTGCCGTTGCTATTAGCTTTTGATTCTTCAATTAGCATTGTGGAGTGGAACTTGAAATTGAGGCAATTGCAGCCCTTTTGGTTCCATTTGCACTATGAAGATACTGAACACATTCCTTGCCCCTTTTTGATTCGTTTTGTTTGTCATGATCCATTTCTGAACTTCTCCTTACGCTTATCAAATTTGAAACCTCGCGAGCAGTATTTTCTGAGATGATCCTTACAAAATTCTGAGAATGCAAACAATCACACATTCCCTTCTCAGTTTGTGAATTAAGTTCAGTTGGTGTAAGTTCAACGCTTCCACTAGCCCTTATTACATATACTTATACAATAAGTTTTATTCTTGCTCTCATTATGTTAATGTCTTTGTTATTTTTCATTTTTTGGATTTCTGGTATTTCAGCAAGCCACGAGGCCTTGTATACTTCTCTGATCATCCTTATCTGCGTCCATTGCTTTAATTCTAGTTTATGTTTGCTATGTGAATTTATTGATTGGTGTCACTGAGAAGTTAATGCATGTTTCGGAGCTATTATGAGAAAGAAACTTCTTGCCTTGTAGAACAAAACTTTTGTGAAAACATATTTGGATAGCTGTTACATACAATTTTTATTATCTTGTTATCTTTAAGTTTGTTTTCATGGTTGAATATGTGTTCAAAACAACTGGAGTTGTTCTTCCTTTTAAAATCACTGAAAGATAATATCAACCTTTAAGCAAGTGATTTTTCAAACTATCTCCCAGATTGCCCCTTAGTGTTCGTTAAATTTTGATTTTTTTGGTTCATTGAAGAAAAGCCTTGACTCAAGTTTTTGGTTTTCTATTCTTATGTTTCCTTTTTACCGTTTAGTTCTTTGTTGCAAATTTTTATCAATTTGGTTAATTTAAGAAAGACCTTGAACTCAATTTTCATGGTGCAAAAAGGTTTTCATGGTAAAGCTATGTTCTCTCGTTTCCTTTTTACCCTTTAGTTCTTTTTTTTTTTTTTTTTTTTTTTTCTCGCAAAATCTATCAATTTGATTGATTTAAGAAGGGGTTTAACGCAGATTTCTTGATCCATAAAAGTTTATAAGGAAACGTTGGTCAATCAGAAGATGAAAAGGAACTCATGAACAAAATTGTAAGAAAGATGATACAAAAAGGATTTGAATTTCTGGCAGCATTCATAATAGGAGGTTTAGCATTTGGTACAGACTTTTCATTTTGATTCATCTGTTTTTATGCGGTCTGATAATCTTCTTTCTATACAGGGATGGAGATGACAGGTAGGCTTTATAGGGGGAATTGAGTGCCCACAAGAAGGTGCACGGGTCTCAATGCCAATATTAATGCTGAAGAGTAATGTAACGAGGGTCTATGTGTCATTAAAGGTTTCTTGCCAGTTTCTTTCAGAATTAGATTACCAAGTGAGCCACTTTGCCAGAGATCTGAGCTCTGTCGGTGCCAACAGGGCTTGACCATGCCTTCGTCAAGTGTCAATACGTTATCAGTTTTGTGCTATTTTCCTTTCCCCCCATGGCATGATGAAAGGATAGCGGCGTTGAAGAGACAACATCACAGCTGATTTCTTTTGCGCACATAAATGAGCAGGGTGTTAGAGCACGATCAACTGCTACACGAAGGCTGAGGTTGACTTCTCTGTACTGTTTTATCTTATGTATAATTGTGTTGCATAGTCTAGTCCCCAATTGGGGTCTTAGTCATTGCAATATGCTCATGGCTCACTCCACCGATCTCCAAAGATACTTGGCTCATGCCAAAAAGTCAGTTTTAGGGGACTACACAGATTTTAATTCATTCATGTTTCCGTTGTATTTTATCCTCCATGTTGTCTTGATTGCGTGCTTTGAATAGTACAATACATTTTCTTCATTTAGACCGTATGTTTTATAAGTTTCTTTCGTGGCTGTAGCAGTTCCACAAAAATAGAAATTAGTGGTGTAAACTTCTGGTTTAATGAAATCGCATGTATATGTGTGGTTTGATTTAGTTTCTCGAAAGAGTTGCAATTTTCCAATTTTTTTCCTTGAATGTGATATTTTATTGAGATATTTCACGTTATTTTGCATACCTAAATATCTCGACTGTTCAAACTCTAAAGTCAGGCTAATTTAAAGATCTCAAAACATTTGTATGTTTGTGCAAGCGGGAAATGTCTACAATGTGACTAAGTTTGTTCATTAACTTCATTCAATATCCTGGTTTAAGCTCCAGGAAAAATCTTCATTGCTGCAAGTTTCTGCCAAACTTTCATTTGATATATTTATTATGAATGAATGAGGTAAAAACTTATAGAGATAGATATCCACAACATGATGAGAATTCATTGCATTGTTTGCGAAGGCCTAAATCTACACTACGCAATGCAAAAGAATATGGAAACACTTTTGTACAGAAGTATGGGATATCCAATGATGTAATCATACTCCTACCTACCCAGCAATGAAGCTAATTTGGTCATCGTATTGTTTCTCTCTCTCTTTGAACTGAGGGGTTTACTGGAACGGATTCAAGCTGTGTCTGGTTGCTTGTGTTGCCCTCCGAACGGTTGGGGCCAGGTAGAAGCCAGTGTTGAGAATGATGATCGGTTGAAATCTCAGAACCATCAAAAGACTGATCTCTGCTCACTGTCATTGGTCTTGCAGGTTTTGTTCTAGAAGAGTCTTGCAATGGCAGCCTGCAAATTGGGCATGTAGATTGCTTTCTCAGCCAAACATCAATGCAGGAGCGATGAAATCTGTGACCGCATTTGGGCATCATTCTCAGTACTTCCTTCTCTTCATACTCACCCAAACAGATTGAACACCTGAAGGTGGAGCACAATGAGCCATAGTTTAGTGGGTCAGGTTATCTATCTATCAGTGCTCAGCATCTACAAAACTGTAAGCATAACTATCTACACTTGTGCTAATGAATTAAAAGTTTTACTCACTGAGCATCTTCTACAGAATTGAAAGCCTCTCGATTGAACTTCATAGTTGGAATAGCGGTGATGAGAACCGGTTCGAGACCACTTGCCCGAGACTCTGGCTGGCATCAAACAACGAAAAAGAACCAAGAAGCTCATCATTTTGACATACAGATGCCAGACGATGGTATCATTCTAATCCTTGGTTACACCAGTAGACCGAGTAGCATATGATAATTATTAACCAATGAGATTTAATGATGTACAAACATATAGAAAACGCACTGTGCAGATCCAGATTAAGGAGATGCCATTACTTCTTACCTGCTGCTCAAGATCCGCCCTGGATTCAATCTCGTAATTGAGGCTATTGGATTGAGATGAACGAAGTCGACCACAGATGATTCTTGTACAGATGAACACTATGAATGTGGCACTCATTCCAAACCCGACAACAGTGGTAATGAAGTTCATACCAGAACCCGTCATCTCGAAATCTGCAAACCCAACTGGGAAAATCTCAGAAAGTTAGAGAGTGAGAAGAGGAATCCTGGGGAAATGGAATGGAAAAGAAAAGAAAGGAGAAGGGGAAGAAGAATCGTGATATGGCTTGGAGGTGACTCAAAGGGAACTGGGGAGGAAAATATTGAAGAAAGATGAAATGGATGGAAGGGGAAGGGGAAGGGTGGGTCCATGAAGGGAGAATGGAAGTGGGAGATTTTGATATGGAAGGGTTGAAGAAAGGAGTGTCAGAAATGGCGGCAAAAAGTCTGAAACGATGAAAAAGAAAGAGCGATTTTGATGAGATTCTTCTTCTCAAAGAGCTAACGTGCGATGGCAGGCTAAACAGAATCTCAAGGTTTTTCTCCATCTCTCTCTTGCTCTGTTTCTTTGTGGCCCTCTTTTTTTTTTTTTTTTTTTTGATTGATTGCTATCTGATTTTTTTGTCACTTTTGGATAAGGCCGTTGGAGATTATTTGAAGCAAATAAGATTCCTGTCCACACCTTTTCTTTTCTTCTGTTTTTCAATGGTTTTATTAGGCTGTCATATGAAGAATTATTTTTTAAAAAATATATTCTCTTCTTGCAATCACACTGCTTTGAAATTGATGAAGCTTGAAAAAAAAAAAAAAACTCATAAAAACTGTTTCTACGAAAATGTTATACTATTATTTAAGCCTTCTAGTAATAATGATTGTATTTATTTTAGTGTTTATTATTTGAAATAGTGTTTATTATTTGAAATAGTGTTTATTATTTGAAATAGTGTTTATTATTTGAAATAGTGTTTATTATTTGAAATAGTGTTTATTATTTGAAATAGTGGCAATTTCGAAATTTCTTGATCATTCAAGAGGTTCCTACCGTTGTTTCACCCCCCCTAACACTTCACGATTTTGAAAATTCGTGTGGTACACGTGGGTTTGATGACAACCCCCAGAGAAAAGGGGGGGGGGGAAAACGTAAAACGCAATTACATGAGTCGTTTCAAATGTTGCCACGTCACCACTTTCCAATTTTGAAGGTCTTCCTATCCCCAAGCATATTCAAATTTTATCTCAACGTTTAGATTCATTATCCACCGTCCGATCCTCGATCACATTCTACATGTTACACCGATGGTCCATCCACCGTCCGATCCAGAATCACGTTCCACATTTAACATCTCATTCCCATTCCCCAACATCTTAAATCTCTCTCTCTCTCTCTCTCTCTCTAAGATATCGCCAATGTGAAATAAGTTGCTCTCCATAAACAGCCTGAGAAGATGACACAAAATTTTGACATTTTCTTCCACTAGAGACAGAGAGAGAGAGGATTTATGATGGAAGTTTGTTTTTTCGAATATGTGTTGTTTGCTCCCAACTCTCCTTGTTTGTTTGTCTCTTTCTTTCTTCTGTGGAGCTCTTCTTTTGAGCATTTTTTTGAATTTTTGAATCGCTTTCGACCGTTCCCTCTTCGAGAAAGCAAAAGTGGCGCCTGGGCTACTTCTAATTTCATAAAATTTGCAACTGAGGCATCTGGGTCGTCTTCGTTTCCACCAAAAACTGAGCAATAGACAGATATTCTCAAGAGAAAGAGAGAGGTAAATATATTGATTGAAGGTTAAGATATTTGTTTCTGATTTGAATCTTCTTGCAAAGATTATTGCAGTCTCGTCAAGTCTTAAAGATTAGTTTTTTATTTTTTTTGTTCTGTTTTCTATTTTCTCCTTCGACTCTGTTTTTCTTCTCAGTCTCTATCTTTCGTTTTCTTTATCTCTGTTTGATTGATAGGGTGCGATGTTTTTCCAAATGGGCTATTGCAGAAATGTCATCTGAATGAATTTGAATGCCTTAGAAGTTTGATCATATTAGTGAAAAGTCTAATCAGTTTGAGGTTAATGTTGACTCTGTTACTTTCTACTGATTATTTCTTTGGATTATACTGAAGTTTCCAAGAACAAATAAGTAATATTACTCTTCTACCAGCTGTAGATTGTGACCCTTTCCCTACCTTCTCTTCAAAGTAAAGTCTCTGTCTCTCTCTTAAATGGGGCCAAAACGGTAAATATGGCGAAGTTAGCAGCTTTCCCTTTTCCTTGCAAAATGAGGACCGTTGGATTTAGTTCACTTCCACTCCACCGTCATTCATAGAATAGAAATTTGTGGGATTTTTGCAATGTAATCTTGTGTCGGCTGTTTTCCGTAGAAGGGACTTGTGGGGGCTTTCTTTGATTCTTCGATGCTCTTCTCTTTATGCTTTGCTCATTTGTTTTTGTTTTTTATTTTTAGATACCTAACTTTAAAGGAATTCCAAAAGTAATTTATAATTTACTTGTCTTATGATTGCAACTTCTCCACCGCTTTTTTCTGATTATTTTTCTCCATTGCCGCACATCGTTTCCTTTTCTAACTTTATAATTGCGCTGCTGGAGGGTTCAGTTCAGTTCTGATCTGAATTTCTATTTCTCTTGATTCCTGTTTCCAGATTTGAATCATGGTGGAAGAGGGAGGTGTTGATGGGGTTTCGGGTCAGGCAGAGGCAGAGGCAGAGTCGGCTGAAGAATGGCTGCTGCAAGCTCAGAAGCTTGTTCCTGTGGCTCTGGAGAAGGCTACGGAGGTTAAGGTGTTTCCAGGGAGGTGGAAGATGATTGTTTCAAAGCTCGAGCAGCTTCCATCGCGGTTATCTGATTTGTTTAGCCATCCTTGCTTTTCAAAGAATGTCCTTTGCAAGGAGCAATTGCAGGCTGTTTTGAACAGCTTGAAGGCAGCCATTGAATTGGCGGAGCTTTGTGTTAGAGAAAAATTTGAAGGCAAGCTTTGGATTCAGAGCGATCTCGACTCGCTGTCTGGGAAATTGGATTTGAATTTACATGATTGTGCCGTTTTGATTAAGACGGGTATGCTCGGTGAGGCTACTCTGCCTCTACTCTTGTCAGGTTGTTCATTGCAACAGGAGTCTACCGACTACAGCAACATAAGAGAACTGCTTGCAAGGCTGCAGATTGGCCATATGGAGGCGAAACATCGAGCTCTAGATAGCCTCGTTGAGATCCTGAAAGAGGATGATGACAATGTTTTGTCTGTCTTTGGTCGTAATAATGTTGCAGCTTTAGTCCAATTGCTCACTGCAACCTCTCCACGTATTCGAGAGAAAACAATCACCATAATTTGCTTGCTAGTCGAATTGGGAAGTTGTGAAAGTTGGCTTGTTTCAGAAGGCGTTTTGCCACCTCTAATCAGACTTGTTGAGTCTGGCAGTGCTGTGGCTAAAGAAAAAGCAGTCATTTCACTGCAAAGGTTGTCAATGTCAGCTGATACCGCGCGTGCAATAGTTGGGCATGGCGGGGTTCGACCTCTTATCGAACTATGCAAGACTGGTGATTCTGTATCGCAGGCTGCTGCTGCTTGCACGTTGAAGAACATATCAGCCGTACCTGAGGTTCGACAAACTTTGGCTGAAGAAGGGATCACAAGGGTGATGATCAGTCTTGTGGATCGTGGAATTCTGTTGGGGTCAAAAGAGTATGCAGCTGAATGCCTACAGAATCTCACCGCTAGCAACGAAGCTCTAAGGAGATCGGTCATCGCTGAAGGAGGTCTTCGCTGCATATTGGCATATCTGGATGGCCCTCTCCCTCAAGAATATGCAGTTGGGGCATTGAGGAATTTAGTCAGCTCAGTTTCAATGGAAGTTCTGTTGTCTCTTGGCTTCCTCCCCCGTATAGTGCATGTGCTCAAATTGGGATCACTCGGCGCACAGCAGGCAGCAGCAGCAGCAATCTGCAGGGTATGTAGCTCACCAGACATGAAGAAGCTTATAGGCGAAGCCAAATGCATCCCGCTTCTCATCAAACTCCTCAATGCCAAAACAAACAGTGTTCGAGAAGTCGCAGCGCAAGCAATCTCAAGCCTTATGACCCTTTCGCAGAACTGCAGAGAAGTGAAGAGGGAGGAAAAGAGTGTCCCGAATCTGGTCCAACTGCTTGATCCAAGCCCCCAAAACACAGCAAAGAAATATGCGGTCGCGTGCCTTGGGTTGCTCTCTTCAAGCAGGAAATGCAAGAAGCTGATGATATCGTACGGGGCGATCGGGTATCTGAAGAAGCTAGCAGAGATGGACACACCGGGGGCGAAGAAACTTGTAGAGAAACTGGAAAGGGGGAAGTTGAGAAGTCTGTTCAGTAGGAAATAGGGAAAAAAGTGAGGAGGTTTGAAGACCCTTTTGGATGCTTTACAGTAGTAGTTGTTTCATAAACTAAATGAAACAATAATGTAGTTTGGAGGATAACAAACAGAAGGTTGCCCTCAACTACCAATATACTTTCCTTGTATGTTGATCTCTTGCATCTGTAATATATTGATATGAAGAGATTAGCTTTATAGTAATAGAAAATTATCATATTTCAATGTAAATGTCAATTAGTAATGATGTTAATATGTAATATATTAACATATTTTTATATTTCAAATATTTCGACCAAGAGGTTCAAGATTCAAATCTTTCATCTTTGCGGCAAGCTTTCAATAAGAATTTATTCAAAATTATTAATAAAAATGATCTCAACTAAATCTAAGATTTATTTAAAATATGGTTTAATAAAGATGCATCATTAAAGAAGCTGCATCCATATTTTTAAAATATGTACTTCTAGAAATTATTTTGTGTCTTTAATTTTTTTTAATCTTTTATTTAATAGATGGATAGGTTTTGAATTTTTTTTAGAAAAAAAAATATCAACCAAATCCATTCAAACTTTGACTTTAACGAACTATAATTTTGTCGTTTTGTGTGGTAACAGTTACCAAAGCCGCATAAACGCAGCCTTCAACTTCACACACTTCCCCCCCCCTCTCTCTCTCTCTCTCCCGCTGCAGCAAGAAAACGAATCTGTTCTTCCAGAGTCCGCCGAAATGCATTTCTGGAGAAGCAAATCCGATGGCCACAGCGACGAAACGGAAGATAATTATGGTAACTTCGATAGCGATGAAGAAGAAAAAGGCTGCTCTCCGACGCCGTTCTTGAAGGGCAAGCATTTCGACATCCAAGCATACGCAAGCAACTACCGCCGCAGTACCAAAATCCTCCGCCTCATATTCATCGCCGATCGCTTCGGCAACGCCAATGAAAGGCGGCGGAGAATGCAACTGGAGGCACTCCGAATCGCGTACGATAGAGCCAAGAAGGGTAAGGACGTGAATGTGTTCATCAAAATCGTGCGAAAAATTGACGGGAGATTGGGCCCTAATTACGACATGGATGAAAATTGGTGCAATTCGGTGATTGAAGGGAGGCATGTGATGAGCGAAATGCTACATAGATGCGCGAAGAATTGTGAGGTATGAAATGAATCAGTAAATCAAATTCTGTAGTGATTATTGAATTATCTCGATATATATACACATCATTCTCTGCGCGAAGAATTGTGAGGTATGAAATGAATCAGTAAATCAAATTCTGTAGTGATTATTGAATTATCTCGATATATATACACATCATTGGTGGTTTTGTGATAGAAATCTTACACGGAAAGAACCATATGTGCGGAGGACGCAAGAAACGTGTTCAATTCGATAGCAGTTTTCTACGAGGACCACGGCGCTCTTACGAGGGCTTATGCGTTTTACAAGAAGAGCGTACATTTCTGCAGGAGCGACAAGAATTACTCAGAATTGCTAAGGCGTTTGATTGTGGTGGTGATTGAGTTGGGGAAGTTTGAAGCTGCTGCGGAGATTGCTGAAAAAGGAATGCAATATCCAAATCTTAATCCAATTACAATGGAGACTCTGCGCTGTGCCCTGGGATTGGCTCGCTTCAAGGCATATTGCTATAAAGACGCTGCTCATCAGGTTTGGATTAGCCAATCCATCATCATTTCCATGCCAATAAATTCTTCCGTAACTCATGTTCTTAGGAATATACATGCAGTTCTTGGGAGTAAGTAAAGAATTGGGAAACCGATTTTCAAAAGTCATGGCTGCTCACGATATTGCGACCTTTGGCGCCCTATGTGCACTCGCAACTTTTGATCCAATAGAGTTCAAGGCACCAATTTTTGCATCTTTCTTTTCTAATTCCCCATTTACTTTGCACAGAATTTGATTTACTCACTGGTTTTTAACATCCCCAGACTTCAGTTACGGATAATCAGAACTTTCATTTCTATTTGGATTCAGCTCTAGAAGTCAAGGAGCTCGTCAGGGATTTTTACTTGAGGTACCCTAGTGAACTTTGATTCATCATATCTCAACCAAACTTCATATTCAAATTCTTAGTGTATGATCTATTGGCAGGCGTTATTGTTCGTGCTTCAGACACCTTGATAACTTGAGAGAATGGCTGTTAGCTGACATATATTTCTTCAATCACTACGAGAAATTGTATAATAAAATCAGAAACAGAGCACTTATTGTCTACACTGAGCCCTTTGTGGCAGTTGGTTTGCAGAGAGTGGCTGTTGTATTCGGTACAAACATTGAAGCTATTGAGAAGCAGCTCCTGGCTTTAATAAACACAAACCAAATTCAGGTCTTCTTAGCTCCCATTTTTCAAAGTTTGGTCATGTAATTCTTTACTAATAACCTCTCCTTTGTGTGTACTAGGCCGATGTTGACTCCATCAATAAAGTTGTGCATTTCCCAAGACATGAAGGAAATGGAAGTTTCCCACAGGGTTTGCAGAGTAGTGTGGCTGAATTTGATCAGGTACATTCTGTTGTTAAACACATACTTTATTCGTAATGGTACTTGTATTATAGTATATCATAAATTAGAAACGCTATATCTTCTTTACTATACATCTGATGAGTAAGGCTGTTCATTCTTTTTCAACACACAACTAAAACACAAACACAATATTGAAGCGTTGAGATAATAAGTATTCTACATTATAAAAAACAAGAGACTCATTGAGTACAAGTTGAGAGGTAGCGTTGTGATTTAAGGTGGTAATAGGGTATGAAGGATGAAGGGAGAGGGGAATAGGGTAGGAGGAGGAGGAGGAGCAGAGGGTGCGTGGATCCTCCATGTCTTTGGCCGCACCTATAAATGAGGCTGCCCTTCCTCCCTCCCAAACTCCATGCTGGCTGCTGGCTGGAATGTGTGGGGATCCACCTACACCCTACACCCTACCGCCCCCAAATTCATCCTCCACTGTTTTCTATTTATTTTCCGCTCATGTGGACCGTTGCCATTCCATCTTCCCCCCTGTTTAATTATAACTTCCTTACACCATCCTTTAATAAATCATTTTCTTACCAATCATATATTTTTGTATTTGTATTTGTATTTTGGGAGAAATGATTTAAGAAGAGCGGCCCGACTTATAGATTGAAAAGAGTTTTACGTTTTAATGAAAGTCATGTCATTGCCAACCCTCACCTCTCTTTCCCCTCGTTGTTATGACATCAATTAAAGGGGAGTAATAGATGAGTTTTTCTTAAGACCCATCGAATTATGTTCATATTGACATTTGTTGTTCTTTTTTAGAAGAGAGGATGGAAGGAAAGTATTTGGCAAAAACATGGGAATAAATGATCTCATTCACCATGTGCCTTTGTTTCACATTTCCATTTACATCTCTCTATAACCATTATTTTGTGTAAAAGAGAGAAGAATAATAATAGACCTTAAAATTTGTATATGCTTTGGATGTGTATTATTGAGTTTGTGATGAAGTTCCAATTTTTGACGCTACCTTCGCCCACTTAACTTCCTTCCTGCGCATTATATTATTGCATCATTCAAGGTGTGGAATACCCGACAATAACCATATATATCATTTTCTTCGTACATTTTATCTCATATTTAATAGATTTTTAGACTAAATTGCTAGAATATTGATGTCTTGTTACCTTTGGTCATCTTAATCTATAAATATTTGTATTTTCGTGTGATATTCATTAATTTATATAATCAATAACTAACTAACTAACTACTCTAAATCTTTAAATCTTTGATTTAATTACATATTGATGGAACTATAATTATAATCAATATTACATTTTTTAGACTAACAAAAAAAAAAAATCTCAACTTTTTTTTTACTACATTTGTAATTATTTTTAAGTTGCTATTTTTATATATATAATAATTCATTTAAGTTATATTAGAAATTTAGTTTTAAAGCCTAAAACATACGAAACTAATAAAATACTTAAGACTTTAATTTTAGTTTAGTCAATATGGTTGAGACAAGAAATATAATGAGAATAATTTAAAGTAATAGTATGAGGTGGTAAATGATAGTAAAAAATAAAAAAAGTTGAATTTAATTACCTCATAATGAGGTATATTAAAGCAACACTTTCTTTTTTTCTTAAAGTGGAAAAGATTATATTTAAATTAATTGCCCCAAATTAAACAAATATTTATAGTGCCATTTATTACTCACACTTAGCTTCATAACCATGTTATGTGCCTACTTTCACCTTTCTCTTCCTTTATTATTATTATTTTTTTTTCTAATTTATTCTTAAAATTAACTTATTCATTCCTTCAACTTATAATAATCCAAACTCGTAACAACATACCTAGAGTTACTAAACCCACGAGCCAACCAGCCTTCGATACTCTTAAGAAATGACGAAACTACCCTTTGAAGTAGGATCGAGTATGCTTGCATTCCAAAACAAAAACACTAAATGAAAAAAATGAAAAGGGAAAGGAAGAAGGGTGCAAAAAATTAATAGGAGAGAGAGAATAGGGAATTGGGGAAAGGCATGAATGAATGCATAAGGTTACCAAAGGGCCTATGCTCTCTCTATGCATAGACTAAAGTGAGAAGCAAGCCAAAGAAAACAACATTTTGTATGACTCATAAAAGGCCACCATAACTCACCTCCTTCCCCCTTCTACCTAATTTTTGTGGTCCTATCTCTAACACAAGGCTTAGGGTTCACCCAAGATTTGGTTTAATAAGTTCTTTAGCATTTATACAAACTTTGTCAATTTGTTAAATAATGTCATTTCTGTGAAAAATATCCCATCATCCTATTATTCAATCTCTCTGTAATCATTCTCTGTCTTTTTTCTTTTTCTTTTTCTCTCGTGGTTTAGAAATTAATTTTTAAAAAATAATTATAATAGAAAACTAAAATATGATTATATAATATATGATATTACACATTAATAAGCTTAGTAATATATTATCAAAATATTTTAAAAGAATAGGTTAAATTATAATAATTTTAAAAAAATGAAATTGAGTATATATTGAATTCCAAAATTTGTGAAAGAGTTGCATAATTTAGGGAAGAGATTGGTACAAAAATTTGGAGTTCCCAAAGTCAGAGACCCATAGAAAGGAATAGGTTATTTATTTAAGCTTTTCTTCTTCGTCTTCTTCTTCTTCTTCCTATTCTTCTTCTTCTTCACCACTGTAACTGTAAGTGTATGATGGCATTTTCAGAGGGTTTGGGGAAGGGCGATTGAGAGTCAACCGCACCCCCTTTTACCTTTTTGTTGTACCTTTGTATTTCTAAGGCTTCCAATACTCCACATATTGCGTTTTATCCTCTCTCTCTCTCTTCTTCTCTCTGCACAAATCTTTAAA
The DNA here is from genome assembly GCA_033971965.1 of Cucurbita ficifolia. Classification (NCBI taxonomy): domain Eukaryota; kingdom Viridiplantae; phylum Streptophyta; class Magnoliopsida; order Cucurbitales; family Cucurbitaceae; genus Cucurbita; species Cucurbita ficifolia. The sequence goes on from CM066978.1 coordinate 88,608, forward strand.
ATAACAATACAAAACGTCCATTCCTCCATTTCTCTTTCTCTCTCTCTCTCTCTTTTCTTTTTTCGATTCTCCAAGTTTTCTGCTGCCTTGAAAGGGGTTCTTCTTCTTCTTTTTGTTTTTCAAACATGCAGCGAGGCTCGAGTAGCCCCCATTAACTAGGGTTCTTGAGCTTCTTCTTTTTTGGAGAGAGAGAGAGAGAGAGAGAGAGAGAGAGAGAAAGTGAGGGAGGAAGAAATAGCAGAAGGGGTTTTTCCATTTCACTCTCTCTCTCTTCTTCTTATTGCTTTTTGGTTTTGTGGGTTTTGTGGGTCTGTTATTTCTTCTGGGTTTCTGTGGAAAGCCTTCATTTCATTGATTTCTTTAGCATTGGGCTAAGTTCTTCGTTAATTTTGAAAGCACCCCAGAAACAGTAGCGAGTGGAAGAAATAAATAAAAGAGGAAGTTATAGAAGTTTTGGCCGATGAGTTTTGGGGGTTTCCTCGACGGCGGCGGCGGCGGAGGTGCTGGTGCTCGATTCGTAGCGGATTTACCTTACACAATTAACTCCAACACCAACCATAACCCCACCGGCGGCATCGGCGGTGGCGGAAATATATCCTCCGGCGCAATCGCTCCGCCGCGCCTCATCACTCAATCCCTCACCAAATCGATGTTCAACTCCCCTGGACTGTCTCTTGCTCTTGTACTCATTTCCAACCCTCTTTTCTTCTTCGTTTTTCGCTCGATTCATCTTGTGTTTTTGTGACGATTTCTAATGGGTTTGAAAATCCTCAGACGAACATGGATGGCGGGCAGGGAGATTTAGCTGCCCGATTGCCCGAGGGTTTCGAGCATAATGTTGGAAGAAGAGGCAGAGAGGAAGAGCACGAGAGTAGATCTGGGAGTGACAACATGGACGGCGGCTCCGGCGATGACCAGGACGCCGCCGACAACCCTCCGAGGAAAAAGCGTTACCACCGACACACTCCTCAGCAAATCCAAGAGCTCGAAGCGTACGATTGCTTTTTTATTCCTTCTCCTTCTTTCTTCATCAATCCGTTTTTTAACATCTTCGTTTTGGGTTTGTTAGTGTTTTTAAAGAGTGCCCTCATCCTGATGAGAAACAACGCCTCGAGTTGAGTAGGAGGCTGTGTTTAGAAACTAGGCAAGTTAAATTTTGGTTCCAAAACCGGAGGACCCAAATGAAGGTAATAGCTGAACTGCATTTTTTTTTGTTCATTTTTTGTGGCTTTAGATATTGATGATGTGTTGTTTTTGATGTTTGGATCAGACCCAGCTGGAACGCCATGAGAATACTTTGCTTAGACAAGAAAATGATAAGCTTAGAGCTGAGAATATGTCGATTCGAGATGCTATGAGGAATCCAATCTGTTCGAATTGTGGCGGTCCGGCGATTATCGGAGAAATCTCTCTGGAAGAGCAGCAGTTGAGGATTGATAATGCTCGGTTGAAGGATGAGTTGGACCGGGTTTGTGCACTTGCTGGGAAGTTCCTTGGCAGACCAATTTTGTCACTGGCCAACTCCATTGCACCTCCATTGCCGAGCTCAAGTCTGGAACTGGGAGTTGGGAGTAATGGATTTGGTAGTTTGACCATGGCGACTTCAATGCCTATTGGACCGGATTTTGGAGGTGGGTTGTCGGGGAATCTGGCTGTCGTTCAGCCACCTGTGAGGCCAACACCGGGGACAGGACTTGATCGTTCAGTTGAACGATCTATGCTACTAGAGCTTGCATTGGCTGCCATGGATGAATTGGTCAAAATGGCGCAGACTGATGAGCCACTTTGGATTGGGAGCTTGGAAGGTGGAAGAGAAATACTGAACCAGGAAGAATACATGAGGACATTCACTCCTTGCATTGGCATGAAATCGAATGGTTTTGTCACCGAGGCGTCGAGAGAAACTGGCATGGTGATCATCAACAGCTTGGCTCTTGTTGAGACATTGATGGACTCGGTAAACATTTAAAACAAAAACAATAAGCCCCTTGAACGATCATTTTGTGAAGTTCCAACTGATTTTTGTTCCTGATTTCTTCGTCATATCGTTTGCAGAATCGATGGGCCGAGATGTTTCCATGTATGATTGCTCGAACCACGACCACCGATGTGATCTCCAGTGGCATGGGGGGAAGCAGGAATGGTGCACTTCAACTGGTAAGAGACTGCTGAATTTGCAGACTTACCACTTTCACAGTTCATGAAGATCTAAGATTGGTTTTGTTTGATCTCTCAGATGCACGCAGAGCTTCAAGTGCTCTCACCTTTGGTGCCAGTCCGGGAAGTCAGTTTTCTTCGGTTCTGCAAGCAGCACGCCGAAGGGGTATGGGCAGTCGTCGACGTATCGGTGGATGCCATGAGAGATACTCCAACCGGTGGTGGTGGTTCGCCATTCATCAACTGCAGAAGGCTTCCTTCTGGGTGTGTTGTTCAAGACATGCCCAATGGGTATTCCAAGGTAAAAACACAAAACAACCACATCATAATTTTACATGGGATTAGGAAAATTAATCTCACATTTAATGAATAGTTCATGAAATTAAATGTTTATCCCATGAAATGTTCCATCGGAGACCCATTTTGTGTGGTTTTGATGTTTCTGGTCGTCCTTTCTTACATTTATTTTGGCTTTGTCATTGAATGCCATTTTCCACGAAACATTAAAGTGAAAGCAACACAGAGAAGTTGAAAATGAAGAAGAAATAATGGATCAAAATTCAAAGCCATTCCCATTGTTGTCCAGTTCCCCATTTCCAGATTTCCAGTTCCCAAGTCAGACTTTAAAACTTTAGTGATTATTCACTATAATCACTAATCTGTCAGTAGTGCATTATTTAAATCAAAGCAACACAATATTTTAGAATCTGAACCTTCCAAAACAATACTATATGTTCTTGGGATGCTCCAAATCTTTTTGACAAAATTTCTCTATCTAGAACTTGGATTTTCAACATCTGGGTTTGCTTAATTTTCATTAAAATATTGTTTGGAAATCGAGGTTCCTGTTTTGTTACTGAAATTTCTGTGTCTCGAGCACATTAAATTGTTTATTTATCCATACAAATAGTGGAGGTTGCCTCATTGGTTCGATGAAAACCAAGGCATTTTGATGTTTCTATTCGATTATGCTGTGTTTGGTTAATAGATGAATGCATCTGTGTCTGAACTGGTTCCACCCTATTCTTCATGTGTCAGTCTCTTTTTTTAATCCAAACAACGACTATTTAGTCAAACTCCAATCACTCCTCTCTCTCTCTCTCTCTCTCTCTCTCTCCTCTTCACCATTTCTGATTTCCACAACAGTCAAACAAATGCCCTTCAATGTTTTTTACCCCTTTTTTGAAAATGAAGTTGGTCAATCTGCTGGGATCATGCTTTGACTTGCTAAAGATCTTATTATGTGAATCAAATTTATGAATATTTAGTAAATTATTGAGGTGTTACGATTATGGGAGCAGGTTACGTGGGTGGAACATGCAGAGTACGATGATAGCCAAGTCCACCAGCTCTACCGTCCCCTTCTCAGCTCCGGCATGGGCTTCGGAGCACAACGGTGGGTTGCCACCCTTCAACGGCAATGTGAATGCCTCGCCATTCTCATGTCATCAGCTGCACCAATACGAGACCACACCGGTATCTTATCGTCTCATGTTTCTTTTTTAAGACAGCCTAAACTTCTTGACTGACTGTGGATGTTATTATAAGTTTGTTAATGTTTACTTGCTGCAGCCATAACTGCAGGCGGGAGGCGGAGCATGCTGAAGCTAGCCCAACGAATGACAGCCAACTTCTGCGCAGGCGTGTGTGCATCCACCGTGCACAAATGGAACAAGCTGAATGCCGGGAGTGTCGATGAGGACGTCCGAGTCATGACACGAAAGAGCGTGGATGATCCCGGGGAACCTCCAGGCATTGTGTTGAGTGCAGCTACATCGGTATGGCTCCCGGTATCGCCCCAACGACTTTTTGATTTCCTCCGTGACGAGCGGCTGAGGAGTGAATGGGACATCCTATCCAACGGCGGCCCCATGCAGGAGATGGCTCATATCGCCAAAGGCCAAGATCATGGCAACTGCGTGTCTCTATTAAGAGCCAGCGTATTATTTCTCTCTATTAACTCTTTTTTTTTTTCCTTAAGGGGTTGCTTTGGTTTCTCTCTCTACCTGAATTCTTAGTATTATTATTATTATAAAATTTTGATATCCAAACGATGCCTTTTTCCATCACGCATGTGCCCCTGAGTTGGAGATGTATCGTTTGTGGGGATCAGAGGGTCGACTTTGGGAATTGGAAGTATCCACGAGGACATGTTTTAGAGTGGGGGGTGGGGGGTGGGGGCGGCAGGCAAAGTTACAGAGCCCCATTTGTTTGCTTTTGCAGCGTCTGATGGGAAAAAAGTAGAGGAAAAAAGTCAACATAAAAGCAAAAACAAAAAACTTGTCAACTTCTCTTCTGAATTCTGTGACCCACTTTTCTTTTCTTTCTTCTGATCCATTTCCCCACCTTTTCAACTTTCTTCTTAATGCCAAAAAGAAAAAGTTACCTTTTTTTTCTATTGGGTTTTGACTTTGGTTCTAAATTAATGCAAAGTTTGAGGGGTCTTTCTTTTCGTACGCAGGCTATGAATGCGAACCAGAGCAGTATGCTGATTCTACAAGAGACATGCATAGACGCGGCGGGCTCCCTTGTGGTCTACGCGCCGGTGGACATTCCGGCAATGCACGTTGTGATGAATGGCGGCGATTCGGCCTACGTGGCGCTTCTGCCATCAGGGTTTGCGATTGTGGCTGACGGCGCGGTGACAGGTGGGAGGAGTCCGAGTGGCGGGGAGGGAGGGCGGCAGGGTGAGAGAGGGACAGCCGGTGGGTCCCTGCTCACCGTGGCATTTCAAATCCTGGTGAATAGCCTCCCTACAGCGAAGCTCACCGTGGAATCGGTTGAAACAGTCAACAATCTCATCTCTTGCACCGTCCAGAAGATCAAGGCCGCTCTTCAATGCGAAACCTGATGCCCGATCCGCGCGTGACTCCCCACGTGCTGATGGAGTTATATATTTTTTTTACCAAAAAAAAAACTTATTTTACTTAATTTACCCCTCCCTGAGTAATTTGTTTGTTATTATTATTATTATTACTGCTATACTAGGGTTGTGAACAGTATGTGAGAAGGGAAAAAAAGAATGTGAGTTAGTGTGGGAAGTCTTTTAAGGTGGGCGAGGTGGGGGTGTTGAGTCAAGAACGAACCGCCCGTGTTAGACACCTAGTCGGTGGCTCGGGAAAGAGGAAAAAAGGTTTTCTTTCTAATTTTTATATATATATATATATATATATATATATATATAGTAGGGTGGTGGTGGTCGTGGTTGTGGTTCGGGTATTGACTCAAGTTTACCCTCGCTAGTTTTCTTGTGAAGAAGAGAAAAAAAAAAGAGGGTGTTTTTGTTAATTATGTATTTGAATTTCTTTTTTTCCTCCTTTGATTGAATGGAATTTGTAATTTTCCTGATCTGCGTTTGTTTGAAATTTATTAGTTGACGAGATTTCACTCATTTATAATAGTATTTAATTGATAAACTTGGTTGAGCAATATTTAGGGAAGGATTTAATATTGTTTTAGGGATGAGTAGAGTCACGCGCCGCCGATGCAGGTGGAGTTACGAGGTCACATCTGTCTGACAGCCTAATAAATTGGTGGCAGAAGCTGTTGGGAGAAAAGTGTAACATTAAATGTCAAGTTTTTCGGCTTGTTTCAACTGGCCAATTAGGGTTATACACGTGGTGAACATTAGGTGACAGTCGGGGATGATGATGAACGGCGTTTTTGAGAGAGACGTTTTATTATTTATTTATTATTATTTTTTTTGAGTAGGGTATTTAGATGGAGACCGGTGGGGTCGGGGGTCTAATCTCTGGGATTCCGGAACCGTAGGGTTGGATATGGGCAGGAATTATGGGAGTGTTTGGTTTGTATACTGTAAAAAAAGCTTTTTATCCCGTTTCACCACCGGTGAGATCAAAACTAAAAATGAAAGATGGAAATGAAGAGCGTCGTCGGGTTGGCCCACCGCCGACCGCCACCACCCACCCATGCCGGTGACAGGCGCTGGGTTCCACCGCCATCCTCAATCACATACCCTCTCCCTCTTTTTGAACCTGCTCCCACCGGAGCTCCCCTCCGCCGACGCCTCCCGGTATTATGGCTTTTTTCATTTGTATTCTCTTTAATATTCTTTTCGACCTATTTTATTTTTTGGTTCCTTCGTTGACTATGCCGACAACTTTTTATATTTATGATCCTCTTTTTTCATTATTTAATTTTCTATTTCGATTTTCCTAATTTCTTTTAAATGTATTTGTATTTTAAAGTATATACTTTTAATTCTTAACAACCTTGTAGTTTGATTCTTAATGTTGTAAAAAAAGTGTTCAATCCATCTAATTTTAATTTTTTTTATTTTAATTTTAATTTTGAGGAAAGAAACGGAGTATAAAAGAGTCATAATGGTGTATTTTATGATAATTGACCTAGAACTCTCGTGAGTTTTGGAATCGAATCGGGCCAACTAAAGGTCTCTCGAGCGAGTGCATGCATTTGGGTCTCAAGATGTAGCATCAGATCCAAGTTTCATCTACTTTTTTTTATTTGATAACTTCTAAACTTGTTTGGTTCCCACAATTATTATTATTGCAGGCTTAGGTTTAGGTATAATTTAGTCCACCACAACTCCCTCTCTCTCATCGATCCATAATTGTACCCTAAAATGAAAATTAAAGAATGAGAGGGCAGGATTTAGAGTTTAGGGTTTAGTATCACGGTTGTACATTTTTAACCCCATTTACATTTTTCGTGTGACTTTGTAGTTTTGTTGGACCTTAGGCGAAGTTTGCCTTCACCAACCGAACACAACTCATGTAGAATTTAAGGTTGTTCGGCCACACACGTCACCTTTGCGTGCATGTTCAATCGTATGTGATTCTATCTTATTTGCTTATACTCTAAGTCAAGTCATTCGACTCGACCTTACCTCTATTCTATGCCAAGGTCTCTCATATTTGTGGTTGCATCTCAACTTATCATCTTGGTTCCAAATCAACACGACCCACATATCTTGATGTCATCCCAACTCTCGGGATGTCATCAGCCATCGTAGCTTACTCGGTCATGCCCATCGAGAACTAACCCACGTGTCATTCCTATCATCGAGGCCTCTCGAACATTCAACCATTTGGGTTCTATCAAGGCATGGACCCTCCCGTGTCTATGTTAAATCATTTATAGACTGACAAATATAGGAGGTGCATATACCAACCTCCAACACATAGAATGAGGCACAATGTCGACCCACCCGTATTTTCCGATACTGTTCTTGAAAAAACTCATTTTATATGCTACAAGATAGCTCGCTTAGGCCACATGGACTGGACTATAGATGATGGACTCATTTTTGTTAGTATTAGTTTGTTGATAATTGTTTGGTCATCTTTTAGAAGAAGTCTCCATACTTGCAATTATTTTCCATCACTTAACCTTCTTCATTTTCAAGGGAGTTAAGATGTCAATATCAATCTTCTCTTTTACATTTTTTCTCTCTCTTTAATTTTGAGTGTGACATATCACAAATGTTTATGTATTAATTTGGTAGCCCCTCAAATATCTTATAATATATCAAATAAGTGAGAAGCCACTTTAATAATTGTTTTCATTTTTCTACAATCTTGTCTCATTTTTTAGGCTCTATCTAAACAAATATACCAATAATTGGATACACTTTTGTATTAATTATGATTTTTCCCCCTTTAATGGGACTCTTTTTTCAATTTCTTTCTTTATAGTTTAAAGTCTTCAATTAATTATTTTTACAAAAAAAAAAAAAAAAATATATATATATATAAAAAAAAAAGGACCTTTATTAACAAGCCCATTTAAGGAGCAACCATATATAGATTGTTCGTAGCCCATTTATTTAGGCAGCCCACACATTTAGGTCCATTTGAAAATATTTGGACATATTTACTCTTAAATTACGAAGTTAGCCTCTAAAATATCATATTAATGTCCTAGCATAATATATATAATTTACCAATTTTAAAAGTTATACTTAGCTCTATTTAAGTTTATTTTTAATAATTGCAAAATTAATTTCAAATGAAATTTGAATGTGTGTTATTTTAATTTAGATATTATTATAAAGTGTAATATTGAAATATATAGTGGAGATGGAGATGGCATATTTGGTAAAAAGGAGAAGGAGGGAGGGGCAAATTGGGAAAAAGAGGAGTATAGTGGAGATGGAGATGGAGATGGCATATTTGGTAAAAAGGAGAAGGAGGGAGGGGCAAATTGGGAAAAAGAGGGGCAATGAGGCATGGAGAGGAGAGGCAGAGGATCCTGGTTTGACCGACGTACGTTAAGAAGCGGGATCCAATGATTGGTTTTGATCCGTCCTTGACCAAATCTAAATCTTCGAAAAATGCCTTCTCTAAGCTTTTAAACCTAATTTCCCTTCATCCCTTCCCTTTTTCTCTGCCCTTCTTCTCTTCAGCTCTCTCTTTAGCAGCTGGAGGAGAGAGAGATCTGGGTTTCTCTCTCTTCTGCTGCCTCAATTCCCTCTTTCTTCTCTGCCCATTGCAGAATAATCTTCGTTGAGGGGCTGTTTTTCGGGCGGATGATTCTGTGTTTCCTTGGGGGTGGTTTTCGGGCGAATTAGGGTTTCATCTCTCTGTTGGGAGGTGAGAGGACGCGACCTAATCAATAATCGCCATGAATATGATGCGTCGTCTTAAGAGCATTACTTCTGGTCGGACTTCCATTTCTTCTGACCCGGTGAGTATAATTTTTCATGTTCAATTCTTTATTCTTTTGCGTTTTGGGAAATTGAGTTCGAATTTGGAATGCCCGATCCACTGGAATCTGGAAACTCACCTCATAATTACTTGCCCTTCATTTTTGTTTTTTACTTCTTTTTAAGGTTTCTAATTTTGAACTAATTGATTTTGTCATTGTTGCCGCTTTCAAAGCGATTCGGCTTGTTCAAATTCTTAATGGCTTGGCTTTCGTTCACGTCAGGGAACAACTAAATTAATATTCAAATTCTATGACGTGGTGGAACATCATGCATTCTCTCTTACCATAATTGAGATACTTTCAATGCTATGGTATTAGATAGATGTCTTCGATTTCATCATTTTTCTAGAATATTTTCTTATTAATGTGTTTTTTTAAGGGTGGAGATTTTGGCACTAAGCGAGCAAAAGTTGATCAAGAAACTGAACAAAAGATTGATGGGGTTTCCGATGATGTCGAAAGAGTTGCCTCTGGTTTAGACCCGGATTTGGCTTGCACTTCTTTGGATAATGCTGCAAGCACTTCAAACATTTCATCAACAGCTGGAGCACAGAAATCTGGTTTTAATCACCTTCCAAGGGAAATGCGTGAAATGAGAATTAGAGATGAGAAATCCAACCATGATGAAAAGGTTACTCTTAGATAACTTCCAAGTTCAAATATTGCTCCTTGTTTTGTTGTTGGTTTTAAAAAATTCTCTGTATTTTCCATATTTGTCATACCATTTTCACTCTGTACATTGTGATTCACCTTCACATATTGAACTTATAGCAGTCGAAATGCGACTATCTTGCATACTTTGATATACCTAGACCATGCGGAAAGTGTTTGTGTGATGGACTTGGACGCGTCTGGTTAAATTGTTGAAGCCATTGAATAGAAACAAGTATTGAGATTCTGTTTGCTATACCTCCGTTTTAGGACTTTGAACCTGATGTCGTGAATGGCAATGGGACAGAAGCCGGTCAGATAATTGCAACTACAGTTGGTGGTCGAAATGGAATCCCCAAACAGGTGGCTTTTTAAATCTGCTTGTTATGTTACAATGAAAGATATGACATACTTCATTGTAACGTTTTCAATCAAATCCTATGGTCTATGATTTCTTGTAATTGGGTAGAGTTGTTTGAAAATTTTCTTTGCTATTGTAACTTTGTTGCAGACAATCTCCTATATGGCAGAGCGGGTGGTCGGTACTGGTTCTTTTGGTGTTGTCTTTCAGGTACTTGATTATGCCGTGCCTGTTCTGGTTCTTTTTGGATCTGGAGGTTGGTGCAACTTTTGAAATTACATGTACATTGTTATAGGCTAAGTGTTTGGAAACAAATGAAGCCGTAGCAATAAAAAAGGTGCTGCAGGATAAGAGATATAAGAACCGGGAACTCCAGACTATGCGCATACTCAACCATCCTAACATTGTGCAACTAAAACATTGTTTCTTTTCCACTACGGATAAAGATGAGCTATACCTCAACCTTGTCCTGGAGTATATATCCGAAACTGTCTACAAAGTTTCTAAGCATTATATCAGGACGCACCGGAGTATGCCTATTATTTATGTGCAGCTTTATACATATCAGGTAAACCTTCAGTTGGCAATGAATAGCTGTTGATTTGATGGCATGAGTAGTATTTAACTTTCCATGTATAGTTCTTGCTGCATTTGGCTGTTGCAACCATCCGTACAAATGCAGTAACTTCTGTTCTCTCTTCTCCAGATTTGCCGGGCTCTAAATTACTTGCATCAGGTCGTAGGAGTATGCCACCGTGATATTAAGCCTCAGAATTTACTGGTAGGATATTTTTCCTTTTTCCACCATCCAACAATTCCTTTTGCTTAGTTTTCTTCATCGCTTGATTGTTTGTTTTTGTTTTTTTTTTCCTCATTGAAAAACCATGCTTTCATTGAGAAAAAAAGAAGAAGAATGAAATAATACATAAGAGAAACCTAGAGAAAACTGAAGATAGCCTCACGAAAGGAGCTAAACTGAAACCTAAATAACTATATAGAAATGGCTTAAATCTGAAAGAATAGGGCCTAATGGGTAATATTATAGAACTCCTTCAAAATTTTCACCCATCCAAGGCATGGAAAACTAGCAAGAGACTCTCCAAGCTTAATGCTATTGTTCCTCCCAAGTTAAAATTGTCACCCTCTCGAAGATACATCAAAAGGCAAAGGAGATGGAACCTCCATCATAATTCATCAATCTCTTCTACAAGCCAAGGCGAACTAAGAGCTCCAAAGATGTGATCCAGATTTGAGAATTCTTAGTTTGTAAAAACTATATCCACCGCCTTTTTTGAAAAATGTTCATGTAAGTGGTATTGTGAAACACATTATACAAGGGATCTAATTGAGAATGACACTACCTACCTGCACACGTATGGCTGCATATGCTACAGCCAAGTTGTCAAAGGCTGGCCAAAACCTTAAATCCTCAACAATGTTTCCATGTTAACAGTCATCTAATCTCACTTTGTATAAACATATTAAAATGGTAAGGAACTTCAAGTAATTATGCTTATTGTGATGTTGAGTTATAATGTATGTACATAGACAACCATGTGATACTCCGGATACAAAATTAATGTGGAAGTAGTTCTCCCGGAAAGAGGTTACTTAAATTGAAAGTTAGTTTGAGGTAGAAGTGATGGGTAGTTATCTTTTACTTGCTGCTCATTTTATTTTGCTCATTCTGCAGGTTAATCCTCACACTCATCAACTAAAGATATGTGATTTTGGGAGCGCAAAGATGTTGGTATGATTATACCTGAATTTGGATGTGATTCTTATCTGAGGAAGTTTATTAATTTATGATCTGATGCAATTTAATTTTCAATTTCAGATGCCAGGAGAGCCTAACATATCTTATATTTGTTCACGGTATTATAGGGCCCCTGAACTCATATTCGGGGCAACAGAGTATACCAATGCCATAGATATGTGGTCGGTCGGTTGTGTTATGGCTGAGCTTCTTTTAGGACAGGTAGGTCTTCACTTTAGTGTCTGTCTTGAAGTTGTAGGGCATTGTATGTTCAGATTACAACTGTGTTATGATTTCATAATCGTTTCATTATATGTACATCAACAATCTATTTTCATGGTCTTTCTGATGTGTGATGGACATGTAAATTGTTTGCAGCCTCTTTTTCCTGGTGAAAGTGGTGTTGATCAATTGGTAGAGATCATCAAGGTATGATCGACCTTATATTGACTTATTTCAACATGGAAACAAAGTTTGGGACTTGCTTCTTTTTTCTGTTTCACTTGTCTGATTTTTACTTTTTCCCCTACCACGTGAACTAGATATTGGGAACACCAACCAGAGAGGAAATCAAGTGCATGAACCCAAATTATACCGAATTCAAATTTCCTCAGATTAAAGCACACCCGTGGCATAAGGTCTCTTGCATTTTCGTGCAAAATTATATAGTCATGGATCTTTTATTTTTTGTCATGAGGGTGGAATTCTCATTGAAGCTGTAATCTTCAGATATTTCACATGAGAATGCCTGCAGACGCCATAGATCTCGTGTCAAGGTTGCTCCAGTATTCGCCCAACCTTCGTTGCACCGCGGTAAGAATCATTACTTATTTGACAATGACTTTGCTTCTTTGAAATTGCAAATATTGTTAGTCCCTTACATGATGGGTTAGGACAATGAAGTGGCCTTTTTGATCGCAGTTGGAGGCTTGTGCACACCCCTTCTTTGACGATTTGAGAGATCCAAATGCATGCTTACCTAACGGCCAAGCACTACCGCCATTGTTCAATTTCACAGCTCAAGGTAAAACCAAATCCATCATCATTTATCATTGCTTCAACACATCTATTCTTGTGGGTACTGAACCGAAATCGGCTGCAGAACTTGCTGGTGCATCGACTGAATTGCGCCATCACCTCATACCCGAACATGCACGAAATTAAATTAACATGAATATGGGCTCCTGGATATTGTTGATCTTTGGCCAAACCAACCCCGGAAGATCATCCATCACCACTGTCATCAAAACCACCTGCTGGTAACGTGGAGAATCAAAGGGCGGCGTGAAGACGCAGAGAGGGCAAAGGAAGCAGCAACGAGGCTTGTCTTCGTACCAATGTATGTATGTATGGGAATGTACACTTTGTTGGATGAATATAGGGTTCTTGGATGTATGTATGTATGATGTATGTATACTATTCAATTCGAGTTTTGCTTAACATCAGATGAGTCTTTAAATAGAAAAAAAGCTTACTGAAGCTTTTCTGTTTTGGTGAAAGAATGAGCTTTCATTCCTTTTTAACTAATAACGATCAACAAATAATATACTAACTACTCGTGAATATAGAGATTATTAATAAAAATGATCAAAAGAGTTCTATTAAACTGATTCAGAAACACTTAGAAGCATTAACCACCGTTGAATTTAATTCTTGACAAATGTGAACGAACATAAATATTTTATTTTGAACTTTTAATTTTATGTTTTAGTTTAGTAAGTCATTAAGCTCGAAATTATACCATCCGAAAGTTGAAGAAATTGAGGTTAAATTGATTTGTTCACATACATATTTAGGCCGTTCGGTTCAACCGCAAAATGGACCAAAATCTCCTCGCTCACCCACGTTTTTGCCGATAGAGTTTCCGAAAACACGGCCTTCAGTATACACAACATCTTCCTCGTTCGATAGCGATCAAAATCCCCAAATTTTCAGGTACTGAAATCGACGAAATCCATCTCTTCCCCATCCATTTCTCCAAGCTGATTGCTTATTTGTTTTCATGCGTATATGGATCTCTTAGTTCATTGCTAATTCGTTTACTGTGATTTTGGTTTTGACCCTCGTTCTGATCTCCAGTTTCAGAGAGCAGTGAAACCATGGGAGGAGGTGAACATGGACATGGACATGGAGAAGCCCATGGTGACTTTAGGGCTAAGGTTTGGAGCATGAGCGGAGGACCTTATTGCCGTCCCAGGCATTGGAAACGCAATACCGCCATTGCCATGGCTGCCATCGTTCTCATCTGCATTCCTGTTGCTATGAAATCTGCAGAGCTTGAGGTTCTTATATCCCCATTTTTGTTTATCTATTCCTTTTTTTTTTTTGCGATGAAAGCTATTCGACTTATGGATCTTTATATTTTTTAATTATCGTTTTGGGTGGGGTGAAATGTGGATTCATTCTATTCCCCCCCTCTAGACAGACGAGTTGGTGTAGGGAAAATTGAGCTTGAATTCACATCAATTCGACCTTAACTAAAAAGGGAAGGGTCTAACTACAAATATAGGGCATGGTTTATTTAGGGTCGAATCTTGTTCTCTTATGTCGTAAGGAACCAATTTTGCCAGAGAAACGTACATTTCTCATCTTACCATTTGTTAAACGGACTATTGTGTGCTTAAGAGTTCAGCATACTTTTGGTCTGGATGGGTTTAATCAGTATTTTGCATCATATGATATTGGATGATTGTGGTGGAGTCAAAGAAGATCATTTTTCTTTGGGATAAATATGATCTTCGATATAAATGGTCTCTAAAATATTGTCCACGAGACATGTGATCTTCAGTTACGAGAAGTTCCTTATTTTATAGAATAGGGAAACATAAACTTCAAAGTTTTAAAGGTGTTTTCTTTTCCAAGAAGACTTTTGGTTGTCTTCGTTCAAGAGTTACTATTTTTGCACTCATTTCATGGAGGTTTAAGGGGCTGCATATTTTCTCCTCAAATTGTATTGTGGTGCATTCCTTTGTGTCTTGCCTATTGAAGCTTCTTTTATGGAGTCAAATTCTAGATAAACTTTCAGTTTGGATTCATCTTGAAATGGTTCTTTGCAAAGTAGAATATTTTTTCAGAAAGAAGTTAGAGATTCTTCTCCAATCAAACAAGAGCATCAATGATGCTTACTTCGCCCTTTCTGAGAAGTACAAAGTAAAAGCTATAACGGTAGATGTGAAAGCAGATTTAGAATGCCCTCCTCAATTTTCTTAATTTTCTCAAAATGATAGCTGAAGTCAATAACGAAGCCATTTTTTATGGTGATGTATTTTGTTAGGTTTATAAGAAGTTCGTGTTCATAGTTGTTCTCTACATGGTGGTTTTTCTGTTTTTAATTTTTCTTTCACTCTCTTTGGGAGTTTATATCCTTGAACTTTTAATCATTTTCATTATATCAATGAGAAATGATTTTTTGTTAAAAAATATTGTCCATGCCTTCATCTCTATTCCCAAAGGTTACTCTAGCATCAATCAACCCTTCCATAATCTCATGAAATTGCCAACATTGAAATAACTTTCTTGGTTGCACCAATTGATCCGCCAATTTTTTCAAGAGGCTGGATGCTTTGGAACCAAGTCAGCTACATACTCTGTTGACCTTTTGCATTGAGCCCAATACTTGGATATTCTATTTAGATAAGGATATTGCCTCTAAAGCTGATCTCAAGTATCATTCATTTCCTTCCCTGAAAGTCACTACACTAATAGTTGGAAGCTTGGAACTAGCTCCTTTAGCCACCCACTTTTGAGCTCCTACCACACTGACCAACCTAATTTTCAATTCTATTTTACTTTTAGGGGATAAAAGCTCACAAAAAATGAAAATGGAACAAAAAAGAAAAAAAAAAAGTCTGTGTATAAGCTAGCTTCTTTTCTAAGTGAGTTAGAAACAACTGTGGCATTAGAAGTGTCAAAGACAAGCTTATAGGGGAGTGTGTGTGTAGCCAAACAAACTTGGATTTCACACAAGTTGTGTTCGGTTGGCGAATAGGAACCTCGCCTAAGATTCGATGAAGCCACAAAGATGGGAAAAAAATGAATATAGGGCTTGAGTTCTCCTTAAAGCTTGTCGTGAGCATATCAAGATCATGACGCTGCACGGTTGAAGATGTACAACCGTGACATCTAGCACATGACTGACACAGACACTCCACCTAACACTGAGTTTTTGTTGTTCATACCTGGGATGTTAAGGTGGGTGGTTAAATAAACATATTGTCATCCATTTAACCTTTAAACTAAATTAGTTGGGTTGAGTTATAAATTTGTTTGTTGTATTGGATCTGGTTAAAATATGTTGCACTTGTTTGGATTAAAGTTGCTTTATTGATTGAGAAACGAACTCAAAGTTAATTATTTTAGAAAGGATAAAATTATTGGTTTATATCTTTTCTTGATACTGGTAAGGAACGGTGTAAAATTGTGTTGTTGAAAGTTTCATGTTGGCAAGACAGAATATTCCACGTTGGTGTTCATTGAGAATACAGAACATATAAATCCTTAAAAAGTGAGGCGAGTAATTGCCAACATGTCATCTTTTATTAAAGCTGATGCTCAAGATTGGTATGAATTTTAGGTTTTGTCATGTCCTTATTTTAGGCAACTGGCAGCAGCATTTTATGTCTGACTACTTGCTTAGCCTTCCATAGTGGTTGAACGAATTTTGAAAGTTTGAAGTTTATTTTATTTTATATTTTTGCAAGAAACCATTAGAAATATAGTAAAAAGGATAGGGATTGGGTCAAAGAAAGAACTACAAAGGAAGAGCCCCGCCATCTCTTTTCTCATATGCAGAATTTCGGAAACATTTGGAATATGTGTCAAAGAAAGAACTACAAAGGAAGAGCCCCGTCATCTCTTTTCTCATGTGCAGAATTTCGGAAACATTTGGAATATGTGTCAAGTACACACTATGAGCAAGTAACCTCGTCATCTCTTTTCTGATGCAGCAACGGCCGCACAATCCTGTTCGGCCAATTCCCTCGCAGCTGTGGTGCAAGAATTTTGGAAACAAGTCTGAGAATTGAGTAGAAGAAAATATGAAGCAGCAGTTCACTCTTGTAATAGGTTATGGCCTTGTACTAAAAATTGTTAGTGACCAAAATAAGCTGGTGTTTGTTTTGTACGTGTGGCCCCATAAATAAGGAGCAGAAGGAAGAAATTGTGTAGTTTTTGGATGGTTCCAAATTCAATCATCTTAATTTTTCATTGCTCTCTCTCTTCAACTCATTACCAGGAACAGGAATACGGTAGAGAAGGCGACATTTGGCGTCTTTACTCACTTCCCCCAATCCTCCTCCGCTTCCGCTTCCCCCAATCCTAACTAATCAAATTTCCTTTTTAACCTAAACAAAGTTAATTTGGACGGCCAAAATTCCCTCACACTCCCCGTCTTTTCCTCTCCTCCTTCAACCCTAAGTTTTCATCATCATCTTCTTCTTCTTCTTCTTCTTCTTCTTCTTCCTTCCTTCCCCAATTTCATTCACATTCTGTTTCTCAATCATCCACAATGTATCTCTCTGAAACCTCCCCCATTTTCCCCATTCCCACCACCATGCGCCGCTCTCATACCATCTCCAAATTCAACCCTTACCACCATCTCAGCATCTCCCTCAACCCCGACGGCTCCCTCACCCGCCTCCTCCACCTCCCTGCCTTCTCCTCCCCTGCCCCTGCCGACCCCGTTTCCTTCAAAGACCTCCCTCTCAACCCCTCCGCCTCCACCTCCCTCCGCCTCTTCCGACCCACCACCATCCCCTCCAACGACGGCCTCGTCGCCCGTCTCCCCATCCTCATTTACTTCCACCACGGCGGCTGGATCCTCCACACTGCTTCCGACCTCATTACGCACCGCAACTGCGCCGACCTTGTCGCTCAAATCCCCGCCATTGCCATCTCTGTCAACTACCGTCTCGCCCCCGAGACCCGCCTCCCGGCTCAGTACGACGACGCCGCCGACGCTCTCCTCTGGCTCAAAACCCAAATGACGGATCCCCACGGCGAGAAATGGCTCAAGGATTTTGGCGACTTCTCCCGGTGTTACCTTTACGGCGTCGGCTGCGGCGGCAACATTGCCTTCTTCGCTGGACTCAAGGCGGCCGCGGCGTCTCATCTGGACCCTTTGAAGGTGGCCGGTATCGTGATGAACCAGCCCATGTTCGGAGGAGTTCAGAGGACTAATTCCGAGCTCCGATTTGCCACGGACCAATTGTTGCCGCTGCCGGTGCTGGATCTGATGTGGGAACTGGCGCTGCCGAAGGGGATGGATCAGGACCATCGCTACTGCAATCCAATGGTGGGGGGCCCTCATAAGGAGTTGATCGGAGAGCTGGGGCGGTGCCTGGTGATCGGGTTCGGCGGAGATCCAATGGTTGACCGACAGCAGGAATTTGTGAAGATGTTGACCGGATGTGGAGCCCAGGTGCTGGCATGGTTTGATGACATGGGATTTCATAACGTGGACCTCATTGACCATCGACGGGCTGCTGCGGTCATGAGTCTCGTTAAGGAATTTATTATTTGATTTATTAATACAAAACAAATTAACTAACCTTCTTCAAAAGAAAAGGAAAAAAAACTCAATTTAACCTTTTTAAATTACAATTAAAAATATATTTAATCCCTAGTGGTAATTGTAAATGAAAGGTTTTAAGAAGGAAAATGAGGACTATTTATTTATTTATTATTATCCCATAAAACATGGAGGTGAGAATTTGACTTTCTACCCCGCACAGAGATGCTCCATCATTTGAATTCATGTAAAGTTTGAACATTATATTTTTTTTTAATAAAAACTGTGTATTACAATCTAATATGTTTATCTGTCAATTAATTTAAAATAGCTTATAAGATTTGGTACGTGGTCGTGTATTTTTGATAGGTTAAAAAAGCCGATCCCAACCCAACCCAACCCAACCCGGGTGGACATTGGCTGACCCATTGGACCTTCCCCCCCCCACACCAGTTTCACCTTTGGCAGAAAAAGGTCATACTGAAACTCATTCTACAAAGAAAAGAAAAGGGGAAAAAATGTCAACGTTAAAAGTAAAAGGTTTGGCGTTTTAGAGAGCTTTCCGAGGTGAAAGTCAGTGATGGGATGATTTGAGGGTGAGGGCAGTTATGAAGTTTGTGGATTAAGGAAAAGCTCTATCATATTCTCTTCGCTTTCTTTAATCCCACTTGGGGCTTTTCTATAATTTCACCAACTTTTGGGGATCTCTTCTGCCAAAACCATTACTTTATCAAATCCATTTCTGACCAACACCATGGGAACCAGACGCATACCAACACCCATTTCCACAAAAAACTTCACACTGAATCAAAAATGGCTAAAAAACAGAAAACAAAAAATAAAACCCATCTCATAACTGTGCCTCACCTCACCTACTGTCCGCCCTTCCTCTGAGACTTGAACAGGAAGTTCGACGGCGGCGACGGAGAAAACTCGAACGGTAAATGGGGTGGCTCCGCCTCCCCTGAAAGAACTGCCACAATCTCCTTCATGGTAGGCCGTTTCGATGGTGATCTCTGCAAACATAGTAATGCAATTGTAATGCAAACCAATGCCTGTTCCTTATCCAACGAATGAATGGATGGATCCACAAGATCCAACAGTTTCCCATTGCGCGCGAGTTGTCTAGCCCACGAGATCAGATTAGCCCTCTCGAATTCTGATATCGGAGACGCCATAACCTGTAGTGGTCGCCGCCCCGAAACTAAAACGAGTAGCAAAACTCCAAAGCTATAGACATCACATTTCTCGGATATCTGCCCGCCCCCACCGTATTCGGGGGCGATATAACAAACAGTTCCTCTCATACTAGGAGTGCTACTGATTCCACCACTCTTTGGAATTTCATCTAGGCTATTTCTTCTTCCATTTCTAAGATCGCCACTCAATCCATCCAACCACCAATCGATGCTACTCTTCTTCTTCTTCGTCTTCCTCCCATTGATTGAATCTTCATCTCGCTGCCACCATAAGTCTCTGCAACTACTTGAGCTGAGCTCTTTGTTGTTCTTCTTCTTCTTCTTCCTCACGAGTTCCTCGCAGAACTCCTCCTTCCACCACTCCCTTGGCTTCTTCCTGTTCTTCTCTCGCTTCCTCATTCGCCCTTCATCTAAGGAGGCCCACCATTCCAATCTCCTCTTCTGCTTCTTCTGCTCCATTTTCCCACTTGAAGAAGCAATGGAGCTTTTAGACTCAACCCATTCATTCTTGGGTCTGTCTTTACTGATCTCATTTCCAATCCATTCCATCACATAATCCTTAACTCTCCCAGATTCTGAGCCATCAATGGCAGCAGTTTCCTGTTTCCACCACCAATCCCTTCCAGACCCACCCTTCTTCCTCTCCATCCCACCCTCAACACTAATCCTATCAAAATTCCCTTCTGATAAACTCACTTTATCGGTAGCCGGTGTCGCCACCATCTCCGGCGAATCAAGAACAGTAACCACGCAGCTATCAGCCAAACGATCCATACCAACATTTTCCTCAAACTCAGAAATCAAAACACTCTCGTTTTCCTCCAAAATCGACCCATTATCTCCGGTAATCTCTCTGCCTCTACCACCATCATCGCCATCTTCCTCCTCCGATTTCAGCCTCGCAAGGCCGAAATCCCCAATTTTAGCCTCGAAATCGGCGTTTAGCAGAATGTTACTAGGTTTAATATCGCCGTGAATCACAGGGGGGTTGCAAATATGGTGAAGATATTGCAAAGCAGAAGCAACGCTAAGAGAAATTTCGAACCTCTTACGCCATGGCATAAGCTCGGGGCACTTTCTATCGAACAGGGCATCCTGAAGGCTCCGATTGGGCATAAGCTCGTAAACCAGAATCAGTCTTCTGCGGCGCCGGTCGGAAGAGTAGCCGAGAAGGGAGACAATGTTAGGGTTATTAAGTACAGAGGCGATCGAGAGCTCATTGTCAAACTCGCGCTCGCCTTGAAGAGAACCGGGGGAGTCCATGATTTTGACGGCGACGGAGAGGCCGGAGGGGAGGACGGCCTTGTATACGGATCCGAAACCACCGTGGCCGAGGCGGTTGGAGGGGGAAAACGCCGCGGTAGCGCGGCGGAGGAGGGAGTAGGAGAAACGGCGGGGGAGTTTTTGGGGATTTTCTTGGTGGGTTTCTGAAGGAGCGGTTCTGTTGCGGGAGAGTTTGCGGTAGAGAAGGAAAATGGTCAAGAGGAGAATGATAAGCGATGCGGTTATGGATGTGGCTAGGATGATGAAAAGACGGCTTGGGCGGTGGTGGTGGTGGTGGCGGTGGCTGACGGTGAGCGGCGGTGGGGCGGCGGAGAGAGATGGCATGATTGTTAAAAAATGATGGAATGGTTGGGTGGTTCAGGGGAGTGAAAGATTCATTGTGATGGAGAAGAAGGAGAGGCGAAAGACTGTGAAGTCAGACAGAATAGAAATGCAGAGAAGAAGAAGAAGAAGAAGAAGAAGAAGAAGAAGAAGTCCTCTCTCTCTCTCTCCCCCTTGGAACTGTAAATAAAAATAATTAAAAAAAGATTTAAATTACCCTTCAGATTTCTATTTGGTCCTATTGATTATATAAATTTCAATCTAGCCCTTCTACAGTTTTCTTAAATTTCAACAATGCCCCCGCATGAATAAATATTCAAATCTGCATCCATCATATACAAAAGTTAATAATCCAAATAAGATTAATTGTTTTTTCACGCAAAAAAAAAAAAAAAAAGAATTTAAATTAGAATTTATGTATTTGATTATGAATTTTCAAGGTATTTAATATTGAGTTATGAATTTTTAATTTTTGTGTTAGAATACGTTTTAGATAAATTTATAATTTTTTAAAAATGGATTATTTATATTTATATTTTAATTCTTAAACAAATATAAATTTTAATTTTGTATAAAGTGAATTTAAAAAAAAAAATTAAGAGACTAACTTTAAATTAAACAACTAATTTGATTTAAGGATGAAGTTGGGACTCGCTGAGGAGAACGTGGTCTTTCTCAGACGGTGACAGTCGAATGGCCTTGATTTTATGGGAGACGTGTCAGCCTCTTAATTGGTTGGTTTTCACTGTTCCGTAACCCGCATGTCAAGCGTATACGTGGGAAGCACTTAAGGTAGGAGGTGCATACAAGCGCGAATCTTCTGCGCGTGGGATTGACTTGTGATTCCCTAAATCAAGTACTCAATGAACCCACGTTGGTGGGATCTACAGCACTGAATTTGGCTCCTCCCCCCACGCGCCACGTGTACCGCGCGTAGAAAGTGTCCTTTTTAGTTACTTTTTTATTTGGTGGAAATTTTCGAATCTCACCAATCTCCCAAATAAGTTACTATCGAGAGGTTATCTTGGGGAACATACCCTTCCATCGTAATCTGACCCTCCAAAAATATTATATTTATTTTTAACTATTTTCTTTTTAAATAATAACTAAATGCATTTTCTTTATTGTTTCAAACATACATACATACATACATACATTCCACATCATAAATAACCTACAAGAAGTTTCACCTACGTGGAGGCGACCTAAAGAATTGGAAGCTAAACGTCATTAGCCCAAAGGCGACCCAGTACCAGCCACAATCGTTTCTTATTAATGAACCATCTTGGAGAACATCGATGAGATTCTTGACAAGATATTAGTTGGCGAGCTCTCTCGGGTAAATGTAAAGTTATTTTATTTAATTTAAAATTATTTTTTAGAATATAAAAAACCAAACAAATAAAACATATACATTTCTAGAAACATGAAATAAGGGCTGAATTTGAAGAGAGAGATATAGATGGTTAGGTTGTGAAAAGAAAAGAGATTATATTAAAATATTTAAAATTCCAATCATGTATTATATAAATAACAACAATCATGAAAAAATGTGAAAAATGGAAACATCACATGCTTTTGGTCAATAATTCATTTAATATTCAAACTTGACCTTATACATTCTTTAATCCTTTAATTCAACCATGTCATTTCCATTTTAAAATATATAAAGATAGAGATAGAGACATTCTATTAGTCTAATATATAATTTTTTAGAGCTAGCTTCATAATCATGCGCTTTTTTTTATTATTATTTATAAAATTATCTTCTTCACAATAACTATTTTTTAAAAGGACATTACTTTATAAAGATCATATTTACCAATTAATTTTGGAGGTAACAAATGGGTAAATATGGAAACTTGTTTTTACCACTCAAGTTTTTTTTAATTGAGTATTAGAAAATATGAATATTCGATTGTAATATGAATCTAACATTAATGAACTAAAAAACAATAGATTGGTAATTTATTTGTGGGAATTCCAACAAAGAGACTAAAAAAAAGGTGGATTCACTTCTATACTACTTTTTGTTTTACTCTCTGTCTTGAGAAAAACAAATGATTTGAAGGTTAAATCTGGATATTTTCCAACATAACATCTAAATCTTGTTTATCAATATAATCTATATGATTAAGTAAATAATAATGTGTTAATGAGAGTAGATGGTGGGGGATAAGACACTGATTCACATCTCCAAAATCGATGGTCCATGCATATGCTAGTATCATATTCACATCTCCAAAATCGATGGTCCATGCATATGCTAATATGTGATACGACAAACAAAAGAATAATAAAAACATTATAGATACTGGAACTACGTTTTAACCACACCGAAGGAGACCCGAGAAAGTAGTCCAAAAAAGAAGAGTTGGGATATAGTTTAAAGAGGTATGTGTAGGGGCATTGAGTGAGAACAGAAAGAGTAGAATCATTAAATGTGGTATATAGTAAGTTCACTTTCAACTCCAAACAAAGCTACAAAAAGCCTCAATCACATTGAAGCAATGGGTTTTGCATTGTATTGTATTGGCCATTCTTCTTTCACTTAAATGCTCACACACCCATTCCCTGACATTAAATTTTAAAATTAATGAGAATGGTTTGATTTCTTGTGTTTTGTGAGATCTCCCATCGGTTAGAGAGAAGAACGAAACATTCTTTGTAAGGGTGTACAAACCTCTCCCCAGTAATGCATTTTAAAAAACTTTGAGGGAAAACCCGAAAAGAAAAGCTTAAAGATGACAAAATATTTGCTAGCGGTGGGCTTGGGCTGTTACAAATGATATCAAAGTTACACACGAAACAGTGTGTCAGCGAGGACGCTGGGCTCCAAAGGGGTAGATTGTGAGATCCCACATCGATTGGAGAGTGAAACGAGTGCTAGCGGGGACACTAGGTCCAAGGGTGGATTGTGAAATCCCATATGGATTGGAGAGGAGAATAAAATATTTTTTTTTATAAGGGTGTGGAAATCTCTTCTTATCGGAGCCCGGAGGATAAGTCCAAAAAAGACAATATGAGAAGGGACTTTCAAGAGATTTGATTAGACATATTGCTTAAAGGTCAAGGTAGGACGTCATATCTGTTGTGTTTTCTTTGTTAAAGAGCTGCTATTCCATGAGATGCTCTTCTTTGGGATTTAGTCATTTAATGTTTTTTGGAACGTGGGGCCAAAACATTGAAGAGGAGTAGGTTCGACAGCGATGCCCATTAAACTCATCACTTCTTTTGCTCTTCTTTCGCTCTTCTTTCTAACCAGTTTATGTCCTAATTATGCCTCTAACCTCCTCTTTGACTCTCAACTATGTCACTCAAGATGAGCTCGTACTCGTACCTTCAAACAGTGTCTAATACGAGAACTCGAATCATAGCAATAGATTACATTTATTCGATATGATCGAGAAAAGATGCATACAAACTATTTTTTCATAGGGAAGAACTTCACAAGATCAATGCAAACTTTCCCAATTCGAATATATAAGACATGAAATCACTATGAGTTGAACGAAAAAAAAAAAAAAAAAAAGTAGATAAAAGAATTTAGAACGATACAAACCCGGTCGATATTTCACAATTCCTAGCTGTCACACTATGCACCAACGAACATAACTACAACGGCCTTGCTCCACCATTTTCGTGCACGCTGTTTATTGGGGTTGAGGAAGAACTGCTCCTTCTGGAGTGACTAGATTGGCCGGTGATGGTCCGCCCCATGAACCTTCCAGCTTTGGAGAGGCCACTGCCGACAGCACCAAGGCCACTGCCAACAGCACCAAGGCCAGTACCAATGCCGCTTCCAACGATGCCAACGCCGGAACCAATGCCGGTTCCCACCATACCAACTCCGGTGCCAATGCCAGTGCCCACCATGCCCACACCAGATCCAACAAAAGATGCTGCTCCCTCCAGGGCATCCATTGTGCTACCTAAAACTCCCTCCTCCTTCAGTTTCTGTCTCTCTTCAAGGATCCTCTTCTCTTCTTCCAGTGCTTTCAACTGCTCCTCCTTGTTAAACTCATGGTAATGAACCTGTCCCACCACCAAACCCGAATAAAATTTGTCAAACAGCTTGTAAACAATAAGAGATATAGTTAACCGAACTCTACCTTGATTGTAAGAGTTCCTCGATCTTTCTTGTCTTTCACTCTCAGTGTGTTGAGCGATGCAAGCAATCGCAACTCGACCTCCTTATTGACCTCTCTTCGAAGATCAATCAGAGGTAATTTTGCTATCCCCAGTTGCTTATCTTGACCAATGTCCCTATCAAAAACCTGATCAAAGTGTAAACAAATAACATTCATTACTACAACCAATTTCAATCAACATCTGATCTGCAGAGATGGCCTATTATTTAGCCACACACAAAAAGTAATCAGCTGCAAAATGGACGATGACGGATAAAACCGATGCTTCCGAAGGCATATAACCATCTAGTGCAAAACATAAGGGGAAAGAAACTGAAAACGTGCACATTAACTAATAACAAAACAGGAGTATGAGTGCTTCGGAACCTCGAAGATAACCGACTGTGTCTCCTTGTCCTCTACAATCAGTACAAGTTCCTCGTTCCAAACAGGGTTGAGGTTGTTTTCAACTGTTTTTGTTTTGAGCTTATATAGCGGGCGAATATGCACAACAACATAAGGATCTGATTTTCCTATCATTTCCATGTTCTTCAAGTTGTTAGCTTTCACCACCGTCACAGTAAGCTTTCCTTGTGGTTTAAGCTCTAACTCACTGCAAATTCATTAAGAGAAAAACAATTGCTCAGGAAGAATGGCGGAAACCAACCAATATCTTACCATCATTCCAAAGAGAGAAATAAGGTAACCTCAAATCAACAGGTATGCCACCAATTGGAACGACAATCCGATGGGGCCATTTGAGCATATCAGTAACAATCGTATTCACGGTATCCTGCAACACGTGACATAAGCAAATAATCAATGTAAAAAACCAAAACATATGACAGAAAGATATAAATTTAAAAATTATAAGAAGTTCGAATACCGTAAGAAACTTACATCAATCATATCTGAAATTCCAGGAAGAGCAGTGAGGCTTCCACCAACAGCCTTCAGATTATACAAAATTTTTGGCTCCGGCTGATTGAAAACAGAAAAATAACTAAGTAGCATTTCTTAAAGTTCAATGACTTCGAACAACGGTCGAACACTTTAAGCCATAACCCCTCATTAATAGTACAATTAAACAAACCATCAATGTTTGTAACCATATAAATGCCATATCAAAAGATACCTCAGCAAGCAAGGCCACAACAACAGCAGAAATACAAGGTATCTCTTCAGCAAGTTGAAAAATAACCCGAATAACAGTAAAAACTTGAAGGTCCTTCAGCTGTAGCATAAAAAATATATAATATCGGTCAAACAAACGCACTCAAGGTCATAGCACATTAGGTAAGGAAAACTGCAAAATAAACATTAAAACAACCTATATCATGCACCTACCTGAATAGGTATTGAAGCAACAAGTGCGGCTTCAACAGCTAAAATGATGCTTGGATCTCCACCCCATCGAAAATCAACATCCATTGTGATCTGACCTTTCTTTAGACTCTGAACACGTATGCCTGCAAAAATAAGGAAAATCCAATACCCAAAAAAAGAGAGAATATTTTGACTACAAGAACTCGGGTAACAACGAGTATTTCATGGACTGCACAAATGGAGATGGGCGGGCTAAGAGGGAAAGAGCCAATAAGGATAGTTGGAGGAATGGGAGCTGTAGGCATATGTTAATCCGGTTGACACAAAGGACTAGCTCTGAACATATTTTCAAGAAAACAATACATCGGACAGGATCTGAGAGTGTAACCTAACTACGAACAGAATGGAGCCAACGGGGGATGCAGGATAATTAGACCATACCTTCAATTTTAGGCGCTACTGAGCCAAGAGATAATTTGCTAAACTTCAATGAAGTAATTCCTGGGGGCCTGTACTCTTCCAGCAGAGGTTCGACGGATTCCTTTATCACCAATTCTGCTGCCTGTAAGTAGGCAGACAACTTCAGGGAACTCACAAGAGCATATGGGTCATCTCAAAATGCATGATGATCAACAGTTTTCAAGAAAAGTAATAAAACATATTAGCATATTCTCAATATTAAAGCAACAAACATATTCAAATTATATCTAGTAATAATGTTAAAAGAAGAATCTTCATTATTTCTTGGCGTTCTAAAGAATCTTCATTAATATAAACCACATTAATACAAAAACGTGATGTGTCCTTAATACCATGAACTTAGAAGAGATGTTACAAGTAGGATATCTGTAAATAAAGTTTAACACTGCAAATGTAGCGAAGAAACTTACATCTGCAACAAACGGCCACATTTTGCTGAGTAGCCTGTTAAGCCATTTCACCTAAAATGATAGAACAAAAATACGATCAAAGTACAATCTCAATTTAGTAGACATGGTTAATGTAAATAAGAAACAAAAATAAAAGTGATTGAAATATTATAATCAACAAAATTCTAAGTTTACTGCTCAAAGACAAAGAATCGTTAATAGAAATAATCCAAGTTTAACATCATGAACAATGCTCATGGGTGGAAAATTTTCAAGAAACATAGAATCATTAATAGAAAGAGTGTCATTGCATAACTTTGTCTTATCGACCATCACGTGCACTATGATTTGAAAATTTAAAAACAATTCAAGTAGTGTGATAAAGCATCTCATTTCAACATAAAAAAGAGAAGCATAGAAAGAAAAGGGACCTGCTCATAAACTGGGAAGGAGATCCATTCGGGAAAATTGTCCCCACATAATTTCTTTAAATCATCTCTACTCAGAGAACCGAGAATTTTCATATCAGCAGCCTGTGCAATGAAATCAACAACAAACGTGTTCTCAGAAAACAAAGTAATGGCCAAACATTATGTCCACTATAACTCAAACAAATGTCAAAACATTTCATTTCCAGTCAAATTGCATTATCTTTTACTGACCAGACCACATTGATAAATTCAAATAATTTTCTAATAGAAACCATGGGGAATTTCTTAACAAATTTATAAAGAACTACAATCTCTGCTCAGGAGCCATCAATGAAAAATAAATGAAAAGTTCCTGCAGCCATGATCCAATCAAGTCAAAAGCCTATAAAAGGCGACAGTCCCCAGTCCTTTTATAATAACCATTATGACCAAATAGCAGTATGTATCATAAGAAATTCGTCAAATAAGCAATGCATTTAGCCAGAATTCAATGTATGAACAAGATATACATGCATATATATATAATAAGCCTACCCAATCACGAAATCAGAGAAAGAAATGAACGAAAATTAACACGAGTTTGAGCAAGATAAGCTGAAGAACTCCAAAAACATCCTAAAATACACAGAACGAACAGCTTACCTTCGCAACTCTTTTGGTGCTTCTGTGCCTCGTCATGTGCTGCCACCCGGCCATCAATGCAATCCCAAAGATAACCCCCATAAAGATCCCAGAAAACAATCCCATTTTCGCGGAATTCTCAACCCCAATTCCAGAAAGAAATGAAGAACAAAAAACTACAAAGAGACACAAACAATCAGATCGCAGAACAGACAACACAAATTGCAACAACAACAAAAAAAAACCAATAACAAAATTACCAAAGAATTGGAATGGGAAGAAGGAGAAGCAGAAACGGGAGGCGGGTCACAGAGTTTCGCGCGGTTGAGTAAAGAAAAATAAGAGGCAGATTCGTGAGAGAAAGGAAAATGGAAATGGGTCACGCTCGCACCGTTTCGAAAGGGATAATAATTAAATTCATCAAGCGCCCCTCTCTGTATAAACGCACAGATTTTATGGCTTTTCTGAAACGGTTGATTTGTTTCTGCAAATGGGTCGTTGATGTTTACAAGAGAGATATGAGAGAGAGTGGGCGGTGGTAACAATGCCTTCGAGTCTCGCCCATGAGATTTGATGAATCGAGGAAAATGGTAGGACAGAGCCGGAAATCTTCACCCCTTAGTTTCACCTTCAAAGCATTTAATTCGAACTTCCCACGTTCATCCGCAAGAACAAACAAAAAGGGAGATCAAATCTTCGATCCTTCTCTTCCCTCTCTTAATAATTCTTTTCCCTCTTCTTTTAGTATTAAATTAAGGGAGGCTTCATCGTGTGGTACATGTTTGAGAAGTGTTGAATCATAGACAATCATATCTGTTCATGCCTAAATTTAAGAAAATTTCTACCCCAAAATAATAATAATAATAATTCCATTTAATGCTAAAACAGTGATATTAGAGGTAATTTAAGAGAAATAAATTATTTTGATTATTTTGATTTTTTTAAAATTTTTAATTTTTTTTTTATATTTTCAATTGCCACGTCAACAATATTTAAAAAAACGCATTTATTTTATGTTTATAAATAATTATTTTTAAAAAAAAAAAAAAAAAAAAAAACCCTAAATACTATTTATTCTCCCTCCCACTCCATTTGCAGTTCAGCGCCCTTTTATCCCGTTTTTCCTTCTTCACCAATCTTTGTACCCGCTTCTCTACTACAACCACAACCCACGCCGGAACGCCATCTCCGCCGCAGTCGCATCCCATCTCCTTCCGTTCCTCTTCTTCGATATACCCTCTAGATTTCCAGTTAAAGCTTCATCGCCCACTCGATTACTTCCTTTCTCCACTCTCTGGGTAAGTTGTAAATTTAAATTTCGATTGCATTGATCCGCACCCATCTCGATTTAAGTTCTTTTTCTCCTGTTCTTGTATGGTTTATACTAAGATGCCTGAACTTTATTTTTGTATGCCACTCACCCTTCAAGTTCAATTAATTAGTGGGAGGCTGTTGAGTGAAATTCGCTCTGTGTTGTTTTAAATTTACATTTCTGGTTCTTGTATTGAAGCTATGGTTGGTCAGGATATGAATTGTTGTGCACTTCTTTTTTGGATGAAATATTTACAAGTTTTAGAGTTGTTGTTTGTATGTTCTAGTGTTTATAGTTTCAATATTGAGTTAGTGCCAACAAAGGGAGCCTTCCTCCGATGGAAGTTTCCAAAGCCTTTTGAGAGTGGAGAGCCAAATTCTTGTTTACCTTAAGGGAAGAGGTTGACTTTGCTCCAAGGAACAAAATGGGAGCCACCATTTTTCGCAGCTTACCTCGCGAAAGAAGTTCTTTAAGATTCTTTCGACATTGTTGACAATGACACAACCAATTACCATCTTGATGTCTCTTTGGCCTTGGGGTAGGCACAGATTTTTGGAGAAAAAAGAATAAGAAGTGTTGTCATCCAATTTTGGCATTGCACTTTTGAGTAGTTTTAATCTCATTGAACTCCCAAAAGCTATTTAAGTGTTGATTACATTTTCGTTCTGCATATCCTGCTAATTTCAAGTTGCAGTTTATATGTGTTCCCTGAAACCGTCTCTAGGATGTCTGATTATTTTCTGAAAATCTTTGTTTCTCTGAATTAAGAGAGGCATCTTATGGATGGACAAGAGAACATACTTGAGGCCATATATGAAGAGGATGACTTGGAAAATGACGATGATGTTGAAATGGTGGATGTGGAAGAAGGAGAGTTCGTTGATGGCAATATCAGTACAGAGAAAAGCAGTCTTACAGATGTCCAAGCGCCAAGTATAGATCATAGAAGTAAAAATCGTAAACGTCGGTCAAAGAAAAAGAAGAACAAAAGAAAGACATACGAGTCAGGTTCAAATGGCACTGATATTAACAGGTGAAGTGAAATTTTCTAGTCATGTTGTATGCATTAAATTGTATGGAAAAAGAAGCGATATTCCCAGCACACTTTCTTTAGATTGTGTTTTTGGGGAATCCATATTAGTTTTGTGAAGCAAATAAGGATAGATTAGTAGATTGATTAGTAGCCATTAAGATTCTGCTGATTTTTGTTTCTTTCAGGTTTGTGTTGGATGCATGCAGACGTTTGAAAGAGAAAAAATCATACATGGTGTACACTGCTGTAGGCTGTCTGGGAGTCTCTGCATTAAGTGAACTTCTCAAAGAGGTATTATTATCTTTTTAGAACCTGATAAAAGAATATTTTGTTTGCTTGAGTGATGAAAATCTATGAACAATCCCTTATTGTTAGTTTGAAAACTTTTCTTCTGGTTTTCTATGTTTTGTTTGAAAATGAACCGAATTGACCAACCCTATCTAACCAAACCACGTCAACGAGTTTTTGACTGGGCTGCCTAATCATGGCCATCCAGTCTCGACTCCAGTAAGTATCATACCGCACAGTCACTCTTCATATTTAATCAGTATTATTTCCTACCCTTGCAGATTCTGTTGCTGAAGCCATTTGCTCCTTTTAACCTTGTTCTCTGAGCTGTGAACCATCTTGGCTGGACCACTGCATCTGTGCTATATAAGTTGATGTTATTTTCCCAGCATATTTTGGTTATGATCTCTGTAAGATAACTGTACTTTATACAGAAACTTTAGCATTATCACAATTCACAATCCCTCTTTTCCATCCACTTCCCTGAAACCACTACTCCACCTGGTTATTCTTACTGAATCTAGACTTTGTTGAAATGCGCTGGGAAGTTTTTAACATGTACTTTTAACTGGATTGCCCAAACTAAAATATGCAGCTCAGTTGTGCATGTCCTATCATGTTTTTCATCTTAGGGTTTGAGATTTGCTTTCATGTGGGCTCTTGAAATCTGTTTTCACTTCTAAAAAGTTATAACCATTTATTGCCTTGTTTTGCCCTTTTGAGTTACTGATGTTGCTTCACTAAAGATAGGCAGAATACTTAATCTTCGGTTGATTTTTCTTGTAATAAACATATGTTCTATTTATACAAGTTGACATGTTGGAACTCCAGGTCAATGCAGTTCAGGCTTGTGGAGGTCAGATGACTGCAGATGGCAGGCGCTTTCGAACTGGAGGTGGCATATTATGGAGCATCATCAAAACCCGGGAACCAAATGCCTATAAAGAAATTATGAAACGAGCAAAAGAGTTTGAGGTATTTAACAAAACCTTTTTGACATCGTGACGTATTCCTTTGTTCTTTCCAATCGAATGTGCTACTCTTATTTTGGTTGCATAGAAAAATAGTATCAATGTTCCTAGAGGAGACTCTTAAAGATTTTTCATTGTCATGGCAAACGTTTCATCTTTCTGAATCTTTCATCTTATTCAGAGTGGCCTTAGTTTGCTAGGGAGCCTATATCTAATAACATTTCTCAAGTTGTTGAGCGTATTTACTATCTTTCTTAGTTTCTTTTGGATTTTAATTGTATTTTGAAGAGTTGTGCTCTTGAAATTCATGCTTATGTTAGAATATGTGTCAAAATCCAATTTCTTCCGATGATCCTATCCGTGAAGCTAATCCTTTTTTAATTATTTCTATTTTGGTAGCATGAAAGATAATCATTACATACATATTTTTGTTTCTTTGATGATGGAGCAGAAACAATTTAAGCAACCAAATATCCGACGGGAGGCTACAGAAATTGGGAAAGCAAGTTCTCAGGAAGTTCTTCACCTGTTCTCCGAAGGAGCTTCTCAAGATCAACCGGATAGCATCCAAAGCCTTACTCCGGAGCAGAATCAATCTAAAGAATCAAATTCCGAAGAAAAACGATCATCTGTTCATGAAAGATTAAGAGTACCAGTTTCGTATGACGATGACATTCTTCAAGAGAATCCAAAAGAGGAAGATACAACTTGATTGTGGTTAGATCTTCCCATTTTTTGAACAATTACTGTTGGTTTCTAGCTCATGTGTAACAAAATCAAGTGTTAATCTATGTTTTAGGCTACTTTGGTTGAGGCTTGAGTTTGGTTCTACAGGTGAGGATTGAATTGGCACATAGAAAGAAATTGGATTTATTGGGTTGCAAATGGAAAAAGGTTTTGCAATTGCTTTGACATTATATTCCTGCCTTTTATCATTCTCAGTCGTTGAATGTCTCTACATTAAAATCACACCCCCCCAAACGTAGAAGTTCGTAGATTTGACATATTTTGAGATAAGTAGCAAATGGTCTCTACAAGGTATTGAAGATCGTAGAAGTTCTTTGATTAAAATGAGCTCAGACTCTTTTAATATAATCACGTCTCTATTGATATCCATGAACTGGAAGTACAAAACTCAACTGTTTAGGATATATATATATAAATTACAAAACTGCCACACAGAGGACAGGGAGGGAAGCCTGTGTTCTCGAATCTGACCTCGGTCGTCTAGAAGAGTAGCAGCAACACCATCACCACGATGAAGAAGAAATCTCGGCGTGAGTTAGCGATGGTTTTGGAGCTGCCGTTGTCCTTCGTTTGAGGGATCATCAATGGAGGAGTTTGAACCGAATTGGAATCCGGTGGTGTCGCATAAGGAGGTGGAGGTGGCTGATTCAGGCTCGGCGGCAAACCGAGCCCGGTATTGACCTGGATCTCAAAGGCCATACCTTCTTGACATTGAACTCCGTCATCGGCGTCGGAGAAGTAGTAGTTCGAACCTTTGATGGTCAATGGCACTTGAATGAACAATGGCTTGTCGAAGTCGGTATCGCCGCCGTTGTACTGGACCGTGTCGTTATCGGAGGCGTCGTCGAAGGAGCAGCTCTGGAATGTCGTCAAGTTGTAGGTCTGGATCACGGTCTGATTCGAATTCGTTCTGAAGACTGCAATTAACAAGACAAGCGAAACAATGACAATGAAGTTCTGTTAGATTATGAGCACAAATCTTAAGTAATGAAGAGAAAATAGCAGAAAATCCATTGGTTTAGTTGATCTAAGCAACCGAAACTCATTTATTCTTGAACCATGAAGACAGTAATGTATAGTTGAAGAGAAATTACTGAAGCAAGAAGACGATTACGAACATAATCGAAGGGAGGAGAAGAGATTGAGCTTACTCAGGAAGTCGCCGAGGTTGAAAGTCCGAGACGCGGCCCAGGAGGAGTAATTGGTAGCGGAAATGTTCTTGGTGGCGTTGAAGAACCAACCTGCAGGGCCACCGACCGTGTGATTAGAATAAGCCGTCGGAGGGGTTTGAGATGCCGCCGCCGTGATCAAGAGAGCGACGACCGCCGTGAAGGGTGCCGTCTCCACCGCCATCGATCTTGGACTGTCTGAATGTGAGAAATGAGAGAGGTGTGGTGAGAAATTTCGGAGTTCGAGTGCTTTTTTTATATTCGACTGGAAAACAAATAGTATGAAAGCAATTCTGTTTTTTAGGGAAAAAAACAAAAAAAATATTATGATTATCATCATTATATTTGGAGTTTAAATTGAAATTTGTAAACAGAAATTTGTAAACATGGAGAGTCGGCGGTAATTCAATTATTTTTTGTAGCTAAAAAGTTTGAATGCATTTTCTCCTTGCATTCAAACTATTTGTAGCAATTTGTAGCAAATAATTATTTCATGACATTAATCAGAAGGAACTTCAAATTGTATATATGCTTTTCCATTTATCCTCAATCTAATAAAAATTATTAACTTTTTTAAATAAATTTTAATTCTTACCCTCACTGGGTTAACTTGGATCTGATTCATTTTTAGATTCAACCCAATTGTTTAAGTAATAAATCCAATCGCAAATATTTTGAATTTTTTTTTATTTGTTCTTAATAATAATTAATAAGTTCGATAGTTTATTTAATTTTGGTTGGTAAATATTCACTTCTCTTTTTAAGTCTTAATTTTTGTTAGTATTTTGAATGAGGGCATACAAGTCATTTCACTTTCAAATTCTTTTTCTTTTTAAAATACTATTCTCATTTCTTTATTATTTTTCCATTGATTTTGCCATCGCAAACCTACTTTGTTTTCTGCCTCACTTAAAACACAATCGGAAGACTTCCCTCTGGTCTTTTTTGGCGGCGGCGCTTGAAGCTGTACTCCGGTTTCCAACTCCGACGTAGGGTTGTAAATTTTATTCTCGAGAGACTAGGAGAGATGGGTGGCAAAGGACTACGGAGGAGAGAGCGGAATTACAGAGCCGCACATGGAGGCTATGATCGTCTCCCACCGCCGCCGAACGCTTCCCAAGTCGATACTCTACCTTCCAAGCTCCGCAAATTAATGTCCTTCACTTCCCCTCGACCTCAAGGTTTGTTTCTTTGTTTCTTTGCGTTTATTTGTTTGTCGATGAGCTTATTTAATTTCAGGCTATAATCTCCTCCCCTGGTGCTTACAGAGTCTGAGAAGGTCTCGGAGGATGTTCAGCGTAAGCGCAAGAGAGAAGTCGTTGATACTGAAAAGGTAATTGATATTTTCTTTAATTCTTTTCTGTCTCAGATTAGTATGTTTGCAGTTATCGGGTTTTACTTGAATTATTTTGTCTTAGGGCTTATACTGGACAAGGTGACAGAGGATTGGCATTGTATCATTTAGTATTTCAGTCTCTAACCAATGTTGTTGTTGTAAGTTCGGGTGCAAGAAAGTTGAGATTAGTATCACTAGGCATCCTATGTTTTTTCGTTCCATCATCTTCTTCTTTGGTTGCCGTTGCCCTTGTCTTACCGCGTTGGTTTGGCGTTAGAGTAGAAGATATCTATTAGTAGTTTCTATTGTTTAGTAAATGGTTTATTCTGTTATTTTATCCGGCGTGGTTACGGGGTTAAGCTTACTCCCCCTGAATGGGGATGCAAAATTTCTCTTGTTAAGTTTGCCTGCTTGAAGAGCTTGATAACGGCATTACATGCTTATAGTTTGTGTTACTCATTTGTAATTTGACTTCCACTTTCTATACAGAAACACCATCCAAAAGAAGCTGCGGGAAAATCTGACTTAAAGAGCAAAGGTAATGGTGGAAATTCACAAATGCCTCAGCTTACGGGGAGTGATGATGACGTTCAAAGCAAGTCCAGTGAGAAGAAAAACAAAAAACGAAAGAAAAAGCAAGTTACTGACCTTCGTTTTGAAGAATTGGCGGAGAATTCAAATCGACGTTTAAAGAAACGGGAACGCCAGAAAAAGTAAGCATTTTAATGCACGACAAAAATTTGTTCCCTTACCTTTTATGAGGTTGCATGCTTTTTTACTATTGAGATGACTTGTTCATTTTGCATTTTTATTCCAATTACATCTCCATAAGTGAAAATAAAATAAATAAGCTTTGAACGTATTGCTTAAATGATGAAGAGAAATGTCCAGAAATTGCAATGTCCCAATGTTTTCCTTTTGGTAGTGTCATAATTTGGCTATCTGAGAGGACCCTATCTACCTCATTTTTGTCAACTTGGTGCCCAAGTAAAGTTTTGAGTAATTTGATTATGCAAGGTGTTTATGATTTCAATCATAGCAATGTGATAGGCCGTAACGAGCCTTATGCGAGCAAGAGGCATCATGAAGTATTGCATGCACAAAGGAGACTAGTTAGAAGGGTTCATGGTTATTTCAGGGAGTGAGTTGAGGGGACTAGTTAGAAGGGAGAGGAGAACGAGGAAATTTTTTTGTATGAGGGGAATATGTGTTTAAGGGGAAAATCGGAGAGCAAGAAGTAATAGTACTAATTGATAGGGAAGCAATCTAAAATTTTTTATCCAAAAAAAGTTATTCAGGAGGATGGTTTTAGGAATACCTTTAGGGCTGGTGTTGGAAATATTATTAAGGATATTAAGATATAAGGGTATATTAGGGAGGGTACAAGTATTTTGAAAATATTTCTGTTCTATTTACTCTGTCAATATTGGTACTAGAACACTTGACCTGGAAGTGAAAAAAAATACTGGATGGAATAAAAAGTGACATTAGAGCAATCTCTCCAATTTGAGGCATTGAAATCAAAATTAATGGGGAAGAAACTATCTTAATTCATTTTAAGGAGCCTGCATGCAAACGAAAGACAATCAACCAATATTCAATCTGAAAGATTGTTGGCAGTTTCGAAATTAGAGCAATCAAATTGGCATCAAAATTGACACTGAGGGGGAAGAAACTATCTAAATTCATAAGGGCTGGCATGCAAACGATAGACAACCAACCAATATTCAATCTGAGAAATTGTTGGCAATTGCGAAGGAAGGATGATGGAGGGTTCTCAAAGGAAGCATATAAGGGAAGAATGAGGTTGGGTACAGAGTAAAAGCAAGGAATTTGTATGTAATTCAGAGAGATGAAAGGACTCTCAAATATAATTCCAATGTTTCAACCAGTTTTCTTATGGTTTTCTAGAAGTATATCCTAATCCTCTGGTTGTTCAATTGAACTTAAGGCTATCACAGAATTATGCACTAGTTACCCATTTTCAGTATTCTAATCGTGGTCGTTTCGATTGCATTTGTCATGTACCATGTTATAGTAGGTCTGTTGTAGAAACTTGGTGAACTGGGAAGCATTTGTTCCCTTTTTTTAACTGATCCATTACGTTTATTTCTAAATAGATATCACGAGGCTAAGAAAAATAAACACAAAAAAGGCAAGACAGACGAGGATCTAGACTTCCCGAGACATGAAAAAATAAAATTTGGTGACGTGGTTGAAGCTCCATTGAAGTTGATTGCAGTTCCGAAGGTAACATCTAACTCTACATGGTCAAGTTAAATGAATAAATGAACACTCTCATTTGGGTACTTGACAATTTTGTTGTTCCTATGTTTCATATAGGCGTTTAAATCTGCACAAGTTGCTTCTCAAGAGAGGAAGCGATTGCAGGCTATAACTGAATATAGAAACCGCAAGGGATGGACCTCAAGGCCAGGGTTGCAAATACCTTCAATGACTATATCACCAGCTGTTTAATTGTAAGTTTACAACCATTCCGTTCCCTTGCCGTTGTTCTGCTTCCTTTTACAAGAGTCTGAACTATATTTAGTTGTTAAAGCTTAGCCTCTTAATTTTCTGAAGTATATACAATCAAAAGAAACAAACTGTGTTCCTACTTCTAATTTGCTGAAAAATGGCTTCCTGCATCAAACCGTCCACATAATCTATGATAAGGATTATCCATAAATATAAGTTATGGATAATACATTTTTCTTTAACAAAACTATAGATATCAAGTTTGTGAAATACTTTCAGAAGTTACCATATTTTATTTCATCTTTTAGAAACTTTTCAGAATTACTACTGAAGTAGAAACCTCTTAGAATTTTTTACTGAAATTGAGATGTGAAATAGTGTAGTAGAGATATGAGATAATTACGAAGTAACTTAGAATGAGATCATTGCCACTCAGGTCCCATTTTCGTCTAAAAGATGACTATGTAAGGTATAGGTGTGTTA
The DNA here is from genome assembly GCA_033971965.1 of Cucurbita ficifolia. NCBI lineage: Eukaryota > Viridiplantae > Streptophyta > Magnoliopsida > Cucurbitales > Cucurbitaceae > Cucurbita > Cucurbita ficifolia. Next base: position 126,726 of record CM066978.1, read on the forward strand.
TGAAACAAGTGGCATTTTTTTTCTCTCATAATTTAGCCGTGAACATTTGAAACTAAGAGACATATAATGCCTTGTGTGTCTGTTTGCTAGAATATGACATCATTTAAAAATTATTTTGAGCTCCTCTTCCAAAACAACCTGGAAAACTTGAAATAGAATCGTGATGAAACTCTTTTTGAACTGGCATCTTTGAATAGCTCAGCATTCTTAGTTGGCAGCTGGATTTGCATTAATGGTGGTGGTTGTGTTGGGGCAGCAGCAGATTTTGTTCAATTAAAGGGGTGTGATAAGCTGGCAATGGGATTCTCTCGCCGCATCACTACCCCCAAAGAGTTGCAGGAGAGTTATCAGAATGTGGTCTAAAAGGGAAGATTTGTTCTATAAATTACCAAGCAATCAACTCAGAAATCAGAGGTCAGATTTGTTCTATAAATTACCAAGCAATCAACTCAGAAATCAGAGGTCAGATTCTGAAAATCTTATCAGAAACAGATTCTGTGACCAAAGCTATAACCCCATCTTATGCTCTTCTTTTACTTCATATGAGATTAATAGGTTTCTTATGGATCGAATTTAGGATGAGAATGTTTTCTTTTTTTTCTTTTATTGATGTATGAATTTGATGAAACATTAGGTATTTCTAATTGAATTATGATAGTAATTTAAAGTTTATTTATTTTTACGTATTTGAACAAAGTCAATACCAGAACTAATCTGATTAATTGCATCTGGTGCAAATATTTGTGTATAATATCATATTTAAAGCTTAATAGCTTTAGGAACTAATATAATTATAACTTTCAAAATAATTAAAATGAAAAATAATGATGAAAAGAAAAACTCCCACCAAAAGACCAAACTCTCAACGTTCTTCTCAGTTTACCGTTAATAATGTGACCGTTGCCCCCGCCCCTCACAAAAAACGTTTAAATAACTAGTGCTCCAGCTCCTTATGCAAGTGGTAATCTCAGGGTTAAAACGGTAATTTCGCCTAAAGTAAGAGAAAGCAAGAAGCCACCTCTGTGCCATACGCCAAGCACATAAACCACTTTTGTTATTTCCAGCTGTGTCCAAAAGCGCCTTGCCTCCTTTTTCCTACATTCCCCAAAATACCCTTAACTGTAGTTAACTTCCCTTTTAACCCTAGTTACCTAACTTAACTACTCTCCCTTTTATACCCTCTCCACTCCCTTAAACCCCCGTTCTTCCTCCTCCGTCTGTTTCTCCTCTCCCTTCTTCTCCCATGGCGGCCTCCAAATCCCTTTTCTTCTTCCTCGCCCTCGCCGCTGCCGCCACCGCTGCCTCCGCCCACAATATTACCGACATTCTCAAGGACTTCCCTGAATATAGCGATTACAGCAACTACCTGCAGCAGACCAGACTCGCCGACGAGATTAACAGCCGGCAGACCATCACCATCCTCGTTGTCTCCAATGGCGCTCTATCCTCCGTTGTCGCCAAACATCCTCTCTCCGTCATCAAAAACTTCCTCAGTCTCCACATTGTCCTGGACTACTACGATCCGGCGAAACTCCACAAGATCTCCAACGGAACCACTCTCTCCACCACGCTCTACCAGACAACTGGCCACGCGCCTGGAAATCTAGGTTTCGTCAACATTACCGATCTCCAGGGCGGTAAGGTCGCATTTGGCTCCGCTGCGCCTGGATCTAAACTCGATTCGAGTTACACGAAGTCGGTTAAGCAGATTCCGTACAACATTTCGGTTATTGAGATCAGTGCACCGATCATCGCGCCGGGGATTTTGACGGCTCCGGCTCCATCGGCTTCCGATGTTAACATCACGGCTTTGCTCGAGAAAGCCGGATGTAAGACGTTTGCGTCGCTGCTTGTTTCGAATGGTGTGATCAAGACTTATGAATCGGCGGTTGAGAAAGGATTGACCATATTTGCGCCGAATGACGAGGCGTTCAAGGCAGACGGAGTTCCAGATCTGAGTAAACTCACGAATGCTGAAGTTGTTTCGCTTCTTCTATACCATGCTCTGGCCGCTTACTCTCCGATCGGCGCCTTGAAGACGACTAAGGATCCGATCGACACTCTGGCTACTAGCGGAGCCGGCAAGTTCGACATTACGACTACTACGGCCGGGGATGCGGTTACTCTCCATACCGGAGTTGGATCCTCGAGAATCGCCGATACAGTCCTCGACGCGACTCCGCTCGCTATTTTCAGCGTCGATAGTCTGTTACTTCCTTCGGAGTTGTTCGGAAAGTCTCCTTCGCCTGCGCCAGCACCAGAACCTGTGAGCTCTCCTACTCCAACGCCGTCTCTGGCTCCAAGTCCGAGTCCTAGCGCGAAGGCTCCGTCTCCGTTCGCCGCGTCCCCGCCTGCTCCTCCTTCCGAGACGCCGGAAGGTTCGCCAGCCAATGCACCTAGCGCTGAGGCGCAAACCAGTACTCCTGGAAGCTCCGCCGTTCACGTGAAAGCTTCCGCCGTTGTCGTTGTCGCCGCCGTTGCTACCACCATGTTTTCCTCTCTATTCTTGTCCTAAATCGTAATTCTCCTCTAGCATCAGTCTGTTCGTTTATTTTATTTTACTTTTGTACTTTTTTCTTTTTTTGAATTGGTACTTTCTTTGATATAATTTATTTTTGAATTTATTAGTATTTTCTGAATACACCTTTGTAGAGGGAGTGAGGGAGCGACAGCGTGTGTAGTAGTGGTCCCCACGGCTGCTGGTTTGGTTTGGAGAAATGAACTCTTGGAAACATTTGGGCAACAAGTTATTTGGAAAGGAGGGGGCGTTTACGTAAATTAAAATTTTCTTTGTGGGCCTGAGCCCAACAGAAACTAAACTAGGCTCTCGTACAAGGAATGATCTGAAAGCCCCAGGGGGGGGGTTCCATGTGGGTTAGCTTAGCCTCCAAAACGCATAGAATAATTAGAATCTCAACAATTTTATAGAGATCAGTGTAAGGCCTGGCTGCCCATCATCATAATATATATATATATATATATATATCCTTTTGAATGCAAATCTTGTATATGAAGTGAAGTTGGTGAGTGAAAAAGAGGAGAATGTGGGTTGCTTGATTACGACTTTAAAACAAATTCTCCTTCCACTTCCACTTGATAAAAGGCCATACCACAATCTAAAACAACACAAAAGTAGACATATAAATACAACTACACCTGACCCTTTTTTGTCACCCACTGCGTTCGACCCAGCACTTCGGCCTACACAATTTATATGTAAATACCCTTTTCTCCATCTCCATTATTGCTCCCCTCCATACATATATATATTCACACTCCTTCCTACCAAGCTCGAGATTACATGTCTTAACAGTGAGAACTATCCACCATGCTTTTTAAGAGTGAGAACTATCCCCACATACTAAGTCCATTCCAGCATGTTCTATGCTCAGCCTATCCCCACCGACCAACTCATTCCAACACGCTTCTTAAGAGTGAGAACGATCTCTACCGACTAAGTCCATTCCAACATGTTTTATGCTCACCCAACGTAGAATTTCTCAAAGGAAAACATACTTGAGAATTTCTCAAAGGAAAACATACTTGAGAATTTCTCAAAGGAAAACATACTTGAGAATTTCTCAAAGGAAAACATACTTGAGAATTTCTCAAAGGAAAACATACTTAAGAATTTCTCAAAGGAAAACATACTTAATAAATTAGGGTATCTAAACAATATAATAAAACATGTAATAGATTTATGAAGAATGAATCAAATTTTTGGGTTGATGTCTAATTCAATTTTTAGTTTTCAGAGCACCAGCAATGGCGAGGGTTTCTCAAAAGCAAAGCAAAGAGAGAAACAAAAAAGGGTTTATAATGAAAGTAATAATAATAATAATAATGGGGGAAAAAAATAGAGAGAGAAAAAGAGAACTTTAACGCATACTGAAAATGAAGAAGGGTCTGGTTTGTTGCCTCGAAAAGGAGCTGTTTTCACACACCTTTGCACGTGTGACCCAATGCCCAATGCTTCCCTCTCTCTCTCTCTCTCTCTCTCTCTAAAAACCCTAATTTTCAGAACAAAAATACGAGAAATTCTGACCTCATTCCCCTTCTACATCGATTTCTCCACCACCCCATTTCCCCATTCTCCGGCCGCCGCCATCCTCCTCCTTCTCCGGTGGCTTTTACGACTCCGTTGAAAAAAGAAGAACAACAAAGATCAAACCCTAATAACATAACAACTAAAAAATTAAGATAATTTAGTTAAGACATAATAATTACCTTAATTTTTCATCATTTTCTATGTTCCAATTAAAACACAAACTAAAATCTCACACACAAAGGAGAACAGAAGTTAATTTAGAGTTGGAAAAAAAGAAAGAAAAAAAAAAGATGATAATAAAAAGTAAAGAAAAGAAATTTCATCAAACCCCAAAAGATTATGTTTTCAAAACGGTGGCCGACCTCCTCCCCAATACGCCGCCTCCGCCGCTAATTGGCATGAAGAATTCACACCATTCTGCGCCACACCATGAAAAAATCCCCCATTCGGATCCCCCAACAATTGCGGCGGCGGCGGTGCTGCCTGTTCTCCCGCCATCTCCGCCGCCGGTGAAGTTTCGTCTTCCTCATCAATGGGTAGCCGTTCATATGCGGCATTTCCAAATGAAGCCGCCATAATAATCACCGGACCGGACGCCAAAAGTGGGCCGATTACATTCCCACCGACGACCTGCCCCTGCCCACCGGCTAAGTATACGGTCAGCCCGGAGGCCGCAGGGGGAGCCGGCGGCGGGAGGAAGGAACCGGATAGGGAGAGAATTTCAAATCTGCCATGTAAGGAGATGACGGCGCCGGGGGAGGCTGGCTGTCGGAGAGTGACGTTGGCGACGGTTCCAGTGGCGCTTAAAATACAAACGCCGCGCTGACGCCTACGCGCGAAGGCGGCGAGGGTATCAACGATGTCGGAGGCGGTGGAGATTTCGATGAGATGAGATCTGAGGGCGTTGGCGCTGTCTCTAGTGATTATAATGGGTGGCTTTGGCTTGTTTTTGGAACCAGCTGGTCGGCCACGTGGGCGTCGAGAAGAAGAATTGGATAATTCTTTAGTCTCCGGCGCGGTGATGGGATTTTCCTCCTCCCTATCCCTTTTAGCTCCTCCGCTTTGGTCGTCATCGGAGTTTTGGCGGTGGTGGAGATGAAGATCTTTGGAGAGGAAAGGAGGGGGAAGAGGGCGAGTGTGGGGTGTAATTCTATCCATATCAAATCCGATCAAAGAAATCTCTCTTTTTCTTCTTCTTTTCTTTTGGGTAATTGGGTTTGGGTTGAATTGATTTGAATCTTGAAAAGGGTTTTGTGATGATTGTGTTGAGGAAAAAGAGATGGGAAAATTGAAGAAGCTATTCCATGTTCTTGTTCATCATGTTGTGGGTAGCCATGGATGAGCAAATTTTGGAGTTTGGGAGTGTTTTGGGGTTAAGGGTTTGGGAAAGTGAATGAAGAAGAACCTAAAGGTATGGAGATTGAGGGAGGGCAGAGTTTTATATAGCTAAAGGTATGGAGATGGAGGGAGGACGAGTTTTATATAGCTCTTCTAGTGATATCAATTTGAACATAACTCAACTTATAATCGAGACATGAATCCTCCAAATTTATGTAAATATGCATCGAACGAGAATCAAGGAAACCGAGAAGGATGTGGAATAATAATAATAAATTTAGTGTATGAGGGCGCAAGGGATTAGGTCTAAGGGAATGGATGGATGGTGGGGCTTTGGGTTTGGGTTTGGGTTTGGGTTTGGTTTTGGTTTTGGTTTTGGCAGAACAGCGTGCGCATGGGCGGTGCGCATGGGCCCACTCCCTCTTCTTTCTCTCTCTCTCTCTCTCCACATAGAACATAGAACATAGAACATAGAACATGCATATGACAGCCTTCAATCCCAGCTTAATTCTCACTCTTTCTCAGTTTTAAAAGAATAAATTAATGGTTCAATCATAAGAATTTGAATCGTGCTTAGTTTCGAGCATACGTATGGTGGTTATCTCTAACAAAATTCTGTAGGAACTATATGAGTAAGAACAAAGCATGATAAAATGACTCTAGTATTAAATTATTGGGATAGTGTGAGATCATCCATCGATTAGAGAGGGGAACAAAATATTCCTCCTTATAAGGATGTGGAAACATCTCCCAAGTAGACACGTTTTAAAATCTTGAGGGGAAGCTCAGAAGAGAAAACCCAAATGTTCGCTAGCAATGGGTTTGAGCTATTACAGGCAGTCTTCAAGCAATTCGAGACAAGTAAGTAACGTGGTTATGTTAGAAAGTCAAATAAGACATTACTCTATATTATTTTTGGCTTTTGAATACAGTTTATTAAGTAGATGTTCGATAACGACTGACTTAGGCGAATGTTGTCCACGAGTAAAAGGTCAAGGTTAATTATAATATTTATAATATGCTATGAGTTAGAACAACATAACTCCAGGAAAACATAAGATATCAACTTAACCATTTATTTAAATTCAAATTTTAAATTCATGATTAAATAATGAAATTAATATTTTAAAGCAAGGAAAAATAATAAAACTGTTTTTTTATATGTCATAGCTTCAAATCTCACTTAAATGCAATATTTTAAATAAAGTTTGAACCAATGGAAAGAAGAGGCCATGAATTTTTTTAATGTTAATTAATAAATAGTACCTCGGCAAACGAGTATTTGTTAGATCTCTCTCCCTCTCGTATGTTAGATCTCTCTCCCTCTCAATGAGATTCATCCATGTTGTTCTCCATCATTTGCCTAATCGATCTTGTCGATTGCCTCCTCACCAAACCCTGTTAGACACCTATGGGATCCCACATTGATTGGAGAGGGAAACGAAAACATTCCTTATAAAAGTGTGAAAACATCTCCCTAACAGACACATTTTAAAATTGTGAGGCTGACAACAATACGTAATTAGTCAAAGTAGATAATATCTGTTAGCGATAGACTTAAACTGTTACAACACCGCTGGAATAGAATAGAAACGAGAATAGGGTTTGATTCGACAACAGGGTCAAGTTCGATACAATCTAAATTGACCATTTAGCGTCAAAAAAAGAAGTCGAAGATTGATAAAACAATTTAGTTTGTAGAATAATATAAGAATAGAGAGGATTGGATTTAGTTAGGGCATTAAATTCACAAGACACGTGATATACTCTCCCAAAGGGAATTGATGATGTTGCCTTGTATGAATTTGTGATTGCTTCGAATTCAAGCACACCTATTTCCCCTCGAATTTTGGTCCAATTCGGTTTGATTTTGTCCCCTAATAAAATTTATATAAACTTCAAAGTTGTACAGTTATATTGATCGATATGGATTTGTGACTTATTATAGATTATTCGTGGGTAGGGTTTAGTGTATGCTTTTGTTTATAATATTGCAGACATACTTTACAATATGTTACCTTTTAGTTTAAAAAACAAACAAAGCACTGTCTTTGTTGTGTTTGGGGAGTAGAAATAATAATGGGAGCCATTGCATGACGTCAATATTAAATGAAGGCTAAAGAAGGTGTGTGTAGGGTGAGTGGCGTACCGGAGGGTGTGGGCGTGAAGACACAAAACTGCGGCTGCGCGGCGGCGTCAGCAGCAGCAAGTTGTACGGCCATGGGTGGTTGGCACTGACAGCCGCTGCCGCTCCGCCGGGAGACACAACCAACCGTGCTGATGGTTTGCACGAGGTGTGCCCATTTCTACCCACAATTTTAATCAATTAATAATAATGTATATGGAGATTTTGAGCAAAAATTCAAATTATAAAATAGAGAGAAAAAGGAAAATAACATAAATTAAGACAGGAAAGGGAGGTTATTAAAGGACAAATGAAGAGATCAAAGATGTTTTTTATGCTTTTCATTAAACAAATCGAAACCCATTATCTTAAACTAAACAAAATACTGTCGTTGCTTAAGGAAATTCATTTTAACCTAACTTTAATATTTTATAATCGAGTTGGATCGAATAACTTTAAGATTGAACGTATAATTAGGTTAAGTTGTAACCTAATCCAATGAACTAACTTTAATGTCCTTTTGATGAAAGTTTAGTCATATAATATAAATAATAATTATAGAAAGGGTTGAAGAGCATTAAGACATTATTGTCTTAATTTTTTATAGTATACACAGCCGACTAAATTCCTGGGGTGACATGTGTTTGGATAGGGATTGGTTTAGAACTAGTTATTGTTATTTAATTGTGTTTTCTTCAACCATTATTTTAATTACATTGTTGGAACATTTAGTTAGCTTAATTAGGTGAGGTGTCAACTTTTTGAAATCTCCGATGTTAGATCCTTTCAATTTTGTTGCATTTAATTAACCTCATCCTCCTGGTTTTGATTCCTTGCTAACAATAAGCTTCGTCTTATAGTCGATGATCTTCAGTCCAACTGTTAATGAGTTTGTTCGAGAATTTTTTTTTACTCTAACATATACTAATATTGTCCCTCACAACCTAGCTAACCACGGCCAGATGATAAAATTCTATCACAATCTGATTATAAGATGTGACACTCGAGTAAAAAAAGGTACATGAATGAACCGAGACCATATCTAAATGAGAGTGATCCTGAGAATATGATAATTAAGAAAAACTTAAAAAAATGAAAGTTACTATCATGCCACCACCTTCTTTTTCAGTGGCTCAATCGTAAGAATTTCATGGTCGAGTGGCTTCAAGTGGTTCAAGTGGTTCAAGTGGCTTCAAGAGAATTGAAAGGCCCAGGTAGTTATAATGTGATAAAGGGAGCCCAAGCTCAGTTCAGGCAAGGGCTAGGCCCAACATAGGGGAACGAAAAGACTATTTCATAATTTTTTTTTTAGTTTTTACAAATAATTCAAAATTGTAGAAAAAAGATACTTTTCAAAAAAAATTTAAAAAAACCATAGAATTTATAAAGCTTTGATTACGAATATATTTTATTGTCTAATAATATATTAGAAAGATATCCAATTAGCCGCTTAAATGTAATTTGTGGATAATCTATTTCTTTAAGAGTTTTTCAAAAATAGTTTTTAAATTAATTTAAATCTTTTGAGTGGTTTTTATTTATTAATATTAAAAATACTTTCTATCATTTTAAATTATTTGACCAGCTATACTAAATACAAATTGAATTTTTCTTTTTCTGGACTTTAACTCCAATCAAATATATTTGAAAGAGGAAAAAAAAAATTCAAGCACCCATCAATTTACCACTAAAATTTGTGACAAAAGAGGAATCAAGGAGACAAGGATTAATTTTTTTGAAAAAAAAAAAAACAAAAGGGTTCATTTAGAGAGCGATGGCGGCGACGAGGCATCGGAGCACGGCGGACCGCCATGTCTATGGAGGAGTGCGCGGGCCAGGGCTTGAAGATCGCCCTCTCCCGCCGTTGTGGATGAACCGCCAGCACCTCCACTGGAGAACTGGCGATGGTCGAGCCGCTGCTGTTGCATGGGCCATGCAGGCTGAGCCATTGGATCAAAGAGGGACGACAAGTCGTAAGTGACCGGCAGGGAGGAAGCCGACGGCAGGTCTGGGATGGACACCGGTGGTTGCGCCGCAAAATTTGGCGGCGGAGGCGGAGGGGGTGGGTTGGGCGGCGACGGAAGCTCTAGTGTTGCTAGATGGGCTTGAAGGTACGACAGCTCGGCTTGTAAACTCACCACCTACAAAGTTAAAAACATTTTAAGCTTCTAATTCAATCTTACAGAACTGTACAACGATTGTAAGCTTTTTCCCTTTCTTTTCAAGTATATAAACATTATGTTAGAAAATATAAAATTATATATATTTTTTAATTTCATTTTTGTACTATTTACAAAGAAAAAAAAATACAAATTTACCTACCATACTGTTAATAGTACATAGATATTTACGTGGTAGGTATTGGTAATATGCAGCATACATATTAGGTATAAAAAAAAAGTAGCTTTATTATTATTATTTAAAAAAAAAAAACCCCATTTCAAATATTAAAAAAAAACGTTATCAGAAACAAAATACAAAGATTAATAATTAAAAAAAAATGTGTTTTGGCTTAGAAACACTGACAAGAAGCTGAAAATTGGGGAAACATAGGAAATAAATCTTGTCCCTCTAATAAAAAGCTTAACTTTAAGGCAGTAGACCGGCCAATTCCTTAATAACTGCAAAAATCATAATTTAAAACAAAAAAAAAATGAACACAGTAAGAAATTAAAATTACCCATTTAATTTAAGGGCATAAAACCGTAATTAGATCCCATTTGAAGAAGTAATTAAAATTGGAAAAGTAATAATTAAAAAAAAAAAAAAAAAAAAAGGAAAATGGTTGAGTTGAATTGACCTGTTGTTGGAGAGCGAAGATGTGAGCGACGCAGCCATAGACAGGGTCTCGAAGGCGGGCTTGAGACTCGTAGCAAATGGTGACGACGGCATCGAGGCGCTTGTGAACCGGGATATGAAGGAGGAGCTTGGACACATTGCTGGCTCCAAACACCTTGTGCACCGCAGCGAAGTGCCCAGCGCCTTGCTCCGAGTCGAAGTATGGCGCAAATATGCAACCAGGAATACACTTTCTTCTCAAAAACTTGCACGCCCCACATGGGCCTCCTCCGCCGCCGCCGCCGCCGCCACCACCGGCAGTTCCTAGCCCTCCTCCTCCTCCTCCACCGCCGCCGCTAGTACTAGGGTTGGCATTCATTATATTATAGGGTATAATAAATAAAGATTTTCGAAGGGAGATAGGCGAATGAAAGAAAGAAAAAGGAGAAGAGGGTTACTTAGGGTTTGGTGGGAAATTGTAGGGAGAGGGTAAAGGGTTGAGAGTTAAAAGAGGTAGAAGAATAAGCAGCTTGCGTGAAGCAAAGATGCGATAAGGCCTATGCCTCACATTTGGGACATTTCTCTCTCCTTTTTCTTTTTTCTTTTTTTTTTCTTTTTTTAATTTAAATTTTAGATCAGTATTCATCGGTTCAACTTTATCCAATCCATACATAATATGTTGGGTTAGTAGGAATATTTTATTTTTAATAAAAGTAAACTTATATTAGGTAAAATAACTTTTAATTTATTTATAAGAACTTAGTTTTAGAATTAATATATTATAAAATGTTTTATTAATCAAACAAATAAAAACTTAGATATAAAATAGATTACAATATTTTTATTTAATAAAGAAATTGTTTGGAACGAAAATTAATAAAACTTCCACAAGCTTACATACATATATTTAATTACCGAGGAAGGTCAAATAGAAGAAGTTCGGCGTTCAAAGTGGGGTCCACAAAAACAAGCTGCACCAATTTGCGGATGCCTCGTTTGAGTCGGTGACCACGAATGTAACGGCCGGGTAATTGGATGACCTCACATCCACAATGCTTTAAACTCGATTCATACCAGGTAACGACTTTCTTTCTTCATAATTAATTATTTAATATATTTTTTAATTATCATAAACCAATTTCTCTACTTACTTTTTTCATTTTTATTTATCAGTAGTGTTATAAGATGAAAACCATGATAATTACTATGCATACATCACACATATGTATGCTCTAACACGGATGAAAGGAAAAATGAAATGATTTTGATTTTATTCTATGATTTTAAACCATGAAGAACTCTTTCATTTTTGTATGTTATGTGCATCGAGATACTTCTCTGTTATGCGTATCTTCGACGTTCTTATTTGCCATGATATCATGCTCCCAACCAAACTAAAAAGTCAGTTTTTTTTAAAGCATCCACATTGTAATATGTATATATATAATAAACTATATGGGGGTAAATCAAAACCATGTCCCAATCATATAGTTAAAAAAATAAATAAGTGAGTCGTATGATTAATACTATATGGAAAAAAAGAGAGAAATGTGTAAACAGTTCGTAACGGCGCATCACCGTGCTGTCCGGCTTTTGTCCAATCCGTGCGGTGTGAAGAGGAAGCAGTGACAGACACGTTGGATTTAATCCCACCAGATCTTTGACACGTGTCGCAATCTTATGCTTTCCTTTTCTCTCCTTCCTTTGATTTGATTTTGCTTACATCCTCACAGTACCTTCTTTCATTCTCTCTCCACTTTCCCTCCATTTATAAATGCAATACAAATTTTATTTTATTTATTTATTTATTTTTGGTTACTTTTCATAATATTTAGAAAGCTTTTAATTTTGTTAAACAAATATGAGACATTATTTAAAGACATATAATAATTTTTTTTTCTTATGGACAATTGAACTTTATGAATGGGAAAATTCAATTTTATACGTCTAAGTATTGCTCGAGCTTGCATGACCTTATATTTACATAAGCTAACAAAATCATTATTTAATAATGAAATGTCTCAGACAATTTGAAATTTGTAACGGCTATTAATAAAGTTAGTTTCTTTTTGCATGACGAGATTTCATTGAAATTAAAGCGTTTTGGTAGTTTTGCCCCGACCATTATTTTATTGGAGAGACCTATTATAGAAGTGTCTTATAATAACTACGGTTATGAACATCAATTTATTGTCAATATTAATACTCAAACAACTTGCTATTATTAGGGTAGACCCACTAAAGCTACTTTATGCCATGATTTTTAAAATCATCTTGAAAATGAAATAATTTAACCACAATTTGGAACAACCGGTGTTTCTTAGAAAACGCAATTACATCTTAACAACATTTTCGTGATAGAGACTCGATTGATTTCAAATTTTAAACTACAGAGACTAAATTATTACAAATTTCAAATAAAGTGGAGGAACTAGCCGTGTATTTTAACCAACATTTTAAATGATTATAGACAAATAGTTCATTAAAAAATGATACAAACATTACGAACACGCATTTTGAGATAAAAAAAAGATAAAGTTTGTCCCACGAGCTCCAAACCGTGTGACCAAAACCTAGAATTCCTAAACTTTGGTCCCTAAAAGGCATGTAAAAATTAAAATATTTAGGGTTATGATTGTTTTCCCAAATTTAAGGGTTTAAGAAATTTGTATTAAATTGCATTATGTCGCCTAAACAAACGGCAAATCCACCTTCCAATTGACTAACAAAGTCAAATAAATGCTTCGAAAAGGAACATGTTTTTTTAATTAATTGAGTTAATTATGGGGGATTAGATTAAGTATGATTAATTATCTTTTATTGTGATTATGAAAACCCCAGGGGTCAATCAGAAAGATTTACACCCTAAATAATAATTAATTTAATCTAACCCCTACATTTTTTTTTGTTTACTTTAGTAGTCCTTTTTGGTCAAAACTCTTTTGCTAAAGAACTTACTATTTGCTTTTTAATGTCATTTTTGCTAATTAGTCCAATAATTTTGGAAGTATTAAAATAAATACAAATAGAATAAGTTTTCACTCTAAATATTACTATTTTTTTTAATTTTATAAGTAACATTCCAGTGTTAAAATGTAGCCGTTACGACTATTTTCTTTGTAAATTTGGAATGAAATTTGATCCGACAACCACTTCAACGACTCTTGATAGATTAATTTATTGTGCACGTGACAATTCTGAAGTAAGAACGTACTTTATCTTTAAAAAAACAACCTACCAAATTTAGTCCAATACAATTATTTTTTTAACCATTTTTTAAAAATATATAACAATTCAATTGTGCATCTCAATCAAGTAAATATTAGGTTTAATCTATGTGGATTAATAATAATTATTATTATTATAAGTACAAATTTAAAAATATAGTCCAAATTTTAAAAATGTAGAAAAAAAGGGTAGAAAGGATGAAAAGACATTTTGATTTGAAATTTGAATGTCTTACAAAATCTAAATTAAAATATTTAATTCAGAGTTTAATAAAAGAAGTCCAATTATTATTTTGGTTTGGAGGAGGGTAATTAAGGTTGCACCAACGTTGTACGCTGCAAACTTGAACGGGGCCTCGACCGGCTGCCACGTGTCCCGAAATGACATTGAAAACGTACCGCAGGCGTGGATTTTGGTGTACCTGCGGGTGATTTTGACTTTTCTGTCCTTTTCACTGCTGATTTGCGTTGACAACCACGCGCCATTATCAAATTGTCAGGTAATAAAATGTCTTGTGGACAATAAGTAAAATTAAAATAACTACTATTATTATATTATCATAAATAATCCAAATTTAAATTTTCAATTAAATAACACAATTAATTAATTAACTAATTTTTGGCAAATTTATTTGAGAATATTGATGATTGCATTTCTTAATAATAAAATGGACAAATATTCAATTAAAAATCAGATTTTTAAGGAAGAATTGACTCAAAGGATTCAAGATGCGATCGGGAGTTGGTAGCTGCCTCAGATGCCCTCCGAACTGCACAAAATGTTCGCCTATTACACGTGTCAAGTGCCCTCGATAGTCGTACACATCCCGACTCAAAGGATGATGCTTAATTACGAGTTATTATTAGATACACTAAACGAGCTCAATAAATATAAATGTTAGACCCATCGATCGTCTTTAAAGGAAAATAGCATAGCTTTCAACGCTATTCAAAATGTTTTCGGGTCTAAACCACTATGAACAAGTTGAAGACAAATTTGAGTAGTTTCATTATGTGTTGGCCACACGTGTGAGGTAAGATAGGCTAACTATTTGTTGAGAGAGGTGGTGATGGAAAATATATTGTTCATATCATAGCTAATGATACCTACAATATTTCAAGTGTATATATTTGAAATTTAAATGAAACATATGATCAATTAATATGTGTCTTAAGCAATTGAGTTATGTTTAAATTGATGATATTTTAAAATTTGTATCGTAATAAATTTGAGTTGCCACATACTTTGATTATTTGTACATAATTTATTTTAATGAACATTTATTGAAGTTAGAGAGTGGTTTGATATTATTGATAGTAGCTTTTGCAATGTTACATAATTACATGTCTTTATGATTGGTGTTTTTTGATGGCTAGTTTTAGTTCAATAGCTAAGATTAATCTGGGTGAGCTATGTTCGTATTGGAATTTAAACCCTAAGAGCAGGGAGAAAGAGAGAGATGGGTGAAATGGAAAAGACAAGAGGGAGGTGATGGGAAATTTAAAATTAGGATTAGATGTGTGTTTCCACGTGGCAGGCATTGAGAGGGGTTAAGAAGTTTGCTTCTGTCACCACTCGGTGTTTATATGTTTGCTTCACGCAAGCAGCTGCCTCTCAACTTGGCCTCCTCTTTAAGATTCAAACCAAAATCACACACAAAACCCATCTTTGCAAAATAAAACGATCAAATTCATCGAACTTTGAATCTAAACAGCCAAAAAACACGACAAATACGACAACGCCATTACCATACAATTCCCCAACATCAAACAAATCCCACCTCCAGAACACCGTGATGAGTAGTGCCGGCGGAGGACCCTGCGGCGCGTGCAAGTTCTTGAGGAGAAAGTGTGTGAAAGGGTGCATTTTTGCACCCTATTTCGACTCGGAACAAGGCGCCGCCCACTTCGCCGCCGTGCACAAGGTGTTTGGAGCTAGCAATGCCTCCAAACTCCTCCTCCGCATCCCGGCAAACAAGCGGCTGGACGCCTGCGTAACCCTTTGCTATGAAGCTCTGGCTAGGGTTCGAGATCCTGTCTATGGCTGTGTTGCCCATATCTTCTCCCTTCAGCAACAGGTCAGTTCTTTAAATTATACTCAAGTTTCAGCTAAATTTCTATCAAAACTGTGTTGCCCATATGCATACTCCAATTTTAGGGTATTGTTTTTAGTGGGTGTGAATGCAAAAACAGGAAAGTATAGGGGGTGGAAGTGAAAATAAATATTTGGTTGAAAATCATGGGGACTTGAATTTGTAGGAAACAAATTATTAGGGTTTTTATTTTTTGGGGTGAAATTTAAGTGTCCCATTTTCCAATGAATTTTTGTCAAACTATTTGAAATAATTTCTTGTTTTTAGAGAGAGAGAGAGAAGAGAGCGGTGGCGGCTGCCTTATATATTTGGTGTTGCTTGCCGGAGTTACTAAGCAAACAATTTTAGCTGCTCGATAAATAAATAAATAAATAAATAACTTTCTAGATTTGACTTTTTCATATTTATCACCCTTCTATTTTAAAATATTAACTTTTTTTAATTCAATTTCATTCGTATTTTTCCAACAATTATTAAATTTTTGAAGAATTGACACTGACCATGTTGAATTATAAAATTTAAATTTAAATTAAAAAGTTTAAGCACATATTAGACACATAATTTAATGATTTAAGGGCTTAAGGGCTTGATCATGTTGAATTATAAAATTTAAATTTAAATTAAAAAGTTTAAGCACATATTAGACACATAATTTAATAATTTAAGGGCTTAAGGGCTTGATGAGAACATTTCAAAAATTTAAGGACAAATTGAATATATTTAAAAATTTAAGGACAAGATAGACATAAATTTGAAACCATACAAACAACGTAGGGTTTGTTTTTTAGGGATTGAATTTGAAGTTTGGTTGGATCATGAATTTTTGCATTGCTTGCTTGTTTTGCTTTATATTTTCCAAGAATATCAAAGTTTAATTGTCATTATATGGTCTAGTATTGTCCATCAAGCAATCTCCCTACATAGATACATTTCGTATACGTACGCGTGTGTGTATATATATATATAATTGTCTTAAATGGGACGTCGTGTTAGTTTGCATTTTCAGATAAGTTAAAAAAGAATCTTCAAGTTTCAAATTTATGGCTTTCTCCCTCTCGTTCTTATATGTTTCTTGTTTGATTCAAACTCGGGAACTTTATTTATTTGTCGTTGTTATTATTACTTTGAATTCAATACGTATAGAGTGAGACATTCGAAAATTTCTTGATCAAGAACTTAGACCTAACCAGTTGAATTATGTTGAAATTAGGTCATAAATCCATAGAACATCTCGGTATTAGTATTTCAACTTCGATGATGTCGTTTTCCTACTCATTAAACTATACAAACCTAACCCTAATTCATATCAATGTTCATCACAGGTAGTAAATCTGCAGGCAGAGCTAGCATACATTCAGGCCAAGCTTTCCACATTGCAGCGCCTACTACCGCCACCGCTACACAGCCCGTCCTCGACTGCTCGCCACAATCCGCTCCTGGAAACTACCCCGGGCTCCGATATGGGTCTGCTGCCTAATGTTCCAATGCTTCTCGACCCGCTCCAAACGCAGCTAGGTTGTAATGAAACGACAAGTAGCTTTCTGAACCCAATTGATCATGAAGATCAGATGGATGAAGATGGTGAGCTTCAATCTCTGGCTCGAGAGTTCGTTTCGAGGTACTTGCCCGGAGTAGGATTCCGGCCGCCGTGCTCTCAGATTTGAGACTCTAAAGCCCTTTTGTGGGATCAACTTTGTTTCAGCCCTTGTTTTTTCCTTAATTTTGGGGTAAGCCTTTGAGATAGAACTGTATGATCAATATGTTTGGGTCTGAAAGTGTGATGAATTATTGGTCTATTTTGGTCTGAATCAGAAGTTGGAACTGTTGCTTTTGAAATGCGACATGTAATTATTTTCCCTTTTGGGCATTTGAGATTTCAATTATAACTCTTTTGCATGAACCATTCTAGCTACTAATTTGGGTTTCATTAAATCAAGAACATACTTTACAATATTATTTATTAAACCAAAACCAATAAATTTATTCAAATGTTAGGGTTAGTTTCACGTGGAAATTTTCTTATATATCCCAAGAATGAGCTATCTCGAGGAAGAGTACGTGCGCTAGGGCTTACTCATTTGATCGGATTAGATAGCCGTTCGTGCGATCAACAGGTTGGAGGTATGGCTCAGTGGGTAAAGGCATTGGTTTGATTGTATCATACGTTATTATCCCATTTCCTCCGGCACAGAAGTGGAACAGACAAAATTACATGAGTGAGAAAACCCCTCGGTGAAATATCTTATCTAGTCTTTCATAAATATTTTAAAACTACCATTGAAATAAATAGCTGACGTTAGGAGAGTCAAGTGAAGGGAGAACGTCATACCTACATAAAAGAACTGCGGTTTAAAATTTTAGAAATTTTAGATAAAAAATGAGACTATCTATTCAGTCAAGCAAATATAACCTAAAATTAGTTCTAACTAATAGAGTGTTTGGAATAACTTTTTTTTTAAAAAAAAATACTTTTTTAAACAATTTTTTTTAATAAATACCTAAAAAAAAGTATTTAATATAATTTTTTTTAAAAGGTGGATGATAAAAAAAAATGAAAAAAATTTGTTTTGGAAAATTTTTAAAAATTAGAAACCTTCTTTAAAAAATTGGAATAATTTAAAAGCCTTAAATTTGAATTGGTCTATTTTAGAAATGTTCTAAGTGGGTTGATTTGATTTTGTACGTGCAATTCATTGTTGCTTTTATAATATCACATCAAGGTGATATGATTCGAACTCGTAGCCTCTTTATTCAAAATAGATGTGTCGGCAAGATTATACTACACTTTGTCTCACCCTGTCGAAGTATATAGATCCACTCAATCGACAAAGAGTATTGTCTTTATTTACATATTATAAAATGTCAAAAATTCGAATTTCTAACCTATTTATCAAAGACATAAGGCTTAACAAATGAAACTGATATATGTATCAAACTATGTTTTCCTTCTTCTTCTAACTCGTTTGGGTAGTGAAATGGAGTCGTGCATCGGTGTTTCTTGCATCTAACGCCATCATTTTCATCCTCTTTGGCGAGAATTTGAAGTAGTTACCAAGTGAAGAAGAAGAAGAAGAAGAAATAGAAGAAGCAGTCAAGAAAGAGTTTTGAAATTTGTGTTTATGATGAAGATTGTGAAGAAGGGCTTGAAGATGATCCATAGAAGAAGGCTCAAGAGTTTATTGATATGATGTTAGGATTTCCTTGTTTTGCTAACACAAAAGGAGCAATGAGGAAGACATTACTTCATAAAAATAGAACATTTTGGCACCGAATTACTTCTCCTTTTTTCTCCTTTTCCGCCGTTATCGTCCCCTTCGGAGCCCAATTGACTCCCCTTTGAGACCCAACGTCTTCGTTCACACTCGTTTCTCTTTCCAATTGATGTAAAATCTCACCACGAATATTATATATACTTATACGAAAAAAACATTCAACCAACAAATTCAATCACTTGTCTTGAATTCCATCGTGACCCTACTATTGAATCTCGAACTTACCGCTAATATGACAAGATTGATTTTTTTTTTTCATCATCAATTCTTTTAGTGATAGTGAGAGCAGGACTTGTGCCAAATTGAAATTTGAACTATTAACCTTTCTTCCTATTTGAAAGTTTGAATCTCCACTTCATCAGGTGAAGTAACGTTTAGAAGAGAAAAAAGAAACCTATTAATTTCCCTATTCAAGGGACAATAAGTCCCCTCTCTGGGCTATGTATACCAAAATTTCTGTAACGGCAAACCAAAGCTCACATCTCATCCATACTTCGCCACTATTAACCATAGCTTTGGTACCAAGAAACATGCCCGTATTTTCAGTGATAAGAGATGTGTATAATAAACTAATGAACCTTTATCAATTCGACATCATACACGAGCCACGAATCCGCTGGTATATTTCCCCCATTTCCTTCGCTCCCATATCTGCAATAAAACATGAACAACTTAAGTGAAAAGTGATGCAGGAAAACTCAGTGCAGAGGGGGAACAAGTATTGACTTCTACTCTCATACCCCATTGAAGGCGGAATGGTAAGTCTTCGTTTCTCGCCGACTCGCATACCTAATGGTTTATGTGCAGAAGATGTGTTCATCAAACTGAGCTATCAAAAACAGAAAAGAAAAGCACAAGCATTCATTTTGAAATTTGTACCATCAAGACCAGCATCCCATCCCTCTATAACTTGGCCAACTCCTGGAGAAAGCAAAGATATATAGAAGATAATTTCACTAGAAAGGGGGAGACAGATCATTGACACATTGTTATAAAAGTGATCTTACCCAAGCGAAATTTATAAGGAGACTTGTCGTCGGTTGAGTCGACTATTTCATCACTTTGCTTTAACTTGCCAACATAAAGTACACTAATCTGAAACCAAACAGAAGTCAAGGATATGAAGGACATTCTAACTTTGCATCAGTAGTAAAGAAGGTAGCAATCAAAATGTGTATATGCAAGTCAAATGGATCTTGCCTTTCTCTTGGAAGTAGCAACTTTTCCATTTGGTTTCCCAGCTTCTAGTTCTTCAATAACCAAGCCACTCGGTAAGGTTCTAGCTTGAGATGACTTCGAGACACCATTACTTTCCTTATCCTCAGTTTCTGACTTCAAAGAATCCCCATTTTCTAGTGCTTTGGTCCTTTTCTTCTTGGTTACTTTCTTCGTCGTAGAATGATTTTCAGTCCTGAAAAATTGCAGTCGAAAACATTGAACTTAAAGGGCGTCCATAGACATTGTAGCACAAAAAATTAGGACACTCAGGCTCGCAACTTTGCATGTACAAAGTGGAATGGAATCAAGAAACCAAGGCCTCACCCAAATTGAACAAGATTCTAGATAGATAGTCTAGAAAATTCCATCCTCTCCAGTTGAGGTATATGTTTTATATTATAAAGATAACAAAAGAAGATTTTGGATTGTTTTGACCTTGACAACTCAGATGAAATTAGTTTCAATAACTTGTCAATTTCTAGGTGAGTTATTTTCCAGTGAAATAGGGATATCTCATAAAAACAAACATTAACATCGAGGCCGAGCTGCATTAGTGTTACTGTATTATCTTTCCGTCCTGTTTCAAGCAGAAAAGTGACAGAAATGCAGCATTCACAAACTGCAAATAATCACTTATCGATCACTCACAAACTCAGGGACCAACATAAGAATTAAAGAGACTGCATACTTACTGATCAAAAGTGGGTTGCACATCTTGGTCCATCTTGTCAGGCTTGAGATCGCATGTACCATCATTTTCAATGATTTTCGCTTGCTCTGACCCTTTCTTCTTTTTCTTTTTTGGTCTCTCACTATCTTCATGGCCCACATCAGTGCTTCAGATTTGGATAATAGCAAAATCAAGAAAAAAGAAATAGAATGGTCAGCAGGCTGCTAAAATACAAAATATGCTAGAATAACTTAAATGAATGTAATCCAGCAACTATAAATATCTGAAGCTGATCCTCACATGTTCTCCTGTTTCTCTCCGCACACAGTCTTGACTGTGTTATCCATCTTCAATTCATCTTGCTGGATCTCAACTCCTGAAGTGGCACCACTACAACTATTACCATCAGCTTCAACATGTTTTATCTTCGACCGCTCTCCTTTCCGTTTCCTCTTCCGTTCATTACCAACTTCAGAAGATCTGATTGGCAAGCCCAATGCACAAACAAGATAAGTGAATAACAAAAGCAGATATTGTCTCCTTAAAAGAAACACCAATGCCAACCTACTGGATAAATCCTATTCAAGGCCGTAGAATAAAAGCAGATATCAAGCACTAACTGAGCTAGTATACTGGTTGACATCATTCAGAAGTACCAAAGAGAAAAACACAGCTTCAATAAGAAAAATATTTTAGTCAATGATATAAACAGACATTATAAGCTCTCTCTCTCCCAACCCTAGCTAGCCATTAGATAATACTAAGCCAGTTGCTCTTCAAGAAATTGGCCTATTCAGCTTAATAATCCTTGATGGTGAATGACCTGGAATCGGTTTCTCATTGATTAATTGTTTTCCCTTCTATACCTTTGAGAGGAGCTCATTCAATTGTTTTCCCGGTTTCTTCATCAAATATGCAAGGTCAGTCCCTTCAAAACATTTCTAAGAGAAAATCATAAATGCCCTGCTATACAAATCTAAGACATGCACTTTATTTTTTATTAAGAGGAGAAAGCAAATTAACAATTTATCTCATAAATGACAATTTTATAGCCGGAACTCACCCATTCAGCAGACCATCATCAATAATACCATCAGTATTTCCATTAACTCCAGTAAAAAAATTGCCATCAAATTCTGTCTTCGCGTCACTGCTTTCATGTGAGACTTTGTGCTCTGTTGCTTCCTTTTCCTCTGCATCCGTAGCAATCTCTCCCTTGGTTCTATTATTGCACAAGGAGGATATGGGATGGTTGTCTTCATCTAAACTTTCCGATTCTGAGGGGATCCCAGTTTTTACAATATTTTTAGGCTGAGAATTTTCTTCGTCATCAGATTCACTCAACTGATAGCTCTTTCTGAGCCGCCTACAGTTGCGAGCTTTATTTCTGATTTTGTTCTTGCCAAGACTCTCATCTATTCACACCAGATTGAAAATGGTCAAACTATTGGAAATCAAATAGCATTCATATTGCGATCAGCATGATTTAAACTACTACTAAAAATGGAAAATCAAAACTTGTCTTATATATAATAAGAACAATATAGTAAATGTTTGAACATAGGTCATCTGGGCCAATATAAAGTATCTAGGTCACCAACATCTAAGGTACAGCCTGATAGATCCATCCCTAAACCAGATAGCATATGCCATTTTCTTACACAAAAGGTGCAATTAATTTCTCCTAGTTTAGAATATTTTTTTTCTTAAGAAACATCTTCTCATTCATATAATGAAATTGATTAAAAGTTTAAGGGATACAAACTCCCAAAGGGAGTGAAAAAGAAAATTTAAAAAAAAATACCAAATACACAAAATAGAGAACCATGAACAAAAACTTATCATAGACCTAACAAAGCACACCTCTATCAAAAATGACTCTATCATCGACTTTTACTACCATCTTGAGAAAACTAGGGAGGGCCTTCCAAATCTGCTATTATAGCTTTTACTTTGTACTTCTCAAAAATAGCGAAGAAAGCATCATTGAGCTCTGTTTGTATTCTTTTGAAGATAATCTATTATGCAAAGAACCATTTCATGATGAATCAATTCCAACTCCCCATCAAGTTGTGCAATCCAAGCGGAAAGTTTATCCATAAAAATGGAATTTGGCCCCATTAAAGAAGCTTCAATAAGCAAGGAACAAATGAATACACCAGAAGACTAAATGAGGAGAAAATACACAACCCCTAAAGAATTAACAGATGCATGAATGACATTAAACTTCCATGAAATTATTGCAAAAACAGAAACTCTTGAATGAAGACAACTGAAATTCTTCTTGGAAAAGGAAGCACCTTAAATACTAGAAACTTAATGCTTCACCCCTCATGCATATTAATGCACCTTGAACAAAGAGAATTTATTTAAGAATTGAGGATAATAAAAACTTCAACTTCATGCACAATGTTGAAAATCGAACCAACTTGAAACTTAGGCTGCCTAGAGACATACAAAGCTGAATACAAATTTAATTTTGCCATAATACTTCATAAAGGAAGCCTCAAACAATGAAAGAACAATTAAACATTGAAGAGATTAAAACTTCTCTCTCATAAACAACGTTATAGGCCAAAACATCCTGAGACATGGTCTCCCAAAATCAAAATGAGCGCGGATATAAAGCTTCACAATCCCTGAATCATGAGGATTAAGGCAGCCTCAAATACTTTGAAATGCAATAAAATCAATGCAAATAACAGCAAGCTCTAAAGGATGACTTCAATAAATGCAGAAAGAGCAGAAAATGAAGAGACGAATGCAAGGAGGAATGGTAATGCAATCAGGATACAAACCTTCGTCATTTGAAATAGGAGAAGGGGAGAAAACTTCTGGGTCCTCATCATTAATAAAACTATCCTCATACTTGTCTTCGTCAGCATACTCAGAGCTCTGTGTATCAGTGTTTGCAATATCTTCTCCATAGGATTCTCTTTTTATTAGTTAGTTAAAGAAAGATAGATAACATAAATTCATCATGAAACAATGCAATCAACAAGCCCTAGAAAAACTCCAATAATTGTATTTCCTTTTTTACTAAAAAGAAAACAAGGCAAGGTAGGAGGGAGAACACAGAAAACATGGTAATTTATTGTCATAGATAGATGATATGCTTAGTAAATTGAAATATAAGCGAGGCCCATCCTATCCTGAAAATATACAAAAAGCTGAAGACATTTTATATTTCTTATCTTTGCCTACTATTCTTGATAATTGAAGGATTGCAAATACTACAACCAAAAAGAGCTAGAAAATTAATGGATACGTATTATCATCATTTACATTATTGTGTCGGGAACTTCCTAGAAAATAACCAGAAAGGTGAATGCTTCGAGGACCAATAACGGAAAAAATGACTTCATCAGCCTCTTCGTATTCCAAATTTAGTTGCAAACACTCAGCCTTCTCAGGAAACAATGAGCATAGATAGACAGGACTCTTATTCCCCACATTACACTGAAGAACGCTCTTCTTTGTTGCTGTACCAAACCCCAATGTTGCCTGCGAATATCCAGATACCGCATGACATCCATGAGAAAAACCGTCTCCTTTGTTTTTTTTAATCAGAAACTGAGATGAAGTATATTAAAGCCACAAAGAGGACAACCTAAGGGCAGGGGCAAAGAGACCTCCATCCCAGGAAGAAACTAATACAGAAAAAAAAAGGCCTTCCAATTGCTAATAATCCAACCCATTATCCATAAATTCAAATAATATTTACCAAACCCAAACAGGGACTAAAAATCAAATCTACACAACTAATACCAAGAAACTACGGCAACCCAGCTCTAAACTCTAATCACAAAGAACAAAGAGTGGAGTTTGTAATCATTACCAGTGAAACATGAAGCCTTCCTTTGAAGTCATCGAACTTTTGGGTAAAGGGCTTTCCAGGCTTCACTTCAGTTCCTGGAAAACTAACAAACAGAAATGAGAAAACACAAAGAAAACTCAGAAAATCAAAACAATGAAAAATCAATCGACAAATACACCCGACACTCGATGATGCTAACCAACAATCAAACTCCATAACATGATAGGAAAATTTAAATAAATAAATTAAACAACAACAACAACAAATTCAATATAAAGGATAGAGCAAAAGGAGAAAAATGAAATAAAAAAGATAACAAGAAGAAAGAAATGGTGAAAATAATACAAGGGATTGACAAGTTTACCCCAGAAAGCCATGTTTGAGTAAGCTGCAGAACTCTTCTTGCTAAAACCCTAACCCTAGCCCCTCTGAAAGCAAGCGCGCGAGAGATGAACTGGGGCGCCGGTCCATGATTGGAAACAGAGTGCGATATTACAATAAAGCCCAGTTTGAGGTGGGACCCATTGAAGCTATTTGGCGCGCTTTCATGGCCATATAATACCGTTATGTAAAAACCAACGGTTAGGATTTATCTTTTTTAAAAGGAAAATTGTTTTTTTTCTAATTTTGATTTTTTGTAATAAAATATATCATAGTTTTTTTTAGAAATAAATATACCATTTTTTTTTATAAAAAAAACCTATAAATGTACCAAAAATAATGGATAAATTATTGGCAACCGTAACTTTCACGATGGAATATAAGAGAAAAGTTACGAGAGTAATTTAAATTTGTATTATAAATTTTCAAATCTATCTTCAAAGTTCCGAATAAACAATCATACTTCCATATTAATACCGAGAAGAAAAAAATTAAATGTATTTTTCTATTGAAAAATGGTCAAATTTTACAAATTTTGAAATTTTTTGTTCTTTTGAGTGTTAAGATCTTATTTAAAAAAATTTTGTTCTTTTGCTATAAATATGGATCAAATTCATCCAATTTTAAAATCTTCAACGATGTCATTTACCCATGTTGTCTCTTGCTCTTATTTGAATAAGTTAACGGTTAAGGAATAGTCGAAGATCCCCTCACACAGTATCCTTGTGACACCATATATCATAAATCATCTAAGTCACAACCCTCTTATATTTAACTAAAAAGATAGGTCAAATTCATCAAATTATATGAACTTGACAAACGTTGATCGTAGTTCAGATTTTTCTAAAACGATCTGTTCTGAGGAGCTATAATGCAAAGTACATAACAATTGTATGCTAACAGAAGCCAGCATTCAAATGTATGTGTGTGTGTATATACATATATATATATATACACACACACATTCACAGAAGATAACAGACAATGCTAAACAGAAATATTAATAGAAAAGCATGAGCTAGAGATAACCCTTCTCTTTGCAGCTTTGAATTGCTCCGTCAAACATTTCTTCAATACCATACTTGTATTCAAAACCAGCATCCAAAAGCTTCTTTGATGACACATTATTGAATTTGAAGCCTTTGATATCTTTCGAAGACCTACAGCCAAACCAGTTGTGTTTATTTAATCTCCCAACTTCAAATAAATAAGTTGTAAACTTGATATAATGACGGTGATGTGATATGTCTAATCCAAACGATAAATAAAGAGTGTTTATAAACGGAGCCGGGAAACTAATATGCAGTGGAACTCACTCGGCAGAAGGTATATGTAATTCTGGGTACTTGGCAGACAATAAGTTAGCCAATTCTTCGATTGTGATTAAGTGGGAAGAGCAAAGGTATCGCCCATTTGCATTTGGATGTTCAAACAGAAAAATGTGTGCTCTTGCTACATCTTCTACGTGCACCATGTTTGATTTTAAGACCAATCCATACTCTTCTTTATTACCTGCACAAATTTCATGTTTAATATCATTACTA
This sequence comes from Cucurbita ficifolia, assembly GCA_033971965.1. Lineage (NCBI taxonomy): Eukaryota > Viridiplantae > Streptophyta > Magnoliopsida > Cucurbitales > Cucurbitaceae > Cucurbita > Cucurbita ficifolia. Next base: position 153,237 of record CM066978.1, read on the forward strand.
ATTTCCAATCATCTGTAAATGAAGCCAGAAGGCCCCACATTGATGCTACTCAAGTTTGAAACTCAGCAAGGGAATAAAATACGCCAACATCATGCAACTTCCTAGCTTAACGGCCCATTTGGGTTGACTTTCTAAGTGCTTAATAAGCTTTGTTAAGGGTAGAACAAGTGTTTAGAACACTACGAAAGTGGATCCATAATGACTCTAAATCAGTGAATCATTCCATGATATCGTCATCGCTAGGTTCAAAAACAATTTATAGTTTTATAAAGATCTCTAGCAAAAAGATTCAATAAAAGTTAATCATCTGCCTACTCTTCAATGAAGATCTTCAAGTCTTTCGTGCAAAGTGAAGGATGCATTCAAAGAGAATAAGATACTTACCTAACACCAGAGACATTGTCACACGAACAGAGCCGGGAAGTCTAGGACAAATGAAGGGACCAACAACATAAGCTGGAAGGATACTAACAACATCCAAACCGCTCTGCAGAGAGAACTCAAGAACTGCCTTCTCGGTTAATGTCTTAGAAGTCGGGTACGATCTTCCGAATGGTGAAGCGCTATTAATGTAATCAATGTCACTCCAACAACTTTCATCCAAGAAGTCTACTGTGTGGTGATTAAAATCCATGGCGACTACACTGGAAGTGTATACAACTCGCCTTACCGTTTTTGAATCTAGACAAATTTTAAGGATGCCCAATGTTCCTTCAATCGCTCATCTCGTCAAAACTTCCACATCTTCTTCGTCCTTCTCATCGATTGGGGTAGCAAGATGAAAAACTCCAATGCAACCTGCTATGGCAGGAGCAAAACTGTTCGGGTCGTTGAGATCCGCATGGTATATTTGGAGTTTTTCCAATGCATTGGGTAGATTTGTCAAGAAGCCATAGTCCTTGTTCTTCTCTGTGCAGTATTAAAATGTAAACAAATTTAGATGAGGAAAGTCGAGTTAGACAATTGATCTCTTCAGAAATTAAAAGGTAAACAAGTTTAGATAAACATACAAGTTAGACAAGCATTGCATAAGCTTATACCTCTTGTAATATATTCTATAACGATTTTGTTTTTGGTGACTTGTTTCATAAATTCATACTTATTCAATGAAAATTTCATATGTAGTTGGATCTACTTCTTACAATCCTTAATGAATACCAAAATCTTAAAAGTAAATTAGCCCAATCTTTAAGAAGCACAAAGTAGAAACAAAATTATTAACACCGAGTGTTCTATGGCAACGGTATAATATAGTAACCAATCCACCTGAACTTCGTGGCAGTTTAATATGGTATCAAATGACTAGCGGTGGGCTTGGGCTAGCAGATATTGTCCGTTTTGGCCCGTATGGTCGTCAGCCTCACGGTTTTAAAACGCACTAGGGAGAGGTTTCCACATCCTTATAAAGAGATGCTTCGTTCCCCTCTCCAACCAATGTGAGATCTCACAATCCACTCCCTTTGGGGCCCAGTGTCTGGCTCTAATACCATTTGTAACCGTCCAAGCCCACCGCTAGCAGATATTGTCCGCTTTGGCCTCTATCGCCGTCAGCCTCACGGTTTTAAAACACGTCTACTAGGGTAAGGTTTCCACACCCTTAAAAAGAGATGTTTCGTTCCCCTCTCCAACCAATGTGAGATCTCACAATCCACTCCCCTTGGGGCCCAGCGTCCTCGCTAGCACATCGTCGGTGTCTGGCTCTAATACCATTTGTAACAGTCCAAGCCCACCGCTAGCAGATATTGTCCGCTTTGGCCCCTATCGCCGTCAGCCTCACGGTTTTAAAACACGTCTACTAGGGTCTACTAGGGAGAGGTTTCCACACCCTTATAAAGGGATGCTTCGTTCACCTCTCCAACCAATGTGAGATCTCACAATCCACTCCCCTCGGGACCTAGCGTCCTCGTTAGCACATCGTCGGTGTCTGGCTCTAATACCATTTGTAACAGCCCATGCCCACTACTAGCAGATATTGTCCTCTTTGGCCCATATTACATACCCTTATAAAGGGATGCTTTGTTCCCCTTGTTAGAGGAACACGACTTTCCACAGTGGTATGATATTGTCCACTTTGAGCATAAGCTCTCATGGCTTTGGTTTGGGCTTCCCCAAAAGGCCTCAGGCCAATGGAGAGTGTATTCTTTGATTATAAACCCATGACCATTCCCTAAATTAACCAATGTGGGACACTTTCATCCAACACCCCTCTCCAACAAATGGGAGATCTCACAATCCACTCCCCTTGGAGCTAGCGTCCTCGCTGGCACACCGCCCGGTGTCTAGCTCTAAAACCATTTGTAACAGCCCATGCCCACTACTAGCAAATATTGTCCTCTTTGGCCCGTATCACCGTCAGTCTCACTGTTTTAGAACACGTCTACTAGGGAGAGTTTTCCACACTCTTATAAAAGTATGCTTCGTTCCCCTCTTCAACCAATGTGAGATCTCACATAAATTAAATATATTATAACCAACTAGTTTAATGTTTATGTTTGAGTTGTTTTGGAATAGTAATCAAAGAGCCAAAGACAGTGTGCTTAAATAGCAGTCAGGTGATGAACTCTCATAGTAATTTCATCAAACACCAAGCATGCAAACCTCAAAATAAGTCAAAAAAGCGAAATTAAGTAAAGAATTCATATAACATTCAAATGACTCAAGTACAGAATTGGAAGAAAGATTCAAAACACTCATTCTTAACAAATGAATATATCCTTTACAATCCAAGAAGCTGATGTTGAAGTCAGCCATGCAAAGCCAAGAAAGCAAAACAGAGACCAAAAATGGAGAGAAGAAGGGGTGTTTTTACCTGGGTCGGCTCTGACGGTGGTAGTTACAGAGTAGCCATCCTCGAGAAGCCTCTTGATGAGCCATGAAGCTAGAAATCCAGTGCCTCCGGTTACACACACTTTCCCCTTCTCCAAATTTTCCATTTCTCGATTTCTTCCCTCTGTAGAACATGGTGCAATCCCACGCAATTGTTTACATTGAAAAAAAAAATTAAACCCATTTCAATTAGCTAAGAGAAACATTAAACTATCCGCTTGAATCTGCGAGAGATTAAGATGCGAATCTTCCCACTTGTATGTATGTATTCATAATTAATTGATTTTTCTTTTATAAATACTCATAAAAAGACACACAACAATACTAGAATTAGACATAAAAGGTTCTTAAGCTCTTTAGAAGTCCTCTTAATTTATAGTCTAAAAACTACACTTAAAACTCTTTAGAAAAAGAGAAAGGGAAAAATATAAATTCATCAATTAGATAAAAAATTAAAAAAGGAAGAGAAAAGGATTAAGAACTGTAAAAAAAAAGTTAAAGTTAAGAGAGAATAAACAAAAAGAAAAAAAAGATAAAAAAATTAAGAAATTACTATTAAAGAAAAATAAAAAAAATAGGAAAATAATAGTTAGAATAAAAGAGATTAGGAAACCCTTAACACTTAAAACTCTTTAGGAAAGACTTAATAAATTATAATTAAAAAAAAAAAAAAAAAAAGAAAAAAAGAAAGTAAAAAAAATTAGGTAAAATTAGGAAGGTTAAAAAATAAACAGGATTCAAGGGGAAATCAAACAACATTTAAAAGAAAATTAAAAGAAGTTTAACAATAAAGAGAAAACCTTTATAAAGAAAAAAAAAAAATAAGAAAGAAAAAATTGAAAGAATTAGGAAGGCTAACTTTAAGAATAAACTTTAGAGATAAAAAATAAAAAAAAAATAGATTACAGCCTCTTTAAATTTTGGCCGTAGTAATCAATAGGACAAGACGTGATTTTTGTTAAAATCGATTCGAAACTTAAAATATTATAAATTCTTGGATTATTGAGATTCGAATCTTAAAATAAAAAAAATATTCAAATAATTCTCATACAAACCGAAAAGAAAGGAGAAAACATCCCAAAATATGGTCTACTCCAAAAATCTTCTCCTAATTTTATAAAATCTCTCGATTCTAATTTTTTTTTATATACTTTTTGAATTACGACAAACTAAAGAATCATTCCTTTTTTACTATGATCTTAGACATACCTGAGTCGGGTCTTGTGGTAGTAATGACAGAGTAGTCACCGTCGAGAAGTCGCTTGAGGAGCCACGACCCTATAAATCTAGTGCCTCCTATTACTCAAACTTCCATCTCTCTACACACTTTGAAGAACTAAGCGATAATGTTTAAGATTTATGGCTATTTTTAGTGTACCTCGTACATTTGTGATAAGGATTCCAACTGACTAAACGACAAGCAATCTTAAAAATGATGGTCCCATGAAATGGGAAGTTGTTCATTTATCAGATATCGTGTGGAGGCTATGCCTTTTCTCTACTCAACTCCATTTTCTCTTTCTCCCATCGTTTTCTCATTTTTCCAAATGGATAATCTGATTTTCACGAGTGATATAATGTAAATGAAAGCTATATAGATGGATTAAAGCGAGTGATAATACTAACCAAAATAATTGGTTTTATTATAGAAAATTACAAAAAAAAAAAAAAAAAAAAAAACCACTACAAAATTTAATGAAAAATTTCGTAGAGATATAAAAGGAAATCGAACTCCGAGACAAAAGAACTCTCTATCCCCACCCCAATAACATCTTTAATGCTCTTAAATATTTATCACTTTCAAAAAAAAATTAGACAATGTAACAGGGGTCACCGTTAGTAGATATTGTACGATTTTAAAAAGCATTTACTAGGGAGAGGTTTCCACATCCTTATAAGGAATGCTTCGTTCCGCTCTCCAACCGATGTGGGATCTCACAGACAACGTCTTGAAACTGCATCTCAACATCAATTAGCTAAGAGAAACATTAGTCGAGTAGATAAACTCTTTGCCTCTTCTTGCAATCACGAGGTTTTATTGATTATGTTTCTATGTTTACTATTTCTCCTTCGTTTCATACAGGTAACCTTTCTCTTTGTAGCTTTTGATTGCTCCATCAAATATTTCTTTAATACAATATTCGTACGGAAAACTAGCATCCAAAAGCTTCGTCGATGCGACATTACTGAATATGTAACCTTTAATATTTTTGAAAGACCGGGAGCCAAACCAGTTTTGTTCGTTCAATCTCTCAACTTCAAATAAATAACCAACTCACAGACACAATATGATGCTCCCAAGTTTGAGATTTAGTAAGTGAATGGATATTCAAACATCTAACAACTTCCTAGCTTAACGACCTATTTGGATCGACTTCCTAAATTCCATCAAAATAAATCAAATGGGAATCTCATAACAACGTGCAAGCATTGGTATTAACGACTTGCACTAAACATTAGCATAATCTAATGTTCTGATACATAATTCAAACGTTCTGTAATTGAAATTTGTAAGAAATTTGAGGAATTAAAGAGGTACGATGTTCAAAAGAAGTTCGAAAATAACTTAAAATTTTTATAAAGATGAACTATCAACTATTTCTCTAGCCAGAAGTTTCAAGAAAAGTTAGGTATCTGCCAACTCTTCAATAAAGAATTCCAAGTCTACAAGCATAAGATACTTTCAGCATGAAAGAAAAAATACCTAACATCAGGGGTGTTAAAATATCATCACTAGCCCAATAGAGTCAAGCCCAATATTTGTACGAGCCTAAGCGCATTGTATGTTTATTTTGGTAGATATTTTAGAATAAAGATATCTAAAGATTTTAGGAAAGAGATCTAGATATTCTAGGAAAAAGATTTAGATTTGTTACGAATAGATTGCGTAGGTTCTAGTATAAATACCCCTCCACCCTACCTAGGTTTTCATCCCAAGAAATCCCAAGCAATATAAAGTAGGTAGTAGTATTCTACAAAGTGTCTAGTATTCTACAAAGTGTCTAGTATTCTACAAAGTGTCTAGTATTCTACAAAGTGTCTAGTATTCTACAAAGTGTCTAGTATTCTACAAAGTGTCTAGTATTCTACAAAGTGTCTAGTATTCTACAAAGTGTCTAGTATTCTACAAAGTGTCTTGTATTCTACAATGTGTCTTGAATTCTACAATGTCTTGTATTCTCTTCTCGATTGGTCTTAATAAAAAGTGCGAGTGTTTCCCACAGAGAGTTATGTTCAACAAGGGGCATTTGTCATACGAATAGAGCTAGGAAGCTTAGGACAAATGAAGGGTCCGACAAAATAAGCTGGAAGGACAGCGACAACTTCCAATCCGTATTGCTGAGAGAACTCAAGAACTGTTTGCTCAGTTAATGTCTTGGAAATCAGGTATGATATTCCGAATAGTACAATACCTTTCATGTAATCAATGTCAAGGGATACGATGCAAGTCTACGAGCGTATACAACTTGTCTGACCGTTTTTTAATCTAGACAAACTTTAAGGATGCCCAATGTTCCTTCAATTGTTCTTCTCGTCAACACTTCCACAGCTTCTTTGTCATCCAGATCAATTGGGGTAGCAAGATGAAAAATGTCACGACCCAATTTTCAAGATTTCGAAAAACTGGACCGCGACGAAAAGACGAAAACAAACACAAATAAAATAAAATAAAAATAAAACAAAACAGAAAATACGATAAAATTTTGTGTGGTTTAAAAGACATACCCTTAAAAAGAAATTAAGTTTTTAAAAGAGAAAGATACACTTCTAGCCCTTGAGGTAAATTTAGTTGAATTTAGGTCTCTCAAATTTTCAAACTTTGGAACAATCTTGCTTTTGGCTCATACCATTAATACCTTTGGTTATTTTGTAAATTTGTGGATATATTGTGCTAAATAAATCATATTTATTACTTTTTTCCTCTTCTTCCTCTACATTTTTTCTCCGCCCTCTGTCTAGCTCGTGTTGTCATATCTCTGGCACTAATTTGAAACATTCTTTGGCACTGATCCTGTCTAGCCCGCCAACACTAATTTGGAATGTTTAGTTCCAGATTTTCCAGATCTAAGAAATCTGAAAAAAGAAAAAAAAAATTGTTTTTTTTTTCGGGTTTGTGATCTACCAGCTCACTGCTGAGACGCCAACATTTGTGGGTTCGTGGTAGAATCCAGTTGCATGTATGCATGGATGAGTCACAATAAGTGGTTTTTAGAGAATGTCTACCACCCTAAAGAACATGATTTGCTTCACCTAAAACAAAAATCTTTCTTCTCTTTGGATGGCTGGATAAAATAAATAGCATCCATCCATGGCAATAGTTGCCTTCTTGAAAAGGTCTTCCATATCCGCAGTAAAAGATGAATTTACATATGACTTTTACCAATATAAAAAGATATAGGTAGCAATACAAGAAATAATAAGAAGGCATAGATATAATTAAAGTCATTCATTCAACACTCCCCCACAAGCTGTGAATAGATGTCATCCATTCCCAACTTGAATTAGATAGAATTATGGGCAATATCAAGCTACAAGCTGTGAATAGATGTCATCCATTCCCAACTTGGATTAGATAGAATTATGGGCAATATCAAGCTACGGAATAGATGTCATCCATTCCCAACTTGACTGGATAGGATTATGTGAAACATTGATCGCACGACTTCAACGTCAAGTTATGACATCAACGGTAGCTGTGATAGCTCCAAATAAATTTGGTTAAGGTGGAAGATCGGTAACCATAAAGGCTTTGAATTGGTCGAGGTGGTAGATTGGTAGCCCTCCGAAGAAATTTGGTCAAGGTGGAAGATGCCACGCCTATTAATCACACCTCCCCAAAATAGAAGGGACCATGTTGGAAGTGTAAATCATTTCTTCGTACCTTTTAGGAAATAATAAGTACATGGTACCAATATAAAACCATACAAAAAATAAATCTAACTAAATCAGTAACAATATAGTTATAACTAAGACTAAGATTTAGATAGATTAATTGAAGTCAATGAGCCATCATAAACAAAGACAACGGGTAATTGAAAACATTGAAAAAGGCAGCAGGTACAGAATTTAGGGTGTATACAGAACAACGATTTCAAAATAATGAAAAATATTGGAACAGAATTTAGAATGGCACATACCACATTCCCAAATAATTTATGACTATATTTCATAAAAATCTAGTTGCTTTACGCTCTAGTGCAATAAATGTTTCATATCACATATAGAATGAGGAATACAATTTTGAAGAACACACCTTCCAAGGCTTTGAATCCTCCGAATTGGCTGCTCCTACCATTTCGTACAATAGTCCTGAGAAAAGATCAACCATATGTCATAAGAATGAATTGACTAAGGACTAGCATTCCCGTAACAATATCAGGAACTCAGATACTTTAATCCAATCCCATAAACAAACAGATCCAAGACATGCCCTTAAAAGAGTGGTAACCTCTGAGGAGCTGTAATGCAAATTACATAACAGTTGTATGCTAACAGAAGCCAGCATTCAAATATATATATATATTTTTTTTTTTTCAGAAGATAACAGACTGGTAAACAGAAATAGATACTACTTCCTTGAGAAAGACAATTGTAACATACAGATTTTATATGGGCTAAATCCTAGAAGAACTAACCACATCAAACTCTTGGCCCCTTTTTGCAATCAGGAGGAGCTTTGATTAATACTGTTTCCATGCTTACTACTTCTTTGTTTCATAGAGATAACCCTTCTCTTTGCAGCTTTGGATTGCTCCACCAAACATTTCTTCAATACCATATGTGTATTGAAAACCAGCATCCAAAAGCTTCTTTGAAGAGACATCACTGAATATGTAGCCTTTGACATCCTTCAAAGACCTGCAGTCGAATAAGTTGTATTTATTTAGTCCCCAAACTTCAAATAAATAACTTTGTCTTACTTTGAACCTCTAAAGTCCCTGCTGTAAACTTGATAATGATGATGATGTAATATGCTTAATGGAAAAATCTTGCATGATTTGATAAATAAATGATAAAAAAGAAGTGAACAGTTAAACAAAAAAGGTCTATAAAAGAGATTTGATTCGTTGTTTCAAAATAGGGGCATATTGTATACCACACTTCATTTTGACTGAGTATCTACTTTCTTCTATCATCTACCAATCAAATTGGGCCAAACCAATCAATATTTATCCAATAAGCATATACGGAAGGGCTACATAGAATCACAAATTCAAAAAAATTATAAAAAAACACCATGATCATTAACCTTGTTAAGACCCCATTTGATAACCATTTGGTTTTTGGTTTTTGGTTTTTTGAAAATTATACATATTTTCTCACTATTTCCTTCCATGGGGTTTTCAACTTCTTTAAATAAAGATTTGAATTTTCAGCCAAATTCCAAACAAACAAACAAAAAACAAGTTTTCTAGAACTATTTTTGTAGTTTTCAATACTTGGATTGGATTTTGAAAACATGTCTAAAAAGAGGACAATAAAATAACAAAATCAATATGTAGAAGTAATGTTTTTAAACCTAATTTTCAAAAAACCAAAAATAAAAAATCAAATGATTATCGAAGGCTAAATTTGCAATATTACTAAGAGAAAAGGTTCTGTAATGATAATGGGAAACTAATATGCTGTGGAACTCACTCAGGAGACGGTATCTGAAATTCTGGGTACTTGGCAGAAAAGTGAATAGCCAATTCTTCCAATGTGATTATGTGGGAAGAGCAAACATATCGCCCATTTGCATTTGAATGTTCAAAGAGAAAAATGTGTGCTCTTGCCACATCATCTACATGCACCATGTTTGATTTTAAGATCAATCCATAATCTGCTTTATTACCTGCACAAGTTTCATGTTTAATATCATTTTGGAACTAAGTCATAAACAGAGTGTAATTTACTAATTTCCAATCATCTGCAAAAGAAGCTAGAGGGCTCACATTGATGCTACTCAAGTTTGAAATTCAGCAAGGGAATAAAATATTTAAACATCACGCAACTTCCTAGCTTAACGGCCTATTTGGATTGACTTTCTAAGTGCTTACAAAAGCTTTGGTAAGTGTAAAACAAGTGTTTAGAACACTACGAAAGTCAATCCATAATGGCCCTAAATTAGAGCATAATTCCATGGAGTCGTATGGATCATGAACTCAGTCAGCTCATAATATCATTATAGCTATTGTCAAAGAACAGAGATAAAAGAGGTATCCCAAGCAAAATGAAGATAGGAAATGTTTCCTATAATTAAAATTTGCACTAAATTGAAATTTTAGTTCTTAAAATCTTGAAACTTGAGTCTGTATGGTCTCTAAACTTTAAAAGTTCAAATTGAATTACATTCTATGTAGTCCTTATCATTTATACCATCCCCAAAATAATGACATGGCATTGCATGCTCATTAACTTATTCAACTATATGTTACATCAGCCAATTCAATCAAAATCGATCAAATGGGCATGTCATAATAACATTCAATCATTCGTATTAATGGCTTGCACTAAACAAAAACATAATGTTTAACTTCTGAGACGTAATTCAAATGTTCTGTAATTGGACCCTATAAGAGGTTGAGGATTAAAAAGGAAACAATGCTCAAAAGTTCAAAAACAATATATAATTTTATAAAGATCAACTGCCAAGTATGTCTCTAGCAATAAGATTCAGTAAGAGTTAGGTATCTGCCTACTCTTCAATGAAGACTCCAAGTCTACGTGCAAAGTGCAAGATGCATTCAACGAGCATAAGATACTTTAAAAATAAATAAATAAATAAAATAAAAAATACCTAACAGCAGAGACGTTGTCACACGAATGGAGTCGGGAAGTCTAGGACAAATGAAGGGACCAACAACATAAGTTGGAAGGACAGTGACAACTTCCAATCCGTATTGCTGAGAGAACTCAAGAACTGCTTGCTCAGTTAATGTCTTAGAAATCGGGTATGATCTTCCAAATGGTGCAATACTATTGATGTAATCAATGTCACTCCAACAACTTTCATCCAAAACGTCTACTGTGTGGTTATTAAACTGCATGGTGGCTGCAGCGGAAGTGTATACAACTCGCCTTACCGTTTTTGAATCTAGACAAACTTTAAGGATGCCCAATGTTCCTTCAATCGTTCTTCTAGTCAACACTTCCACACCTTCTTTGTCACTCGCATCAATTGGGGTAGCAAGATGAAAGACCCCAATGCAACCTGCAATGGCAGGAGCAAAACTATTCGGGTCGTCGAGATCAGCATGGTATATTTGGAGTTTTTCTGATGCTCCGGGTAGATTTGTCAAGAATCCATAGTCCTTTCTCATCTCTGCGCCGTATTAAAATGTAAACAAATTTAGATGAGGAAAGCCTGAGTTACACAATTGATCTATTTGGAAATTAAAATGTAAACAAGTTTAGATACAGAAAACTAGTTAGACAAGTATTGCACAAGCTTATACCTCTTATAATATTATTCAATAACGATTTAGTTATTGGTGGCTTGTTTTAAAAATTCATACTTGTTCAATGAAAACTTCATTTGTAGTTGGATTTACTTCTTAAAATCCTTAATGAATTCCAAAAACTTAAAAGCAGAAAGAAGAAACAAAATTATTAACACCGAGTCTTCTATGGCAAGGGTATAATATAGTAACCAATCCACTTGAACTTCGCGGCAGCTTAATATGGATCTAAAGAGCCAAAGACACTGCGCTTAAATAGCAGTCAAGTGATCAACTCTCATAGTAATTTCATCAAACACCTAGCACGCAAACCTCAAAAGAAGTAAAAGAAAGTGAAATCAAGTAAAGAATTCATATAACATTCAAATGATTCAAGTACAGAATTGAAAAGAGATTATCCTTTACAATCCAAGAAGCTGATCTTGAAGTCAACCATGCAAAGCCAAGAAAGCAAAACAGAGACCAAAAATGGAAAGGGGAAAGGGGTTTTGTTTACCTGGGTCGGCTCTAACAGTGGTGGTTACAGAGTAGCCATTCTCGAGAAGGCTCTTGATCAGCCATGACGCTATAAATCCAGTGCCTCCTGTTACACACACCTTCCCCTTCGCCCCATTTTCCATTTCTCTCGATTTCTGCCCTTTCCAGAAACGATTTGTAAAGATTGCAATCCCACGCAATTGTTTATATCAGGAAATAAATTATACCCATTTCAAGTGTTCATCACACTTTTAGTAATATTGGGATTTTACCTAACTTTCTATCTCAATGGAGAATTTCTAATTCTCGCTTCTACCAATAGAAAGAGAAATATAACCGTTGACTTGCAAGTTATTATCAACAATAACGACCAATCTTTAACCTTTTAGTCAAAACTTTTGACTTAAATATGAAAGTTTAATTCATTCTTAATTTTGATTATTGTACTAATATAAATTTTATTATATTTATTTATTTAAAAATAATTATTAAAATTAATCACAGCTTAAAATTTAAAGCATATTATTCTTAATATATTTACTAATAAATTAAAATTAAACTAAGTTAATAATTTAACTAAATGATAATAATTAATTTTTTTTATTTTTTTAATAAATTAAACTTAAACTTAAATTAGATTAACAATTCGACGTAATAAAAATAAATTAGCTATTAATAATTAATTTTCTAAAGTTAACTAATATAAAATAAAATTACTATTTGTTGGTATGAAATTATTATAGATATATCTATATAAAAAGATTTTGATGGTAATTTAAAAAAAAAAAAATCGGTTAAAAAATACATTTTCGAACTTTCAAGAATATACGTGGAGCTCTCGCGAAGTTAGCCGTGGTATATAAAGCAAAAAGCCCGCAAGATCCTCAACGGCCACTTGCGAAGAACCTCGGCTTTTCTGGTTTTTTCTTTACATTTCCATCTGCTCTCGGCTTTCTCAATCCCTCGAGAACTAACAGGTAATTCTAATTTTCTCGTTCTTCATTTTTCCTAGCAGACCTTGGTAATGGAACAAATCGTTCAATGTTTCTTGTTTTGGTTTATTGCTGACTTAATTTGGCTGATGATGGAGATTACTACTAGTTTATCTTTTTCTTGATTTCCAAATTTATGTTGTGTTTTTGGGATCGGAGTCTCGAAATTACTATTTATGGCTGGAATCATCAAGAATCTGAACGGAATGGAAATGTGGTGCACGGATGCTGTGTATTTTTCCATTTGAATGAGGTTTTGAGTTGATTATTATAGCTCTTGGCTTCTTACCTGTTGCTGTTATTGTTTTTAAGTTCAATGAAATCAGAGAAATTGGTGTATTTCATTCGTATCTATTTTCATCTTACTCTACTGTGTTACTCGCATGCTTGTTCATAATGCTGGATCCTACATGGATGGCCGCTAAATTTTGCCTCAGTGAACTGTTTTTTTTGTTGTAGCTTCTCTAAATTTCTATTTTTCCCTAGAAATTAGCAGATATAATATGCAGATATAATATGCAGATATAATATGCAGCAAAGGGGAGGAGCAGAAGGGAAGGACTCGCTTTTCTCAAGCGACTTCATGGGTGGTTTCCCTGGATTTGGTTTATTTGGATCCCGCAGAAGTATGATGTCTAACCTTTTTGGGGAGAGGGATCCATTTGATGATCCTTTCTTTACTCGCCCTTTCAATAGCATGCTTGAGTCGAGTGTATCCAATTCCGATGCTGCTGCATATGATAAGGGGAAGAAAGATGGGGCACAGGGACTTGTGATTCAAGAAATCTCATCTGATGAGGAGAGGGAGGTAGATGAGGATCTTGTGAACCAGAAACAGGACAAGAATGAGAATAGTTATGGGTCAGACAAGGAGCCATCAGTTGAGCATCCTGATGATCCCAATGATGGTAATTGAGCTGTGATTTTGATGTTTTTTGGTTCCGTGAACTGTGTTATTCAAAATTTACCATGCTTCAATCATTTTATTGTTTGATGTACTAGAGCGCCAGATAATAACTCGTAGAGGTAGTGAAGACAATAGTTTTGGAGCTCAGCCAAAGGCTAGTAAATCCAGTATGCATACTTGCAAGGTCACTTATGGCGGTGTAGATGGAGCATACTACACTTCTACTAGAACTAGAAGGGTAGATAATGAGGGAGTAAGTCAAATTCTTCTGGAATGACTATAAACTTTATAGATAAAGTACTGGGTTTTGATAGCAGGTTTTATGAACCAGGTATTGCTTGAAGAGACGAAAGAAGCCGATAAGACAACAGGTCAGGCCACTCATAGGATCTCTAGAGGAATTCATGATAAGGTAAAGATTGATAATGGAACTCTGATTCTTCAAGGATTGATAAATTGTTTGACTTCACCATGTCTTGTCCTTGATTATCTTTAATGGTGGCTTGACATTGAATCCATGTAAACCTATAAAATTCTCTGAAATTGTTTTTCCCTTCAAGTTTTCTTCTTGTTTCATATAAGTTTTAAGTGGTTCTTTTGTCAGTATTGTGAACCATGTATCTAATACAAATAGCTGTTGGAAATGAAAGACTTTGTTTCTTTTCTGAAAAGGGGACAGTACTCGTTGCACTCAGACTCCATTGGTGGCGTTATTTAAATGTGTTATTTTAAATTTGTGCCCAATAAGTGAGAATGGTTTCTTATTATGTTTGTAATCTAATCGTTTCCATTAACAGCGGCAGGGTTTTTCCAACTTGCATGTGATGCAGTGTGTTACATGCTTCAGTTTCTGTGTATTTCTTTCCAATATTCGTTTTGTAGCCTCTATTGCTTGAGATATGATGATGAATTAGAAAATTGGGCACTAAAACAATCGCTTTACCTCTGCAGGGTCATTCAGTTACGAGGAAACTGAACCCAGATGGTAAAGTGGACATACTTCAAACTCTGCACAATCTGAATGAAGGTCTGCTCTGTCTGTTTAACCATAATTAAGAATTATCTGGTTTTATTCATGTAAAAGCTATGACGCTGTGTCGCAATACTTTTCATACAGAAGAACTTGCTGGTTTTGAAAAAGCATGGAAAGGTAATTTTCAAGGGCATCAAAATGTTCCAAAAGGTGGATTTCATATGGATCCCAATGCAGGTAATCTGATTATTTGCTTTTCCAAAAGCATCTTTCTCATCCACTCTAACCCCATTTTGAACATCATATCCTCCATTCCAATACGAAGGAGACAGTTCCTTTCTTAAATAAGTATACCCACAACATCGTATCATGTGGTTCGGTTTGGTTAGGTTGGTACCTCTCAATGCACAAATTGAGAAAAAAAAATTCATAGAAGACCTGTGCATCCTCATCACCTCTGAGATGAAGTATATATTCTACATGGTCTGCTGTTTTTTTCCAAGATATTCTCTGCAAAAATATATTTTTGGCACTTAAGTTTGCTCTTTGGTGTCGGTGTTTAATTTTGATCAACATTAACGATGCAGAATCTAGTGGCAGTAGAAACAGAGAGATGATGAGTCGGGCTTGTCCATCTTTTTCTGAAAGGAAATATGAACATGGTGGTGGTGGTGGTGCAAGGGAGAGCTCTGGTTCTGGTAGAACCAAAAAAGTAATCAGGATCAACATAGAATAGAAGGTGAGGGAAGTAGAATCTTCTCTCTTTTGAGGGATGATAGTTCTATATTATACAGGTTGCTTTTTTGCAAATTCAAACATTTAGTTCATTTGGTGTTAGTTTAGTTCACATAGTGTAGTTCCTACTTGAAACATTCAATGATGGTGGTGGGTATACAGTAGAAGGATGCATTTCCTTATGGAAGTGGTCTAGATTAAAGATATGATATGAAACGGATGAAGGTGCCTGTGGGACAAGTTAATGTAATTAGTGTATTGTACTATTTGTGTTACAACTGTTTAATGTTTAATGTAATTAGTGTTATGTTTAATGTTTAATATAAAAATTTGAAAATAATATATGAAGTTTAAATATACTATGAAATTTGTTAAAAGATTTTTAGAAAAGTTAATAGCGATAGTGTTTAAATTTTTATAGATAAAGAGTATTTATTTATTTATTTTAATTTTAAGATATTAATGAAACTCAAATAAAAAGGTATTTTTGGAATAAATTAGTAAGTTTTCTAAAAAGTTATTGTCAAACTTTTTTTTTTAATATTCTTAGAATTTTTTAAAATTAAAACAACTAACGGTGTAAAAATTAAATAATGGAAGTTGGATTAATATTATAGTAGAAATTTCTTAAAATCTATTATTTTATATAATTTAATTTTAAAAAATAATTATTGACCGGGCTGGCTCAGAGGCCCAGCTTATTGGGCCAGCCCAGAAGGCAGTGCAAATTTACCAAATCAAAACGATCAAAACCCTAATAGGAGGTATTGTTTTGCAGCGTTTCAGCAAAGGAGCCGGCGAAGTTGTAGTTCAACCTTAGAGGGTCAGAATCCGTTTCCTCTCCACGCGCCGTCGCAATGGGTCGTATGCATAGTCGAGGGTTCGTCTTTACTTTCAGTGAAATTTTTTTGCTTTTAAGCTTCATCGGAAATCTTTTTATAAATTCTTAATAATCTTTTTTTACTCTATTTATATCCATTTTCAGTAAGGGTATTTCAGCTTCGGCACTGCCCTACAAAAGGACGCCGCCAAGTTGGCTGAAGATCTCTTCTCAGGATGTGAGAACTCCTCTCCTAAGTTCTTAACTTTTTTTTTTTTTTTTTTTTTGTTGGATTGGGCTTCAATCGTCAATCGTTCTAATTGATTAGAAATTGAAAACTATGGAATGGAAAATGTGCGGTAAAATGTAAATGTCATCTAATTCTATTGTGTTGTGGAGCCTTCCAACCACGAGTTAATATCGAGGTTTTCAATGTTTTTAGGATGATTGAGTTTCGTGATCTTTCAGTAATTGAGCAGGAAAATGTCCTAGGTTCTTATTATTGATCACGAAGGTAGTTCCTGTGATATTGTTCGTATGGTTGGCAAATAATTGAAATTGCAGTCGTTAATTTTGGTGGGGGCATGGTGACATGTTTTTTAGTGCATATGAATGCCAAGTTTGATGGTTATTCTCTTGCATATCTAAGAAAACTGATCAATTTCTTCCCTTGAATGTCATTTTAGATGTTAGTCATTCTAAATGAAGGGAGGTTAATTTCTGTACTATCTGTAGAGATTTATGTCTTTTCTTTTGCCATTCAGGTTGCCGAGAACATTTGCAAATTTGCCAAGAAGGGATTGACACCATCTCAAATTGGTGTTATTCTCCGTGATTCTCACGGGATTGCTCAGGTCAAAAGTGTAACTGGGAGCAAGATTTTGCGCATATTGAAGGCTCATGGTGAGCCCTATCTACCCTTTCTCCACCTATTTTCTTCTCTTTTATACTATGGTAAGAATTATTATGTGATTTATATCATTTATTTTTTATTTCTTGGCTCAGGGCTAGCTCCTGAAATACCGGAGGATCTTTACCATCTCATCAAGAAAGCTGTTTCGATCAGAAAGCATTTGGAGAGGAACAGGAAAGACAAGGATTCCAAGTTCAGGTTGATTTTGGTGGAGAGCAGGATCCATCGCCTTGCCCGGTATTACAAGAAGACAAAGAAGCTTCCTCCCGTGTGGAAGTAGTAAGTATTTGAGGCATAGAAGAACTTGAATTATTTAGTATCATCACTTTTGCATGAAAAAGTCGCATAGCTTACGTTAAACTCGTATTCTCACATGCTGCCGATCTTTAGCTTTTAAACTCTGCCTAATTGCGTTAAGATGATAGTTAGTGAACATCTGTTCTGTTTCTTTATCAAAACAGCACCATAATTTTTCTTCCCTTTTGTTTGGAGTTGTTCAACAAATGGGGGTGGTGGGGATTAATTTTATTTTAGGGGGAGGTATAGGTGCGTGGCACCATCTTGATTTATCTCATAAAACATGGACTTAAATGTAGCATTGTAATGTTTCAATACTCGTAGCATGTTGGAATCCCAAACTGCAAAGTGTATGTACAGAGTTGCATCTAGATTCTAGACTCGAGAATATATAGCGCGGTGTCCATTCTTTGCATTATGCTCATAGCCCACCCCCTTTGTGTCCTAAGGATGCTTACAACATCTCAAAGGCAGCATTAAGAAGAGAAAACAGTGGTCAATAAGTTATTAACTTTTAGGTTTGTACCTGAGATCTTAAGTGTGTATCGCCGAACTTCGTTAGGATGAGGACAACTTTGATGGTCTTCACGAAATGTCGAAGAACATATACAATTTTGTTGGTTTGTGATCTTTTTGCTTTGTTGTTTCATCTTCTGGTTGTGAAATTGTCTAATCTTTATCAATTTTATATTCTCTTCAATGCCGAGCTGTCTAATTGAATGTGGATGTCATTTTTTACAGTGAATCCACCACAGCCAGCACCCTTGTGGCTTAGAAGCAAGCTTTTGGTGATCACAAAGAGAAACCAAGGAGTTATTTTGGCGATTCAACTTTCCATTAAGTACCATGTTTAATATTTTATCAGTACTCACTTCGGCAGTTATCCATCTTGTACCTCACTTTGGATTCATTATTGCAAATTTGATTTCTGCAATGCTTTTGTGAATGACTTTGCCCGTTGAATGGCTCGTATGGGTGCAAGTTTTAAGTGGTTCAAATTTAGCTCAAATTTATAATTGAAATTAGTAATCTTGAAATTGATCAACTGAAAATAACCAATCGACCTGAAAACAGTTGGAAATTTGTCTACTTGACTCGAAAAGCCGTTGACTCGATTGATGTTAATCGAGATGGTTTTTCTTTATGAAACACTATTTACTCTTAGTTTTGATAAAGCTTTGTTCAGATTTCCAACCAAAAGATCCTCCCTCCCCTTTCTCATAACAGAAATGGGCTAAACAATCTCAAATCTCTCTGTATATTAAAATAAAATCTCAATTCCAGAGGTTAAGATTGTGAGAAGAAATGGGCTAATCACAAAGATCTGTGTGTATGCTGCCCAAAACTCGTGGTAATTTTGTGATATTAAAGTGTAAGCTGTTCCGGACACAGTAATTTCAAAACAATGCTTTCAAGATATGGCCATACTACAAATGCAACGCTAAAATTAACAGCAGACCATCCAGATGGGGAGTAGAAGTAAAACCGACTAAAGTTGCATCAACTACAAGAACAATCTTCCTACCAGCAAATATTGTAGTTGCACATGATGCAATCCCAAAGCTCTGAGTTACAATTCAGAAGGGCAAGTATAAGATGGGCATCATTCCATAAATGAAAGAGTTGCATTACAAACATAAAGAAAATGGGCGGGACTCATCTGATACCAATGCATCAAAAAATTTCTGCCCAGCAATTCTGATTCATTAATGCACCAAATATTCATACCGTCTCTCCCAGATTATATAATAAGCTAAAAGTCGTCGTCGTCTTCTTCAGCTATGTGCTTTGCAAGTTCTTGCTCCTGCTGTTGTCTTTCTCTCCTTTTCTCAGCGCTTTCTTTTTCTTTGTGTGAATTTGGTGGAAACCGAAGGGCACGAACTGCTTCATTGTGCATATTCAGGCAAAATGCAATTCTCGAGTTGAAAGCCATCTGAGGTTCATTGGTAGAGTAGATATCACCAGTCTCCTTCGATACCATCCATCCATTCGCATGATCGACAGTTGCATCGATTGCTCCATCTCGGATTGCCTTCGAGACAATACTCTCAGCATCAGCAACAGGATTTGGGGAGTCCAACCTAAGCTTTTTAGCAACATCAGCCAGAGAAATACGCGAATAAGAAATGCTAATGTTGCGAAGCCCAGTCCTAATGACATTGTGTCGCAGCCTCACAATCAAGTTTTTGGTTCGATCTGAGCTGAAAGTACTAGAGAACTTCTCGGCAACAGTTCTGAAAAGCTCCAAGTCACCAATTCTCACAGCCTGAAAAGAAAAAACATTGGTAATAATAAATTAAGAAAAAATATAATAAGCTGGAATCACACTGCCATTATCTTGACTTGATCACAAACTTAGGAAAATTCGAAACCAAAATTAACACTTAAACCAAAGATACCCCTATATTATCCCTCCACCTGTATCTTATCTACCCAGTCACGTAATTACCTATACTATCAGCAACTAACATATGGGTCCCACTAACAAGATTCCCTACATTACCACAACATTTCCCGCTTCCCTCATCCTCTTCCTATGACATACAATGATCGCTGGGCTACTATCAAAACCTCACCTTTGTAAGAAACAAATATTTCATTTTTTGTTAGAGAAAAAAGAAATGATACCACATAAACTTTAAACTTAATGGAAGAAAATAACCGGAAAGTATCAAAATTGACCAATAAAAATTACATTTGTAAGTTCAAAGTATGGCCTCAGAGCTGTCTCCATGCCTTTCTGCATGAAAACGGTCCTCTCAGGGATTTCTCCTAGCAGCAACCGAACAATGATTGCCCATTTGTTGCATTGCACTCGAAAACCAAGAGCTGCAATGGGTGCTTTCCGAGCAGCTTGTAGAAGAGACTCCTTTGCATCTGTATACTCCAGCTGAATGGTCCTGATCTTGCCAAGGTAAAATAGGTACCTACAGAACTGTAATAACCAATCATTATGAGACATCTAGCATAGTAGCTTATAACTGTACGTACATGTTTTATGTTAGAAATGTTGTATAATTAAATACCATATGATTTATAATAGTATTATATTATACCTATTTTAATTTAACAAAAACAAAATGACTTAACAAAGTGAAATACTACAATATTAAAGGCTTTGTCTTCTTTTCTTTACTTTTCTTTTTTTAAATGCGATAATGCAGTTTAAAATTTCATATTCAAAATATGGACACCAAAAACATAAAACATAATTTAAATTGCATGCAAAACAAGCTCTAAACAACTTAAATGATGGCCAGGTTACATCCGCTACAAGCATTTCAACGGAAAACAATGCTGCCTAAGAACTGATAAAAATCTTTTAAGAGCCCACAGATACTCATTACCTTAGAATAAAGAAAAGAAAAGAAAAAGAACCTAGGAACTTAGAACTTACCTGCTGATTTGAGTGAGCTTCAAACCGGGGTGCCTTGGACCTCAACTTCTCTGCTTGATCATAGAGGTTGTAGTGGAGGTAATTACGAAGTAGAAGGTTAAGGAGGGTTTCCTACATCACATTGTTGTCCATACGTAAGGTACCATAATACGGGTGATATGCACTGAAAAGATTTGAAGGACTACCTGACCCAATTCATCATGGCGCAAGGTTGCAATGCGATGCAGAGCTAGGAGGTTACTGCCAATCAAAGGTTTCCATGTTAAGCGATTAATATATTCAATTACACATTCCTCCTCATTTATATACTATGAATTAAAACCACTAGACCCATACAAAGGCGTAAAATTAACTACCATAACCCTATTACAGTATTAGATGAAAACTCACCCCCTTATTTCAGCAAGTTCGCCAGTGAGTTCGTAGCTGAGGGAGTAATAGAAGTAGAGCCTGGATGCTAAAACATCAACTGTTCTCCTATTTAGGCTCTTGAGCCGTGCGATGCTTGCTGAGGCGCAAGCCTTAGCCTGAAAATGTTCAGTTAGTGCTCAGGATGACTAGCCAAGAGTTGAGGAAAAATATGAAAAACACTGATTCCTTTGCATAAAACCTTACATCGTCATATTTCTTCTGATCAATAAAAAATATTAGCACAAGCAAGTAGCAGAATATCTCTATCTCGGGCAGGGGGTGTTTGGCAGGAGCTTGTGTTGCCGTGTCAACGTCCATTTCAAAGTCATCCTCCTAAGCAATTGTGCAATAATTTGAAGGCTCAGAACACTACTACCATGAACCATAACTCAAATTGATCAAACCCACTCAGAAACCAAAAAATAATTAAACTAGCTAACGACCTCAAATTGCACTCTGCTGATGAAAATCAAAATTTCCTAATAATTTCTAAGTACCTTCGGAAGAAATGACGATAACCTAGTGTGCACCTCCGACCCTGGGGGGAGAACAAGATTCAGAAATTGAGAAAGGACAGAAGCCTTCAACTTCCGCCTCAACGCCATAGTCAGACGAATGGCACGAACAATGCGCCGAACCTCCCGGGCATAGGCACCAGTCTCAATGAGCGATACAATCTCTTTCAAAACTGATTAAGAAAAGAAATCACTAATAAACTTAAAAACCAGGCACTCCAAGGATTGAATGAAGCCCTAAAGACCAAACATCAAAAGATTGAAAGATATCCCAATCCCTAAACCCCAGTAGAGAGTCGCATTCAAATAAACAAAGCGCAAAAGCAAGATTGAAAAAACATAGATAAAATTTTCTTACGCTGTAGAGTTGAGGGGGAAGTTGAAGAGGACGAAGACGGCAATGGAGCAGGAAGCTCTTTCATTTCGGCGTCTTGGGTCATCTTCGCAAGTTCTGTATGAAAATCTCACAAACTACATAAGTAAATCAACAACAATTTCGGTGGCGAAACAAAAAGGAAGAAACAAATCGATAGTTCAAGTGGATCTGACCTCAAATCGAGAGAAAGAACAAGATCTTCGCTGTGTAAATGGATCAGAGATTGAAGAAGCAAGGGTTTCTTCAAATTTCTTCTTCAGCAAGACAAACCCTCAGTGAATGTGAGAGAAAAGAAATGGCAAAAAATGCGCACAAAACGACGTCGCTTTGGCTATTAATCGGTTTATTTTACAGTTTTATTTTATAATATATATATTTTTTTTTCTAATGAAAAAAAGGGTCTCACTCAATAACCAATATTATTCTATTACAATTGATTCTAACGGTGGATAATAGAAAAACTTCTCGTGGCCTCATCGAACCACTAAATCATGATAGAACAACATCATATGGCATCATCGAACCACTAAATCATGATAGAACAACATCATATGAATACAGCTTAGCTTTAAGAGTTATACAAGACAACCTCAGAGATGATATGGTTTTCTAATATGTTATTCTAATTTTTTAAAATTTAATCATGTTCTTAATATTATTAATAGATCTTCAAAATTCATCGATAAAATGGTAAAATTAAATCAACTACTTCGTTCTTCTCTTCTCATTGTATCTGTGCTTCTCCTTGTTTCATTGTCATCTTGTTCTTCTCTTGTCATTGTATCTGTGCATTTCCTTGTCTCATTGCCATCTCGTTCTTCTCTTCTCATTGTATCTGTGCATTTCCTTGTCTCATTGCCGTCTCGTTCTTCTCTTCTCATCGTATCTGTGCATCTCCTTGTCTCATTTTTGCCATCTCGTTCTTCTCTTCTCATTGTATCTCTCATTGCCATCTCGTTCTTCTCTTCTCATTGTATCTGTACATCTCCTTGTCTCATTTTGCCATCTCGTTCTTCTCTTGTTCTCTTGTCACACGCAAATAATGCACTCTTCACCATCCACATACTGCAATGTATTTCAGTACAAAAATACAAATTGAAAAATCTCATTGTTATATGTTATTCTTTAATGTAATAGGTAATTTATTTAGCTTAAATGAAAATTTTAATGTTACAAATAAAATAAAACAAAAAGAAAAACAAGCTTAACTAAAATATAACTCACCGCAAATTTGAGAACCAAAAAAAAAATTTATTACTTGGATTTGTGGGAATTTATCATTTAAGAAAAACTCCTTCAAAAATAGGCGTATGCCGGTGAGTGCGGCACGTACACGGTATTCTTTAGTAAAAGGCGAAAGAATAGTTCGCTTTGTACTCACCGCCCGGCTGCGTGGTTTGAGCTCAGCTACGGAACACAATTTTATAGCATCAAGCAGGTGTTCAATTCTAATACTCCACCGATGTGGGAACTTGAAGAATGTTAAGTGGCCAACCAATTTGATGCCCAAAACAAAACTCCCTTTCCTTTTCCAGTAGACTTGTTCTAAAATTCAAATTATCATCACATAATTTATCAATTTAAATTCACAAATTAATATTTATGTGTAGGAAGTTCTCATCCATGGCTATATAGTGGCATTATTCTATATCCTTTGTTTCACTTTATACTAAAACATCACTTATCATGTCTTAATCTATGAAACATTTATTATACTAAACCATCACTTATCAGGTAACAATGCACTTTTGCTCTTAATCTATGAAATATTTAATATGGTTTGCACCGTCAAGATCTCTATCTTTCTATGTAAATACTTCTTGAAATACGATATAACATACATAACTATTCGTATTTTTTATTATATACCTAACTTGATTTCATATACCTAACTTGATTGTCAAGATTTCTATCTTTCTGCGTAAATACTTCTTGAAATACAATCTTTCTACGTAAATACTTCTTGAAATACAACATAAAGTACATAACTATTCATATTGTATTTAAATACAATCTTTCTACGTAAATACTTCTTGAAATACAACATAAAGTACATAACTATTCATATTTTTCATCATATACCTAACTTGATTGTTAGAATTATTTCAATAGAATCCTCATTATTAATTTTGAACAATCAATTTTGAACAATCATAGTCAATTATCACGGTCTCCCCATGACAAAAACACGAAAAAAAAAATTCATATTACAACTTCCAGAGAATAATATATATATATATATATATATTTTTTTTTTTTTTTGGCAAGAAATACAAATAAAATCGAATTTTTCTTATTAAAGAAAACTGAGAAAAATAAGAAAAACGAATAAAATCCTAACAATAATCATTTACTAAAATAATCTTAACCACGGAGAATTAAATTAAATATTAAAACATCAATATGAATAATAAGATTTTTTACTCGTGTTGTGGGGAGTTTCTCAATTAAGTGAAACCCCTCCAAAAATAGGCGTATGCCGGTGAATGCGGCGTGCACACGGTATTCTTTAGTAAAAGGCGAAAGAATAGATCGCTCTGTGCTCGCCGCCCAACTCCGTGGTTTGACGCAGTTGGCAAAGCGGCTTTTTATACTCCCAAGCGGTGTCCGTTTTTGCAACTTTACCGATGTGGGAACTGGGCTAATGTTAATGGACCAAGCACTTTGATGGCCCAAAACAAAATTCCACTTCGCTATTATACTATATCCTAAAATGTAAATTCATTATTATTAACTTAATTGATAAGTTAAAATTTATAATTCGTGACATCTTGCAAGCAAATACCTTAATTGTAATTGGTTGCTATGATGTTATCTATTATATGTATTAGAATCTAATAAGACATTTTCTACTCAATCAAGTTCGTTTTAAGTTATTTTTCGTTAATAGATAGATAATAGTTATTTCTTTGTTGGTAGGCTAACTGAGGCCTCATTGCTTCACTCTAATAAGCAGCAAGTGATCAGTAAACTGGTAAGAGGCAGTAGAATCAACTTTATCAAAGAAGAGAGAGCTCTTATCTTTTGTTCGATTGACCTTTTTTGGGGTGGATCAGGACGATGTCGACAAAGGCCAAACTTACTATGTGCGAGGTCAGTAAAGCGAGGCCTAAATGGGCCTACCAACAAAGCAATAGGTACTTGATCGAGCAGGGGAGCAATTTGGTTTCTTGGTTTCGCTCCCAGAGCAGGAAGAGGTGTTAATTTTAAAACGACACACTTAGCTTGTGATTTGTTCTTCGGTTTATGTTGTCAAGATCTCTAAGTTTCAATCCAACACCTTTAGAATTACTACTCACATGGCCACTTGAACCAATTCTCATCGTACACAAGTTTTGATTGGTCATACTATTGTTATTTAGTACATGGGGTTCTCATCTCCTATCATATAATTGAACGATAAGGTAGATTTTCAACACTTCAGCGAGGAACTATAATTTTGTTTTTCAAATATTAAATCTCTACATTTCATCATTTCATCATATAATGACAAAAAGTGCATCACTCTTAACTAACCCTCAAATGTCATGACCAATTAATACGACTAATGTTCAACAAAAACACGTTCCCTACTACTAAAAGAACTTCCAAGTGCGAGTTTCAGAGAGAGCTACCAAAGAGGAAACGCTTCCGGGAATCTCGACAAAGAGAATATGACACAGCTGGGAGATATTAGGTGAAAGAGGAGAATGTCTTTAAATTACAAACACTTCATAAGAAGTTCAATAGATTTTTTTGGGGTAATGAAGAAGGGCAAGGTAACAGGCATCACCAATCGATATTGGACGCTGAGATCGACAACTTCTACTACCGAAAATCAGATTTACACAAGACTGAACTATCAATCTAAAAGAGGGGAGAAGAACTAAGATTCTGTAAAAGATGATATAAATAAGTGATGCTTGTGAAACCTTTATTCACAAGCTCATCATCCCATGCGTTAAAATTATGTGCTTTTTAGAGGACGCGGAGCTGCGCAAGGAAGGCAGCACAAAGATCCAGGAAAAGAAACTGGGGGCCTTGAACCCTCTGTAGATCAAGCAAATACTTCTCTTCGCGTGTTTTGTACAGCTGACAACAAAATCCAACCAAAAACAAATGAGAATGATGCGATGTAATTAGCCCTTGACAGTATCTTTTCTATAGATTAAACATGAAATAGCAACAACTCATTCATGAAAAAAGCTCAAGAAGAAATCAAGCTTAGGCAATGTAACTGGTCCTAGTCGCTGGGAAGGGATGAAAATGTATATTGAAAAGTATGTAACCCTTTTCGACCGGGAGAATATGGAACAGTTTGAGAAAATGGTACGTTTCTTACCAATGCCTCGATAGAAAGAAAAATACCTGAACTTCGAACTTAATAACATTCAGCGATTTTACTACGCCGTCATTTTCAATGATGGTAGACTCGTCCCCGAAGTAATGATTACTATGCACAGGGCTGTTAATCATGCCTTCATGATGGCCTGGAATTCCAGGTAACCACCTACATTTCATATTGTAGTGCCCAATCTTCTTCCACGCCACGTTGAGCTCTCGTAGGGCCTTAAGGACTTCGGTCATAATTTCACGGGGATGAGCTCGAGACTGCCAAGTTAGACCAAAGAGTACAATCATAATCCATATCTTGGGCAGCATCAGTTACTAGGTTACTCAGAAAAGCAACGCGGAAAAAAAACTCAGTACCCATGCGCACACATACAACTTATAGGCACCCATAAGAAGAAAATTCAAGCATTAAATATAGATAGGCAAGAATGTCTCATTAAAAGTTACGCTCCAAACAGATAAAACAAAGAAACAAACCTGTAATCCTAGAGCCCACTTCCTCTCAACGGGAAACTGTGATCTTAAGCCCATTCCTTGATAATCCATATATCCAGGAAGCCGGTGTCCTACAGCAGGACTTGTAGGATCACCAGGGTGCATAGAATTGAATCTGGCTTCCTACCAAACAATAAAAATAAAACAATATATGTTGGACTGCACAAATATTAACATAATAGAAATGGCTAATAGTGAATCTTTTTTAAAGAAGAAAAATGTAGAAAATTTAATACTTGATAAAACAAGAGGAAAAAAAAATCAACTGAAACTACAACAATTAAACAAAATACAGGAGAAATACATCATAAGATGAGCCCAGAAAATTTATCGCAAGATGAGCCCAGAAAATTTATCAAACTTCTTTTCTTTTGCCACTGAACATGGAAATCTTCAGCAAGATGCATTCTGGAGGGTGGGTGGAATGCTTTTTCTAATAGTATAAAAAGGAACTACATGTTTATCAGACCAGAAAAAGAAACAAGAATACCATAGTCTCCTGAAACTCAGCTCCAAGATAGCCACTAGAAACACGAAACCGGTTGTCCAGCAACAAATAATAAGCAACAGTGGCCTGACATATATTCAGTAACAACGACCATCAGTAACTAGCAAGGAAGTATTTCAAATTTCTTAAGAGAATAAGTCTAATTAATAATGCACCTCATTTTGAATCCTGTTACGAAGAGACTCCACCAGCTGATTCCTGTCAAATCCCATTTTTACAACTTCCTGAAGAATGTCTTCATCAATCTGAAAAAATAAAGTAAAGTAAAATAATTAAAGGAAAAAGTTTAATTACTTGGACAAGAGAAATAAGCAATTAAGAACCTATATTGCTAAACCAGAAAAGAACTTAATTATCCTATGAAGTAGAATAGATATTGAGTACATTGGATAGTTATATGATTAACTGGCTCTACTCTTTGTTATATACCAAAAGCCTTATTAATGAAGCAAGGCAATGGCCAACTAATAACTGCCTAGTAATCCTACCGTTAATATTTTTATATCTAAAAAAATGCACAAGGAATGAACAGTAAAGTACCATTCCTATTTTCTACATTGAAATCTGTTTTAAAAAAACTATACTACCAAGTTCTACATAAATATATTCTTCTAAATTTTGAATAATGCAAGTTTCAAAACCTTACTTCGAAACAAGCCCTAATTTTAAAAATAAGAAACTTGTAATAGACAAACTTATGTTTTCAAAAAAAAAAAAAAAAGTTATCAGATGCATCTTGGGTCGTATATCTTAATCTTAATTTTAAGTGAGAACTACATAACAAAAGAAAAGAGGAAATTCTATGGTCCAACCATGTTGAGAAGAAAGGCAGAAAACGAAGGAACAATTCAGACCTAGAAGTCTCAAGACTATAGAAAAGAATACGGAACCAAAACATTTCTAGTAGTCTTTTCCTGCCTATAATCCAAAATAGTGAATTCAGTGGTCTTCGTGTGCAAGCTCTAAAAATGTTCTCATATGTCAGGAAATTTCATTAAAAATAAAATAAAATCTCCTGAGTAACCTAAGGAAACGGTTCTGTTTCCTAAAAAAATTAATAAATAAATCTATGAACTGTTCGCTTGTCTGCCAATAAAATCATGAAAACAGAGTTGTATAATAAAAAGTAGAAATCGGTGTGTTTTTGAAGCACAAGGTGAATTGAAGAGAAAAAAACCTCTCGAGCTTTACAAAGTGCAGATAATGCAAAGGTTTCTTTAGGCTTCTATATGATAGAGTATAGTACAATGAATGACAAGAAAATGAATGTTCAAAGAAATTACAGATTTTTTCAAGAAATTGTTTAGAGAATATTTTTTAAGGATCTTTCTTAAATTTTTAGTACTGAACCTTTTTTGCCTGTTGAATTGTATCAGGTGGAGGGACGGCTAAATAGCGTGGAAGATGAGCCTGAAACCATGGGTGCTGGCGAATCTCAGGGATCGTGATGCGCTTCATTGGGTCAACCACCAGCATACTAGGGATCAGTTCTCTAGCACCAGATGATAAATGACTTGGAAGAGTATAGATTCCACCCTAAAGGACAGCAAAATTTTAGTTAAGATTCAGACGTTTTGCATTGTAAGGTGTATATATTAAATTAAATAGGTGCAACAGAGACAACTTGGTAACCATAAGGAATAGTCCAAGTACATGAAATCAGTATCTAAAGTAAATAAATGTTTCTCCAATGCCCCTTGCGAACCCTTAGCTAGGATACTAATAAACTATGGAAGGAGGTTATCATCCTTGAGATGCTGAAAATAATCAGACCATACATGCAAGTACTGACATTAAAACAAAAAAAGAAGCTCCAAGAAGAAGTTTAAAGTCACCAAGAAACTTATTCCAGCCATAACAAAAATTAAGCAAAACGAAATAAATATAGAAATACCTTTATTTTCTTAAACAGATTGGGAATGTTTTCATCGTCAAAAGGAAGAGTGCCACATAGAAGGGCATACAAAATCACACCACAACTCCACACATCTACTTCAGGTCCAGCGTATAATTTCCCGGAGATGACCTAATTATATTAAAAAGTCATGATTGTTAAATTGAAACCCAACAACAAAATGGCAACTGTTCCTTGGGAGTTACTGCCCTGCAACAAACATACCTCTGGGGCAGCATAATTGGGACTCCCACAACTTGTCTTCAGAAAGTGACCATCACGCATTATATTGCTCAAACCAAAATCAGCAATCTTCACATTATATTTTGAGTCTAAAAGCAAGTTCTCCGGCTTGAGATCTCTATGAACTACCATATTCCTGTGGCAGTACTCCACACCAGAGATTATCTGTTCCATGCCATGAAGGTGAATTTCCCACAACATAACTAAGATGGAAGAATAAGACGAATAGCAAGTCGCAACCAATGTTTAAAATTACAATTGCAACATACCTGTTGGAAAAAATTACGGGCTTCATCTTCCTGCAACCTTCCCTTTTCTACAATATAATCAAAGAGCTCCCCAGATTTTACATACTCCATCACAACATAAATGTCTGCTGGAGTCTCTATAACCTCATAGAGCCGTATAATGTGAGGATGCATGAACAACCTCAATATTTTAATCTCTCTTCTCACTGCGCCAATTTCATAGTGAGAAAAAAGTGTAAGCCTTTCCCAGACCCAAACCAACTTCATAAAATTTAAAATTTAAAATTAAAATAATGAAACGTTCATCATGAAAAAGGGCGAATGTAAACAAATTTTTGAAATCCAAGAAGGCCGATTAACACCTTTTTTCTTGTGGCAGTGGGATAGATGGAATGGAGGGATGGAGGGAACCATCAAAAGAAATTAAAAGTTATAACTTGTAAGTAGATTGCTGCCCTTCAGAAATTTAGACTAATCTTGTACTTAGAAAACAAACCTTGAAATCAAAATGAAGAAATCATGATTGACAGACTTTTCAACAGATTCATAAATTTTATGATATTGTTTCAAGATTGAAAGTACATACAATTAAAAAAAGAATCAAACCTTTTTCTTCCATGTCCAAATTTTTTATCTTTCGGCGGTTAAGGATCTTAATAGCAACTTTATGACCAGTTAAAGCATGCTCGGCAATTTTCACTTTCCCAAATGAACCTATGCCAAGGGTCTTTCCAAGTTTATAGTTCGGTAAATTCATATCCATGCCACTACCACCGCGACCAGTTGGTCCATCCATTTGACAGATCTACAAAAATGGTAAGAAATAAGAAATGAGATCAACGTTGAAGAAAAAAAAAACTTTCACATGAGATGAGAATATGATAGCACCAAGTTGTTCACTAAAGAGATAGAAATGAATGAAATTGGTTATTCCAGGCATCATGAAGAAACATATAAAGGGTTACAAGCATGTTCCGAGGGAGTTAGAAAAAACACTCTCGAAAGAGTGGGTGACAAGAAAACTACACGAATCTACTCAAAATCTCAAGTCGCCAATGATAACTATGATATGGAAGTTTAATGTGCCAAAAAAGATTAAAGTTTTGCTATGGAGTAATCCATAAAAGCTTAAATAATCAAGAAAGGCTACAAAGGAAGCTTAATAATGAGTATACTTCTCCTTCAGTTTGTCCCTGTTTTTGAAGGGACAGGAGCCTATCAAGCATCTTTTCCTTAGATGCCCTTTTGCTTTGAGAGGGTGGGACCTTCTTCTTAGAGCGTTTGTTTTTGTGTATGCCGTCCAGATATGATTGTGAGGATTGGCTCTTAGAAGCCCTCAACGGCTGAAGCCTAAAAGGAAAACATAGAATTTTGTGGGGTTGTGCTATGCAAGTGCTTGTTTGGGAGATTTGGAAAGAAAAAACAGGAGAATCTTAGAAAATAAGTCTTATTCTTTAGAAACTTTTTGCACTTTTCTACGAAATACCCATTCGTTATAGTGTCTTAGAAGTATAGAATTCTTATGTAACAATAGCCTAGCTCAAACCTCTAAAATTAGGAGGTCATACTCCAGTAACTTTTGTTTGGGAGGGAGGTTCCTTCCCCTCTTCCCTTAGGCTGTTGGTGTTTTTATTTTTTCAAAAAAAAAAAAAAAAAGAAAGAAAGAAAGAAAGAAAAAAAAAAAAAAGAAGAAGAAGAAAACTTCATTGATAGAAAAAGAAGTACAAAAGAGTGGGTGATAAGAAAACTACACGATAGCCAAAATTTCCCTCCAAATACTTAGAATGTATGGTATCTCTGACTTCTTTGATACCTCTATAAGTCACTTTAAAAATATCTATGTCTTCTTCCCAATGACCCCTCCCAAAAGCATGTTTCTTTTTTATAAAAATTTGACGGCCAAGAAGATTAGCTCTAGAGCGGCCAAGGTTTTTCGAGGGAAGCGGCAAAGCAAACCAAATTTTGCGAAAGAGAGAATCAGAAGGCTTGGGCATAAGGGCAATGGAGCAAGAAATGATCCAGATTCTCCTCTTGATTCTGACATATGCAGAAAAGACAGATGAGCTTATGCGAGGATATCTCCTTTGAATCCCATTTTCCCATGTTGAGGCCCCCAACTACAAATTCCAACAGAAGAACTCAACATCAACACAAAGGATGATGAGGTTGATTAATCCCCCAATTTCCCTTTCATAAAAAAGGCCTCTTGAAGTAGAGCTTACTCTTTCATCCCATCTCATAGGTTACTCATAGCCACGTTTTTAGTTTTTTTAAGCACAAAATTGGGTACAGTCCGGGAGGAAAACGGTCAGAAGTTTATAAGCTGCACAACCATTAAACCTGAAACTAGTATTTTTCCCATTCTCAGGTAAGCGAATGCAGACACCTTCTCTTACACTTAACCAAAAAAACTCCCAAGGGGAATTCCTTCTGATTTTGTTATCAGTTGAGGTAAACCACCAGAACTCATTCAAATCCATGTTACTGTAGAGCACCACATGGCCATATAGAATCTCTTTCAAGGGGGATTCTCAAACCTAGCTTTTAAAAGAAAAACCAAAACTCTTCTGACAAACACAGTTAAGGCTTTACTGTGGATAGTATAGATGGAAAGGAATAGAATAACTTTTTGATAGTTGAATAACCCGGGGAAAAAGACCATATTGCACCCACTTCTACTGCTTTCCATAATTCCACTTACCACGAACACAATAAGATGAATTCAATTACCATCGAATTTCATACTAAATCATTAAAATTGATAGAACTACCGAAGCACGACATCACAAATTCCCAAATTCATCATACATAGCTTTCCGTAATTTTTACACACTTCAAACATCAAAAACCCCAAATTCAGCACACTCCACCATCAATTCAGCACAAGTTATTAAGGAAAAATCCATCCAAGCAACCCTCGCAAAATAAGCAAAAATTACCCACACAGATCAAAATTAATAGAAAAATACATAACGATAACCTCGAGAAAGACTCCTGCGAGATTCAACGAAGGGCACCGGACAGAGATCGAAACAAAATGGATTACAAACCAGCAAATTGGGACCTGAAAAACTATATAGAGACCTCAAAAATTACAGAAAACAATCAATAGAAGAAATTCAGCGCAGATGAAAAGAGAAAAAACAGAAAATCAAAACAAAGACATACAAGAAGGAGAAAGTGAGTGGGAATCGGCGTTATGAATGCCTGTGAATACAGAAGAAAAACCCTTCTAGGAGTGATAAAGGAAAAAGAGGAGAAGAAAACCTGATGTGAGGGTGATGGAAAGTGTAGATCTGAGGAAGACAGCTGAATGCTGGCTGGGAGTGAAGGGAGAACGCGACGGGGCGTGGCGATGGATGTTGGGACCGATGCGGGAGAACGCAACGACCGGGGAGTGGATTCGAAGAGAGAGAAACTTTTTTCTTTATTTCTTTCTAAATCCAAATACTATTTACAATTTCATTGTTTTCCTTCCTTTTTTTTTCTTTTTTTTTTCTTTTTACACATTTAAAGTTCTACTTTAAGTAAGAAAGAATTTCAAGGTTTTTTTAATGTATTGTAAAATTGATTTTAATCCAAATTCCAACACGAAAAGAAGAAAATGAGGAATAAAAAGTCAGGTAAATTTGTTTGAAAAAAAACGTTTATGACACAATTGTATCGTCTTAAAAATTTGACAATAACCACAAAGAGATTAAAAATTTGACAATGACCCCAAAAGGTCAATTTATAATTTTAGGATTGATTTAAAATTTTCAAAAATCATACCAATCAAAAAAACAAAAACAAAAAAACTTGATATGTGATTATAATCTAAATGGAAACTTTCAAAAAATGATGTATACATATTTAAAAGAAATTCGTTGAACATGTTATGATTTAGCAGCTATGAAAGTAGAATGCATTCAACGTAAATTTTCATTACATTTGGGAATCTTGCTTCCATCAAACGCGAAAGAGTTGGGTTCAAATACAAATTTATTTCACGAATTTACTAAAATAATAGTGGCGATAATAACTAATAAGTCCTTTATATAAAATACATACTGAAAATAACCTGAAAAGAAAGAATTAAGACTTGGCTTGTGGAAACTTCTCAGTGATGAGAAATTCCTCCAAAAATAGGCGTATGCCGGTGAATGGGACGAGCACACGGTATTCTTTAGTAAAAGGCGAAAGAATAGTTCGCTCTGTACTCGACCTCCGGCTGCGTGGTTTGGGAAGGCTTACAGCTCCCCATTTTATACTCCACTGGACTGCTGAACAATTCATATAACCGATGTGGGATCGCGTTTTAATGGGCCGGAGGCTGTAATGGGCCTCCCTCCCACGATCCCTTATAATATCTGATTTTTCATCCAAATATAAATAAATTTAAACGCAAATTTTTAGCATTTAATTCAAATCTCCACTCTAAAATTATTTATTTATTTAAATAGTTGTAATTTATGAACTATCCGATTACAATAATCAATCTTGAATGAATTCATTCATTCTTAACAAAACATACTATAAACCGAATAAAATGTTGATTTTGATGCGTTTAAAATATCACTTGGATAAATTTAAAAATGGGAGAGTGATAAATCTAAGTTCAGTTGACTAAATTAAATAATTTTATTATATTATTTTTTAATTTTTCACGATCCACGTGATCACGAACAATAAGGAAAATAAAACGTTGCTATCAAAAATGAAAAAAAGGGCTAGAATTCAAGAGAAAAGGGAGAAGTGAGAACAAAAACATTTATTTAACTAACGATAAAAACAGGTTCTATCCTAATATTTAGATATAATTACATTAGTAAAATTCATACTGATAACTTAGAAAAGGTATTTATTAAACTTGGATTATGGGAACTCCTCGGTGAAGAGAGATTCCTCCAAAAATAGGCGTATGCCGGTGAATGGGACGAGTACACGGTATTCTTTAGTAAAAGGCGAAAGAATAGTTCGCTTTGTACCCGACCTCCGGCTGCGTGGTTTGTTTAGTCTTACGGCTCCCCTTTTTATACTCCACTAGACTGCTGAAAATTTTGATTTTACCGATGTGGGATCTCGTTTTAATGGGCCGGAGTCTGTAATGGGCCTCCCCTCTCATCCATCACTTGTACTATCTGATTATTCATCCAAATATAAATAAATTTAAACGCACAATTTTAGTATTTAATTCAAATCTCATTTCTAAAATTACTTATGTAATTCAGTAGCGTTGAATGTGTATTAAATAGATAATTGAAAAAATAGTAAATAGAAATTTTTCTGAATTAGATAAATGGGGCTGGGTAGTGATTGTATTCTCAGATCCGGCATAATTTCTCGCCCCCACTTTTTTACAAATATATATTCTATTACAAATTATAATAAATCATTTTTTTATATATTTTATTTTATCTAACCATTACATTAATTTTTAATATTTGAAAAAATAATAAAATAATTTACAACCATATTTTTAATCATGTCATAATATTTGAAAAATAATCAAATTTTAAAACTCATCTTATGGATGGAATCCTTCTCCATCTTAACTAATAAACTAATTTACAACCATATTTTTAATCATACAATTAAAAAAATAAATAAAATTGCTATAACCTTCCATGTTCCCAAAGGGCTCTCAACTCCATGAAGTATGACCCTTCTTTTACTTGCCCTCTTTTTCATTAGATTCCCTTTTATTGGTGCTTTCAAATTTGACATACCATAATTCAAATAAGATATAAATAAGATACTTTATGTTGCATTTATGTTTTCCTATCTATGCAGTTGAATTTGAAGATAAAGATATTTTTATAATAACATTTTCCTTCGATCGATCACTTACCTTCTTATGAAGTGCCTGAAAAGTATTTTTAAGCAATTAGAAAGTCAATCCAAACATACCTTAAATACAAACACCAAATTCAACCATCATCGACCGACCAATCCAATCGCACTTCAAGTTCCGAATAGAAAAAGAAAGGCATCATATCATAATAACATGAAGGATAGTGAACCTCATTACTTTAAGAACTTAAAGAACAGAAGTTCAAAAAAGTTGGAGGTGTTTGTTTGCCTAAGAAACAGAGGAATCCTATCCTAGTGTCCACCGTTGTCAAACAATGCCTCTTCACAAAGAAAAAAACACACACACACACACACAGTGGACCGAAAACTCAGACCTCTTTTATTGCAGCATAAGAGACCATGTCATTGGAACAGACCTCTTGGAAATGGTCTCTACAGAAATTCCCGCCTAAATTCAAACAAATGGTAGATGTTGGATTCGATTCCGCGAATTACAACTAACCTGTTCTAAATAACTTGTTTAGCAGCGGCGATAACAGCCTCAACCGTGATACCGAACTCTTTGTAAATTTTCCCGGCTGGAGCACTTGCTCCGAAGCGGTCAATGCCGATTGCTTTTCCTTTGCTTCCGACGATCTTCTCCCATCCAAATGTTGTTCCAGCCTCAATACTCACTCTGGCAGAAACAGCAGCAGGCAAAACGCTTTCCTTGTATGCATCTGATTGCTCGTCAAAGAGCTCCCAGGAGACGAAGGAAACAAGTCGAACAGCCTTTCCTTCCTTTCTCAGTTCCTCTGCAGCTTTGGCGGCAATTTCAAGTTCAGAACCTGTTCCAATCAAGATAACATCGGGCTTGTTTCCTGAGGAATTGTCCGTGACAATGTATCCACCCTTTTCAACTCCTTCAATGGAAGTTCCAGGAAGATTGGGCAACTTTTGGCGAGAAAGGGCAAGAATTGAAGGTCTCT
Organism: Cucurbita ficifolia; assembly: GCA_033971965.1. NCBI lineage: Eukaryota > Viridiplantae > Streptophyta > Magnoliopsida > Cucurbitales > Cucurbitaceae > Cucurbita > Cucurbita ficifolia. Next base: position 189,798 of record CM066978.1, read on the forward strand.
TTCGGTTAAGTACTGCAACTTTGTATGCCCCAGCAGTCTCATTACCGTCAGCTGGTCGGAGCATCAATATGTTCGGCATAGCCCTGAAGCTTGCCAGATGTTCGATTGGCTGATGGGTCGGCCCATCTTCACCAAGACCGATTGAATCGTGAGTCATGACATAGATTACACCAGCTTGACTCAAGGCAGATATCCTAATGGCAGCTCTCATGTAATCTGTGAAAACAAAGAACGTAGCACAGTAAGGAATGAGTCCAGGACTGTGAAGGGCAATTCCGTTGCAGATGGCTCCCATTCCGTGCTCTCTAACACCAAATCGAAGATTACGCTCTTCAGGAGTGTCCTTTTGGAAGTTTCCGAACGATTTAAGCAGTGTCATGTTTGATGAAGCAAGGTCAGCACTTCCACCAAGGAAACCAGGGAGAACTTTAGCAAGGGCATTAAGGTTTTGCTGGGAAAGATTTCTAGTGGCATCAGCTGGGCTCTCCGGGGTGTACGTCTGCATAACACATCGAAAACACTCAGTCTTTAGGCAATAATAACGTACAATATAGTTTTTCATGAAGAAAAAAGTGAACTCTAACTACATGTCGTAATATGTCAGTTTAACAAGTAATAAACAGTCATGTTCGGGACGGGCTACTCACTGGCAGTGCTTTTTCCCAACCAGCTGCTGGTTCTCCATTAATAATAGACTTCAGTTCAGCAGCTTCCTCTGCGTAGTTCTTCTCATATTCGGCAAACTTAGTGTTCCATTCAGCTTCAAGAGCAGCTCCCTGGGGGATGTGACGGCTCCAGTGCCTATAGGATAAAACAAGGGTAGATCAATAATGAATTACCCCCTTTAAACTAAAAAAACCGATAGTTCATTTATCATCTGTATCCATACTTCTTAACATCCTCGGGCACGTGGAAAGGCTCGTACGGCCATTGAAGGTTCTGTCTCGTGGCGTCAACTTCCTTTGCACCCAGTGCGCTACCATGTACGCTGTAGGAATTAGCCTTGTTTGGAGATCCATAACCAATGGTTGTGGTCACCTACAACATTTTAAAGGTAAATTCAGCAGCACACCTAATTTCGTAGAAATTCATCACAACTCGGCAAAGCTAGTTCAGATTCACTTCCGTAAAGATTAAGATTAACTTTCCCATAAACTCCCTGATACTAGACTATGATATAACAGCTTAAATTTTACTTTCACATAATTTGAACTACGAGCAATATTACAGAGCTATGCGGGAAAACAAGAGCTCTGTGCATCAAAAGTTCTGAAGGGATTGCAAACCTTGATCAAAGTGGGTTTGTCTTTCACAGCTTTCGCTTCCCTAATGGCAGCACGAATCTCATCATAACCATTATTTCCATTTTTCACCCAGATAACATGCCACCCTAGACCCTCAAATCGTTTGTCAACACTCTCAGTGAATGCAATCTCCGTGTCGCCATCAATTGAGATGTGGTTGTCATCATAGAAAGCAATCAGCTTGCCTAGTCCCCAGTGCCCAGCAAGCGAACAAGCTTCATTGGCTATTCCCTCCATTTGGCAACCATCTCCCAGTACAACATATCTGCCAATTGAATAAAATGAGTAAAAAAGAATAATACAGCATCACAAAGTGTTCTTTATAATGGATCGAAGAAGTTTACTGATTAGCGTCAGATATCATACGTGTAATGGTCAACAATTTCATTATCGGGCTTGTTGAAACGAGCAGCTAAATGCTTCTCAGCAAGTGCCAAACCAACGGCATTTGCAACACCCTGTCCAAGAGGACCTTCACAAAAACAAAACAATTAACAATCAAACAAAAGCAACAACAGTGTCCAAACCTTACGTACTTCAACTTCAATACAAGAATCTAACCAGTCGTTACTTCAACTCCGGGCGTCTCGAAGTTCTCAGGGTGTCCAGGAGTTCTGCTTTCCCATTGACGGAAACTCTTCAAGTCTTCTTCCTAATCATTAACCAAATCTAAATTCATCAGTCACAGAGGATATAAATTGTCCCTTTACAGAGAAAAATGGATTAGTACACAGTTCAAATCAAATTGTATTCTTAAAACCCATACAATATTAATTTTTGTTATGAAATCTAACAAGCAAATTATTAAGTTTAGTTGAGCAGTAAATTTCAATCCAGAATTTAAACACACGCCTTTAGTACTATGCAACCAAGCTTAACCAACACTAAACCCACAACCTCAACCTAACTTGATGTTATAATCTTAACGACAGAAAAGTCACAGGTCGATATCTTGGGCCATATAACTTCCATAGCCAACAAACTTCTAAAAAAAAAGTAACACGTTTAAATTACACAAATGAGGAAAAAGAAAGATAAGACAAACATTCCAATATCATGACCAAATAGGACGCCATTGATAAGTAGTAAAAATCAGAACAAACCGAGAGATCCAATGGAAATCCGGAATCATAGGATTCAAACAACGCCAAAAAAGAAAAAGCAGATCAAACCCAAACAAAGCAACAGAACGAGAGAAGGGCAAACTCAGAAAAAGCTTACCTTAACACTATCATACCCAGCAAGGTGAAGCAAAGCATACTGCAGCATACATCCATGGCCAGCCGACAAGACGAATCGATCCCGATTGAACCAGTAAGGGTTCTTGGGATTATACTTCATAACCTCATCGTACAAAACATGGCCCATCGGAGCGCAACCCATCGGCAAGCCCGGGTGGCCCGAATTCGCCTTCTCCACAGCATCGATCGAGAGGAAACGGATCGTATTGACGGACTTCTCGATCAACGACGTCTCAGTGGTCTTATTGACCGTCTCAGCAACCGAAGCTCGAACCACTCCACGGAGGGACCGGCATGACCTGATCCGGCGAGATGATGCGGCGATGGCGGCGGAGTTGGTGGATTTGAGGCCGGAGAAACTGGGAAGAGAGCGAGAGGAAAGAGAAACGCGGTCGGCGGATGGATTTGAATCATGGTGAGAGGTGGCTCGGGGCAATAGCGCTTGAGAAAGGGCCGCAGAGGAAGTGGAAGCCATAGCTGAAGAAGGTTGAAGAATTCGAGACGCAGAGGGTGGTTTTGGTACTGATTTGCTGAGAAATGGCTTCCGGGTTTTTAATTTCGACGGAGAATTTTGAACTTTGGTTGTTGAACTTCCTCGTAGATGACGACAGGCGAACGAAGGTGAGAAATTCACCGTTGGATTATTCTATAAAAATACAATCTCAGCCGTTGATTGTCAGCTAGAAATCCACTACGTTTCAATTTATTAATTTATATATGGAAAAAAAAAATACAGGAATTTGATATGAAATTTTCTTTCTATTAAATATTAATTAAGCAAATGTTTGAGATACTTATTCGCTTATTATAATAATACTTTACAAACAAAATGAATGTAAATAAACCAATCATTTTTTCCTTCACAAAAAATAATTATAAAGTTACAAAATTTCTCTCTTTTTCGTTTTTTTTTATATATTTAATAATATTAGTAAATAACATTCATTAAATTTCGAATATTGTGTAATATTAAATTATATATTTAACTAATTTTTCAATTTAAAAATATTTGAAATATGATGGATTGCTCGGTACGAGATAAGAATCAAATAATCAACTTTTAAGATAATAATCGGTGTATTATCAACGACAATCGAAAATGTTTGTTTGAACTCCAACGACGCAAAGATCGTCTTAAGCGATGCAGGAAATAGGAGAGAGTAAAGAACTCTTGCTAGCTAAACGAAGTTAGAGACTGAAATTATATTTCTCGTCTCAACTCCGTCCAAACTTCTATGTCACGTTCTACTTCACTGCTTGTATAAATATTAGTGAGAGAAAGACTAAATTATAATATTCGATTTATTAAAAGATATGTTTAGTATTATATTATATTTTTAATTATGAAATATGGTTGAATTTATTTGGTTGTGTTATTGTTTTTTAATAAAAACTATATTAGAAAATTGAAATATTTTCCATTTAATATTTAATTAAAGGACTATTGCTTTAGCCGCCGCCGGTGTTCCATACAAAATTAGCAGCCAAATATTTATTTCTACTTTGTATCGGTATAATATTTTTTATCTAAAAAAGAACACTTTATTTTGTTTTTGGCCGAAATCATTGATTTCTCCGCTGAACATTTTAATTAAAAAAGTATAATTTAGAAACAAGGATAAAAAAAGTAAACCCACGGCCATGGTGACATTGACTGTATAAAGTTCTGACATTTATTAATTTTCATATGTTTTTAAATATTTATTTTAAAGATTAGTGTATTATAAAATCATAGCTACTTTAGGATTTTTAATGCTAATTTTCAATTAAGTGTTGATCTGAACAGTTAAAGTCTAAGTAAATTCAGATTAAACAATTTTTAATGGGTAAAAAAATGATTTTTTTTATTATATTATATTTTTCCAATTTTTATTTAAACTTATTATTTAAAAGGTGTCAAATATAGACAATTGTTATTAGAAAATTATTTTGTATCGAAAAATGCATTTTTTCCCCTATTTTGATTAAAATGGTCAACCTGCCTTATTTGAATCCCAGTAACGTATGTTAAATAATTTTCTTTTTCAATTTTTACATAAATCATTTTTTTTTCTCTCAAATATAATAATAATATAAATCGCCATTTGATCGAACAATATAAGAAATAATAATTTAATAACTCTCAAATATAAAGTTGAAGTATTTATATTTACTTTTCATAATAAACTGTCAAATGATTTTATTAAATAATTTTTTAAAAGAAAGTATATTATAAATTTGCTAAATATCATATTAATACGTGTGATTTAAATCTTATTTAACACATATTACAGGTATGTATCGGTCACTATTGAATTATATTTATTTTAATGTCCAATTCTTTCATTAGTAAAAATTATATTAATGTCAATATCTAATATTTTAATATAAAGGATAATGAAGCCAACTAATTTGACTCACCTAGAAATTATATATATTTGAATTTTTTTTTATAGTATACTTTTGATTGAAATAAGACTTTATGGTGGGTTGTTGGCATCAAATATAAGAAGTTTGGTGGGGAAATCCCATATGAAATATGCCCACTCTCTTATCATAGTTATTTTCTAAATTTTAAAAATTATTTTAACAAAATACCTTAAAATTACCATAATTTAGTAGTAATTAAGATTAAAAATTGAAATTAGTGCTTAAAAAAATTAATAAAAAATAAAATAGATGTCAAATATAAAATATTCGAGGGATTGGTGGGGAAGAGATGAAAGTTTGGACAAATATAAAATAATGGAGGGAGTTGGTAGGGAAAAGATGGGACCTACCTTGACTCTTTGAAATCATAGAGTATTCTTTTATTGATTTATTTTAATATCTAAAAACTACAAAATTATTATATTTAGAAAATGTAAATTATATTATTTGTTAAATCAATGGGCCTTGTGTATTTAGGATAGGAAGGCCCATGAACTTTGGCCCATGGGCCTTATGCCTTTAAGATAGGAAGGCCCATGGGCCTTTCCCTGCAATCCAATATCTTTTACTGAAACATTATTTTACACATCAAAATAAACAAATGGAATGTATATATTTCAATAAAAATTATTAATTGTCCGAATAGATCAAGAATTTCGCTTAATATATGTAGTAATGTATTTTTTTTATGTGGAGTTTATATAATTTATAAATTAATTAACCATGCAATAATAAATTAACACTTTTGAATATTTAATTAAAAAACATAAACTAAGAATCAAAACCAATATTTATAATTAGTATAGTTTATTATCGTGCAATTAGTTTAAAATGTTATATTATTAATATAAAAGTGGTTAAGTTATTGAATATTCAAAAAAAGTTTAAAATAATGATAATAATAATAAATCATCTACCCTCCCTTTTTTGGCGCTCACTCTCTAGTCTGAACTTAACGAACAAACAAATCCATAGTAAGGGGAAAACGGCCGAATGGCAGTGTGTTGAGGACAAGCGTCCATGGCTGCCGTGGTCAACTTCAATGCAAATCCAGTTGATTTCATTCAAAGCATCTGCCATGCATGGCGATCTTCAGTTTCAGCACTGGATTTCCTGCCTTTTTCCACTCGGATTCCAAAGCCTTATTTTCCCTTTTTCTCCATGATCGAGCAGTGGGAGCAATTTTTTTAGGGCGATGGAGTCAAAACCAGAGCTCAATGGGACCGTTTCTTCAGGCAACGGCGAACATCAGGTAATAATGTGGCCTCATCATGGTTTTCTTGCTTTGCTTTGGCTTTACTTCAATTTTCCCTTTTCATGATTTTGCCTCCAATGCCGCACATCGGTCAATTCATGCTATCATTGTCCATTTGTGCTCTCTATCCCTTTCTCTAAAAGTTCATTTTTATTCACAATAGGGTTTGCTTTTGACTGTTTGAGCTGGTGGATTGATTATCCATCTTTTGTTTTTTCTATTACAAAATGTTCGTGATACATTGATATAAACATGTTTTGATACATTGATATAAACATGTTTCTTTATTATTTTGTTTGAACAACGCATTTAGTCTATACTTTTTCTTTATTTGGGTAATGATTTAGTTCGTATCCAGACTAAGGCCCCCTGTATTTTTTGTTTTCAGTTTTTGAGAATCGTGTTTGATTCCTCATCGAGGTATTTAGTGCTGTTTTCACTTTTCTCAAAGAATTATTCGAATTCTTAGCCAAATTTTAAGAACAAAAACATTTTAAAAGGGAGATATGGAAGTGAAAGAAGTGATTCAAAAACTAAATGATTATCAAACATGGACTAAACTATTATCTCAAAAAATTTAGATTATTATCTCAGAAAGTTTAGGTGACGATTGGCGGTTGTTGTAATGATTAGGCCCTATTGTGAAAAATTCTACTAAATGTAACAAAGTTTCTTACCCGTGTTGATTGAAGAGCCAAATGTGTTTTCAGAGACTAAATGCCTTCCTAAGCCCACTTGATCATCACTTTATACAACAAAGTATTGATATAAGATTAAATTTACTACAACTTATTCGCTTAAGCTTATGGGTTCGATAGTGATTTAATATGAAAGCAAGTAGTACTATGTTTAAACACTTATACTCTCATTTCTCTTCAATTAATATGGATTGACAACCATTTCCTCGATCTTGTTCTAATTTTCAAATCCACAAGTGAGAGGAGTATTGGAGTATGGAGATAAAATTAAATTTATCATAGCCCATCGATTTAAATTTTTGGGTTTAGTGATGCTGAACAACTTCTTATCTCTTAGGACACTACAATACTAGATACATTTGCTTTCCCCTTTTTATTTTTTAACTTAGGATGACACCATTTGAACTGTTATCTTCATCAAAAGTCAAAGTTGCTACAGTCCATTAAACATATACTTTAATCTCTAATGCTTCATCAATGATAGCTATTAATATATATTTTATTTAGCTTTCATTTGATATTGAAATGGACTTTTATAAAAATTTAACAGTATCGAAAATGTTGCAAAAGGTGGCAGATGTTCATCAGTTGGAGAATGGCCAAGAAAGGTTTCAGAGTTCAGGCTCAGAAGAAGCTGCTTTGGCTGATCAAAATGACAAAACAACAGCAAAAGGAAGAAAAGTTGGTGGGTGGAATTGTGGGATGCTGCTGCTAGGTAAACAAAACTCGTTTATGTGGTCGTATTATAAAGAATTGAGAATCTCAACCCCATTTTCATTTCAAGTTCGGGATTTTCATTTTTCAAAAGGATAGTTTAATAACGTTTGATTTTCTCAATTGTTACCATTTTCAAGATGGAGCATATTATAAACTTAAAAAATTAAATTAGCATTTTGGTTACATCAACTTAAATATAGCTCAACTAGTTTCCGTGTATGCCCTCAACTAAGAGATCAGAGATCTCCTTGTCCCACATGTTTAAAGAGAAAACAAGATTTTGATTCTGCTTCGAGTTGTTTGGAAACATTCTCATTTCCAGTCTCCAATTTTAAGAACATATACGATGTTATGGAACAAGCACCAACTTTTATCTCCCCTCCAAATGCTTAGAAGTTGGTTTGGTAACTGTTGCAGTGAATCAAGGATTGATCACACTGGCATTTGCGGGAGTTGAAGTGAATTTGGTTCTGTTTTCAAAGTCAGTGCTGAGGCAAACCAATGCTGAAGCAGCAAATACATTCAGCAGATGGATGGGAACCACTTATTTCTTCTCTTTGTTGGGTGCATTTCTCAGCGACTCATACTTAGGAAGATATCTCACTTGTGTAATTTTTCAACTTGTCTTCATTGTTGTAAGTCAGCTTCTTCCCTTGTTATTCGGTTGCAAGACGATTTGATAACGACTAAATGCACATACATTTGCTTTCAATTTATAGAAATACTCTTGGTCAAATTCCAAGAACAAGGACGTATTGTAGATATCAGCTGACTGTAAGTTACTTCAAAAATTATTTTCTACTTTTTAGAAGGAAAAAGAAAAAAACATGAAAAATCATTCTACTGCTTATGTATACTTTTCTAGTAAAACTGTTCTCATGTCATCATGTGTGATCCATTTCTGAGAATAAGTTTCCTGTGGTTAATCATGAGTATGTAAAGGTTACCAAATAACTCTAAAAAACAAGTTAAAAAGTTGTTTGGCAGAATAAGCTACCTCACAATCTCCTCTCCTTATTTAATTTTTGAAACTTGAGGGATTTTTTGAAGCGGGCTGTCAAGGGCCTGCTTGTTGTACTTCGCTCGTGGCTCGCTCTGCTACTCCTTGGGTAGCCTTAGCTCACCTTAGAGTCGGAGAACTTCGATAGACAATTAAGGATTTTGTAAGTTTTTAATTTAGCTAAGGAATAGTCAACAAATTAGCTTAGAAAACTAAAAACAAATTCTTTATTAGGTGAGATTGAGGTTACATTTCTTAAGTAACCGGCAGCCTTACAAAGAACAATATTCTTGTTACTGAACTAACTTCATACTCTCTTTTTGCAGGGTCTGATAGCACTTTCCTTGTTAACCCATATATCTCTGCTCAAACCCAGTGGTTGTGGCAAAATAGGTCAATTATGTGACCCTCATGGCTTAACTGAACTCTCGATATTTTACATATCGATCTATCTAATCGCCTTAGGAAATGGAGCCCCCGAGCCTGCATTGGCTACATTTGGTGCAGAGCAGTTCGACGACAAAGATCCTAAGGAAAAGCGAGCCAAGAACTCGTTTTACAGCTACTTCTATGTGTCAATAAACATGGGGTGTTTGATTTCAGAGACAGTTTTGGTTTATATAGAGAACTTGGGGCATTGGATGGTGGGGTTTTGGATATGTGCTGTGTGTGGATTGCTTGCCTATCTGTTGTTATTGAGTGGAACTTCAAGATATAGACAGTCCAAACCTTGTGGAAATCCTATATCAAGATTCTCTCAAGTTGTAATGGCTTCCATGAAAAAGATGAATCTAAAAATGCCCTCAAATGGAGAAGGTCTTTATGAAGGACTAGAGGGGAAAGAGGGTGCAAGAAGAATGCTTCACACTGAAGGCTTCAAGTAAGTGGGTCTTCTTTTTTCTTTCTTTTTTTCTTTTTTTCTTCGTGTGATATAATTAAAAAAGGTTTTAGATAAAAATGAATGTCAACTTTAAGTGATAACTTTCTGACACTGATGTGTTTTTATCATTTTTGTAATTGTAATCCAAGTAAAATGATTTTGCTAAAATTATTCTTAGTTATATTTTCTAAAAACACATTACACTTCTATAAAGTTTTATTATTAACCTGTGAAGATATTGAACAGCTATATATATATGTGTGTGTGTGTGTGTGTATGTATTTAATATATATATTTTTATATTCTAAAAATGGGGGTAGGTGTGATATGACTGAAGCCTCAATAATCAAGATGCTGACCTGAAACTTTTTGGTAGATGAACATTTTTCCTTTTTTTTTCTCTTTTTTTTTTTTTTTTGAATAATGCAGATTTTTGGACAGAGCAGCCATTCTTACAGAAGAGGAGATAAACTTGATATGCAACCAAGGCCAAACTGCAAATCCATGGCAACTTTGCACTGTCAGTCGGGTTGAGGAAGTGAAATGCGTTTTGAGGCTTCTTCCAGTCTGGTTATGCACTATTTTCTCCTCTGTTGTGTTCATTCAAATGCTCTCTCTTTTTGTTGAACAAGGAGCTGCCATGGACACCCACGTTGTGTCAAACTTCCATATACCTCCAGCCAGCATGACCGCCTTCGACATTGTAAGCACGACCATGTTCATCATGCTTTACGACAGGCTCCTTGTTCCTTTATACATCAGAATTGCAAAACGAAAGCCAAAACCACCAAATGAGCTACAAAGGATTGGGATCGGCCTAGCCATTACAGTAGTAGCACTTGTAATTGCAGGCTTAGTCGAGCAAAAACGGTTGAAGTATGCAAGTGTTACTGGTAAAGAAACTAGTTCTTTGAGTATTTTCTGGCAAACGCCACAATATGTACTCGTGGGGGTCTCCGAAGCATTTGTCTACGTAGCTCAGATGGATTTTTTCACATCACAAATACCAGACGGATTGAAAAGCTTGGGAATGGGACTTTCCATGTCTTCATCAGCAATGGGGAGTTATCTTGCAAGCCTGATTTTAACTACTGTAATGGCTATCACAAAAACTAATGGTAAGCCCGGTTGGGTTCCCCCGAACCTGAACGACGGTCATTTGGACCGGTTTTTCTTTCTATCAGCCACTCTGACCGCTCTCAACTTGGCCTTGTACCTTGTCTGTGCCAAAAGGTATAAAGGTTCTATAATAGAGAAGCAAGATGAAGACCTAGAAGAGGAGTTTGATAGTGAGTTCAAGTAAGAATCCTTTTTAGACAGGAAAATTTCAGGGAACAAAGACTGTTGAGACACAGCATGGATTTTATCATCTTTGATAAGGAGGTTTGGCAATAAAACAATTTCCAGTTTTAAATATTGCTCGAATACGAAGATTGAACCTCCAACCATTCTAAATAAAACTCATATATTTCTACTATTCTAATCTTCAAGAACTGATTGGGATGACTCAGAAGGACGATTTTCAATTTTTATTCCATATACATTGCTCAAAAGAAACCCGAGCTTAAAATGATCAAATTATAGTTACTACTCTCAAGTTCTTCCATGGTTCCTTCAACTTTTGAAAACCACATTGCCTAGAGTACATATAAAATCTTAGCTCATCACTCAGCACTTCACTGTGATTAAGAAACATTACCAAGAAACCAACTGGATGAAGTACAAGAGTCTTTCTTTTTTCACTTTGCTATCTTAGCTGTGAGTTCTCTTACCAACTTAGCAGCAACCATGGCTGTCATCCCATCGACGGTGTCTCGCTGAGGGTTGAACTCAACGACATCGGCGCCCACAATATCCCCTTTGAGATTGTGAATGATGTTCAGAACGTCGCGGAAAGACAAACCTCCTAGCTCAATATGAGACACTCCAGGAGCGAATGCTGGATCGAGGGAGTCCACATCTATTGAAACGTAAACACCCTTTACGCCCTCTCCCAATTTCTGCATATCATATGATACAGTAGAGTTAGGAAAGCAGACAATAACTAGCAAGGATCATAGAAGAAATACAGTACCAAATTTTCCAAATATTCGCGATCTCTTGAAAAGGTTCGCATTTCATATAGCTCCACTCCAAATCTTTTGCACTGCGCTCTTCCTTCTTGTGATATTGATCTTATACCAACCTGACATGAAAAACCATTACTCAAGTTCAGTAGAACATCAGATTATTGATATACGAGTGGCAACAAGATTTTGATTCATACATATGAGATTCAGAGGAAAGAAAGTTACCTGCAAAAGTCGCCTGGCATACCCACCTTCCATAATTCGTGCAAAAGAAGAAGCATGTGAAAAATAGTTTCCTTCATAAGCATCATAATTATCAGGATGGGCATCTAGATGAAGGATATCAACTTGACCCCCAAGCTTCTCAGAAACAGCTCTGACAACGGGGTAAGATATGGAGTGGTCGCCTCCTAAAACCAATGGACGCAGTGGATCTTAATGGTAGTCTAAATGTTGATCCAGAAACTACAGTAGACACTAGTAGACACTAGAACAGTCAAAACATTTTGGACATATATTTTAAATCATTAATTTTCTACCAAGTCCAATGAGAAAAATGATGAATTAAAAGAAAAATAAGTTCGGGAGTAACTCACCTCTTCCATGACCAGCTTTACAGAGTCGCTCACAACTTTCATCAATCTTTCATCATCTACACCACAGTCCCTGATTTCTTGGACAGGGACATCACCAACATCAGTTAGCACCCTGGGGTCAGTAAGTTCTTTCCCTGCATCACAAAAGCATTGTTTTTCACTTCCCATGTATATTGCCAACGGATTTCATAATTTGAGCTAACATAGAACTTTGTTGTCTTGTCATGTAGCCCAACTTGCAGGTAAATGAATGTCCAGACAACACAATACACATTGAAAATCCCCTAGGTTTCACAATTAGCTTAGAATGTTCTAATATATTTTATTTTCATGATTTCCCCACATGTGATCATTCATGGCTAATTTCAAAATCTTAAATACAAGACTACAAAACAGATTATGATTTACCATCTTGAAGATAGAAAATATGATCCGATGTCAATTTCAAGCGAGAACAAAGGATTAAGCTACTATTGCTATTCTATATTAAGAAAGTAACTGTCCAAGCCTACCGCTAGCAGATATTGTCATCTTTGGACTTTTCCTTTCGAGCTTCCCCTCAAGGTTTTTAAAACACGTCTGCTAGAGAGAGAGAGTTTTGACACTCGTATAAGGAATGCTTTGTCTCCTCTCCATCTCCAACCAATGAGGGATCTCACAATCCACCCCCTTGGGGGCCAGCGTCCTCGCTGGCACACCACCTAGTGTCTGACTCTTATACCATTTGTAAGAGCTCAAGCCCACCGCTAACAGATATTGTCTCCTTTAGGCTTTTCCTTTCGAGTTCCCCTCAAGGTTAAAGAATAAACCAACTTGATTGATATTCCTTATTAAACAAATACTAAGTTAATTTCAGAGGCAACAGAAGAATACCTTCTTCTGTAGTTGGATTTGTGCTCCCGCACCAGATGGCTTCCTTGATCCGAGGAGGTGCAAATGCTGGGCCTTAGTTATGTGTTAAAATATCATCACTAGCCAGTCAAATAATTGTATGAGCCTAGGCCCATTGTATATTTATCTTAGTAGATATTTTAGAATAAAGATACCTAGAGATTTTAGGGAGAGATCTAGATATTTTAGGAAAAAAATTTAGATTTGTTAGGTCTAGATGGCGTATTTTATAGTATAAATACCCCTCCACCCTACCTAGTTTTTCATCCCAAGAAATCCCAAGCAATACAAAGTAGTAGTTTCTACAGAGTGTTTTGTAAATCTCTTCTCGATTGGTCTTAATAAAGTGTGCGAGTGTTTCCCACATAGAGTTGTGTTCAACATTATGTCCCAAAGGAACTCCAAGAAGAGAAGCTGATGCTACAGCACCTCCTAAAGCACGCACCAGCTCACCCTAGGAAAAGAACTCCAAAACCTTAATAAACTTACCAAATTTACTGAAGAAAAATGTTGGGTGGCTTAATAAATTTACAGTTCAACTTCTAAACAAACATTTCTCTACTTAGTTTAATAAATTTGCTATTAACAATCAAACATTTCTAATCAGTTTGATTAAGTTATCTATAATAAAAATATCAGAGAAAAGAATAATGTTGTTTAAAGCAGCAAACCTTGAGCTTTGCTCTCTCGCGAATGAGTGTTAGAGATGCTTCAATAACACGATTTTGACCCTTCTCAATCAATGAGGTGGGAATGTTTGCAGAATTTAGTTTCTGAAAGTAATGAATTCCTCTCCGTCCTAAAACTGACATTTCTGTAAAATCAAAAGGGTATATATGAATTAAACGCAAGAGATCAGGGAAAAAGATAAAAACAGCAATCATTTCGTCATTATCTTTGCACGTTTCATCAGAATTGAAGCAGAATCATGAAATGAAAATGGAAATGGAGAAGGAGAGAAAGGGTATCGGAAACTTACTGATGAAGGGCGAGGGAGTCGATGGAGCGGAGGGAAAAATGTACGAATGAATGAATGAATGCACAGACTGAGAGTGGGCCAATCAGCACAGTGGAAGAGCGCGCTTTCCAATTGCCTCCCCGTGACAGTTACAAGGCGGCAAATAAAATAACAATTCTTTTCTTAACATCTAAGAATTTTAAACAATATTATTATTTTTTTCTTTTCTTTCTGTAGAGTATTTATTAGTCTTTTCTTTATAAATTAAAAGAATATATTTATATTATTTTTCTTACGAAAATTAAAATTAGGACTAAATTTCATATTGGCGTTAAACCTTTTGGGATCGTAGAGTCGTGCGCTCAAAATGGAACAAATTTTAAAGTTTAGGGACCAAAGTAAGAGTGGATGGAATTCCACAAAATTCGTTAGGTCAGGTGCTTATGGCAGCTACCGGTGTGTTACTGAACCGTCAAGACGTGGATGTCGCAGAGGGGTGGCAACTTTTGCGAGAACTCCCTTCGGCTGGTGCAACTTTTGTGTATTGACAGGAAGTAGCTTCTTTCCAGTTTCATTCACCAGTAAGGGAATATGGCCATGGCCGCACAGGCATTGCCTTGCTTGCCCCTTTCACAAGCTTCGGATAACACCTGGCTTGACGATTCTCATCTCAAAAGAGAATAGATGCGTGGCCGTATATAAAAGTCTAGAGATAGATTTTCTTTTTCCATAGAGAACTTGAAAAAGAGAGATTTTATAAAAAGAACTTTAGAGAGAGACATTTAGAAAGAGCTAGTTAGTATTGGAGGTATAAGATTCAAGCATCTGAGAACACATGAGCTAGTTAGTTAGACAATTGAAATCAAAAAGCATCCTCAAGTTACTCACAGCTCTTAGGAAAGTCTTCAAACACCAACCATGTTCGTCTAGACGGTTGAGCTAATTGGTTAGCCAGTGTGAATCAAAAAACGTCGTCAAGATACTCACGCTTCTTAGGAATGTCTTCAAACAACAACCATGTTCGTCTAGAAGGTTGAGCTAGTTGGTTAGACAATGGGAATCCAAAAGCTTTCTTAAGTTACTCACAGTTCTTAGGAAATCCTTCAAACAGCAACCATGTTTGTCCCAAGGCTTCAGATCCATGAATTGGAGGTTCCATCCTCTGTATTCAGAACTTGGAAAAGCATAAACCCAAGTTAGTGCAATTTGAAGATATACAGCCATGAATTTGAATTGTTAATAAATTATATGAATTACATTTTCTAAGTATAAATGGAAGAGGTTATGTAACCCAAAAATATCATCCATTTCATATTTAAAAGAATCCAAGAAAAGACCCATGGAAAGTCCAGCTTTCCAATAATTGAACATGGTTATTAGGCCTTTAATCTTGTTCAAAAGGGGAAGAGAAGCCCTATACATGAGAGCCCCAATCCCCTCCACAACAACCACAGCCAATGCAGCAGATAGAACATCCCAGTCACCTGTTTGACCAATAACAGTTGCAAATGCAGTTGCACTGTAAAACCCGACCAAGAAGAAGAGTATCTTCAATGGAAGATTTTTCCTCAACTCGTTAATTCTCGCATTCAACTTGGTTTGAATAGCTGAAATAATCCGTGTCAGTCTCGTTCTGCCATTCGAGCTATTTGAACGAGGATCAAATGGACTCTCTTCCACACTGCTCCTAATGGATAAGGCCATCTTCCTGTACCACAAGGAATAATAACAAATTACAAACATAGACTAATCGTACAACGACGATTCTTTTCAATCGTTAAAGATAGCTTAAAAGTTTACGCCTGTGAAGGCTATGAGAATATTTGCTCGACATCATGCCATCCTGTTGTCTTTCACATATGACATATCACTGTTTCCCTTTGAGGTGCATCCTTAAGTTTACAATCATTATTTCCCTTATGTTGCCAAGGGCCCAAGAGAAATTTTATCATAGGCTTTGCAATGAACTTATGAAGTTCAAGTGTTCTACCAAGTATGGAAACTATTGTGTACAATTTGTATAGTACAATAATCAAGAGATGCAGGCAAGACAGAAAACAAGCTGCTTGACTGACTTTATAATTTGCATTTCTTGAACAAATTCAACATTTTGATGCTCGTAGCGCCATAAAAGAACAGCAT
Organism: Cucurbita ficifolia; assembly: GCA_033971965.1. Lineage (NCBI taxonomy): Eukaryota > Viridiplantae > Streptophyta > Magnoliopsida > Cucurbitales > Cucurbitaceae > Cucurbita > Cucurbita ficifolia. The sequence continues at coordinate 205,958 of CM066978.1, forward strand.
AACTAACCTAACATGGTCCCTAGCAATTACAGCTACCTTAAGTAACTTACTTGAAGTTCTGTAATGGTTTTTTGTCGAGTTACCCACTTCGGAGTAGGGAAATGGGTTAGTACGAATATATAAATGTGAAACGTGGTGGCGGGCGTAGGCGTGTGGAGACTAGAGGTGGACGGCGCAGGAGCAGGAACGTGGCGTGGAGCGTACGAACGGCCAAAGGAGGGGCGTGGGTGAAGAGGTAGTGATAAAGAAGGGAAAATGGTGGTAAGGGAGGGGCGAAAAGAAGTAGTGAGGCGAGAGAAGTGTTATCGGAAAGGAAAGTACGCGACAAAGTGAGGAATGGGGGGGGAACTCAGGAGATGGGGAAAGGAGGGGAGAAAGAAGGGAAAAAGAAGGGGAAAAGGGGAGGGAAGAAAAGGAAGGAATAAGGTGGAAAAAGAAAAGACGAAGAGAAAGAAAAGGGAAGAAAAGGGGAAAAAAGGAGGGGGGAAGGGGAAGAGGAGAGGAGAAGGAGAGGGAAGGAAAAGGAAAGGGGAAAAGGGGGGGGGAGGGGAGAAAGCAGAAACCGGTTAGAAAGAAGGAGAGAGGGAAAAAATAAAAGAGGAGGAAGAAAAAAGGAAAAGAGAAAGAGAAGAAAAGAAAAAAAAAGGGAGAAGGGAAGGGGGGGAAAGGATGGGGAGGAAAGCTGAGAGATGGGGAGGGGGGAAAAAGGAAGGAAAGGAGGGGGAGAAAAAGTAGAAGAAAGGGGGAGGGGGGAGGGAAAAAAAAAGGGGGGAAAAGGGGAGGAGGAAAGAAAAAAAGAGAAAGGGAGGAGAGGGGGGGAAAGAGAAAAGGAAGAGGGGGGGAGGGGAAAGGAAAGAAAGGGCTAGGGGGAAGGGGGAAAAGGAAGGGGGGGAGGGGAGAAGGGAGGGGGGAAAGGAAAGAGAGGGAAGAAAGGGAGGAGAAAGGAAAGAAAGAGAAGAATGAGGAGGGGAAAGACAGGAGGAGGGGGGGGGAGAGGGGGGGGAAGGGAGAAAAAAAAAGGGGAAAGGGGGGAAAAAAAGGGGGGGAGAAGAAAGAAGAGGAAGAAGGGGGGGGGGCAGGGGGGTCTACATAAATTTAAGACTAATTTTCTCAGAGACAGCCCCAGGCTGGGATGGAAAACTGCAAACGAACAATAATATCTCTCATTTTATTATGTTATTCTTGTACTTCATCATCATACTTAATTTAGAGATAGGATTCCACTTAAGCAGGAGGATTCTGTTAACAACCGGGGTAAGAAATATATACATTACCTTATTAGAAGCAGCTGTCTATCTGATTCGGATGAGATGAAGTCCTCATTTTCTTGGTGGGCTGTATATAAGTTTGGTTTTTCTGTTTCAAGTGCATTAGGTAGTCTCATCAATTCTCGACGCATCCCACTCGCACTGGCAGTTCCAGTTTGCTCCTTTCCAGCTCCTACTACTTTCTTAACATTTCCAACCTAGTAAAGTAACAAAATAAAAAATAAATGCATAAGAGAAGCTCTGTTCAAACTATTTAGAAGAAATGGACATATTACTTGAATATTTGAGTCTTTATAATGGCTTTGGACGAAGAATTTCTTAACATATTTGAAAATAAACTTCAGTGGTATGACGGTAGGACCACAAGAAGCACATCAATAACTATATGGAAAAAACAAGGATTGCAAACTTGTTTATTACTTTATTTTATCTGTCGATGCAAAAGAAAAGAAGGTCAGACAAGTAATACCTGCATCCTAGCTGTACTCGTCCATCTCCTTCGTTTCTCAAGTTCAGCATGATCAATACCATACCAAGAAGGATCTCTAGCTGCCACAGCAATAGCTTTGTCCAATTCGTCCACCTTCCTATCAAGAAAGCAGACTTTCAGAGAAAGCTTATGTTACTAGACAAAACTAGAAGCACCTGTAGCAACATATTGAATCATGTACAATGCTTAGTCACACATTGAAACCCCAGAACAAAAGATATCCAAATAATTTTATTAATGTATTAAGTTGCACAACAGATAAAAGAAGCAGACAACATGGTTTAGAAATTGAGAACTTACCTGCCATTCAATACTCTCACAGGAAGCGAGCAACTCTTTTGTTTGTTGTGCTCTCTCTCCTGGATCAGAAGATATCCTTTCCCATTGGTGAAAGCTGGATTGCACTTTATCGATCTGATAGAGATAAAAAAAATCACATTATAAAAAATACACATGTAGCCAAAAAAAGTGGTAGAAAACCAACATTGACTTAAAAAACATGTAATTCACAAATAAATTATCTGCGACCAAAAATAATTACTAGAGAAGCAAAGGTCTGAAAGATCAAATCGTCTGTTCGAGCACCAATGTAAATAAACACTTAGTGGATGTCAGAACAAAGTCAGAGAACTTCCAACATTAGCTTTTTCTTTTAGGATTTCATAATTTGGAGACAAGAAACCGGATCATGCAGATCTGTCAATACTTTTTTTTTGAGGAATTCATAATACTTTCATCTGGAACTATTAATAATCATTAATCAATATTTGATCTAGAAATGTAGAACAGGCTTAACAATGAGGCATTTGATTGTTTTCTAGAATAAGACATAATCAGACCTTCAAACAATATCCTTCATGTAGTCTAACGTAACTAATGCCTGCTGTTCAAGGAATGCTGGGTATTGGGATGCCATGTTCGTCTATTCACACAGAATATTTGTGTTGACAGAAATACTGATCAGATTTTGGAGATAAGAAAAATCTGATCAGGATCTACACGATGTCAGGTAGTGAAAGGAGAAAGTTCCATTTACAGCAATCATATTTGTTCTCTACCGAAATATTCCAAACACTGACAGTTGCTACAAGCGTTGTGATTTAATGTGCATTCCAGTCTCCACATTGTTTGCGCATTCTAGTTCTAGTTATATTTGTATTTTGACATTTTTGTATGAGAATTTTCATCATGTCTCGTTTGTTGATATTGGTTCATTTTGCAGCAAGCGAATATAGCTTCAAATTTTATCGCTATTTCCACTCTCCAATCTCCCTGTTCTAATTCACACTCTTTTTCTTTTAACAACCAATTCAAAATTGCAGAAAAAAAGAACATACATCAAAGAAGCTTGATATAAATAAGTCGGTGAGCATAATTCAAGCACCGTAGGTAATCATAACAGGATGCAAGCAACCAACTTACAGATTCTTGAATCTCGTCTTTTACAACATAGAACGGATCTTGAGCCGATGGCATGTTCAACTGCAATAAATAATAGCTAATAAAATGACTTCCAGAAATCAATACTCCGTTCACAGTCAGCAGAATGAAAGAATAACCGAACTCACACCCTCAAAACATCTTAGTTTCACTCTCGATAGCGCATAAAATAGAATTTACGCGCGCGAATTTGTTTCACTCCAATTCAAACAAAAAGTTAGCAGAAAAAAAACTCCATTACATGCTGAGATCATCAATTGGAAATTAGCAGAAAAAATCCCCTTCCCATCACTACGCCAGATCTAGAATTGGAGCTTATCGATTAATGCAAAACAAAGACGAACCAAGAAGGAGAAAGTGATCGAGAATCGGCGTGAAAATGATAACGAGAAAAATGAGAGCCAAACCTGAGAATGAGGGCGGTGGAGAGTATAGATCTGATGAAGAAATAGCTGAATCCTTGCTGGTGAAGGGAGAGCGCAACGACCTGTGGAGAGGATTCGAAGAGAGAGAAACTCTTCTCGTTTCTCTCCAAATCTAAATACTTTTCCAATTTCAATATTTTTCTATTTTTAAAAAATACATTTAAAGTTCTATTCGTATTTATTAAGAAATAATTTTGGATATTAAAATTAAATATTTGGACTATAAATAATTCGATCGAATTTACGGAAGCTATTGAAGCGGGCGGGAACTGGAGCTTATACTTCTCTGAACATGGCGGCAACGACGGGAACAGCCCCAAAGAAGGACGAGTTCGACGGAATGACAACATACGACGACGATAACGAGCACGAATCCAAGGAGAGGGTAATCCGTAAGTGCTTCCTTCAAGAATTGAAGCTCGTTAAGTTCATTCTCGACTACATCGTTTCCAATGAACGCGTCTCCGGCATCTCATCCGTCCACAAGATCCGATCCATTGTAATCTTTTCCGAAACTCTTTTTCCATTTGTTTCAAGATCGCATATCTCATTTGTGGATTGGAAACTTTTAGTGGATTGGTGCCTGTTTAGCTCATATCTCTGGTCTAATTAACTTTCATTTTGTTAACTAGACTACTTATTTGATTAAGGTGAAAGTTGTAACTAATTTTTTTCGTGGAAGTTAAAAGACCAGTTGCTTTTGAGTTCGTAATTTAATCCGTCTGTGGAGATTAAGAGATCTATCGAAATGAGAATAAAATTATTGGTTTATTCGAGATATTTCAAAATTTTGGTAATATTGATTGAAAACCAGTTGCAATCTAGTCAGCGAGGTGGATAGGGTTTCTAGTAGAGATGTGTACTGGCCTCCTTGTTTCCTTTCTGAAGTGTTTCCTTGCTTACATTTGAAATTGAAACTAGTCTCAATTTTTTTGCAATGCATATTTCTTGATATCCTGAAAATTATATTCTCATTGTCCATAAGAATGCAAAATAGAAGTCCTATTAATGCTGTTGAGATGTCTGACGTCTGTCAAAACTCCATCAGCTTGGACGATGAAGGCACTGAAGTTCCTGAAATTATAGAAGAGATTATTGAGATGTTGCTCACTGGATTGAATGATACGGTATGTCAAAAGGCCGAGATCTTGATAGCATGATTTTAGTCAAGTAGCCTACTGATGGAAACTTGGATAGTTTTCTATATGCTCTCGCTTCTCTTTTCTTGATAACCTAACCTGATTTAAGTGTACCACGTACCTTGGGCCTTACCTTTGGGAACAGTATTAAGTTGGCTTTGAATCTCTTCATTTTTATCCCCATATTGGAAGTTAATTGAGTCGAGCCATTTCTGATGCGACTCAAAGTAACTCATATTTTGTCCTCTAAACTTATATTAGGGCTTTGATGTGCTTTTATTTTATTGTAGAGTTAGGCTGTTATGTTTATGAATGAGCCCCTAAACTTAGAGGTTTGATGATGAGTAATAGTTATCAATTTTAGTCTTTGTTGATACCAATTTCTGCTCTATCATCTTTAAGTTTCCAAATTCTAGTAATCAGGATGCATAAAACTCCAGATATGTAAGGCATAAGGAACGAATATGCTCAAAGTAAGGCATGAGGAACGAACATGACTATGTAAGGCATGAGGAACAAACATTATCTACTTACCAAAAGTGCTATTCTGTTCAGATGTGACCCTAACTTATTTTTGGAGGTTTTAAGGACTAGCCTTTCAGGCGTTTATCATGTCAATGATGGGTAATTCATATTCATAGAATTTCATTGCAGTTTTGTGCCACCCTGCATCATGGTTAAATATCTAGGTTTTACAAAATTCCTTTAATGTTATTAAATGTGGCATGTTAACCCAGGATTCTGTAGTTCGATGGTCAGCTGCAAAGGGTCTTACATCTACGCATTCAGAGGAGGTTTTGTCTTCCATATTGGAACTATTTTCTCCAGGGGAGGTACATTTTATGTGCATTATTTCTTGTAACCCCCTTCCCCTCCCCCATCCCTACTTGCAATGAAACCAAATTATATTGACGTTTTGTCAAAATTTCTGGAGCTGAATGTGTTAGTTATGATCTGACTATTTTATAGATATTGAGGTGGCATGGTTCTGTTCTGTTATGTTAGTGAGAATCTGGTAAAACCGTAAAAGAACATAGGATTTAGAAAATGTTTAATTTCTTTAATTGCCTTTGTTCAAGAATTGTTCTAGGAATTACCTGATAGGCGTTGATTAACATATAATGTGCTTGTGCAAAATTTGAAGTTGATGGATTGAGAAATTTGTTGAAAGAAGATTAATTCCATTTTGGCTGTTCTTTCCCTAGTCATAATACTTTTGCTCATTCTTGATTTCGTTGATGTTTTAACCAGAAGATCTTTGATTTTTCTACGCTCAATTGTTTAAAGTTGAGATCATAGTTGTCTATAGACAATTCATTTTTTAGGTTATTGGCACTTATAAGTCTTAGAATTGAGGGATATTTCCCACTCTTCAACCCTTGTGGTTGATAAGCATCGAAGACAGAATTTTATTGTCAAAATGTGTTTGCAATCGTTACTCATAAAATGAGAAGCTCACTTTCTCTTTAGCAGTAAACCCTCTGACGTGTTTTCTCAGTTTTGTTGGGTTGTTTTAATGGCTTATTACTCATGGTTTGCATGTTTCAGGATAAGGGCTTGAGAGAACGGGCTGCAGATGTCCTTTCTGCCCCTGTAAAATATGTAACGGTCCAAGCCTACTGCTAGCAGATATTGTCCTCTTTAGACTTGTCCTTTCGGGCTTTCCCTTAAAGTTTTTAAAACGCGTGTGCTAGGGAGAGGTTTCTACACCCTTATAAAGAATGTTCGGTTCTCCTCCCCTCCTGAAAATTTTGCCAGCTATACTATAGACAAGTTAATTTCTTACACTCTCTCATCTGATTTGTGCATGCGCTATGGTGCAACCTTGGCAGTGGGTGAAGTTGTTTCATCATTACATCAACGTGGACATATTATTTCCTCTGGTTCGTACAATTTCTTCCCTCCCTTGCTAAATAAAGTATTCCATGTTAAAGCTTTATACCTTGAATCAAATGCATAGCTTTATGTTTTGGCCACTCTATCCACTCTTCCCTCTGAGATTTGATTTTTCCCATCCATGTAAACACTAGCTCAAATTAGCTTATCCAATTGCATCTTATATTCTATAGTTCCCCATTTAAGATATAACTGGTCAGTTCAAGTGTTCCAAGTTCATAACTATTGATGATAATTTCCAACTACTCGAAAGTTGTGTAGCTGGGCGTGTTGGAGGATTTAGAGAGGGATTTTTGGAGAAGTTTAAAAGTTTTGTACACTTCAATGCTTCCCTTGTGTTCATAATACCAAGTTATAATGCGACTTCATTTTTCTTTTTAACACAAACAATTGGAGCTCTTTCATAATTCGTTTTTGGTGGCTCCTTTATGTGATCTTGGCCAATGTTTTTGTGGTCACCTTTTGCACTCTTCTTTCTCTTAATGAAAGCAGGGTTACATTGAATGAAAAATTATGTCCAACTGTTGTTTTCAGATATACATAAACGTGTTGCTGGCGTTGTTCCTGCCATTGAAACGGCACGGCTATATCGTTGAAAGGGTGGAGAGATAATGCATGCAGCTGGCTCTCGTTTCATTCGGTGTATTTCTCTATCTCATTTGCCGTTGCTGGAAGAGACAAAGCGAACGTTGCTTGATGCTCGTAATGAGAACTTGAGACATCCTAATTAACAGATTCAGGTGATTGGTTTATAATTTGCGAAATGCTTGCTCATTTCTACATATCTATGATTATTTTATTTTGTGAACGGTTTATTTGATTTGTTGAGGATGGTTAGGAGAGAGTCCCATATTAGCTAATTTAGGGGATGATCATGGGTTTATAAGTTAGGAATACATCTTCAATGGTATGAGACCTTTTGGAGAAACCAAAAGCAAAACTGTGAGAGCTTAGGCTCAAAGTGGACAATATTGTACCATTGTGGAGAGTCGTGGTTCCTAACATAGTGTCAGAGTCATGCCCTTAACTTAGTCATGTCAATATAATCCTCAAATGTCGAACAAAGAAGTTGTGAGCCTCGAAAGTATAATCAAAAGTGACTCAAGTGTCCGAACAAGGGTGTACTTTGTTCAAGGACTCCAAAGGAGTCGAGCTTCGATTAAGGGGAGGTTGTTCGAGGGCTCCATAGACCTCGGGGGAAGCTCTATAGTGTACTTTGTTCGAGAAGAGGATGGTTGAAGATGGTTGGGAGGGAGTCCCACATTGGCTAATTTAGAGAATGACCATGGGTTTATAAGTAAGTAATACATCTACATTGTTATGAGGTCTTTTGGTGAATCAAGCAAAACCATGAGAGCTTATGCTTATAAGTAAGGAATACATCTACATTGTTACGAGGTCTTTTGGTGAATCAAAGCAAAACCATGAGAGCTTATGCTTTTAAGTAAGGAATACATCTACATTGTTACGAGGTCTTTTGGTGAATCAAAGCAAAACCATGAGAGCTTATGCTTATAAGTAAGGAATACATCTACATTGTTACGAGGTCTTTTGGTGAATCAAAGCAAAACCATGAGAGCTTATGCTTATAAGTAAGGAATACATATACATTGTTACGAGGTCTTTTGGTGAATCAAAGCAAAACCATGAGAGCTTAGGCTCAAAGTGGACAATATTGTACCATTATAGAGAGTCGTGGTTCCTAACATAGTATCAGAGTCATGCCCTTAACTTAGCCATGTCAATATAATCCTCAAATGTCGAACAAAGAAGTTGTGAGTGGGATATACCAAGTAGATCAATTTTAAAAGTTTAAGAATCAAATACACCTCAATTTAAAAGATTAGATGAATTATTATAATATCCCACGATTCTTTCATAAGATTAATCAATCAAGCTAATAAATGGGTAGGTTGGGTTTTTGTTGGGCAACACGAAAAGATGAGAGGGAATCAACAGCCCTTTTCAAGTTGATGACATTTAGAGAGTGGCACTTTACACTAGAAGATAACACCCACTTCCAATTTTTTTTCTTTCAATGGATCATATAATATGAATATTTCCAAAATTGAGGCCCCAAAAAGCAAAATTGACCCAGGGATTGTTGAAGATAAGAGTGCCATCACAATAATATTTTTTAATAAACATTTTTGGTGGGAAACTTTCATCTCTCTCCATGATATATATTCTCCCTTAAAGCAGAAAGAGCACAAATCTCTCCCTTCTCCTCTCAGCTTTCTGCATTTCACAAAGAATCATAACTTGTAAACAAAACAAAAAAATGAACTAGAAGAGGCAAAGTTTTGATTTTATTTACCCATGGCTCTTCTGCAAACTGAGAGGAGAACAACAAGGATGGCGAGACCGGCAACGACGCCGATGATGATCGCGATGGTCTTTCCCGCTTGGTCATCGCTCGACGAAACTGGAATGAGAATTTATAGTTTTGTGAAGGAATGCTGTTCGAAGCTTGAACTAAAGAGGGTGCATCTTATGTATATACAATACAAAGCAAATAAAATGTGGTCCTTTCTTGAACTTTATGGCTTAGGAAAAGTTTCCCACTAGAACTTTTAGTCTAAAAGCAAGATCAAGATATGTTGGGTTTTTGAGGGAGGGAAAGAAAATTTCGACACATGGGTTCGGTAGCGTTTTCCTTTCTTTATTTGTTTTTAAAAGACACGGATTTCTTTTTTTAATGAATAATTCTTATTTAGTCTCATCGTCTTCACCCCTATCTATAGTTGAGAGGAACTAAAGTACAACAATTTACTCACTTGTAAACAGTCTTTTTTCAACAAAATTATTTTAAACCGATTTAAAAATCGAGATAACAAAAAAAAAGAAAGAAAAAAACATCATTTGATGGGCCCAAAGTTTCACTTCATATGGAGAATATGATTGGAACAAAATTGGGTAAAACAAACCCAATAGTTTTGTTTAGATTGGAAAAGGGCCTTAGAAAAATGCAATTTTAAGATGCCTTTATTGTGAAAGGAACATAAAGAAGAACAAAAGGTAGAGAGGTAGCAGGAATAAGTAGGGGATAGCACCGATGCAAAAAACAATGCCTAAAAAGAACACAAATTAAAGTGGAATGCTTTAAATCTTTTTTCTTTTTATTAAAAGAATTACTTGTTCACCCATTTTACATCTCTCTACAACACTCTCATCTTCATCTTCACCAAATGAAATGAGAGGACTAAATGTTGGGTAGAATAGTCAAAACTTGATTTTATTAAATTTTTTTGAACTACTTTAACTTTGTACTCAAAAGATTAACTCACCATCAAACAACACGTCATAATAATACGTTTTCTATAAAAACGTACCTAATTTTGTATCATACATGGGTTTTTCTTAAAATAGGCTCGACTTTTAGGTTATGCAAACGTAACCGATGAGTCGAGAACGCCTTTTAAGAAAAAGACCCACCACTAGTTTCTAAGAAAGTGTAACAATTTTAAAACGTGGGATCTCACAATCCACTCCCCTTAAGGGCTAGCATCCTCGCTGACACACCGCCCTGGCTCTTATACCATTTGTAACAGTTCAAGCCCACCACTAATAAATATTGTCCGCTTTAGCCTATTACGTATTACCATCAGCCTTACGATTTTAAAACGTGTCTGCTAGGGAGAGGTTTCCACACCCTTATAAAGAATGTTTCCTTCTCCTCTCCAACCGATGTGGGATCTCACAATCCACCCCCCTTAGGGGCCAGCGTTCTCACTGACACACCGCCCGGTGTCTGGCTCTAACACCATTTATAACATTCCAAGCTCACCGCTAGCAGATATTGTCCGCTTTAGCCCGTTACGTATCATCGTCAGCTTCGAGGTTTCCACACCCTTATAATAAATACTTCGTTCTCCTCTTCAACCGACGTTAGATCTCACAGAAAGTGATAGAAAAGAATAAGGAACTAGTTTTTGGAAAGCAAGGCTTACCAGAAGAATTAGGGTAGAAGCCAGAAGCCCAATAGCGAGCATAACACTGTCCCAAAAAGACATCAGCAGCAGCAGCTGATCCACACAAGCTCTTCAACTTTCCAACAGCATCAGCCAGACAAGAAGAACAATCTTGTGAACTCAAATCTCCCAAACACTGAGCATACCCTTGAACCAACCCTGAACTACTAACCCTAAATCCATTCCCCACCCCCGCCCCGACCTGCATATCACCAAGCACATCGTCCCGCCTTCGAAAGAACTCGACATCATTACTCGAGCTCGAGCTACACTTCTTGAACCTCACACTAGTATCCAACTTCCCCAAGAAATCCAAGTGCTCATATCTCACATAACACCCCTCCAATTGTAGGGATGCCCCATAAGAATAAGGGCATGCCAAGTGAACTTGGTTGACTCCATTTTGTATACACTTAGAGCAATCAGCTATGGCCATGTCCCCTCTACATTGATAGAGCCCAAAAATGGCTCCCTCAGGCTGGGTTGAGGAGTCATTGCCAATGGCATAGCCATTGTAGGTCATTTGGGAAGATGAGGACACCATTGATGATAGCAAAGAGTTGAAATTTGATTCAAATTGGGAGTTTTGTTGGTATCTCTCATTAGAACAGCCTGCATAGATGAAGACATGGGCTCTTATGGGGAACCCATAAAGGAACCAACTTTTCAAAGAAGAAGAGAAGAAGAGAAGGAAGAGAGGTAATTGAAGGTTTCTTCTCCTCATTACTATCAATCCTTTCAGTGTTTGTTTACTCAAACTCTTCTCTTTGAAGCCTTTGTTTTTGGTTGTTTTCTTTTGATTGAACCCTTTTTCTTTTGGGGTTTTTAATGGGTCCTTTTGAATTCCCACAAAGAAAAGAACCCATTTTGTGTTTTTTTAAAGAATTGACTTTAAGGGAAGGAATCTTTTACCATCCAAAACCATTGTTTATTTGAAGTATGATCATGATTTCAATACCCTTTTCTTAAATTTAAAACGATTTTGAAATGTTTAACGATCAATTAAAAGAATTACAAAAATACTTAATCATCTATTGTTCGATGAAGAGTGTTAATTACCTTGTCTACTGAACGTATAACTATTTACGGTCAAACTTTAAAAGATAATGACACGATCAAGACTGTTCAACTTGGTTCGGCTCGGTTTATTTTTTTTCGTTCAAGTTCGGTCGAATTTAGTTTGGTTTAGCCCAATTTTCGATTTGGTTTAGTGGCTCGTTGCATTCTAGGTTGGTTTTCATTATGAGCTTGGTTAAGTGGTTTTTCCTTAGGTTTTGAGACGATTTAAGAGTTTTTTAAGCCTTTTGAAATCGAGATATGAGTAATAGAATATATACATGTGAGATCCCACATCGAAACATTCCTTATAAGGGTGTGAAAACTCTCCCTAGAAGACACATAATTGGGAAGCTCAAAAGAGAAAGTCAAAGGAAAGTCCAAAGAAAAGACAATATTTGCTAGCAGTGGTGTTAGTAACGGTTGTTGTTCGTAAAAGTAGACTCCCGAAAACTTAATATTATTTTGAAATAGTTGATGTATGAATAACATGCATGATTAGTTAGATTTGATTTGGGCCTAGCCCATTACCAATACTTTAAATATTGGGCCTCAAACTATTGAATTTTGATGGGCCAGGCCCATTTAAATTATAGAACTTTAGTTAACGTATTTAATTTGTTCAGATATTTTAAAGTTGATGAAATAAAATAATCAAATTAGTTTAAATTACTTTTTAAAAAACTAATTCCAACTTTAAACCTTTTAATTAATAAATTTAAAGTTTTAATCTAAGACTACGAGTAGAAGTAAAGTAATCCCTTTATGTTTTTTTTTTTTTTTAATTTAAGAAAATAGTAATGTTCCTCGCACGGTAATCGAGACGCGCACGTGGCAAATAATTACTTTGCATAAAAGAAATCCTAATTTGCAAACTTATTGTAATTGAAACTAATTTTTTCCTTTTCTAGTTTTTCAATATAAAGAAGATAATAATATTTATTTTCCTTTTATTTTATATTATTTACAAACAAATAAGAACTAATGGGATATGATTGAAATTAGTAAATATAGAGTGAAGAACAATTTTTCTTGATTTTTTTAAAAAAAATTAAATTACAAATTCATTTAGTAATCTTTTTTTTTTTTTACATATTTAACACATTCGACATTTTTCTAAAATCGATGATATCGGGCAAAACTTTAAACTTTTAAATTTTGTTCAATAAATTCATGAATTTTTAAAATACTAAATTTCTCACAGAAAATTCGAATCCGGCACGTTACTTACTTCTCGCTTCTAAGAGTGAAAATTGTCCCCACGTACCAACTTGAGTCATTTCAATATGTTCGCTTATATAGTTTTAATCATCATATTTAAAATTGATGAACTGCCATTTTAATAAATATAATAATGACATTGTAATTAAAAAAATAGTTATTTTATACTTAGTTTAGAAATGAAGGTATTTCTATGTTTACGAAGAATTATCGACCGAATCCTTATCGTCTATTTGTGATGTAGTTTTTTTTAGAATAATTTAGTTAAATATTTAATCGTAGTAATTTGGCGTATTAATGAGTAGTTGATATATTTTATAACCAAAGTTTTATACGTTAATATCAAGATCTCAATTTGATAGAAATGTCTATATCGATAAAATATCGACGTTAATAGATATTTTTAGAAAAATCATAAAACATATTAATAAAAATGTAACTCATTTCGTAAAATGAATTTAAATATTATAATTTTTTTTATTAATATTATTTCTATATTAGTAATATTGGTTTGGAACGGGAAATGTCATATTGAAATATCTATTGATTTTTTTAAATGAATATTTGAAAGTTTAATTAAATTATACAACAAAATCAATTTTTAAAAAAATTAAATCGGATTTAATTTTTAAAAAGTTTTCACTTTAAAGTGAGGCCAATAATTAACCATGTTTAAGAAGTGGACAAAAAAAATCTCAAACAAGTTGTGGGCCCCTGATTTGACAAATCTTGTCATTAATTAGACGAAAACGAAATGGCGTGCTAAAGAGGAGGAAGTGGAGATTACTATTTATCCAAATTCCAAAATTTATTTATTTTTTAAATAAAAAATAAAATGATTTGAAATGTGTGGGACTCCAAAAACATGGATTCGTGGGTGTCGATTATGAGAGGAGCAGCCATTAAGGCCGCCATGTTCATTTCTAACCATATATGAGTTATGCTCGTATCGAGTTTATGGTTGAGTTTTGCTCGCTGCAAATTTAACCTCGAGCTTTTTCAGCCTCGAATTAAAAGTACAATTTCGTTCATAATAAATTTTAAATTTTACTTCACTCCAGAGTTAGAGATGAACGAGAATGACCCAACTGCTTAACTCCCACTTTAGACTTGAAACGTTCAAAGAGAAGGTGGTTGTCCCAACTACCTAATTAGAACGTCTCTGGTCGAGGAGATCCCATCTGGAACAAATGTTCGTACTGACGGCCACCTTCATCTAAATATAACCTTAAAAATATGAATACAAAAACTCCACTAGTTTAATTTACGGCTAAACTTGAGATCATTAATAAAGTAGGACATAAGCTAACTCGAACATTTACAAACATAAAAAAGTATTTAATATTAGTCAACCAGACAAACATGAACATAACTCGAGGTCGAACGTTGAAATCCGAGCCCTCACATTTGTTTTTTTTTTTATAAAAAAAAAGATAAAAAAACAAACATGAGTGAACTAGTGTACAATTGATCCTTAAATATTAATGAATTTAAGAATTAATAAAATGAAATTATAAAGATGCCACGTGGAGGACTACAGGAAATGAAATGAAATCGGACGTAGATTAATAATATATTAGAAATTGTTGTATAAATTTAAGGACAAAAATTTGTAACGAACAACACGGAGCTTTCAGACCAGGTTGAAACGCGGAGGAATTTTCTTTTTCTTTCTTTCTTTGAGTTTGATAATCTTCTCAGCTGAGTGAAGTGAAGTCCGTGAAGAACCAGAGCCGAAATGAGCGGCGGAGGAGAAGGAACGACGCTGGAATTCACCCCGACGTGGGTTGTCGCCGCCGTCTGTACCGTCATCGTCGCCATTTCCCTCGCCTTAGAGCGCCTCTTACACTTCCTCGGAAAATACCTCAAGAAAAAGAACCAGAAGCCGCTCTATGAAGCTCTTCAGAAAGTTAAAGAAGGTTCGATTTGATTCCGAATCGGAATCCATACTCCGTTTGATTTTCCTTTTGCTTCCTTCTTTCTCCTGTTCATTCTTGTGTGTGTGTGTGTATTTGCCTTTTTCGCTTTTCGAATTTTGCTGTGTTACTGTTTAGATTGTTGAATTTTATGTCCTTATTTTGGAATCTGGATGCTGCAGAATTGATGCTTTTGGGGTTTATTTCGCTTCTGCTCACTGTATTTCAAGGCGTTATCTCAAAAGTATGTGTTCCTGAGAGTTTGACTGAGCATTTCCTTCCGTGTAATCTGAAGGATAAAGCTAAAGCTGAACACGATTCGCACTCTGGTGAAACTGGTTCGTCAACGACGAAACATTTTCAAACGTTCTTTGTTTCGAGTATTTCTGGCTCGGCCAGGCGCCTTCTATCTGAGGGATCGGCTTCACAGGCTGGTTATTGTGCTAAAAAGGTGAAGTTTAACCTAGCAATCTCTATTATGCTCACCATTGATGCTCATTTATATTTGGATGGTGTATTGAATGAATATTTAGTAGATTATAGTACTGGAGTTGTTTGATTCTGTTCATTGCTTACTGTTCTGTACATTTGATGGTATTTTACAAGTTTGAAATTCTTTGAGTTTTGTGATTTTCTTCCAATATGAAAATTTTGTTCTGTTTTTTTTTCTTAAATAATAAATATTTGTTTTCTTCTGCTTCAAGGTTTAAGGATGGAAAACACATTGGGCTATAATTTAAGGGTTAGGTGAGAATAATTATATACCACTGTATCCCACCCCCACACTGGGCAGACTTGATGGAATAGAATACTTGCCAATTTGAAGAGAGTAAACTTTGAGTCTGTGTTTACTTGTCAATGAAGGAATGAGAATCATTCTACCTCATTCTTATATGATATATATATATATATATATATATTTTGGGAGTGGGAGGTGGGGGAAGAAGGTATTATTCATGATTCGTATGGGTCTCCTGGTTATATGATACCTTACTTGTGTCTCCCACCAAATTAGAGATCAAAGTCATAATTTTGGGGGAATGAGATTCTCTTAAAAAGGTAAAGAATCTTACTTTGATTTCTAAATTTATAAACTCTTGCCTTTTTCTTTCTTTTTTTGTTAAATTATTTCCTTCTATCTTTATTTTTGTGATGGATATTATATGGAACAAATTTTCATTCCAAGTGTCAGAAAAAGTAAATATTAACTCCAGTGTACTGTATTTTCTTTAAAAAAATTATGATTCTAAAATGGGTTTACCAAGCACAATATCAATTTAAAATGATTTCTATTTCAAGTATTAGTAAATAAAATAAATTGTAATCTAAATATTTTTATGGCCTTTTGTCGTGGAAATTGAGGTTGTATCCACAATTCACACGTATATCGTTACTCTGCCTCTACCAATATCTTAGTCTTAATAAATTGATTTTAATTTGACCTCTCTCATTTATATGTTTCTCCTCTCCAGAATAAGGTGCCATTGCTATCACTTGAAGCATTACATCATTTACATATTTTTATCTTCATCCTAGCTATCGTCCACGTGTCATTTTGCGTTCTCACTGTAGTTTTTGGAGGATTGAAGGTAAGCAACTAGTAGGCTTATTTTCTGATAGTTATCATTACAGGATAACTTGACTGTTTGATCTCAGTTTTAATTCTGTGTAATGATATAGATTCGTCAGTGGAAGCATTGGGAGGATTCTATTGCAAAAGAGAATTACGATACCGAACAAGGTAACCATTTAACACTAATATTTTCTGGTCATTTTGGATGTATATCATCATTAAATTCTTGATACATCCCCATATAAAAGAAATCCCATGAAAAGTGAAATAATTTGAGATTGGAAGAGCTGTGTGAATAAATTCTAAAAAGAACTCTTTGAGTTGATTTTTGCGCTGGAAAGCTCTCTGCTTGGTTCACCTAACATGTTTATGTGGTTTGGTTTTTCTTTTTGGTCTTACTATAATCCTGATGCTTTTGCAGTTCTAAAACCAAAAGTCACCCACGTCCATCAACATGCTTTTATCAAGGACCACTTTTTGGGCATTGGTAAAGATTCAGCTCTTCTGGGTTGGTTGGTAGGTCAAACCATTTTCTTAACATAAATCTATCATTCTGCCTTCAATCTTGTTTTGCTTGATGTTGGATGCCTTCCCTTAGCTTTTCTTCTTCACATCCTGGTTCCTAGAAGTTTCTATCACAACTATTTTTTAAATAGAATATTTCGTTAAATTGTAGTTATGTTCTTTGCTAATTCTAATACAATGGGCATGTTTTCAAATTGCAAGGTGCATTCCAAGGCACAACATTGAATTTCTTGCTTGCCTTGATGTTAGAAGGTGCACTGAAACCGTTTCATGTTAGTGAAGTGATTGCGTGGTTTCTAAAGATTTAAATAATATAATTGTACATTGAGAAAAAATTGTTGAGATGATGATTGTGAATATCGATATGTACAATCAAAGGAAAAGAAATGCTTGTAGAATCTCATGGAAGATGTGTTGAGGATTGTTGGGAGTGAATCCCACATTGGCTAATTTAAGGAATGATCATGAGTTTATAGGTAAGGAATACATCTCTATTGGTATGAGGTCTTTTGGGGAAGCCAAAAGCAAAGCCGTGAGAGCTTATGCTCAAAGTGGATAATATCATACCATTTTGAAGATTCGTGGTACCTAACATGGTATCAGAGTCATGCCCTTATTGTTGGGAGGGAATCCCACATTGGCTAATTTAAGGAACGATCACGAGTTTATAAGTAAGGAATAAATCTCCACTGGTACGAGGCCTTTTCGGGACAATATCATACCATTGTAGAGATTCGTGGTTCCTAACAAGATGTACAATATGGACCTTGTTTCTCCTCTGCATTTAACTAGTGGCTCAAAGGACGTAGAAAATCAAAATAACAAATGAATGATAATCAAATGCCGAAGGTTAAGTTCTGTTGCCTTTTTTTGAAAAAAATGTTAATGTATATATTCTCAGGGTACTTTTATATTTATCATGCTATGTGTAGGCTCCACATTTTGAAGTTTGAACGCGTCTTTTGGAATCAAAACCTTTGATGCTGTTAAGAGTTATTGCTTGTTGTTTTCTTGTTGTTTTAACACTTTTCTTGGGTTTTCTTCAGCATTCCTTCCTCAAGCAATTTTATGCTTCTGTAACTAAATCAGATTATATAACGTTACGGCTTGGTTTCATTATGGTAAGCCATCTACGATTCAGTGTTGATGTACATTTGACTTTCATTCTCAAACTGCATAATAAAAGTTTCACTGCTGTAGACACACTGCAGGGGCAACCCGAAGTTTAATTTTCACAAGTACATGATACGTGCCCTTGAAGATGATTTCAAGCATGTTGTCGGTATCAGGCAAGTAATATCTGGAACTGGAAGTGTACCCTTTTACATTTAGCTGCCTGATTTCTCAATTTTGTAGTTGTGCCAATCATGATACATTTTCTACTGTCATTTTTCTTTTCCCAAGTAATCTCATTTTTTTACATTATTTGTTGCAGTTGGTATCTTTGGATCTTCGTGGTTGTCTTCTTGTTCCTTAATGTTAGTGGTATGACACTTCTTCGACTCGTTAATATATGGAATTTCCTTAAATTTAATATCAAATAATGCCCACAAGATTGTCTTTAAGTATGTTGCTGTAGTCATTATATTAATTCTCTGAATATCAGTAGCCTCACTTGTATTATGCTCATGGTTCACCAACTTCCAAGGACAAGGATTTTGAATTAGTTTTCTATCCAGGACTTGAATCTAAAAACATGGAGGGTATATCCAAACATCTTAATCCCTTACCACCCTTTGAATAATATCTCAAAACATCCTAACCCTTGATCTAAATAAACGGCAACAACCCAAGCCCACTGCTAGTAGATATTGTTCTATTTGGGCTTACCCTTCCAGGCTTCCCCTCAAGGTTTCAAACACGTCTAGTAAGGATAGGTTTCCACACCCTTATAAGCAATACTTCGTTCTCCTCTCCAACCGATGTGGGATCTCACACAAACCCTCAAGCCCAAAACTTTGGGGGATATCTCCGAACATTCTAAATCCATTCTGCCATCCCTCCCACAACTAGAGACACCCATGTTAGTATCTCACATATAAAACTTTATCCTTCGCTATTCAGATAAAAACCTTTTTGAATAGTTGCTATATGGAGGTTCAATACGTGCTTTATATATCAGGATGAGCTTCCATTTTATTATCTGTATAAAAAAATGTTAATATGTTAATCATTATTTTCTATTTGCACATACAGGTTGGCATACGTATTTCTGGATAGCATTCATTCCTTTCGTTGTGAGTACTTTAATCACTCCTCACAAATCTGTTTCTTGTTAAGTTGTCATAATATAGCTGCGAACGCTTATATACTTTACTGAATTTTACAATTCATTACAAGATCGTGGGGGTTTGTAGATGGCAATGGTAAGTTTAAGTATTGGTTTGTGAGTAATAATATCTCTGGTAGAAACCAGAGAATGGAAAATCGAGATTATATTGATAACTCAGCCTAAGAAAATACAGATAAATATACCAAGTAATTAGAGGAACTCAACATCGTGATTACTCTCTGTGAGATCCCACATCGGTCGGGGAGTAGAACAAAGCATTATTTATAAGGGTGTGAAAACCTTTCCCTAGCAGACGCATTTTAAAAACCTTGAGGTGAAACCCGAAAGGGAAAGCCCAAAGAGGACAATATCTGCTAGCGGTGGGCTTGGGCCGTTACACTCTCTCTCTCGTAAAACCACCCAATGAGCTCCCAAATGCTGTTTATCCTTTTAACTTCAGCTATTTTCTTGAAATGGTATGAAGTTCTGTTATACTTCCACAATTTCTTTCTTGTACATTTGATATGAGATAATTATTACTCCTCTTTTTCCAGCTTCTGCTCGCTGTGGGAACAAAGCTGGAACATGTGATAACCCAGCTGGCTCACGAGGTTGCCGAGAAGCACATAGCAATTGAAGGCGAGCTAGTAGTCCAACCATCTGATGATCACTTTTGGTTTCAGCGCCCCCGTTTTGTTCTCTTCTTGATCCACTTCATACTATTCCAAAATGCTTTCGAGATTGGATTTTTCTTCTGGATATGGGTAAGCAGCAAACTGACTGTATCTTCTGGTGATTGTGGTGAACTATCGTTTAATTTAGACCCGAAGTCGATCCTTGCTTGGTTATGTTTCTAGGTTCAATATGGCTTCGACTCGTGCATCATGGGCCAAGTCCGCTATATCATTCCAAGGCTTATTATTGGGTAAAACAGAAACTCCATATTTTGGCTTTCCTGCATCACAATTACTTTTTGATGGTCACTAATTTCCAATTAAATCTATTTCTGGATCAGGGTGTTTATTCAGGTTCTTTGCAGTTACAGCACCCTACCGCTCTACGCCATCGTCACTCAGGTGAGTCAAGCGACGGGTCATTAAGAGAGCTTATCATAGTCAAATTCTTTCGTAAATCTTCTTATTTACACAACTACATAATGGATGAGATTCAACTGATTGCTCTGAGTTTGGTCTGAACAACAAAACGGGATGGGAATGTCGAGTGGTTAAGACTTGTTTTTCTTTAGTTTTAAAACTTATTTTCATGTAAAAATTTTACATTTTTAATTTAAAATTAGGAAACAAAAACAATAAATAGTTATGCTGAGATCCCACATCAGTCGGGGATAAGAACGAAACATTCTTTATAAGGGTGTGGAAACCTCTCCCTAGCAGACGCGTTTTAAAAACTTTGAGGGGAAGCCCGAAAGGGAAAGTCCAAAGAGGACAATATCTGCTAGTAGTGAGTTTGGGCTGTTATAAATGGTATCAGAGCCAGACACCGGGTGATGTGCCAGCGAGGAGGCTGACCCCCGAAGGGGGTGGAACAATTTTATTATCATCAACCTGACTAATTGTTAACCTATCTAGCTAATTGTTTGCCAATGGAATAAAATGTAGATGGGAAGTTCTTTCAAGAAAGCAATCTTTGATGAACATGTACAAGTAGGCCTAGTTGGTTGGGCTCAGAAGGTGAAGAAAAGAAAGGGACTTAGAGCAGCTGCCGATGCCTCCAGCCAAGGAGGCAAGGAAGGTAGTTCTACTGTGGGGGGGATTCAATTGGGAAGTGCTATGCGCAAGGCTTCTGCACCTCAAGAAATTAAGCCTGATGGCTCCAAATCAGATGGTCTGCCTTAGAACATGGCTCCAAATCTAATGATTAAGCTAAGCTACCCTCTCTCTCTCTCTCTATTTCATTTGTCGAGTTGTATTACACGGTAACCGCTATGCTTATCCCGTCCTGTATGAGAAACGGCGAAGCGTTTCAATATACATTAAATTTTTTAGCAGTGGAACAATCTTATTTATCCATGATTTGTATCTTGTCTAACATTGATGATCTATTTAGGGTGTTGCATTTGTGAACTTTGAGGCTGTGTTCCTTTCAGCAAGAGGTTCACCTTGTAAAAGTAAAAAAAATGTATATGATAGTGATATTGTATACTTTTGGTCTATGAAGCTTCCTGTGATGTTTGCTCCTTGTTGTGCTCGATTTTCGTTGGTTTGTTATTTGGGAGTTATTTTGTATAAGCAGAATTGTCGGTTTGAATATCATTTTAGTCCCTATACTTTTAGTTAATTTTAGCATTAGCCATCGTTAACTTTCCGAAAATTGACATGTATTACCTCACTTGATTAAGTTAAATTTTTATTACAAGAATACGTGCCTACACACCAACAACTAAGATCTATTTTCATTGTTTTTATCGGTCTATTTTCATTGCATCTAATAACCCTTTGAAAATTGAGTTGGGCCAAATTGTCTATTGATACTTTATAGATTATTTACAAATGTTTAACTGTTACTCTGAAAAGTTCACGATTACTTTCGAAACGTGTTACTAATGGTAAAAGTATTTTTTAATTTTTTTTAAAAATTTAAAAAAATTAAGGAAAAATTTTCAAATAAAATATTAACATTTTTATTGATTTATTATTATTATTATTATTTTGTTATTCGAAAATATTTTTATTAATTTAGCTATTGAAAAAGGGACTCCACATTTATTTTATTTTTATTTTTAATAATGGAGGGAAAATAAAAGAAATAAGCGGATAAGAAAACGGGTCATTCCTCTCAACCCCAGTTCTTCTTCTTCCTCATCATATGAATCACTGAAACCAGAGAAGCAGAAATGTCCGTCATATCAATTTCATCAGCTTCAACCTCTAACAGACATCCAATTTTCACTGCCAATGCTTCTTCTTCGTCACCATCTTCATCTCTGAGACTAAGAACTTCTTTCCTCGCCCTTCCTCTCATATCCCACCGGAACAACAACGTCCGTTTCCAATTTCCGAGGCCAAGAACCACTAGACGCCCTAATCATGGCCTTTCGGTGTGTATGAGCATGGAGGCCGGCATTGGCGTTATGGCTACCAAGCTCGGTATGATGAGCTTCTTCGAGCCGGACGGCAAGGTCGTCCCTGTGACGGTGGTCGGTTTCAAGGAAGGCAATATCGTCACGCAGATTAAGACGGAGGCGACTGACGGCTACAGTGCCGTTCAGGTTGGGTACCGTAGGGTTAGGGATCGGAAATTGACGAAACCGGAAATGGGACATCTCCAGAAAGCTGGTGCGATTCCTATGCGCCACTTGCAGGAGTTTCGTCTTGAGTCTATTGATGGATTTGAGCCTAATCAACGCCTGATTTTTAATGAACTTTTCAAGGAGGGCGACTTGGTTGATGTCTCGGGCACTACCATTGGAAAGGGTTTTCAAGGTTTGTGTTTCTTGCTTATTCTGTTTGAAGTATGTGTTTAATTCATTGGCGAAATTGCATTTGGTTTTCTGTTTTTCTTGGAGCTTCTGGCTGTTGGAGATGAATTTAGGCATCCTCAGGAAGGATTTAGCATGAATTTTCATTCATTTTTTTGCTGTTTGAATCCACAATGGCATATACAATTCCAAAGCCTGAACTAGTCTTCGAAGACCGGATGTAAATTCTAGCCTAAATTGTAAATCATACTTCTACATTTACCTTTCATAAGCGTTTCAAGTATCCTTCGAGTAAAAAATCATTAGAATTACAGACAAAAATTGGGATATGGAATGTTGTGGCAGTGGCCTAAAATGGTGTAGTGATCCAAATTTTAGTTCTAGATCATTGTCACACCATTCCAAATCCCAATTTTTGTTCGAAATTCATTTATACTTTTAAGGCTAGTTTGAAAACGTTTATGAAAAGCATGGTAATATGGCAACTTTTGAAATAAAAATTTGAAAAAAAGTAAAAGTTTAATCATTTTCTGTGTTCTCCACTTCCTTACAATAGTACTCTCTAACTGGTTTCTTGTAACTTTCTCCCTCTTCTAATTCTTCTTCAGGTGGAATCAAACGGCACAACTTCAAAAGGGGTCCGATGACTCATGGTTCCAAGAGTCACAGAGCACTTGGATCGATCGGTGCAGGAACTACACCGGGGCGTGTTTACAAGGGGAAGAAAATGCCCGGAAGGATGGGAGGAACTAAGAGAAAGATCAGAAAGCTCAAAATTGTAAAGATTGATGATGACCTTAATGTTGTGATGATCAAAGGCGCCGTCCCAGGTAAGCCAGGAAACCTTCTTCGAATAGCTCCTGCTAAGATAGTAGGAAAGAACATTCCCAAGAACTAGCTTTAGCTCATCTCTTGGAATTGTTTTCTTTTCTTAATTCTTTTTTGTTTCTTGAACTGCTGCAACTCTTTTACTGGTTATTATATTATGATTAGATAACGATTGAGTTCTCTAGAAAATGTTTGATCCATTACCTTTTTTCCTTAGTTGGTGATTACAAGCAATGAGCTGCATTCATCTATTGATAAATTTTCGTTCTTATTAAGCTTTTTGCGCGTATACTACAAAAAATGTGGTATTCTGAAGCAACTTTGCTTTGTAGGACAATCCATAGTACCATTTTTCCTTTGTTAGGCAATTGGAATTTTCTTTCCAGAAAAGAAAACATTAAATCATAAGGAATTCATGGAAAATGTCATACTAGCCTGAAGCCAGCAGCCTCTAGGGCTGCTCGATTTCGTCGCAAGTGACGAATGACAATTGATTCCTCTCATTACATAAACAAGAGAGCGGATCGATTCTCCATCTCCATTCTCATTTTTTGTTCATAAATTCAGAGACACATTGCTTGGAAACCAAAATTAGCAGTTTTTCGAGTAAACTTTTGGCAGATGTCCTCGAACATACTAGAACAAATGAAAAAAGAAACCCTCAAGAAAGCGTATGATCATATCGATCTCAAACGTTCAATCCACATAACCATTGTATTGACTACTCTCCAAGGACCCTCCAAAGATTATAACCAATTCTATTCTTTGCTGAACAAGTGCATCGATTGCTAGGAGATTAACAAAGAAAGTTAATATGTACAAAACCTACAACAAGACAGTTACATACAATACATTAATTTGATAACTAGCAGAAATTCTGTAAGCCTCTAACTTCTAATCTCTGTTCTACACAGCCTGATGTAGGTGGAAGGATACTGTCATGGCTAAATATTTGCAGACCTTGCTTAACTATCTCCTTACCGCTCGATCTCGAGCCCCAAATAATCAACCAAACGAGGATCCCGATACGTCATACTGCTCATATCTCTGAGTTCATGATCTGGCAGTATAGTGGAGATGTTGCTCGTAGAAGTTGATCAACTGGTATTAGTAAACACGACAATTAGAACTTAGAATCCAAGGAAAAAACAATTGCACGTCGTTTAAGGCAGTTCAAAAGCATAACACAGTGAAGAACAGAACCAATTACCAGTAGAGGATTGTTAGCCTTGAGGAACTTGTTATCAACTATCACTTCTGTTCCATCAGACCTAAAACCAGGAAACCGAAAACAATAAACTCATTTGAGAATATGAAGGTCGACCCGAGATCCATTTACATCCAAAGATGTCAGAAACACGGGCTTGCCGATGGGTTTGTCTCTAACTATCTTGAGTGCATATATTTCTATGGACTGATACTTTCATGTTCTTAGTTCTTTAGATAAAATATTTTAGGACCTTATGAACAACATCTCGGCTAGTTGCTAAATAACAGCAATACAAGTCAAGAACTATACCAAGAAATGTCAAAACTTTTCTAAGAACAAGAAACAGTTTTTTTAACAACCCAAACTCACCGCTAGCAGATATTATCCGCTTTGGCTTGTTACGTATCGCCGTTAGACTCACGGTTTTAAAATGCGTCTGCTAAGGAGAGGTATCCACGCCCTTATAAAGAATGCTTCGCTCCCCTCTCCAATCGATGTGGGATCTCACAATCCACCCCCTTGGGGACCCAACAGCGCCCGGTGTCTGGCTCTGGTGCCATTTGTAACAGCCCAAACAGACAATATCTGCTAGCGGTGGGCTTGGGCTGTTACAAATGGTATCAGAGCCAGACACCGAGCAGTGTGCTAGCGAGGATGATGGGCCCTCAAGAGTGATAGATTGTGAGGATCTCAAATCGGTTGGAGAGGGGAATGGGGCATTCACTATAAGGGTGTGGAAACCTCCCCCTAGCAGACGCGTTTTAAAAGCTCGGAAGAGAAAGCCCAAAGAGGACAATATCTGGTAGCGGTGGGCTTGAGCTGTTACAATTTCAAATAAATTGTGTTCTTAATTGAGAATGTTCATCCTACGACCTCATACCATAGGGTTTACACTTCATTTTGTTTTAACTTAACATCCACAAGAAGAGGAGAGACAAAGCTAACATACCTCATGGCCACAAAAGTTACCAACACATCCTGAATGTTGTTTGACACAGATGCTGAATAGCCTAACGGTTTAACAATCTTGATGATACTCGGTTCGTTTCTGGCTTCATCGGTTCTGTTATTGCGACTTAAACTTTCTCCATGATATCCAGAATTCTCAACCCCTATCGGTTCCACTCCGACACCGGATTCTACTACAGCTAGTGTCAATTCTGCATTTTGAACCACAGGCAATTCAGATAAAGTTGAATCTTGTCTAAACCTTTTAACTGAACCAGATTTCCTTCTCTTAGCCCCGGTGCACCGATTTTCAGTAACTAGTTCTACAGAGCCAGTTTTAGAGAGACCAGCAGCAGGGACGTTGTTCTCTGTTGTCCTGGCATCATGAAAATCGATTGCAAGCTTATCACCAATGGCTATGTTCGTTAATACTGTTGCCTTAAGCTCACTGAGCTTTGGATCGTACTCATGTTCAGCTTTCTTCTGTTCAAATCGTTGCGTGGTATTCCTGCCCGCATTATCAATATCAGCTAGCCTGCCTCTTTCAATAGCAGTTACATCTCCATTCTTTTCTCCTTCATGATTATAAACGACCGATCGCGAACGAGCATAAGGATTAGTCAGGCTAGGCATGTGTATAGGAGCAGAGGGCAGACGTTGATCAACAACACTGATTTCAACATCTGTGATATTATAAGTAGAAAAATTAGCTCGCTGCTGCCTCTTCTTGGTTTGAACATGAACAACCCCATGTTTTCGCTTCCGCTTCCGCTGCTTTCCCGTAATCAAACTTCGAAAATGAAACCAAACAACATAATACCATAGACTAATCAGCACACCATGCCACAGAATGCTTCCTCCAGCTACCAAAAGAACAATGCTGAAGTAACTAGAAGAGAATACCTCTGTTCGAATGCCTCAATGAACTCGGAGCACGTATGGAGATTCTCCAATGGCTCCCAAGTATTAGCCGTCTCCGGCCAGCCACGCCTTCAGGAAAGCTCGGTTCAGTTAGTAATCTAAGTTATCACAGTCAAGCTCTAACAAGCCAAAGTACCAGCACTTACCATTTGATCAAATACTGAAGCTGACCCTGTTTTTAGAATCAAACATTCCCATAGAAAAGCAATAGAATAAGAAATCCCAACATCAGGAAATGTACAAACATTCATAAACCCATCTTTCTCAGAATCCAAAGGGTCAAAAAGTTATAAACAAAGAAACCAGAATAGCAGAGCAGAAGGAAAATTGAATAAACCTTGCGAACCCTTTTTCGACGAATGGCTTCAATTTCATAGAATCCATCATCGAGATTGGTTCTCTGAGCAGCAAAACCAGCCTCAGTTCCATCCTGTTCATCCTGTTCATCTTGTTCGTCAGGCTCTTCTAGGTTTCGTTCTTGATGGGTCTCCGACAAATGGGATGTCGATGGCTCACCGCCATTAATGGGGTTGTTGTTGGTGTTCATATCAACGTAATCCGAGTCGCCGCCATGTACTTCACCGCCATCCATGGCGTCCTGAATTGAACCCACTTCAACCTCCGTAGAACCACTCGCACTTTTCTTCCTCCCTCCCCCTTTGATTTTCATTCCAAAACCCTCTATCTCCCTTTCTCTCTTCTGAAAATGACACACATTCTCTGTAATTTCAAGGGGTTTTGTGGGTTCTTAGAGAGAGACAGAGAGAGAGAGAGACAGAGAGAGAAACAAAGGGGAAAATGTCACAACAAATTGGAGCTGAAGCTGAGATTGAGAAGACCGAGCTGCCACATTTCTCTCTTTCTTTACCAATTTTCGGTATTTTCTTCTTGGGATTGATGGCATGATATCCTATTAGTTTGATCTTTGTTGGCGGAGCAAATTGTAGAATGATAGGGAGGGTGAATTGAGAGGAGAAATGAACTGAGCCCATTCCGATTTCATAAATTGAGCCCATTTTGAAATGTAAAGCATCAGATTTGGGAGAAGTTTGTGATTTTGTTTCTGTTCCGGAAGAGTTGCTATTATCAACCAGAAAAGCTGCATCCTTTGCAAGCTTGACGGCTGCTTTTGTAAGGGTAACTGATTCAGCTGCGGCAGCTGCTATGTAGCCTCCTCACTCGTAAGGAGTATTGTGGATAGGCTTGATTCAACCACCTAAATATGATCTTAGTTGTTCCGATCGTGGTTGGTAGCACACGCTTTTTAGCGTGCTTCGGCATCTACGTGCTCCTGCCATCACCCTATGGTCTCTCCATTCGACTTGTCTTGAAACACGGACTGAAGAGTCTGACATGTGTGCGAGTTAACGAACGAGTAAACTCGTAAGGTGTAAGGAAGCTGACTGGTGGGATCTGTTTGTGGGTTGCACCACCGTCTGACCTTGATCTTTTGAGAAGGGTTCGAGTGTGAGCGCATTGTCTTACTATAGAGATTGAGTCGGTCTTAGTTTCAAAATGAGGCAACTTAAGTCGATCCACATAGAATGAATGTTGTAGCTGCTCCGGTCGATGTTGGTGGTGATGCTGCAGACAAGATACATTGTGTCCATAACCATAGAATACGACCCTAATCGAAATGCATACATTTGTCTCATACACTATGGGGGTGGTGAGAAAAGATATATTTTACATCCCAGAGGAGCTATGATTGGAGATACCATTGTTTCTCGTACAAAAGTTCCTATAAAACAATGAGAAATGCCCTATCTTTGAGT
This sequence comes from Cucurbita ficifolia, assembly GCA_033971965.1. Classification (NCBI taxonomy): domain Eukaryota; kingdom Viridiplantae; phylum Streptophyta; class Magnoliopsida; order Cucurbitales; family Cucurbitaceae; genus Cucurbita; species Cucurbita ficifolia. Next base: position 234,271 of record CM066978.1, read on the forward strand.
GTGATTTGAACTATTGATTTACGTAATTGGAAGTAACCAATTAGGTTTACGACGAAACCTAGAAATCGATCACTAATCCATTTGAATACCTCCACAGGATAGACCTCAACAGAAAACTAAAGAGAAACATCAGTAAGTGATTGAGTTCAGTAGTTCTCATATAAAATTATTGACTCTCGAGATATAGTAATATGAAGAAGACTAAATTATGTCAAGCACCAATCGATACAGAAGTGTCCCTTGTTTCAAAGAGAGGATGACGGGTTATTCACATTCCATTTGATGGTTAGAGGAAAATTGAAACCTAAGCGGTGGTAATTCTAAAGATTCTCGAAGGAAAAAATAGAGATATCCCCTACGTTACCTATAATGTGTGGAAGTATCGACGTAATTTCATAGAGTCATTCGATCTGAATGTTACATGAACAACATAAGCTCGATGAAAGAACGAAAAGACTTCGAATGTTTGATTCGAAAGCCTTTCAACTTTGAACTCAATCAATTCAAAAGCTTTCAATTTTGTGTGGATGAATTTTAAAAATTTAAAAATTAATAAAATAATAATAATAGCCGAAAAGAAGGTAGTCCAAGTCAGTTGACAACATTTCACGTGGCTGACGCGTCACGGATATATGTTTCTGACATTTCCCTCATGTTAACGTTGAATGTTTTAATTTATACCTAAAAAGGACAAACAAACATTTATTTTTTATTATTATTTTCGTTTTGTATATAAAAAATAGTTTTGTTGCCCTTTTTTATTTTATTTATTTATTTAGATTTTTTTTTTTTTAAAGAAAACTTGTGTGATCGGTTGGAGAGAGAAATAAAACATTGAAACTTTTACTTAGTATTTTTAAAATCGTGAGGCCGACGACACTATGTGATAGGACAAACCGACAATATATACTAGCGGTGGGTTTGGGTTGTGTTTTTGCATTTGTTTAAGAACCCTGATGAATTGACTTGAACTGACCGATCCTTTTATTTTGAAAATTAAAAATTATAAACAATGTAGCTCGTAGAGGTAGCAAGTTTGATTCGAGTGAATTGCTTCAATTCGTATTAGAATCAGTTCAGACATGTATTTTTACTGATTCAGTCCTATTTTTTTTCTTGATATAATTAATGGTTCGGTTTCGATTTGACACACAAACCTGACCAAACTGAGTCGATCATAGCCGTCATGATAAGTAATAGTCTTATCCCTAGTGTAAGATGTTTTGTTTTATTATTGGATAAGAAGAGCATTTAAAATAATTTTTAAAAGAAAAAAGAAATGTAGGGTCGGAGTGGTGGATACACATGGAGATAGAAATTTTGAGTCAAACGATGAACATGCCTTTTATAAAGTATCGATAGCACACGAGAAAGTAATACATATCTCTTATTTTGATAAACATCAGATATTTAAACAGTATTAAACTCTAGTCATACTAACCGTGTAAGTATGATTTCATGCTAAATAAGTTACCAAAGAACATTGGACAACTTAGTTTTAAGTAACACGAAAAAGACCAAAATGATTGTCGGGAGACTACAATAAATTCTTGAAAGTTCAGTGACTAAAATAGAAAAAATTTCAAATTTTGAGAATTAAAATGCAATTTTAACTTAAAAAGTGGGTGGATAAAACTTTAACTCCGGAAACCTAATGGGAGATTAGATTTTAAAAGTTGATATTAATTTCAACCACTTTTCATTTTGGATTTTCTAGCCATCGAAAAGGAATGTGGCTCATAATAAATAGACCCATACAAATCATTTTACAGGCTCTTTTAAGATGTTTTGTTCTCATTCACATGCTTCCTAGAAAATTTTCGAAATGTTATTCAATATAAAATTATTTCAAATCAAACACTTTGAAAGTTCTTATGGTTGAGAGTTCTTTTAATTTTTATTTTTTTATCATAATTTCATATCTTTAGAGCAAACTTTGTTGGAATTTGGAGCGGAAAATTTGTAATTTAAGTTTTTTTAATTATGAAAAAAGAAAACAATGAAAATGATAAAAAGAGTGGCATTTGGGGTTGAGAATAGTTGAGAGGATGAAGTGAGGGCACACGTATGTTGTTCGCTATTTTTCAATCTCTTCTTTAATATTTTCGTTTTGAATTACAATATTATTGTTTTTTTGTTCATAATTTAATGAATTATGAACGAATGTTGTTCTTCTCTGATTACCCTAATTGGTTCCAGCTGTTTCCACGATTTCTGTGTCTATCGCTTTTTCGTCCCCCGCCCACTATTTCTCTCTTCCTTCCTTCCTACCCATCACTGATCTTCAAACTCCAAATCAAAGTCAAAATTTCGCATCAAATTTTCACTTTCTTTTTTGGATCTTTCTCAAATTTCACCTCAAACAAAACCCCCCCTACCCCTTAAATTTCTCCGCCGATTTCGTGACAAATAGTGTAGAGTTAAGAGGAATAGGGAGTTTTTTCTTGGCGGCCTCGTGATCTGTGAAGTCTCTACGTGATATTCAAGACTTTTGTTGCTATCGGGATTTGGGTTTTTTTTCTTTCTAAAAGCTCTCTGTTAGATCTCTAAAAACATTCATCCTTTCACATTTAGAGAGAAAATTGGAAGTGGGATTTGATTTTTGGGTGAAATGTTGCTGTTCTTCTTGTTCTTCAGGGATTCTGGCTGCTCTGCTTTCTGTGGAGCACTACAGTTCTGTTTCTACTTGCCAACTAATCACAAGGTAAGTAGAATCCAAGTCATTGCAGTTTGATTTTTCCCTTGGTTTATTAGGATTGGTTTATCTTTGTTGCTGATTTCTTCTGGTTTTCTGTTGAGATGGAATTTCTTTCCTAATGAATCCTTTTGTGGGTTGATTGTTCTTTTGGTTTCTGCTTTACTTGTTGGAAGTATTATGTGGGTTTGTGTTCATGACTGTGAATTTGACCGTGAGATCCCATTTAGGGAGGAGAACGAAACCTTCTTTACAAGGGTCTATTAGCGGTGGGCTTAGACTGTTACAAATAGTATGAGAGCCAGACACCAGGCGGTGTGCCAGCGAGGACGCTGGGCCTCCAAGGGAGGTGGATTGTGAGATTCCACATCGGTTGGATTATAAGAGTGTAGAAACCTCTCCCTAGGACGCGTTTCAAAATCTTGTGGGAAAACTCGGAAGGAAAAGCCCAAAAAGGACAATATCTGCTAGCGATAGACTTGGACGGTTACATTCGCTCTCGCTCTGTACAGTTGTTTTTGCTTCAATGAGTCGAGATCCATAAATGAATATTCACTCATTTGTTTGTTTTGTGTTTTACCTTTTCTCTGTTCATCATCAAATTCCCTATAGTTTGCTAAGTGGCAAGAAATTTATAATTAATTTAGAATCTGGAAAAGAAGCTGAATTCCAGATGGGATTCTCTAGCTAAGCTCCATTGGCAACAGTTTTGCCTTTTGTTTTGTGTTCTTTAAAAAGTTGACCTCTTTGCTGTAAAGCTTCATTGTTTTGTTTTTCAACTTTTCTTAAACACTTTTTGAATACTAATGAATAAGATTTGGCTGTGTTTTTTGTTTTTAAAATGATTCTTAAAAGTGGATTACAAAATGAAGTAATTGTGAGTAATAAGCTAAAACTTTAAGAATGGACATTACTGTATGAAGCTCCTTATTTTCCTTTCCCATCTTCTGTGTTAAATGCTTTTTAAAAGTAATGAATAATTATGCATTTCATTTGGAACTTTATCATAAGAGAATAATGAAGCAAAAGGAAAAAAATTGGACAGATCCATATCAACTCTTTAGGACGATCTACATTATGGAACATAATTGTGAGATCCCACGTCAATTAGAGAGAGTAACGAAACATTCCTTATAAGAGTGTGGAAATCTCTCCCTAACAGACGCGTTTTAAAATCGTGAAGCTGACGGTGATACGTAACGGACTAAAGTGGATAATATCTGCTAGAGGTGGACTTGGGCTGTTACAAATAGTATTAGAGCCAGATACCGAGCAGTATGCCAGCGAGGATGTTGGCCCCCAAGGGGGGGTGGATTGTGAGATCCCACATCGGTTGGAGAGGGGAATGAAACATTCCTTATTAGGGTGTGGAAACCTCTCCCTAACAGACGCGTTTTAAAATCGTGAAGTTGACGGCGATACTTAACGGGCTAAAGCGGATAATATCTGCTAGTGGTGGACTTGGGCTATTACAAATGGTATTAGAGCCAGATACTGGGCGGTGTGCCAGCGATGATGCTGGGCCCCCAAGGGGGGTGGATTGTGAGATCCCACATTGGTTGGAGAGGGGAATGAAACATTCCTTATAAGGGTGTGGAAACCTCTCCCTAATAGACGTGTTTGAAAACCGTGAAGTTGACGGCGATACGCAACGGTCTAAAGCGGACAATATCTACTAGCGGTGTGCTTAGGCTGTTACGTAAATTATTTTGCACTTGTTTAAGAACCCGAACAATTTCTTAGAAAATGGAGAAATGCAAGAAAGTATGTAACTCATTACAACGTCTCCCAAAGAGATGGGTTGATTTCTAAAAGGCAAAGTAGCTTTAACCATATGGTCCGTTATGATCTTAAACTAGAAGTTAATTTAATATGCCTTTTTTTCCTTCTACAAGTGTTCTCCTCATTGTCCATGCTAGACAGGCTGTTTAATGCTCCAAATATGCTTATTTATGGGTTAAAGCATCTTACTTTGTTTTATATCATCATTGTTGTCCCGCGAATCAAACGTTATAAAAACCTGGTTTGGTATTCAGTTCATCGTCGTTTCTAAACTAGTTTCGTTTATCCTTCAGATGATTCATTCGATAGATCATGTTCGAGTTTTTTAACAAATTTTTTTTTCTTTTTGAAGATACCTATACTATGTGTCACGGTCGTACTGATCAGTAGAATGAAGTTTCTTTTGATTCGTGTTCTGAGTTGAATTTTAACGAGTCTTTCTTGTCTTTTATTTGTCATTTTGATTGTTTTTGTGTTGGTTCAGGATACTTGAGCTGGTGGCATTATAAACTATCTTATATCAAATGGACAAAAAAGTGTGACCCAAATGGATCCTCAGGCTTTTATTAGGTTGTCAATTGGATCTTTGGGATTGAGAATCCCAGGAGCTGCTCTAAACTCTACAAAACCTGGAGTCAATGCTTTCTCTGCACCGTGTTCGTGTGAAATTCGTCTTCGGGGTTTCCCTGTGCAGACGTCTTCAATCCCGCTTCTCCCGTCTCCTGAAGCCATTCCTGATTCTCATAGCATTGCCTCAAGCTTCTATCTTGAAGAGTCTGATCTGAAAGCATTACTAGCACCTGGCTGCTTCTACAACACTCATGCCTGTCTTGAAATATCTGTCTTCTCTGGAAGGAAGGGATCTCATTGTGGTGTTGGCATCAAGAGGCAGCTGATTGGGACGTTTAAACTGGATGTCGGTCCCGAATGGGGCGATGGGAAGCCAGTCGTTCTTTTCAATGGGTGGATAGGCATTGGCAAAAGCAAGAATGAGAATGGAAGACATGGAGCAGAGCTTCATTTGAGAGTGAAACTTGATCCTGATCCAAGATATGTTTTTCAGTTTGAAGATGTCACGAGGTTAAGCCCGCAAATCGTCCAGCTTCTAGGCTCGATCAAACAGCCGATTTTCAGCTGCAAATTTAGTCGAGACAGGTGATGCAACTCATGCAACACTAGAACAATAACTTTCTTCTGTTGAACATTTTGTGTAGGACTTCATATTTGACAGTTGAATCAAATTTATAGGGTATCCCAGGTGGATTCATTGAGCAACTATTGGTCAGGGTCAGGTTCTGGTGATGGCTCAGATTGGTTAGGTTCTGGTGATGGCTCGGACCTCAAGGTCGAGCGGAGAGAAAGAAAAGGCTGGAAGGTGAAGATACATGATCTTTCTGGCTCGGCTGTTGCAGCAGCCTTCATAACTACTCCCTTTGTGCCATCAGCAGGTTGCGATTGGGTTGCCAGGTCGAACCCCGGGTCTTGGCTGATAGTTCGTCCTGATGTTTGCATCCCTGAAAGTTGGCAGCCATGGGGAAAGCTCGAGGCATGGCGCGAGCGTGGGATTAGAGACACTGTCTGCTGTCGCTTTCACCTTCTCTCCGAAGGCCAAGAGGGAGGGGAACTTCTCATGTCTGAGATCCATATCAATGCTGAGAAAGGTGGGGAGTTCTTCATAGACACTGACAAACAGTTACGAGCAGCAACGATTCCAATACCGAGCCCGCAGAGCAGCGGAGACTTTGCAGCATTAGGCCAAGTGGTTGGAGGTTTCGTCATGAGTTGTAGAGTACAAGGGGAAGGAAAGAGCAGTAAGCCAATGGTGCAACTTGCCATGAGACATGTGACATGTATAGAGGATGCTGCTATTTTCATGGCACTAGCTGCAGCGGTTGGTCTCAGCATCGAGGCGTGTAGGCCATTCCGAAGGAAGATTAGGAGAGCGTCTCGTCATTCTTAAAGGAAAATGAAGTGTTTGTAAGGTATCATTGATGTGTAGAAACATAAACAAAGATGGGCATACAGAACTGTATGAAATTATCTGTGAAGGCTATAAAATTTAGCATTTTGTACAGTATGTGATTCAAGTTACTTGTGCCGCATGGTCCGATCTAACGACATTTGATTGCCATAGGGTTGAAATCAACAATGCTACTAGGCTTACCCATGGTCGATTCTTACGTAGCACTCGTTCAACCTGCGAATGTGCTTAGGTAGCTGTTATACATATAATACATTCCTTTAAATAGGGACAAACACCATTAAAATATTTTAAAATACACCACCCAGCAGAAACAGAAGATTTTAGTCTTAAACTTGATGATAGGAGTGAATAACACGGAATGAAACTCTCCAAAGTATGAACATAGCAACCAAAAGCCGGACAAGAGAAGTAATATTGCAAAGCAATAGTTTGATTAATAGCTTATCAATATAAAATTCTGTTATCGGTAATTAAGATCACTACTATTCCTCTGTTGTCTTGAGGAAACTTTCGATCTCGGTGATTATGCTCCGAGCATCGTCAAACTCCGGGCCTTTCTCTTGTGTTGATTCTTCCAGTTCAGCCTGGAGATGAAGAAGTCGATAAGGGTTTGCTTTAGTTAACTTACAAAAATTGGGCACGTGCAGATAACCTTCAAGAATCAAGCTCCTCAGAAGAGCAAAAAAAGGGAAGAATGAAAAGCCAATACCAGTGTTCCTTTCAGATCAGCTAAGGCGGACTCCAGACGCTTGTGACAATCAGGAACCATCATCCTTGATTCAGCCAGAACGTTTTCCTGCTTAGGGTGAGAATGCTAACTGTAAAATCATAATAATATATAGACCAATTGAAGAAGAAGATTCATATGATGATAACATTTCATTCAATCTCCATTACCGAAATAACATTTTAGTTGATCGTTTTGATTTTATAGCTTCCAAAACATAAAGGTGAACAGCAATTATGTTCCAAATTTGAGACCATTATTCTTCTCCATAGTTCAAATCACTTATCTTCACGCTCACAGATTCTACTGTTCATATTGTGTAATGTTGAATATTTCTGTCCATCACAAGGTTTTGGATGTCTAAAAAGTGCTCTTTAAGATTTTCACAGATGGCATAAATAAAACCACAAGCAATCAAGCCAACAACAATCGTACAAACTTATGATTATTAAGAATGCAAGCCATTTACGTACCTGTTGCTTAAGGTCATAAGGGTCAGCTCCTTTTTCTTTCATGTCAGCTGTTTTGGCAGCTTCTCTCTCAACCTCCTTCTCGTAAGAATGCAACTCCTTGATAATGCGTTTGCAGGATGCTGTCTTAATCTTCAGGTTCTTTACAGTAGCCATACTGACCTATCATCAGAAGAATTTATCGTGGATTTGTAATCCACAAACCTCTTATTAGGATAAGTATCTTAGATTTCACACCATAAACCTAATTCACGAGGACCCAAAACTCGAAATGGTTAAACAGAGAACACTTTGCTTCTCACAAAAGCATGAAAATTGAAACTCCAAAAAGCATAATGGCACAAATTTGATTTACACGGTTAAACAAAGTCCATTGCAAATTAATGTTATCAATTTCTTAAAGTTAGGTTGTTAAAGTTCGTTAGGGGTCGTGTGAATTCATGGTAATTAATCAGTAATACATCCTTTCCTCTTCTAAAACCCTAAGATGCTATCAGAACTTTAGACTCGGGACATGGTTTTCCAAAGTTTCCTGTATCATGGAGGTAAGCTCTTCTTCAAATTTCTCAGGGGTAATAATGTTCATTCCCACCACACCTCTAAACACAAAATCATGATGAAGCTCGCGGATACCAAATTTCTTTAACAGTGAAGATCACTAACTTCAATGTCTATGATAAAGTGTCGCCCACATTTTTAATACCTGAAGATGTTCCAAGGAACAATTTCAACCAAGTCAAGGTTTCTCCGGACAAGATTCTTGTTCAAAGAGAGATATGCACTTGATCAATGAGCGTCTTATCAAAATATACAACTAGCCTAGGGGGTAACATTACAGAAAACCAGTTATTCTGAAGAAACAGAAGCATAGTTGTAGCTCAGAATCACATAACATATTGATAACATCAATGTTGCTACACACACAAGTTCACGGTCTAAGAAGAACTCCCAACCAGAGCTTTCTAGCTGCACTAGCACTTAGCTCGTGGCGACAAAAACTCATATATTCAACCTACACTACGAATTTCAATAAATATCAAGACTTCGATTGCTCATTTCATTTGAAGAGACAGTTAAGACCTAACATAAGCCTAACCACAAAAAGACGTAATCTATCTCAAATCTAAGCAATCTATAAAAGAAAAAGGAGAAGCAGAAACGCATATGAAATCATAGACGATACGCCGCCCAAGATCTAGACACGGCGAAACTAAAAGATGAAGAAGAAAGGCAGAAATGGCTAACAAAGAGGAAACTGAATCAAAGGATCAATGCATGTCGAGATTCAATAGATTGTTGCGATTGGAAATCATTGGAGAAGATTGAAGAAGCGGAAAAGCTAGAAAAAGCGAAGAAAAACCTACCTGCGCCGGAAGAACTTGAACGTCGACGAAATCTCGAACCAAAATTCCACGGAGGAGTCGGTGGAGAAGAAACCCTGATCTCTTCTTTTTTGGAAGTTGCTTCTTTTTCTATTAGCATATCAATGGAGTTTCCCACCCAAATAATGCACAGAACAAAACAAGCCACGCGTCCCCGATTTTCTGTTCCAAAAAACGGATTTTTTTAAAAAACCTAATTACACTTATTAAATTTAAATTAGTATAGTTATAAAAAAAAATTCACTAATTTTATTATTCTAATTAATTTATGCTTATTTAACTATTTTTAGTAATTAAATTAAATGGTGTAATTATAAGGTTACTTAAATTTAAACAAAAATATTTATTAATTTGTATTTGAATTGATTAACTAAACTACCTACCAAATAATATTTATTCTTTCAATTTAATCCTTAAATTTCAAAATGTTATATTTAATTCGTTTTCATTTGGACTATGAATTTTAAAATATTAATTTTCACCCTCGAGTTTTGAGTTAATTTTCAGATTATCTCTATGTTTCATGATTTACACATTTATTCTCGAGTTTTCATACTAGTTTCAATTCCCATCATTTACGCTAATTTTATACTAATTAATTTAATTATAATTAAATCAATCAGTTGTCTAATTTAAAAAAAAAATACAAAATCTCAATATTTAAATGATTTATAGGTAAAAACAGGGAAAAATAAATGGAAAATCAGATGGAAATGAGAATTAGAATAAGAAATAAAGATGGGGAAGACTTTTTGGTCCTGTCTCATCCCATAGACATCTGTAGGTATATAGTATAAACATCCTTCATGCAATCCCGCATTCGTACAATATTTCAAAAAGTAATCTAACTCCGCCGCCAACAAAGTCAATGCTAATAACATTAGAAAATGCCAGTTTGAATCTTCATGTTCACTCAACAAACATTCAGTTTAACCTTAAAATTCCAGAATTTGGAACAAGGAGGGTTTTTAGTCATCAAATTAATTACGATTATAAATTTCCTAATTGATTCACTTCCATTTTTGCTAACCCTTCATGTTTCTCATTTCTATATATTTATTCGAATTCCCCATTCATTTTCATCATCACTTCATCAATGGCACTCATTTTCTCACTGATTTTGTTTTTCTCCTCCGCCGCTGCCGCGGCCGCAGACGGCGGCTATGGCTTCTCGGTCGAACTGATCCACCGTGACTTCCCCAAGTTCCCACTTCACAACGCATCAGAGACACACTACCACCGCATCGCCAACGCTCTCCGTCGCTCCATCAGCCGTCAGACGGTGTCGCTGGCAGACACGGGGAAAGCCCCAATATACAACAGCGGAGGCTCGTACGTTGTGAAAATATCCCTCGGAACGCCGCCGTTTTCGATTGTAGCAATTGCTGACACTGGAAGCGACATCATTTGGACTCAGTGCAAACCTTGCCCGAATTGCTACCAGCAAATCGCGCCGATGTTTGATCCGAGTAAATCGTCGACTTACAAGACAGTCCCGTGTTCCTCGCCGACTTGCTCGATTACAGGGTCGGGAAATTCTTGTTCCTCGGATTCCGTGTGCGAGTACTCCATTTCATACGGCGATGGATCCCACAGCAACGGGGATTTTGCCGTTGATACCCTTACGATGGACTCCACCTCCGGTCGCCCCGTGGCGTTTCCACGGACTGCGATTGGCTGTGGCCATGACAATGCTGGCTCTTTTGATTCTAAGGTTTCTGGGATTGTTGGGCTCGGTCATGGTTCAGCTTCGCTTGTCCAGCAGATGGGGCCGGCCACCGGCGGAAAATTCTCTTACTGTTTGGCACCCGTCGGAAACTCTAACGATTCGAGCTATCTTAACTTCGGCTCTAATGCTATCGTCTCTGGCTCTGGAGTCGTCTCGACTCCAATTTATACTAGTGGTAAATACAAATGTTTTTTTATCGATAAAATGATTCGTGGGTAGGTAAATGTCTCAGTAAGAAAAAATCATAGGTATATAAGTAAGAGATTGATGTTATTAAAATCATGCTCTTAATTTAATCATTATAGAATGTTTGGACGTCGAGCAAGCAAGTCGTGTCTCAGAAATATAGTTATAGTGAAGATTTGTGGTAGAAAGTTCTATTAGACTTGTCGTGTGCTCTAGAGAAAAAGAGTTAACTTGGATTTAGGGTTTAAAAGAGGATAATACTGGTCGTGCGCTCCAAAGAAAAAGAGTCGACCAGTATTTAGAGTTTAAAGGTGGATAATACTAGTCGTGTGCTCTAGAGAAAAGGAGTCGATCAGGATTTAGGGTTTAAAAGTGGATAATACTGGTTGTGTGTTGTAGAGAAAAGGAATTGACCTAGATTTAGTGTTTAAAAGTGAATAATATTATACTTTTAGGTGAGTTCATTCGTTATACTAAGATGAATTGTATAAGTAATTATTATTTTTTGTTCAATGTTGTAGAAGGCAACTACAAATATTTCTACGTGTTGAAAATAGAAGCAATGAGTGTTGGAAGCAACAAATTTGATTTTCCAACCTCTTCACCATTTGGAACAAACGGGAACATCATTATCGACTCCGGCACGACACTTACATTCTTACATCCGGACACCTTTGCAAGCTTCTCCAATGCAATTTCCAAGGTTATGGACCTCAAGCCCACGACTACACCAATTCAAGCCTTGGAGTATTGCTATGAGACCACCACCGACGACTATAAGGTGCCGCTCGTCACGGCGCACTTTGAAGGCGGCGACGTGAATCTCAAGCGAGAGAACCTGTTCATTAGGGTGGCAGACAACGTCGTTTGCTTGGCATTTATTGGCAACAGCGGGGGCAACAGCATACAGATCTATGGCAACATTGCACAGACTAACTTCTTGGTTGGCTATGATATCAAGAAATCGTCTGTTTCTTTTAAGCCAGCAAATTGCGTTGCCTCGTGATTATCATATCCTTATTATTATGGTTTTCTATAGTTTGAACGACTTACGTTCTTCATTTCAAAGACCAAAATATTTCGAGGTTTATTTCTATTAACCTCTAAAACAAATATATATCTAGTTTACTTTTACTTATATATAACTACTACCATTTCTTTTTTTAAAAAAATTAAAAAAAAAAAACATGGAGATTAACATAAAATGCCACAAAAATAAATAATAATAATAATAATGCATCCATATACATTTAGCCCAATTTTGAATAATATATTGTTTTTTTTTTCCTATTATTGATATATTTTTTTAAGTCAATATTGATTAAAAAATCATAACGCATCACACCTCTAGATTTGACACTTTATGTTTATGATATTCTCATGCTCGAGTTATTTTAATAAATTTGTCCTCACTTAACATATGGTTTCTCTAACTCGAGCAAACTTAACTTTGAAGTTATTATGATTAAACCATAGGAAAGAGGTAGTGACCCATCATATCTCGTTTCATTAGGATACTGTCTATGAGATCTCACATCGGTTGGAGAGGGGAACAAATCATTCCTTATAAGGGTGTGGAAACCTCCCCTAGCAGACGCGTTTTAAAACCGTGAGGTTGACAACGATACGTAACGGGCCAAAGTGGACAATATCTGCTAGTGGTGGGTCTGCGCCTTGTGGACTGGTTTGCTATCGAACAAATGAGCTCGAGTAAGAATATCTCGAGCATATTTTGCAACTTGAGTTTCTATTGGTGACTCCGAAGGAGCAGTAGGTGGAGCCGGTGAAGAAGTAGTCGGTGCCATAGCAGGTGGTAAAGTTCCAATGGACGGAGAGGGAGCCACGCCCCCCGGATCAAGGGACGAAGACAGGGTTGGAGTTGGAAGAGTCGCCACAATGGGCGAAGGAGCCAATTTTGGCGAGGAGGCCAACGATAACTTGGTTGGCGAAGAGGCCAATGCGGCGCCCGGATTCCGAAGGTAAATCTCTGCAGAAGGTCGATGGGCTTGTCAAGATTCCATATATTTCCGATGAGAACACTAATGAGGATCCTGAGGTTAGGGCTTTTGTGAAGGACAAAGGGTCGATTGGGAAGAAAATGAAAGAGGCTATGTTGGCTAAGGGGAAACTGATTGTGTTGAAGAAGGTGATATTGTATTTACAGAGTATGGCTAAGGGTGGAGCCGAAGAGTAATCAATCGACTCTACTTGCGGCAGCCATGGAGACTGCCTCTGTGGCATCAAAGCCAGCAGTGGTGGTGGAAAAGAAGATGAGCAGAGGATTCATAAGCCATTAAAAATAAAGAATTTGCTAAACCGAAAGGGCTCTAATACAATGAAAATATTTGTTAAAACGATCGCACTTAAATTGTGTGAAGGTTCTCTGTTTATAATCATTTAAAGAATCAAATAAATTAAAAAGATATGGGAAGAACAATAAATGAATACAATATACAATAACAAATAAGATGGTGATTGAGATTAATTCATGAATATGTCATGTGGTCAAAATTAATATAGTTTCGATTAGATCTCTCGTACCTCTTATAAAGAGCAAATTGTTTCGAGAATAAAACATAAGAAGGGTGTCTTTGCATACCATCTATGGTATTGACTTTCCTATGTAAGACCCATAAGAGAGAGTAAATGTTATGAAACTCTTAGAATTTGATTTAATAGCTGGAAAAACAATACATTTATATCTAAATTATTGAAGAATCCAAAAACGATTAAAAATCAACCCAATAGAAAGTTTTGGAATGGATTACCGTAATGATCTAAGATCAAAACTAAATAAAACTCGTTTCTTAACTTGTGATCCACCCTGAAATCTTTATGACATGATTAAGACTTCTTATTTCGTATCGAAAAATATACCGAAAGGAGAGATAAATTTGTCCCTGTTAGCTAAATTGGACCGAGGAGGGGATTATATTTTCCGTCCTAACTTCGATCTCGCTCCAATCCCCGCTCTGCCCCACTTTTTATATGTTTATACTATATGTATACACATTTATTTACTTATTTAATAATAAATTTTAAAAAATAAATATGTATATTATATTTATAAACATTTTTTTACTTATTTAGTAATAAATTTAAAAATAAATATGTATATTATATGTATACACATTTATTTACTTATTTAGTAATAAATTTAAAAAAAATAATATATTTTTAATATTTAGAAATTACATTAAATATTATATTAAAAATTTTAAAACAGAAATGATATATTTTTAAAAAAATATATGGACAATCTCGTTTCCATAAAGCAAAAATAAATGAAAATTTAGCGAAAATGAGATGAAAATAACAAATAAGAGGTGATAACAAAGATAGAGAAGACTTTCTGATTCCGTCTCATCTCATAGACATTTCTAGGTGGTATATAGCGTAAGCATTCCTCGAGCAATCATAATGCAATAGCTACAAAAAAATAAATAAAATAAATGACGGAAATGAAGATTAAAATAACAAATAAGAGGTGATAATAAAGATGAGGTAGAATTTTTCTTTCCCCATCTAATCTAGTATAATATTTAATTTTTTAAAGGAGCGAAAATAAAACAAATGCTAAAAATATCGTTTAAAACATTTTTCTCGTCTACAATATTCCAAAAAGCAATAATTCCACCACCAAAAAAGTCTATGCTAAGAACATTATAAAATGGCAGGTTTGAATCTTCATATTGACTCGAAACTATATTAGGAAAAAAATAAAGAAAAAAACAAACATGCAATTTAACCTTAAAATTCCAGAATTTGAAAGAGAAAAAAAATGGCAATGTTCATTGAATAATAGAACACAGAGCGTTTTTAATCATCAAAATTAATTACGATTATAAATTTCCTAATTGATTCACTTCCATTTTTTGCTAACCCTTCATGTTTCTCATTTCTATATATTTATTCGAATTCCCCATTCATTTAATCATCATTTCATCAATGGCACTCCTTTTCTCACTGATTTTGATTTTCTCCTCCGCCGCTGCCGCTGCCGCAGACGGTGGCTATGGCTTCTCCGTCGAAATGGTCCACCGTGACTTCCCCAAGTCCCCACTTTTCAACGCATCAAAGACACACTACCAGCGCATCGCCGACGCTCTCCGTCGATCCATCAGCCGTAAGACGGGGTCGCTGGCAGACACGGGGAAAGCCCCAATGTACAACAGCGGAGGAGCATACGTTGTGAAAATATCCCTCGGAACGCCGCCGTTTTCGATTGTAGCCATTGCTGACACTGGAAGCGACATCATTTGGACTCAGTGCAAACCTTGCCCGAATTGCTACCAGCAAATCCAGCCGATGTTTGATCCGAGTAAATCCTCGACTTACAAGACAGTCCCGTGTTCCTCGCCGACTTGCTCGTTTGCAGGGCGGGGAAGTTCTTGTTCCTCGGAATCCGTGTGCGAGTACACCATTTCATACGGCGATGGATCCCACAGCAACGGGGATATTGCCGTTGATACCGTTACGATGGACTCCACCTCCGGCCGCCCCGTGGCGTTTCCACAGATTGCGATTGGCTGTGGCCATGACAATGCTGGCTCTTTTGATTCTAAAGTTTCTGGGATTGTTGGGCTCGGTCATGGTTCAGCTTCCCTTGTCCAGCAGATGGGGCCGGCCACCGGTGGGAAATTCTCTTACTGTTTGGCACCCGTCGGAAACTCTCACGACTCGAGCTATCTTAACTTTGGCTCTAATGCTATCGTCTCTGGCTCTGGAGCTGTCTCGACTCCGATTTATACTAGTGGTAAATACAAAATGTTTTCTTATCGATAAAATGATTTGTGGTTTGGTGAATAACTCCGTAAGGAAAAATTATGGGTATATAAGTAAGAGATTATATAAGTCGGTTGTCCTAACAAACGATATCAAAGTCATGCTCTTAACTTAGACAAATACTGGTCTGTGTGCTCTAGAGAAAAGGAGTTGACCTGGATTTAGGGTTTAAAAGTGGATAATGTTGGTCGTATGCTCTAGAGAAAAGGAGTCGATCTGGATTTAGGGTTTAAAAGTAGTAATATTATACTTTTACGTGAGTTTGTCGAATTGTATAAGTAATTTTTTTTTTTTTTTTTTTTGTTCATGTATGTAGAAGGTGACTACAAAACTTTCTACGTGCTGAAAATAGAAGCAATCAGTGTAGGAACCAACAAATTTGATTTTCCAAGCTCTTCACAATTTGGAACAAACGGAAACATCATTATCGACTCCGGCACGACGCTTACATTGTTACCATCGGACACCTACGCAAGCTTCTCCAAGGCGATTTCTGAGGTGATGGACCTCAAGCCCACGACTAGTCCAATTCAAGGCGTGGAGTATTGTTATATGACCACCACTGACGACTATAAGGTGCCACCTGTCACGGTGCACTTCGAAGGCGCTGACGTGTATCTCAAGCGAGAAAACCTATTCATTAGGGTGGATGACAACGTCGTTTGCTTGGCATTTATTGACAGCAGCGGCCTCGGCATACAGATCTACGGCAACATTGCACAAACTAACTTCTTGGTTGGCTATGATATCAAGAAATTGACTGTTTCTTTCAAGCCAGCAAAGTGCGCTACCACGTGATTATCATGTCTTTGTTATTATGGCTTTCTCTAGTTTGAAGGACTTACGTTCATCATTTCAGAGACCAAAATATTTCAAGCCATGCAATAATGGTTTATTTCTATAAATCTCTTGAAATATTATTATATTTTATTCTAGTCTACTTTTACCTATATATGACTAATAGATTTCTTTTTTAAAAAAATTTAAAAATAATATGGACATTAAAATAAAATGCCACATAAAAAAAAACAATGCATCCATATACATTTAGCCCAATTTTTAATAATTTTTAGATTTTTTTTTTCCTATTATTAATATCTTTTAGTCAATTTTGATCAAAAAATCGTAACACTCCATGCCTCAAGATTCGACACCTTATGTCTCTGATATTCTCATGCTCGAGTTATTTCAATAAGTTTTGTCCTCACTTAATATAGTGTTGCTCTAACTCAAGCAAGCTTAACTTTGGAGTTATTATGATTAAACTACCGGAAAGAAGTAGTGACCCATCACATCTCGGTTCATTAGGATCACTGTTTGTGAGATCCCACATCGGTTGAGGAGGGGAACAAATCATTCCTTAGAAGGATGTGGAAACCTCCCCTAGCAGACGGGTTTTAAAACTGTGAGGTTGACAACGATACGTAAAGAGGCAAAGCGGACAATATCTGCTAGCGGTGGGCTTGGGTTGTTAGAAATGGTATCAGGGACAATCACCAAGTGGTCTGCTAGCGAAGACGCTGGCCCCCGAGGGGGTGGATTGTGAGATCCAACGTCAGTTGGAGAGGGGAATGAAACATTATTTATAAGGGTATGAAAACTTCTCCCTAACAGATGCGTTTTAAAACCGTGAGGCTGACGGGGATACGTAACGGGTCAAAGCAGACAATGTGTTTTTATAACTTATGTATATTTATAAAGGAAATAAAACCTTTTGTTTTCTTTGGGAGTAAAGACGGAAATTCCTTGCTCATTATCATACAATGTGCTTCTTCTGGGCATCCGTTGAAACGATGTTTCTGTTGCTGCAAAAATTTCATTCTCTACCAAATCTTTGAACTCAAAATTTTTTCCATGAGCATCGCCCAATGATCATAGTACCCATCAAATTTCGGAATTGCAGGCTGCACAAATGGACTCTCCATCGACATACTTTTATTATGACACACGTAGAAGCTGCTTCTAGTTTTAACTTGGCTAGTTTACGACATGGCAAGACTGCTGCTTCTAGTTTCTAGTTTTAACTTGGCTAGTTTAGATCATGACTCTGATATCAAATGTTAGGAACATAGATAAAACTCTAAAGATCAGAAGAATTGTAAGAAATCTCAATTTCTAGGAATGAAATTGGCTATTTATAGCGTTATAAAATCAAATCCGATATTACTCCATCAAATCTAATCCAAATAACTCAATCAAATCTAAACCTAACAAAAATATTGCGAATGAGGATTGAAATAACAACTAAAATGTGATAATAAAGACCGAGAAGATTTTTCAGTCCCCATAGACACCTTTGAATAATATATAGTATTTATAAACGAAAATAAATCCAATGCTAAAAATATTCTTACAATATTCAAAAAAGCAAACTCCACCGCCAAAAAAAGTAAATGCTAATAACATTAGAAAATGCCAGTTTGAATCTTCATGTTCACTCGAAACTATATTAGGAAAAAAAATTAAAAAAAAAAAAACAAACCAGCAATTTAACCTTAAAATTCCAGAATTTGAAAGAAAAAAAAAATGGTAATGTTCATTGGTAATAGAACACAGAGCGTTTTTAATCATCAAAATTAATTAAGATTATAAATTTCCTAATCGATTCACTTCCATTTTTTGCTAACCCTTCATGTTTATCATTTCTATATATTTATTCGAATTCCCCATTCATTTTCATCATCACTTCATCAATGGCACTCATTTTCTCACTGATTTTGTTTATCTCCGCCGCCGTCTCCTCCGCTGCCGCAGACGGTGGCTATGGCTTCTCGGTCGAAATGATCCACCGTGACTTCCCCAAGTCCCCACTTTTCAACGCATCAGAGACACACTACCACCGCATCGCCAACGCTCTCCGTCGCTCCATCAGCCGTCAGACGGTGTCGCCGACAGACACGGGGAAAGCCCCAATATACAACAGCGGAGGCGCATACGTTGTGAAAATATCCCTCGGAACGCCGCCGTTTTCGATTGTAGCCATTGCTGACACTGGAAGCGACATCATTTGGACTCAGTGCAAACCTTGCCCGAACTGCTACCAGCAAATCCAGCCGATGTTTGATCCGAGTAAATCGTCGACTTACAAGACAGTCCCGTGTTCCTCGCCGACTTGCTCGATTGCAGGGGGGGAAAGTTCTTGTTCCTCGGAATCCGTGTGCGGGTACTCCATTTCATACGGCGATGGATCCCACAGCAACGGGGATATTGCCGTTGATACCGTTACGATGGGCTCCACCTCCGGCCGCCCCGTGGCGTTTCCACGGATTGCGATTGGCTGTGGCCATGACAATGCTGGCTCTTTTGATTCTAAAGTTTCTGGGATCGTCGGGCTCGGTCATGGTTCAGCTTCCCTTGTCCAGCAGATGGGGCCGGCCACCGGTGGGAAATTCTCTTACTGTTTGGCACCCGTCGGAAACTCTCACGACTCGAGCTATCTTAACTTTGGCTCTAATGCCATCGTCTCGGGCTCTGAAGCCGTCTCGACTCCGATTTATACTAGTGGTAAATACAAAATGTTTTCTTATCGATAAAATGATTCGTGGGTAGGTGAATAAAAGAAAAGATCATGAGTATATAAGTAAAAGATCGTAGAAGTCCATTGTCCGAACAAACAATATCAAAATCATGCTAACTTAGCCAGAAATTGGTGGTGTGCTCTAGAAAAAAGGAGTTGGCCTGAATTTAGGGTTTAAAAGTGGATAATACTGGCCGTGTGCTCTAGAGAAAAAGAATCGATCTAGATTTAGGGTTTAAAAGTGGATAATATTATACTTTTACGTGAGTTCGTTCGTTATACTAAGATGAATTGTATAAGTAAATTTTTTTTTTTTTTGTTCATGTTTGTAGAAGGCGATTACAAAACTTTCTACGCGTTGAAAATAGAAGCAATCAGTGTAGGAAGCAACAAATTTGATTATTCAAGCTCTCCACAGTTTGGAACAAACGGAAACATCATTATAGACTCCGGCACGACTCTTACATTCTTACCATCGGACACCTACGCAAGCTTCTACAAGGCGATTTCCAAGGTGATGGACCTCAAGCCCACAACTAGTCCAATTCAAGGCTTGGAGTATTGCTATATGACCACCACCGACGACTATAAGGTGCCACCTGTCACGGTGCACTTCGAAGGCGCCGACGTGTATCTCAAGCGAGAAAACCTATTCATTAGGGTGGATAACAACGTCGTTTGTTTTGCATTTATTGATAGCAACGGCCTCGACATACATATCTATGGCAACATTGCACAAACTAACTTCTTGGTTGGCTATGATATCAAGAAATCGACTGTTTCTTTCAAGCCAGCAAATTGCGCTACCTCGTGATTATCATGTCCTTGTTATTATGGTTTTCTCTAGTTTGAACGACTTATGTTCATCATTTTAGAGACCAAAATATTTCAAGCCATGCAATAATGGTTTATTTCTATAAATCTCTAAAAATATTATTATATCTTATTCTATTATACTTTTACCTATATATATATATATATATAAACTAATAGATTTCTTTTTCAAAAAAATTTAAAAATAATATGGACATTAAAATAAAATGCCACATAAAAAAACAATGCATCCATAGACATTTAGCCCATTTTTTAATAATTTTTAGTTTTTTTTTCCTATTATTAATATATTTTAGTCAATTTTGATTAAAAAATCGTAACACCCCTTGCCTCGAGATTCGCATCTTATATCTCTGATATTCTCATGCTCAAGTTATTTCAATAAGTTTTGTCCTCACTTAACATAGTGTTGCTCTAACTCAAGCAAGCTTAACTTTGGAGTTATTATGATTAAACCACCGGAAAGAAGTAGTGACCCATCATATCTCGGTTTATGAAGATCACTGTTTGTGAGATCCCACATCGGTTGGGAAGGGGAACGAATCATTCCTTAGAAGGGTGTGAAAACCTCCCATAGCGACGAGTTTTAAAACCGTGAGGTTGACAACGATACGTAAAGAGCCAAAACGGACAATATCTGCTAGCGGTGGGTTTGGGCGGTTATAAATGGTATCGGGGGCAGTCACCAAGTGGTGTGCTAGCGAGGATGTTGGGCCCCCGAGGGGGTGGATTGTGAGATCCCACATCGGTTGGAGAGGGGAATGAAACATTCTTTATAAGAGTGTGAAAACTTCTCTCTAACAGGTACGTTTTAAAATCGTGAGGCTGACGGGGATACATAACGGGCCAAAGTAGACAATGTCTTTTTATAACTTATGGATATTTATAAAGGAAACAAAACCTTTTGTTTTCTTTTGGAGTAAAGACGGATATTCCTTGCTCTTCATTAATATGTCATGTGGTCAAAATCAATATAGTTTCTGCATTCGATTAGATCTCTCGTACCTTCTATAGAGAGTAAATTGTTCCAAGAATAAAACATAAGAAGGGTGTCTTTGCATACGATCTATGGTATTGGCTTTCCTATGTAAGACCCGAGAGAGAGTAAATATTATGAAACTCTTGGGATTTGATCTCATAGCTGAAAAACAATACTGTTATATCTAAATTATCGAAGAACCCAAAAAACGATTAAGAATCAATCCAAGAGAAAGTTTTGGAATGGATTAATGATCTAAGATCAAGAGTAAATAAAACTCGTTTCTTAACTTGTGATCCACCGTGAAATCTTTGTGACATGATCAAGACACCTTATTTCGTATTAGAAAATATATATAAATGAGAGATAAATTTGTCCCTGTTAGCTAAATTGGGTCGAGGAGGGAATTATATTTTCCATCCTGACCTCGATCTCGCTCCAATCCCCGCTCTGCCCCATTTTTTATATGTTTATATCATATGTATACACATTTATTTACTTATTTAATAATAAATTTTAAAAATAAATATGTATATTATATGCATACACATTTATTTACTTATTTAGTAATAAATTTAAAAATAAATATGTATATATACGTATACACATTTATTTACTTATTTAGTAATAAATAAAAAATAAAAAAATTAGGTTGTTATTTCTATATATATATATATATATATATATATTTTTTTTTTTTGCAATATTTAGAAATTATATTAAATATTATTTTAAAATTTTTAAAATAGAAAATATATATGGGCAATTCTGTTTCAATATAAACAAAAATAAATAGAAAATTTAGAAAAAATTAGATGAAAATAACAAATAAGAGTTGATAACAGAGATGGAGAAAACTTTCTCGTCCCGTCTCATCTCATAGACATCTGTAGGTGGTATATAGTGTAAACATTCCTCAAACAATCCCGCTTCAATAGCAACAAAAAACAAATGAAAAATGTGGTGGAAATAAGAATTCAAATAACAAATAAAAGGGGATAATAAAGACCAGGAAGACTTTTCCGTCCTCGTGTCATCCCACAGACATCTTTGAATAATATATAGTATTTATAAACTTAATTTTTCAAACCAAAATAAATCCAATGCTAAAAATATTCTTACAATGCTAATAACATTAGAAAATGCCAGTTCACTCGAAACTATATTAGGAAAAAAAATTAAAAAAAAACAAACCAGCAATTTAACCTTAAAATTCCAGAATTTGAAAGAAAAAAAATGGTAATGTTCATTGGTAATAGAACACAGAGCGTTTTTAATCATCAAAATTAATTACGATTATAAATTTCCTAATTGATTCACTTCCATTTTTTGCTAACCCTTCATGTTTCTCATTTCTATATATTTATTCGAATTCCCCATTCATTTAATCATCATTTCATCAATGGCACTCATTTTCTCACTGATTTTGTTTATCTCCGCCGCCGTCTCCTCCGCTGCCGGAGACGGTGGCTATGGCTTCTCGGTCGAAATGATCCACCGTGACTTCCCCAAGTCCCCACTTTTCAACGCATCAGAAACACACTACCACCGCATCGCCGACTATCTCCGTCGCTCCATCAGCCGTGAGACGGTGTCGCTGACAGACACGGGGAAAGCCCCAGTATACAGCAGCGGAGGCGCGTACGTTATGAAAATATCCCTCGGAACGCCGCCGTTTTCGATTGTAGCCATTGCTGACACTGGAAGCGACATCATTTGGACTCAGTGCAAAGCTTGCCCGAATTGCTACAAGCAAATCGCGCCGATGTTTGATCCGAGTAAATCGTCGACTTACAAGACAGTTCCGTGTTCCTCGCCGACTTGCTCGTTTGCAGGGCGGGGAAGTTCTTGTTCCTCGGAATCCGTGTGCGAGTACATCATTTCATACGGCGATGGATCCCGCAGCAACGGGGATATTGCCGTTGATACCGTTACGATGGGCTCCACCTCCGGCCGCCCTGTGGCGTTTCCACGGACTGTGATTGGCTGTGGCCATGACAATGTCGTCTCTTTTGGTTCTGAAATTTCTGGGATTGTTGGGCTCGGTCAGGGTTCAGCTTCCCTTGTTCAGCAGATGGGGCCGGCCACCGGCGGAAAGTTCTCTTACTGTTTGGCACCCATCGGAAAGTCTAACAACTCGAGCTATCTTAACTTTGGCTCTAACGCGATCGTCTCTGGCTCCGGAGCTGTCTCGACTCCATTTTATACTAGTGGTAAATACAAAACATTTTTTAATCGATACAATGATTCGTGGGTAGGTAAATAACTTAGTAATGAAAAATCATGGATATATAGATGAGAGATCATAGAAATCCCTTATTCTAACAAATAATATTAACTTAGCTATTATGCAATGTTTGGATGTCAAGCCAACAAATCACGTCTCAGAAGTGTAGTTAGAGTAAAGGTCTATAGTCGAGAGTTCTATTGGACTTGTTGTGTGCTCAAGAAAACAGTTGTCGACTAGGATTTAGAGTTTAAAAGTGGATAATATTATACTTTTACTTGAGTTCGTTCATTATCTTAAGATGAATGGTATAATTTTTTTTTAATTTTTTTTTTTGTTCATGTTAGCATCGGACTACTTCAAAGGTTTCTACGTGCTGAAAATAGAAGCAATCAGTGTAGGAAGCAACAAATTTGAATTCACAAGCACTTTATCAATAGGAACAAATGGAAACATCATTATCGACTCCGGCACGACGCTTACATACATACCACTGGAAACCTACGCTAACTTCTCCAAGGCAATTTCTAAGGTGATTGACCTCAAGCCCACGACTGGTCCAATTAAATTCTTGGATTATTGCTATGAGACTACCACAGACGACTATAAGGTGCCGCCTGTCACGGTGCACTTCGAAGGCGGCGATGTGAATCTCAAGCGAGAAAACCTGTTCATTAGGGTGGCTAACAACGTCGTTTGCTTGGCATTTGTTGAGAGGAACGACATACTGATCTACGGCAACATTGCACAGAGTAACTTCTTGGTTGGCTATGATATCAAGAAATCGTCTGTCTCTTTCAAGCCAGCAAACTGCGCTGCCTTGTGATTATCATGTCCTTGTTATTATGGTTTCTGTAGTTTGAACGACTTACTTACGTTCTTCGGTTCTTGATTTCAAAAACCAAAATATTTCAAGCCATGCAATAATTGTTTATTTCTATTAATCTCTAATATTCTCATGATGAGTTATTTCAATATATTTTGTCCTCACGTAACATAGGATTGTTCTAATTCGAGCAACATTAATTTTGGAGTTATTATGATTAAATCACTGAAAAGAGGTAGTGACCCATCATATCTCGGTTAATTAGGATCACTGTCTGTGAGATTCCACATCAGTTGGAGATGTGAACGAATCATTTCTTATAAATGTGTGAAAATCTCTCCCTTGAAGCTGCGTTTTAAAACCGTGAGGTTGACAGCAATACGTAACGGGTCAAAGTGGACAATATCTGCTAGCGGTGAGCTTGGATTGTTACAAATAATATTTGAGGCAGTCACCGAGTGGTGTGCTAGTGAGAACGCTAGACCCTCAAGGGGAGTGGTTTGTGAGATCTCACATCGGTTGGGGAAGGGAGTGAAACATTCCTTAGAAGAGTTTGAAAACCTCTCCCTAGCATTTGCGTTTTAAAACTGTGAGGCTTACGACGATACGTAACGGGTGACATTAAACAATATCTACTAGCGGTATGCTAACTCATGTGGAAAATTAGATTAGTCTAATAGTCTAATTGACATGTGGCACAATCTCTAATAGAACGGGGTAATGTGGAAATAGACAAATAACAAGAGTGTTTTTTGATTTAATTTGAGGATATATAAATTTTTTTTATTGACGGGTAGAAATTTGTGATTAAATGTAATTGAAAATGTCAAAATACCAACGACTAAATCGAAATAAAACGGAATAAAAGGGACTAAATTAGAAATGATTTTAAAAAGTCAAGATATTTAAGCCCAGCCCAGCCCAGTCAGAAATTTAAACCCAGCCCAGTTCATCCAGAAATTTAAGCCCAGCCCAACTCACCTAGAAATTTAAGCCCAGTTCAGCCCAGTCAGAAATTTAAGCCGAGCCCAGTTCATTCAGAAATTTAAGCCCAGCCCAGCTCACCCGGAAATTGAAATCCAGCCTAGTCAGAATTGAAGCCCAGCCCAGATCATTCAGAATTTTAGGCCCAGCCCATTTCACTCAGAAATTTAAGCCCAGCCCAGGCCAGTCAGAAATTGAAACCCAGCCCAGTTCACTCAGAATTTTAGGCCCAGCCCAGTTCACTCAGAAATTTAAGCCCAGCCCAGCTCACCCAGAATGTAAGCCCAGCCTAGGCCAGTCAGAAATTTAAGCCCAGCCCAGGCTAGTCAGAAATTGAAGCCCAGCCCAGTTCACTCAGAATTTTAGGCCCAGCCCAGTTCACTCAGAAATTTAAGCCCAGCCCAGGCCAGTCAGAAATTTTAGGCCCAGCCCAGTTCACTCAGAAGTTTAAGCCCAGCCCAGGCCAGTCAGAAATTTAAGCCCAGCCCAGTTCACTCAGAATTTTAGGCCCAGCCCAGTTGACTCAGAAATTTAAGCCCAGCCCAGTTCACTCAGAATTTTAGGCCCAGCCCAGTTGACTCAGAAATTTAAGCCCAGCCGAGCTCACCCAGAAATGTAAGCCCAGCCCAGGCCAGTCAGAAATTTAAGCCCATCCCAGCTCACTTAGAATTTTAGGCCCAGCCCAGTTCACTTAGAAAATTAAGCCCAGCCCAGCTCACCCAGAATGTAAGCCCAGCCCAGGCCAGTTCACCCAGAATGTAAGCCCAGCCCAGGCCAGTCAGAAATTTAAACCCAGCCCAGCTCACTCTGAATTTTAGGCCCAGCCCAGTTCAATCAGAAATTTAAGCCCAGCCCAGGGCCGTCAGAAATTTAAGCCTAGCCCAGTTCACTCAGATTTTTAGGTCCAGCCCAGTTCATTCAGAAATTTAAGCCCAGCCCAGGCCAGTCAGAAATTTAAGCCCAGCCCAGTTCTCTCAGAATTTTAGGCCCAGCCCACTTCACTCAGAAATTTAAGCCCACCCAGAATATAAGCCCAGCCCAGCTCACTGAGAATTTTAAGGCCAGCCCAGTTTATTCAGAAATTTAAGCCCATCCCAGCTTCAGATTTTTAAGGCCAGGCCAGTTCACTCAGAAATTTAAGCCCAGCCCAGCCCACTCAGAAATTTAAGCCCAGGCCGCCTACCATCTCACGCCTCTTCCGGCCTAGTCTTCTGTTTTTCTTCTCCTTCGACATTCCTCTGTTCTGCGAGTTTGCGAAGTTCAGCACCTGCAACAATGGCTTCCAATTCTTCAAAATTCCTCGAGCGCTTCCGCTACGATCTTCTGTTGGGATCCATAGTCGCATTTTATGCCTTCATGGTGCCTTACACCAAAGTTGAAGAGAGCTTCAACGTTCAGGTTCACTAACTTGTTAACTCCTTTTTGTTCTTCCTGGACTCAACCAAGAATTTCACTTCATGTTTATCCCGATTAATGAGAATTCGATGTAGTGTGTCGATAATTTAACGTTTTAGATTTGTGATGATGATCAAGGACATTGCTGCAGCTGTTTTATTCTAATAATCGTAGTGATTTTCAGGCAATGCACGATATTTTGTATCATCGGCAACATATCGATAATGTAAGGAGTATACATTCTTTCCTTTTTTCTCTCGGTAGACCATGTTTGAAATGGATTTTATTGGATTTTCTAACAAAATATTTGACTTTTTTTTTTTAACCTCAGTACGACCACTTGGAGTTCCCCGGAGTTGTTCCTCGCACTTTTATTGGTAACATTCGGCTCAGCTTATGAATATGTGGATCTTTTCATTTTCTTATTTGTTCTCAATTACTAAATGACCTGGTACATTGATATTTAGCATGAGCCTAATAAGTAATACTGGTTTTGTAGGTGCACTTGTTGTATCCCTGCTAGCATCTCCATTTGTACTGGTAATAAACTTGCTGCATTTGCCCAAAATATATGGGCTCTTAGCAGGTAAGAAACCACTTTTTGATTCAGGGGCTTACACATGTAATAGTTTGATTATACAAACACGCAGTTTCTATTTTTAAACTGATGTAACTTCCATATGTTATCCGTCCCTGGGATGTTTTTATATTGAGTAAAAGCTTATTGGCTTCTGATAAGTTCGGTCATGACTTGAGTGACGTGCAGAAAAAAAAAAAAAATCAGCTCTTATGACTTCTTCAATTTTGTTAGAGGTTTGTTTTTATGAAATGAATGAATGGATGGCTATTGACTTCTGATAAGTTCGGTCATTGTTCCTACTCCTTGATATGATGTGGTTTTAAGAGGCTTGTTGGTGATGGCTATCCTATATATCAAATGGGGTATTTATGTGTACTAGTGGAAGCAACCTCCCGAATTATGTTCCTCGTGTGCATATTCATTGTTATTTACTTATTGATAAGTTCGGTCATTGTTCCTACTCCTTGATATGATGTGGTTTTAAGAGGCTTGTTGGTGATGGCTATCCTATATATATCAAATGGGGTATTTCTGTGTACTAGTAGAAGCAACCTCCCGAATTATGTTCCTCGTGTGCATATTCATTGTTATTTACTTATTTATTTATTTATTTATTTTGTGTTTTGACATGATTTAACTTGCATATTGTATTTTTCTATGTGCAGTTCGTACAGTATTAGGCTGTGTTGTACTGTCAACTTTACATTTCTTCCGTGTTCAGGTAGACTACAATTTGTTGCTCTAGCTCTTATTTCACATCAATTTTCTATTTTTTATGGATATGGTTAGTCATATTGTCCTATAGGCTAAATTGAATTCATGTTTTTGAACAATTTTTGATAGAAGCTTTATTATTGGATGACATGCGGTGCATGTGCACCATATTATTTCGTATTGATAATTTTACTTTAGTAAACATACTAAGAATCCAGAGCTCCACTACAATCAAGTAATCTATGTACTTGTATTATTATTGAAATGTGAGTATATGGGTGAGAGGAGAGTGTATGTCTGTGTCTTTAAAGTGCAAGGTGTACCTCAAGGTGACAAACCCCTGGATCACCTCAAGGCGAGAGGCAGCAAAAAGGCGAGGTCTAAATGAAGCGAGGCGCAATGAATAAATAAAAAATATATATAGAGCATACTTTGTAGAAACATCCAAATGTCAAAGCCTTAATGATTAATACTAAATATTTAAAATATGAAAATGTCAAGAACATCTAGTGTGAGATCCCACATCGATTGGAGAGGGGAACGAAACATTCCTTACAAGGGTTTAGAAATCTCTCCCTAGTAGACGCATTTTAAAACCGTGAGACTGACGGCGGTACGTAACGGGCTAAAGCGGACAATATCTACTAGCAGTGACCTTGGGTTGCTACTAATAGTATCAGAGCCAGACACCGGGCGGTGTGCTAGTGAGGACGCTGGCCCCCAAGGGGGATGGATTGTGAGATTCCACATTGGTTGGAGTGGGGAACGAAACATTCCTTATAAGGGTGTGGAAACCTCTCCCTAGTAGACGTGTTTTAAAACCGTGAGGCTGATGGCGATACGTAATGGGCTGAAGCGGGCAATATCTACTAGCACCGCTATGAATTGTTACATCCAGTATAATCAGGCATGCGCCTTCGTCATCGATGAAGTGCCAACCAGTGTGCAAAGGTGCAGCCAGGCGAGCACCTTCCCAAATTTTAACAAAGGCTAGATGGCCGTAGGCCGCTGCCTGTTGCCTGAGGCGCATGCCTAGGGTCACCTCAACATCGCTGGGGTGGGTATGTATGAAAACTATGGTTTTTGAAACATATAACAAAACTCTGATGAAACCCATTTCAAATAAGCACTATGTTTAACAAACACGGAGAAATTTAATACGGTGACACTTTGATGAAGAACATTTTGGTAGATGGCTAAGATAGACGTCTTCATGTGACAAAGTTGTTTGATAGAATTTTGGTTGAGATATATGAAAAACAATTTAATGAACTTATACTGTGGAAAGACGTTCACTACTATGTTCACTTGTTTTTGTGCACTGTTCAGAAAATTTGACCTTGGTAGCTGTTACTCTTAGGAAGGTATGGGGGGTTTGAGCTTAGCCAAAGGTCATCAAATTCCTTGGCATTTAATAATAGTTAAGGATTTATGCTAGCAAGAGTTAGTATGTGATTTGTCAAGAAAGCTTACTTGGAAACTAAAATATTTGGATCAAATTGGAGGTGCGAAAGGATAAAGAATTGAGAACGGGATTCCTTTCAGTATTATTGGTTCATCTGACATCTCATTTTCCTCCATGATTTTTATATGCATCCTTAGTGTTTGTAATTGGTTGATGTATGTATGCATCTACCAGCTGCCTTCCTTTGGTTGTGCGCCAAGGCTTGGTTTTGGCTCTTGTTCTACTGTAAAGAACTAGATTTCAATTTGTAGCCGTTCGAAATAGACTTCTAATGTTATTTCTGTAAATGAATTGAAGACAAACAATTTGAATCAGCTTGGAAGATATTTTCACTTAGGATTTGTATGTGGGTGGAATCTGCTTATTATAGAAAATGATAAAAAAAATTTAAATTTTGATACATACTTGTACTGATATTTTCATTCGATACTTGGCTTTGATGTTCTATTCCTTGCTAAGTTGCTGATTGTTTGAACAGATTCGGAACAACTTTGGACTTCAAGTAGAAGCTTTTTATATAATACTCACTGCAATCCAGTTTCATATGCTTTTCTATGCTACCCGGCCTCTTCCTAATATCTTAGCTCTTTGTGCAGGTTGTTTCTCCAAGCCTTTTAGTTAATCGTTTATTCATTCTTCTCAACTTGCATCTATACAGAGTTTTCTTTGCGTGGCTATGTCAAGTTGATGGCGTTTGAACAATATTCTATTACTGTAACCCCTCTGCTATGGCTTGTGTAATTTTGATCTCTAGTGATATAAATTAAAAAAAAAAAAAAAGGGGCCGATTTATGAAGTGAATTTTGAAATTTATATGAGCATCATTTCATACAATAGCTTTTAGTTGTTCAGGTTGAAAAATGACTAAATTGGAATGAGTATATTTACATATGACTCACTTGTATAATACATTACCTTGTGTTGGTGTATAATGATGTTTCAAGGTAGTACATATAAGTCTTAGGAGTCATGCATTTTCATTTCACATAGGATTTCACATCCAAAATCTATCCTCTTGTCTGGTATTTTACTCGAGGAAAATGGAATTGGTATCTGCATAGTGGTTCATGTTTGGCCTAGTTGAATTTTGAGCTTAAAGGAAATTTTGGCAAATTTGTTCAGAAAGCTTTCGTCTTTTCTCTTGGTATCCATTTTAGACTCTTGACTAAAGTTAATTTTTATCCTATTATTCTATAATTAAACCCTTATTTTTCTATGTTTGTCCTTTCTTAATGTACTACTATATTCCCTTAGTAAATCAACATTATTTTTCTATGTTTGTCCTTTCTTAATGTACTACTATATTCCATTTGTTGGAAACCCTTATTTTTCGTACTTGTTGCAGTTAACATGGTGTATGGATATTGGCTCAAAGGGAACTCCTATGCAGCATTGAGTTGCTTGGTATGTGCGTCAAAGAAAAATCTGAACTTTTCTAGAAATAAGATATGATGTTAATGTAAAAGGTGGTAAACATGATTTTTCTGTCTCCTTGTATAGCATAGTAGCAAGAAAGTATAATCTGAAGTTTGTCGGGAAACTAGAACAAGGAAGTAACGCATTTAGTCTAATGAGTTTCTGTCACCTTTATGGTAGTCCCGATAATTGCTCCTCTCTCTCTCTCCCCTTCCTTTCGGAACAAATTTTCTGAAAAGTTCTCATCCAGCCTTTTCTCTATTTGGATTTTTCCCCTAAGAATTCCATATCCGGAGTTTCCTTGACACTAACACTTCATCTTTGATAGTTGGATTGTTTTATTTGTTTGTATTGAATGCAATTCTTGAACTATGTATCTGTCTTAGTTGCATTGGTTTTATCTCAATCCTTTCACCTCCTCTCTCTCTGTCATCAGATATTTGCTACGATCATCTTCAGATGTGACATGCTGTTACTTCTTTGCCCTCTTGGCTTGGAGTTTTTGATGGTATGTGGATGCTACAAAGGTCTTGGTTTAAATTAATTTCTTGGTTTTTATTGTTTAACTCATCTTGCTGGATATTTGATTTATTATTCATATCAATTATGATTTTTTCATGTCAATTTCCATAATTCTGTTTTCAGTAAGGTATTTTTCTGATAAAATGAAAAGTCTTTATGTTCATTCTTTTAGTATTTATTACTTCTATCAGTTTTTTTGTTCTCTTACTAAAGGTAGATTTCTTCCCAGATTAATGGAGTTTCAGAATTAAAAACCAGTATGCAAAAAGATGATGTTTCATGATTTGTATATGTCCACATAGTTAATCAATGCACGACTCAAAGTTGGCTATAAAATTCAGTTTTTAGTTTACTGTAATTGTAATTATCTTTCTTTAGGAAGATATGCACATAGAAATCGAAAGTGTTAAAAAATTGAAGCCTCGGCTTTTGATATGGCTTGCGATCAACAGAGGTTTTTTTAATATTTTTTTTCCTCCCAGAATCTTTGCTGTGAGCAAAATGGAAGAAATTTTAGGGATACCTCCTTTGACTTTTGATAATTTTATGGATTTGAATTAGATCAAGACATTTGCAAAACACTTGGCACTATAAGGCGAATAAATTGGATGGGGGAGGAAGAATTAGAGTTCTACAACTATTCTCACCATGATGTGTGGCTATTCTGAATTATTTTTAATTTTTTTTCCCAAACAGATCAAATCAATATCATTTTATGGGGCTCTAAAGCGCTGCATTGGTGTTTCTTTGTTGTGCATAGGTTGGTAAGCTATTAGTTGCTAGCTTTTTAATTCTTCATTTCATTGTAACTCTTTTGCGTGTGATGCCTTGCTTCTTTTCGCACATTCATTTTGTCAATGATATTAGTTTCCTACAAAATTCTTCATTTAACTGATCTTATTAAAAAAATTATTTTTGTTGTTTCTTCATCTCTATTAATTTTGGGTTATATCGTGATTTGAATCTGTTCATTTTACAGGTCTTACAGTTTTCATTGATTCAATATTGTGGAAGAAATTGTTGTGGCCTGAATTTCATGTTTTCTGGTTCAACTCTGTTCTAAATCGAAGTTCAGAATGGGGTGTATCCTTTTAACAGGGGTTTTCGTTGTTGAGGGCTGCTTTATGAATATAGTTAAATGAGAAAATACGCCAAGTTTTTTTTTTTTTAATTTTCGTTGACAAGAAATCGCTAATTTTTTTGCCTTATTTTACATCTTTAGGTCTTCTGTGCAATTGAGAAAAAATCTCTTTCTCTCTTTAAATAAATTTTTTAGAAAGATGCTTAGTGGTTTGACGTTGTCCACAGTTTTAGTTCAATCCTTTTATGGATTATTAAACATAATCATTCATCCTTGTGCGTGTATTTGTCTATCGTAGGTGGAAGGTTTTACTGAAGTTTAGGGGCTAATTGGAGGTTTAGTGTCTGAATCTAAAATTTATTTTTGGTTTTCATGTAACAATATATTAGCAAAAGCATGTTCAGTTTATTGTTTCTTACAGATGCTTTCCTTTAGTTTAGTGTGACTTTCTCTGAGAGTGACTCCAGTGTTACTTGTTTCAAGAACTATAAGGTCATTAATAATGATTCGAATCCCAGAATACTCTCAACCTTCACCACACTGTCACATCTCAATGCAACAGTTTTTGAAAACTGGCTTGTAAACTGTCAACCAACCTTGGTTTTTTTTTTTTTTTTTTTTCTGGGAAGATGCTTTACTTGCGTGTAAATAATGATGTCATCAATGCTACCATCAGGTTCTCTGAGATAGATTGATCAGTGTGCTTCCTTAATAACTTTTGACCCCAGACCCACCCTGTGCATTGGTATTTCACTTCAGCACTTCCACGATCATTACTTGCTGGATATCCTCTTTTTCTGGTGAGTCTTTTTGAACCATGTTAACAGAAGACATTACGTCTGAAACTTCTCATCTTGTTTTCTTATGCCTGTAGACTCATATACCAGTTTGGAATGCTTTTCTGGAATCTTGTACAGTGCACTATTAACTTGTTAATTTCTAGAAATTAAACAGTTAATTTCACAATGATAAAACAAAATTTTATAGTTTCTGTATGGCAATATTACTCATCGAAATGTGACATTTGTGTAAAAAAAAAAAAAAACAGAAGTACATAAGCCGTTCAGCGTCATGATTTCTTGAAATTAGTTGCCAACTATTTGCTTATTTTTCCACACACACGTGTTGTGTTAATTGGAATGTACGTATATTCTATCAGGCATGTAAGTGGCCTTACAGTGTAATTCTTTTTGTGAATGTTCTAGAACTACCATTTGAACATGGAATGGTGTGACGGTCCTAATTATTGTTCCGGATTATCACCATACTGTTTTTAGCTCCTAATTTCTTTTCAACATTCTAATGGATTTCAGCTCTAAGGGTAGTCTTAGAATATTTTACGAAAGGTCATGAGTAATATTTCAACTTTTGAAAGAATAATAGAGATATTTTTGAAATAAAGGATAATGTTTAGAGATATTTTTTAGATTTTTTTTGTCAATTTAAGCATATCTTAGTGGATAAATGTATGCATTATCATCCCAAAATTTTATGGTTCGATTCTCCTCTCTTGCTATTGTTGAACTCAAAAAAAAAAAATGTTTTTTTTATCACTCTCACGAAGGATGTAGTTGTAAATAGAAAACTTTATCTGCATTTTTCATAACATCTAAAGAAAAGACCTACGCTATAGTTCCAAAATTTAAGTCAGCTATCTAGCTTCAACCGAGCAATAAACTATTCTTATCTTAGACGGGGGCATGAGGCAAAAGTCCCTCACATGGTCACTGGCATTTGTCTGCATATTTGGAGTTTCTCGAAGACTTGAGCATATTTCGATGGCATTCCAATGACAATATAATTTTGATGCATAATACATAAGTTGAAGAACAGTGTTTCTCTTTGCTTATTGAATTGAAATGGGAAATTCATGTGTTAAGTTGGAAATTATTTTTACTTTTTCTCTACAACCGAACTTAAAAGTGTACTCCTTTGCAGCTCGGTGTATTTCTTGACAAGAGAGTTTTGCCTTTGATTCTCCCAGTTTTGTGCTTCATACTACTTTACTCTAAGCTTCCTCACAAGGTAACTAATGTGCACCACTGGTCTGTTGCATCGGGACTTCATATTTCATCCTGAAGAACTTTTTAAATATCATCTTCTTTTACTTGGCAGGAGCTCCGCTTCATTATTAGTTCGGTTCCAATGTTCAATCTATCTGCAGCAATTACAGCCAACAGAATGTATGCTTTGATTTTCGTATTCTTTAAGCTACTAACTAGATTAAAAATATTTTGTCTGCAAAATGCAATGACAAAAAAGTCTGCCTTGATGCTTCCTAACTTGTCCTACTGATTTTCTTTTGAGTTTTTGACATTTTTCTAGTTTTGTTTTGCTT
Source organism: Cucurbita ficifolia (assembly GCA_033971965.1). Lineage (NCBI taxonomy): Eukaryota > Viridiplantae > Streptophyta > Magnoliopsida > Cucurbitales > Cucurbitaceae > Cucurbita > Cucurbita ficifolia. Next base: position 268,889 of record CM066978.1, read on the forward strand.
CCTGACATTGTGAGTTAACGGTTACTATATGCAGTAACATGATTTCTTTGATTGACGTATGTACTTTAAAGTAAACAATATGCACGACTTTTTGGCTGTTATTTTAGTGTTTGCTTGTATATTAGCACACACTATTGAATCTGACGTTTGTCTTGTCATAATATTTTAAATTCACTTGAATACTTTCCTTTTCCAGTTATTCACATTTTTCGTTTCTTCATTTCTCTCTTACTGATAATATAGTTTCCAATTTATCTTGTCACAGATATAACAATAGAAAGAAGACCTTTTGGAAATTGTTCTATCTTATTATGTTGGGACTACTTCTAATCAGGTTGAATGACTTTTCTGTGTTGCTTGGATTAATATATTTACCTCTTTATCCACTCATTTCTGCTTTGTAGTCTAGGGTGCACCGTTATAACATTCTTGGCGTCATATGAAAACTATCCAAGTGGCTATGCATTAAAAGAGTTGCATCGAACTGGTGAGTCTTTCATATTCCCAATTCTTTGTGAATGTGTGAGGTACCCTGGTTATACATTCTTTGTTATAGATTCCAGTTTTTTCTCCATGGTAGAATACCCATCTTTGTACCGTCTACTCTGATTATTCTCGTCGGGACCTGTATCTTCCTTTTCTCTTTTCTCAATGATCCTGGTTTTCATCTCTTACTATTTGCCTCTACTAGTCTACTTTCTTTCCTTATATCACTACCTTTATTTCATTTTTTAATCATACCTTTCTCAACAAAATGTTGACCACTTTGAACAGGCCGTCTATCCAACTCTGACGAGCAGTGGGTTCACATTGATTCATTTTCAGCCATGAATGGAATTTCACGCTTTTGTGAAAATGATTTTCCATGGAGGTAATTTAGTGCTGCCCTTGAACAGGTTAATGTCTTGTGAATAACTTCTTACATGAGATGAATTTTTTAGAACGTAATAAGAAACAGAGCGTACGGAATGTGTGCTTCTAACTAAGAAAAGTGAAACTTTTGAGAACTATGATGTTTTCATTTTTCTCTTTTTCATCATGTTTATGGAAGGTAAAGACCAGGGTTCTTCAATTTTTAATTAATTTTTTATTTTTATTCCTGGAAATTTACAATTTCAATCTTGGTGCACTTTGGTGTCATATGCTATATTCATGTCAGACCTTTTTGTAGAACTACTTCTCGTTAAAAATCTAATATATGAAAGTTAAGAAAAGACAATGGTCTCCAAGTATATTCAATGATCTTGCTGTGCACCTAATTCATCGATGTAGTTTAACTGTTAACAGAGCACTGTATGTAACACAGGTATTCCAAGGAAGAAGATATTCCATTGAAAGAACTTCGCCTGAGAAACTTCACCTATATTGTTAAGTGAGTTCTTCATCATCCTAATGATGCAACTAAAGTAACATGTTTTTAAAAACTCAGTTCTCCCCTCCTATATTATGTGCATACACCTCTCATCCTAAATTTTGGACCTTGTTAGCACTAGTATATATCTGTGTTCTATACACCCGTAAAAAGAAAGTGTTTATTAGATAACTGCGTTTATGTGATCCCTTGCTATACTTCTTCAGTGAGCATCCAGTTATTGACGGATTCGATTGCTTATTTTGTGTAAGCGGGTTTTCGAGGTTGCGCCTTCAAATTGGGTTTCCACCTATATTAGTGGTACAGAACTTGCTCTTGAATGACTGGATGTCCTTAGTTTCATATGTAAAATTGTCCCCATACATCTTCTGGATGTTTCTTAGACTGTATTTATTTTACACGCAGGTGACAGAACCAAAAGTTTATGTTCATGGTAACTCTGAGAATATGGATCTCTTGCATAAAAATTGGCCAGGATGCTGATGTAAAGTAATGTATCCTTCTCCTTGTCCTCCATATAGAAGTTACCATCAATTAAATTTTATGAAATCTTTTCATGAATATAGTCGAGTTGCATTAAATTAGAAGAACGGGCGCCTTATTGATCAATTAGTTGACTGGTTCTTGTACAACACTTTCAATTTCCTGTTCTAGATGATTGTAACTATTATGTTTTCTGTAAACTAACCTCTGTCAACCTCATGAATTGCCGCACACAGAAGCAAGCATGGGTTTATGGATCTTTTCTATTTAATTCTATGCATACATTTTTGGATTACTAATTTACTATGATGTGGATGCTTATGGCTGGTATTTTTTGTCGTATTTTATTTTGCACACTTTGTAGAAGATGGAAATTTATATGTTTAGTTTGAATGTCGATGGCTAAAAGTTTCTGAAAACTTGAGATTTGATTTGGATTAAACTTTTATATTTGGATGTCTTGTAAAGACTAAGATGCAAGTTTTTTTTAATTACCATGGGTTGGCCAAGTGGTCAATAAAGGCCAGGTAAATAATAAAGAGTTTAGAGGGAATGATTCAAGCCATGCCTACCTAAGATTCTACTTCCTACGGCTACCTTGGCAACAAAATGTAGTGGGTCAAATAACTGTTATGTGAGAATATTCGAGGTGCGTACAAACTAACTATATATATATAAAAGAAAAGAAGTGATTTCTTTAATGTGGTTGATTCTTAATTGATTGAAACTATGTATACATACTATACTAAACATATATATTAACTTGATCTGAATATAATTATTAATGTTTAAATGTCATGGATATTTGTTTAGGAAGAAGATTGTTAGGGATTCGACTTTAGAGGTCAGTAATTGATGTTTCATTGTGATTATTTCTGATTTGAAGGCTCTTGTTTTGTGGTTATTTTGTGCAGGGTTTCCTCTTTCCCCAACCTTGGGTTGTCTTTTTGCTCTGTTCATAACACTTCTTCCTACAGACAAAAAAAGATTCCCCGCCCCTGGGTTCTCCTTTTATTGGACATGCTACTAACATACTTTCTTATTAAAGAAAAAGTAATTTTATATGGGTCGAGTCTTAAAAAATAATATCATAGCAATATACAGAGTTAGTATCACTGTTTCAATGACTCTGAATAATGGAACCTAAAAAACAAATTTGAAACTTTCCAAGTAGAAAATGAGAAAGGAAAAAGGAAAATATGTATTATTAAGGGATATATTGAGAATTTTAGTAGGATATTAGTAAGGATATATGATAATTAGCTAGAGGACTTAGTTATAAATATAGGTATTTTGATTATTCAGTATAATATAGTGTGGGTGGATTGTGGTGTGGGAGAGAGGCAACCCTCTTGTAAAGCTATATGATATTATGATTTTTCTTGATATTGAAATATAGTTCTATCATTTGTTGGGTCATTGTCTGATAATTAAGATCCTAACACATCCTTCTCCTCTTCTTTTTTCTATTTTTTCCCCTTTCTGGCAAGTTGAGGCATTTGCTAAGTTGGGAAGCCTCTTTCATGCTTTTTTGATGAAAGGTCTTCTTCTCATTTATGTTAAAATGATGAATAGCCATTCATTTTGCTCTCTCTTTTATCTATCATATTTATTTATATGGTTTCAAGCAATGGATTGCAGTGGAAAGCTATAGAAGAATATAATAGGATTATAGATGATGGATTGAACCCATTTCACATGGGCACCACATGGTGTTGGAAACAATGCTAGACTTCATCATAGAGACACTAACCTTTTTTTTTTTTTTTGAATATATCCATTTTTGTTTTGTTTTGTTTCTGAACTCTTAGGAAAGACATTATAATCTTTTCCCTTTTGCTTCACTCCAACTCCCATTTGCTCACACGCCGCCACCTCTTCAACTTGCTCCTCATTCCAAGCTTTCACCATTTCCTCCCTCCTTTTCCCCCCACTATGCCTCTTTTCCTTTCAATGCTTTACACACAAGTTTGATTATGTTTCTTTGACTGCATGCATGTAATTGATTGAAGTTGAACTTCACTTATTATTACTTTTTCATTGCTCTTTAAAAGATTTTTAAAACACTTAAAAAGTCGTTGAATTTAGATCATGTTGGATGAGATTGCCACTGTGTGTGCTTAATTTGGATTTGGATACGTATTTTTCTAGGAGATCCTTAATGTATGTTTGGTGCATTACAAATCTTGTTGTTTGGTGATGGACACAATTTTTTATCGAGAGTATTTAATAAGATTTGGTTAGTGCACAATTTAGAAAGGTGTTAGAAAGGTATAGGCTATGACCAAGGTTCACATTTCTCTACGAGCCTCAATGCCCTAACCTACTTTTTATCTCTTATTCTCAACAGCTGAAGTTCTTTTTTAACATTGTCAAAAGGTGCCTCTTTTGTGTAGGTTCCTTGTATAGTGGGTTTTCATCTTTTTGTGGTATAAATTTATGTTACTTCAAAGTTTTGCCTTCCATTCAAAAATAAAAAAAATATCAATGTCTCAGCCGACTTATTCTCTCGAGATAAGAAAATTGATGTGCCTTTGAGCTTTTACCAATATTTACTTCATTTTCTCTTCTCATACTAAGACGAATCTTGGTACGATCGTATTTTCTATCATCTTCAGTGTGCTTAGACAATTAAATTAACTCTCTATTAATAATCTCTTCACAAATTTTGGAGGTTAAATTCATCGTCACAGTACTATTTAAAGGGAGTCAAATATGTTCGTACTCAACAAAATATCTATAATTTGATCTTTAAACTCAAAATTTGGGGACCGTTTTCTATAGTATTGGAACAATATTCTAATGCTTTGGACCAACATAGCAAATCCATGTTATGTCACCTAGTTTGATTTAAATCCACTACACATGCAAGATTCCATTTCAAAAGAGAAGGAAAGAAAGAAAAAGAAAAGGTGAGGAATCCATATGAATGAAAATATTTCACATGGTATGCACATGATGGACATGAGAAGCTATAACCATTTAGAACATAAAAATGAACCAAAAGAAAATGACACCAATTTCCTTCTTTGTTTAAGTTAATTGGGAAATGCCCAAAAGTATGAGATAGAAAAATCATTGCCCCTACCCAATTTCCTCTAACTTTTGTGCCAAAAGGAACCAATCTCATTGTCCCTATAAAAGGACATAATCTATTTGGCCCCTTCATCAAATCAACCACATGCTATCTATCTTGTTGATTTTTGTGATAGAATTTGTCACATTATATTCTTAGTGGGAGAAAAGGAACAAAAAAAAAAAAAAAAAAAAGTGGGATTCTCGAGCGTAAATTGTTAAAATATCTTCAAAACTCGAACTTTTGATTAATTTTTTTGAACATACTCAAACAATTTGTAGACTCAAATCACTCCTGAATTTTCATGATGCAAAATCACTCTACCGATGATCGAGATTTAATATGTTTTTTTAAAAAAAGGTGAAATATTCTCCTCCATATTATTGTAGATACCATAAGTGCCCCACCTCGTTGCACCCACTACCCACAGCTCCTCTTTATATTTATTCAATCATAGACACAGCAAGACATTTAGCAGAACAAAAAACTTTACACACATTACAGCAAACCCACCAAAGAAAAACTGAGAGGATTCCTTCTTCAATGGTGGAAGAAGAAAGCTCCACCATGATGCCAAGGCTCATCACTTTCCTCTCTTCTGTGCTTCAAAGAGTGGCCGAGTCGAACGACGATCTCGTGGACGATGACTCGGCCATCGAAACGCAGAAGAACTCGGCGTTCCATGGCTTGACTCGCCCATCTATCTCTCTTCATACCTACCTTGAAAGAATCTTCAAGTATGCCAATTGTAGCAACTCTTGCTTCATTGTTGCTTATGTTTATCTTGATCGCTTTGCTCAAAGGCAGCCATTGTTGCCCATCAACTCCTTTAATGTTCATCGTTTGCTCATTACTAGTGTTCTTGTTGCTGCCAAGTTCATGGATGATCTGTAAGTTTAATTTTCTTCTCTTTTCCCCCTTTTTTTTGTAATACATAGCTCCGGTATCTACTTCAGTTTATATGCATCTCGACTAATTTCATAACATCCGTGCAAGAACCTACAATGTTTAGGAACCTCTGAAACTCCCAATTCACGGTAATTGAATCTAAATCTTTAGAGGGTATTCCAAAGTGTGAGATTCCACATTGGTTGCAGAGGGAAAGAAAACATTTATTATAAGGGTGTGGAAACCTCTTCCTAGTAGACGCGTTTGAAAACCATGAGACTGACGACGATACATAACGGGCCAAAGTGGACAATATCTGCTAACGGTGGACTTGGGCTGTTACAAAGGGTATCAGAGCCAGTCATCGGGCAGTGTGCCATCGAGGACGTTGGGTTTCCAAGGGGGGTAGATTGTGAGCATCCACATTGGTTAGAAAGGGGAACGAAGCATTCCTTATAAGAGTGTGGAAACCTCTCCTTAATAGACACGTTTGAAAACCATGAGGTTGATGGCGATACGTAACGAGCCAAAGTGGACAATATATGCTAGTAGTAGACTTGGGCTGCTACAAACGGTATCAGAGCCAGTCACCAAGCGGTGTGCCAACGAGGACGTTGGGTTCTCAAGGGGGGTGGATTGTGAGATTCCACATTAGTTGGAGAGGGGAACGAAGCATTCCTTATCAAGGGCATGTAAACCTCTCCCTAGTAGACGCATTTTAAAACCGTGAGGCTGATTACGATACGTAACGGGCCAAAGCGGACATTATGAGTATGATTTGAAAAGAAAATTAAGGGTTGGTTTTTGTTTTCAGGTGTTACAACAATGGTTTCTATGCAAGAGTTGGAGGGATCAGCACAAAAGAAATAAACTTTCTTGAAGTGGATTTCCTTTTTGGATTAGGGTTTCACTTGAATGTGACACCCAACACATTCCACACCTATTGCTCTTGTTTACACAAGGAGATGCTTCTACTAAAACCACCTCTTATAAATAACTCTCTATTAACTTCTTCAGAATCATCACTAAATAAAGCTTCCCATTTGAGCTTTGAAGAAGATGAAGCTTCCCATCATCAAAACCAACACCAAGTAGCTGCTTAACCCACTAATTATTTTCAAGTTTTACCTTAAAAATATCCCATCAAATTCATTTGGGTCTTCCCCAAATTACGTTTGCTCAAACTTTTAGTATCGTTTCCTTACTGGGTATTGTAAAACTCGATGATCGAGATTATAATGTACAGATATTGAAATCTGGGAAGAAGTTTGATTCGCCTTTTGTCGTCGCTGATGTCTTATTCACGGGATTCATAATTTAGCTTAGCTAATCATTTTAATGATCCTTGTGAGATCCCACATCGGTTGGAGAGGAGAACGAAACAACCCTTTTAAGGGCGTGAGAATCTTTCCCTAAGAGATACGTTTTAAGGGCTAAAACATACAATATTTGTTAGCGGTAGACTTGAGCGGTTAAGAGGGGTGGGATAGTTCGGTGAGAGAACTTTTATGGTCAAAGTAAGAAGCATAGATAGTTGGTATATTACTTCTATATTTGTGATCACTTTTTGGTGTATAAATGACAATTTGTTCTATTTGGCGGTCAAAAGTGGACAGAGTTTGAATTTATATTTAATCTATAAATTTTGTATTTAGTGAGTCGGTGAAAGTTTTAAAATGTCGAATAAGTCAAAGAACGCATTTTTTTGTTTGAATATATATATATATATATATATATATATATATAAATATATATAAATATATATAAATAGAGAGAGAATCTTTAATGGATATACCATGAAAGGCATCCTTAAAGAAAACATGAAAGCATGATTGATCCATTGAGTTTGGATCTTGTCTATTTGCCATTACTTCTATTATCATAACTCATTAATTATATTTTTTTAAAAACTTAAATAACACTCAATAAATAATAATGTATATAGTTTTTTTTTATTAATCTATTTAATAATTTTATCAAAGCACACCATTTTTTTCTTCCAAAATTAGCTACATTATCGTTTTTTTTAAAAAAGCTCTATCAACGACGTGTTTAGAACATATGTTCTAGAACTTTCAATTTAGTTTGGTCTATTAAATTGTGAATCTAACAAGAACATAGTTCAAATGTTCGAATTTTCCAGCCAATTTATTGTTGAACTAAAAAAAATTATTAGACGGTAGAACAGTCAAAATGTTGAAAATCTTTAAGATACGAACAAATTCATGGTTCGTGTATATCATTTTTAAAATGGAAGGTTCGATATTTCATTTATAGCTATATATATATATATATATATATATTTTTTGGGCTCGGCCCAAAGCTATATTCTCTTCGATTGGACCCTTTGTTTCAAAGTATTTAGATCTTTACAAATTAAGTCACTATCCATTAAGGTCGTTGAAGTTGAATAAATAAATAGTAATATGATATTTAATAATATTGTCTTCTATGAGTCCACATTTTATTTATATTATAAAGTCTAATTCTCTCAATCTAACCAATATATATACACATAAGTAAGAGCATTCAATTATTATCCCTAATATTTGATTAAAATATATTTATTTAAAAAATTAATATTTAATCAATACCCTAGGACTAATCTCCCTATTTGGAATTCCCTCTTTGGTCCATTTGTTGTTTCTTCTTCATTAGCTTCAAGAGTTGTTGGCTTAATCATTGAATAAAACCAAACAACTCACTATTTTAAAAGAAGAAAAAACCCTAATTTAATGGGGGTAATCCAAAAATTTGTACCATTTTGTATCCGTTCAAGCCTATCGTTAGCAGATATTATCCGCTTTGGCTCGTTACATATCACCATCAGCTTCACGATTTTGAAACGCGTCTGTTAGGGAAAAGTTTCCACACCCTTATAAGCTGATGGTGTCTAACTTTGATACCATTTGTAACAACTCAAGCCCATCGTCAGCAAATATTAACCCATTTAGCTCGTTACGTATCACCATCAGCTTCACGGTTTTGAAACACGTCTGTTAGGGAGAAGTTTCCACACCTTTATAAGAATACTTCGTTTCCCTGATTTTTAACGTGACAAAAGTATTTTTAACAATTTAAAAAGTTTACACCCGTATGATGTTGTTGGTTTAGAATAACCATTCCACTTATAAAGCATTGCAAAGTGTTGTGGTATGGGTGTAATTATATTGAGATAAACATTCAACTTTATAATAAGCCCACTTGTGACATCAAACATTATAATATATCCAAAACCCACAATTATATTATATAGTAATTTTAGGTATTTAAACTTTGTATTATAATAATAATAACACTTTTATTTATGCTTTTATCATAATGCCCTCTCTCTTTGTTCTAGGGTTTCAACATGGGACTCATCTGCTCTTCTGTTCTCTCACACAAATCCATATAATTTTTAATTTTATACTAATTCATTTCTTTCAAAAAAAATAAAATAATTATATTGCTGTCCCTTTTATTATTTTACATTATTTTTTCACCCCTGGTTTTTTCCTGTTCATCTTTGAGTGTTTAAGTTTCTCTCATTTTCTTCTGTTTATGGCTACTTTAAACTTAGGCTCAGCTTCTCACTTTGTTGACCAGCTTCAACAACGCCCTGATCTCCACTTAGATTCACCGCCCAGCTCCGATCATGTCACCAATCTCAACCACTTCAACGGCAGCGGCGGCTCCGGTGGTAGCGGAGATGCTATGGTTCGTCGACCGAGGGGTCGCCCAGCCGGGTCCAAGAACAAGCCAAAGCCACCCGTGATCATCACGCGCGAGAGCGCTAATACCCTCCGAGCTCATATCTTGGAAATCGGTAGCGGATATGATGTGTTCGAGGCTGTGGCTGGCTATGCGCGACGGCGACAACGGGGGATCTGTGTCTTGAGTGGAAGCGGGATAGTGAATAATGTTAGCTTACGACAACCGGCTGCGGCTGGATCGGTGTTGACGTTGCAAGGGAGGTTTGAGATTTTGTCCTTGTCGGGATCGTTCTTACCGCCCCCTGCTCCACCAGGTGCTACTAGTCTTACGATTTTCTTGGCCGGAGGTCAAGGACAAGTAAGTTAAATTATCACTCAACTCAAAACTTTAACCTAATTTTTTTTATCTGCAATTATAATTAGAGGAAGGGTGGGTGGGATTCAAAACTTCTATCCATAAACCTAATCTTTTATACTTATTCTTAACCAGGTGGTCGGAGGGAATGTCGTGGGAGCTTTGATTGCATCGGGGCCGGTCATTGTTATAGCATCATCGTTTAGTAACGTTGCATACGAGAGGTTGCCGTTGGATGAAGAAGAATTGTCGATGCCCGCAGCTGGTGGTGACGGAGATGGAGGCGAGGGCGGGGGCGGTGATGGCCACGACAACCCTTTTCCCGACGCATCTTCGGGTTTGCCCTTTCTAAATCTGCCTATGAATATGCCAAATCAGAATCAATTTTTTGGTTGAAGGATGAACTGCAAATTCATGTGTTCCATTGTGTCTTATTGTTCAATCCCAATAATTTTCAGCCCCAAATCCCTTTCTTCTTCTTTAGTCTTCATCTTTGCCTGTTTGTTCTATAAACTTCATCAAATTGTCTGATTTAATGTTTAATTATAATTACCGAACGACCTGTACCGACATTTTCTACCACGTTTTTTTGTTCTAATTGCTGAAAGTTTATAGTGACGTTTGTTTTCTTTAACGATGTTTCTTCCGTCACTGAAAGTTTATAGTGATGCTTATCTGTCTTTAGCCATGTTCTTTTGTCATCGTAAAATCTGATATTTGTTGTTTTGTTCTACACATGAATTTAATGAATAGATTTGCTCGGTTCAACCTAAACTTCCGAGTTCGGTTTTAGTTTAACATTTTCTATTCTCTGTTTAAATAGGGATTCGTCACCCTGACAGGTTGAGTCCTCACAAACTTCCGACTTCATGAGTTAAACGAACATCTCTATTTTTGGTCGTTTAGACATGGTTGGTGCTTTACGAGAGTCATATCAAATTAGGGTTTAGGGTTTTAACAATGAAAAAGATATAGTAATACAAAAAATTTAGATTGAAATTAGGGTTTGTGAGCATAAATATTCTCCCATTCTGAAATTTTTTCGGGTGGGAATAGATATGATTTTGGCTAACCGTCATATGGTCTCATGGAGAGTTCGTTCGGTATCCAATCAACACCAAATTTGACGAGCATTCATATTTCATATGGACAAACTTAAATCTAGAACCGCATGTCCAAACTCCTTCTGAAATCCGACTTTCAAGGTTAAGGCTCGAGGCCGTAACCGTCTCTTTATCAAGCTTATCTTTGTCCCTCTCATCTACTTGTTGTCTCCATCTTTCTTATGCCTCATCTTAACTTCAAGGCACATCTCTTAATGTGTTAGATGATGCACTGTCCTCTACAATCATATTAAGACACTTGTCTATCTTGGCCCTCACATAGCTAAATGGGCCCCACATAAGAGTCGTCGTTTTATCTATCACTATATGAGAGTCACAACCTACTCTTTTCTTAGTATGATTGTGACATTATAATTGATACGTACTATAAGTTCGACATAATTAATTCCTATGCTTCACACGTGCTTACCATAATTAATTACAATGCTATGAACACTATTTTATATTAAAAGTGTTTTATTACGTTAAGACGATCAAAATATATATTGTCCATTTTAGCCCATTACGTATGCTTCACGGTTTTAAAATATGTTTGCTAGGATCTCACAATTCACCCCTTTTGAGACCAACATCCGCGCTGGCACACCGTCTGGTGTTTAGCTCTGATACCATTTATAACAGCTCGAACCCAAGACTAGTAGATATTGCCCGTTTTGGTCAGTTACGTATCGTCGCAGCCTCACGGTTTTAAAACGCGTTTGATAGGGAGAAGTTTCCACACTCTTATAAGAATTTTTCGTTCTCCTCTCTAACAGATGTAGGATCTCACATTAAGAGGGAGGAGAATAAGAATAAATTTTTATTTAAAATTGGAGCAATTTTTTAATTTAAAATTTATTTTTGTAAAGGAATATTATTAAATTGTAAAGAAATAACCTTTTTCCTTTTCTTTTTTTTTTTTCTTTTTTCTTTTTTTCTTTTTCCATTATTCATGGTTACTTCTTTATTAATCTTATGCTTGTTCTTTTCTTATTGGCTAAGCAAACAATAGATTAAATCAATCAAATTTTAATTTTAATTAATGATAAAATGTCACTAATTGTTCCATTGATTTCTAATTTCTCGACATTAAATATGAAAAATAAATTAACAATAAATATTTATAGGATTTTCTATATGTAATCTTTATGTTTTCCAATCAGAAACCCGCCTTAGTAAGATCGTATTAGAATAAACTGTACCTTTCTCGGTTGTGCTAGACATTCTCGAGAACTTGTCCAAAAAAGAAAAATAATAACATGGATAAATGAGCGCAAAGACCAAAATCCGAACTTGACGTCTCGAGGAGTCTCTATTCATCTTCGTTTAAGGGAGGAATGCCCTCAAACAAATGCAACTAAACAAGTAAAGGACAACGAACAGTTTTTGTGGATCGGGGAGGACAACAACCACTAAAAAAGACAAAACTTACATGTTTTTAGAGGTCGTACTTGATCCATCCGACCTTTGAAACTCGCAATTTAGCAAAGAAAACCAATCCATACCCTTTTCTCATGTCGCTACCAGCTACCGATCAGATATGATCGGAAAATATGATTTATTAATAATATAGATCGGGTAGTGGATATATCCTTATCCTGAAATTTATTTTTAAAATAGTGGACAGGTCACCTGTATTATTGTTAATTAATTATTAATATTCCATCTACTTATTATTATTATTATTATTATTATTATTATTATTATTATTATTATTATTATTATTATTTAATTTATTAATAACCTCTCTAATAAGTTAAGATATTTAAATTTAAATTACGTCGTCTTTTATGTATAGGTAATAAAATATTTGTAATTATGCAGAAATCGAGGCCTGAATTGAAACATTTAACCTAAATGTGGTAGGATTAGCATATTCTAATTTTATTGGTTAATCTACATTAAAAAAATTAATTTTAATGAGAAATGGCTTGAATGGTGGATTTTAGTGTAATGTTGTTAATTAATATTCTTACTACTTTCCGACACAACTCCAACCAGCTAATATTCAGCTAATATTGTATTAATTATTAGTAGAATGGTCACTCTCGATGAAAGATAGCTTCTGCCAATTAATATTATCAGTGAAGTTGTCACTTTCAATGGACGAGAGTTAAAGGACCATTTTGAAAACGTTAAAAACGAATCATTCCCTGTTCGTTAGCATCGTGCTTTAAATATGTTTGTTCATTATCGCAAAGCAAATCCCGAGAAATAGAGTCGTCCCATTTAATCTTTCCTAGCTATTACTCTTGAATGAAAGATGGGCAGGAAAAAGCTGTAACATCTCAAACCCACCATTAGCAAACATTGTCTGTTTTGGCTCGTTACGTATCGTCGTCAGTCTCACGATTTTAAAACACGTCTGCTAGGGAGAGGTTTCCACACCCTTATAAAGAATATTTTGTTCTCCTCTCTAACTGATGTGGGATCTTACAAAGACGGTATGATAAGAGTAGGGTTGTGGGAGAGCGATACGAACGTTTAAATGTCGTACCTAGTAATAAAGTGTTGTAATATGAACGATGGGTACTCGACTCAAGTAACGTGAGGCACGTGGATTCACATGTGAATTAATAAGATTGGCCTTGTAAACCTAAATGGTCCCTTGAGTATCCAACATTAAAGTAGGAGTGCAAGAGAGAGGAGGGAAAACAAAAGCTTCCACGTGGGAGGAGACAAAGAACTCAAACTGTGTGCCCATGAAGATCTCAAGAAGGATAAAGAAAATAAATAATAAATAAATAAAACATTCATCTTTTCAAGAACTATGGGAAGACTTTTGATTGGGCAAGAACCCTAGAGTACTTTCTTTTTTTAAATAACAATATTTTATCTGTGTTTATTTCCCCGTAAAAGTCCAAGTCCACTGCTAGTAGATATTGTCTGCTTCGACCCGTTACGTATTGCTATCAGCCTCACAGTTTTTTAAAACGCGTCTACTAAGAAGATGTTTCCACACCCTTATAAGGAATGTTTCGTTCTCCTCTCCAATCGACGTGAGATCTCACAATCTCACAATCCACCTCCTTGGGGTCCAACGTCCTCATTGGCACACTGTCAATGTCTAGCTCGGATACCATTTGTAACAGTCCAAGCCCACCACTAGCAGATATTGTCCGATTCAACCCATTACGTATCGTCGTTAGCCTCACAGTGGGTTTGGGTTGTTACATAGAAAAAAATTAATTACAAGTTGTTTAAAGACCATATTCCACATCGAATTGAAAGTTAAGATCTTAACCAGACAACCTTGATAGGTAAAGGACCGGCTAGAAAATTTTAAATTTTAGAGACCCTGTTAACGTAAATTTGAAAGTTTACGGTCTTAACTTGACACTTTTAAAAGTTCAAAAACCTAGTAGATATGACCGTGAAGGTAAAGGACCTGCTCGATATTTTTAAACTTTAGAGACCCTGTTAACCTAAAGTTCAAAAATCGAGTAGATACGATCTTGGAGGTTCAGGGACATATAGTTTAACCTAACGAAAATCCCGAAAACCCAATCGAACATAAATTCTATTAATTTTTCAACTTAAAATAATCCCTAAATTCATAAGGAAAACAAGGAAATCTCCTCCAAAAACTCCCATGAAGCTTCATGATCTTCATGGCCTTCTCCTTGGTTGAAGAAGATCTTCCATCGCCATTCAAGATCCCTAGCAGCTTCTTCACTGTGCCACAACCCATCATCTCCTCTAAAACCCTCTCACTAGGATGATAATTGCATATCAACCACAAGATTTGCACCCCAATTTTTGTAGCTGTATTTGATGCACTCATTTTCTTCGTCACCGTCGCTATTCCCATGATATGCTCCGTCATGGCTAACCGTCCCTCCGCACAATCGCTCAGAAGTTTGAGTACATGTAATATTTTCTCACACTTTGATCGATTCGAGTCAGGAAGAAGGTCGATCATGATGCAAACAGCACCAGCTTCGATCAATAGAATACGGCTTTTCTTAGAGGATTCCATGATTTCTATCAAAAGTTCGAGGGCGGATGAAAACAATGTCCCATATCGACTAGAAAAATAAAAGTTTTAGTGAGAAAAAGGACGTCTCCGAGGTGAAACTAAAGTAAGTATGTGCTTGAACAATATCATACCACTGTGTAATTATGGACGAGTCTGTCATCTTAACAGTACTTGCTTTCTTGATTATCTCATCCGACGCGAGCTCCAATATTGATTTGAACAAGTCAATGGCGTGATGTTTCGTTAAAGAGTTATAATCATAGCCCTTTTTGGATATTTGTTGGAGTATTTCCATGGCATAAAACCGTCCTTCAATGCTTCCTCTTTGTAAAACGATCGCCATTGACTTGATGGCTTCCGGTTTCGATAGTAACTCAAATAGCTTCTCGGTTTTGGAAAATGGAAATTGAGATAATACCTGTTAAGAATACAAATAAAAGATTGAATATATCGTAACGTATCTCATTGACCGAAATTTTTAGATTTATTGACCACGTTCGATCGATAGATTAACAATACCCATAAAGCCTCCTCGCAAGCTTCAAAATTAGCGAAATTGGAGCTCTCACAAATGGTGACTTGGGTGACTAATCCAACAAGAACTTCAAACCCATTTGCTTGAACAAAGATGGGTTTCGCTCCGACCGCCGCTACATCGTCGACGGCCATGAGTAGCCGTAGTTTCTTCAAAGAACTCGCTTTGAACGGCGACAACTCGATGTTCTTCAAGAGAGCGACAACATCATCGTACTCCATCGATGACGGTCGGGGCGAGGAGGAGGAGGCGGAGGAGCAAGATTGATTCATTTTCCAAGAAAGTAGGAGCCTTTTGAGTGTATAATTTGGAGTGATATCAAAGTTGACAATGATTTGCATGGTTGCAGGGCAAGTTTTCTTGTTGTAAGTGAAGAACCACTTCTCAATATTGGCTCTTTCAAAGGAAACGCCGGTGGAAATCGTGACAGGATCTTGCATAACCTCCATGGAAATAGGGCACCGGAAGTATGGAGGAATATCTTCCCCGACCGGCGGCAGCGGCAGTAGCTGCGGCGGAGGAAGACGGTTTTGGCGGATCTCCTCCATTCAAAACGGTGGAGTTGAAAAGAAAGGTCGTGGGTCTTGCAAGAGAGAGTTGAATGTTTAAAGGGCAAAAAAAGTCAAAGTCAAAGAATACAACCTTTCGAAAAAAAATTAATTTAAAGATGTTTGAACTTTAAAATATGGAAAATAATAATTTTTTATTTCTTGATAATATATATATATATATATATATATATTTTTTTTTTTTTTTTTGAATGATTCAAGTAAAAACAAGAAGAAACGAGATTCTACTTCTACCTAATCCAAAATAATTTTTTTTAAAAAATTAAATTATTGATTTAGTTCTCGAGCTTTTCTCTCCAACCAAACTACCTTGAAAAACATCCTTAATAACCATTTAACGTTTGGTTAGACAAATGAGGCTGGGGACGAGAGAAAACCTAAAGATGTCCATTTAACCTGTGGGTCGAGACTCACGAGTACTTGCCTCGAACAAGATGGGAATTCTCAATTTAGATGGGGAATGAGGGAGGGAGTGGACAACGTTTTTTTTTTTTTTTCGTTAGACAAATGGGGCTGGGGACGAGATTATATTCCCCATCGCCGTCCCCGCTCAATTCCCCACGGAAAAAAAAATCTCTCACAAAATCTCCATCTTGATCCCTAGAAAAAATAAATGAGAAAGATTACGGGAATGGAAACGGAGAAGACCTCTCATCCCGTAGACATTCCTAATCAAACCGAGCCATAATGTATTTATTAGATTAGATGGGAAGGATAAAAAGAGAGAGATCCATGACGATATTAAAGTTTTGAACAGAAAAAAGTAATAATAAATAGAAGATTGGTTGGGGCAGCGAGAAATTGGTGACAATTGATTGCCCACTATGTCTAAAAGTGAGTTGACCTTTTCGTATAAAATTGATCCACTTGACCAATGGGAATTCATACCAAATTTACATATTAATCTCTCTCTCTCTCTCATTTAGGTGGTTGATTAGACATAATCCCTCGATTAATAACTTTTTAATTATGATAATCTCAAAAGTAAGTGAGATGATGATCGAACTTTTTTACCATGGTAAATCGTCAATGAACTCAAAAATAATTTTTTTATCCAAACGAGATTCATGTTCTACAAGATTGTGAGATTCCACATTGATTGGAGATGTGAACAAATCATTTCTTGTAAGAGTGTGGAAACTTCTCCCTAGCATACATGTTTTAAAACCACGAGGCTGACGACGATAGTAACGAACCAAAACGGACAATATCTGTTAGCAATGGGCTTGGGCTATTACAAATGATATTAAAGCAAGACACTAGACGGTGTGCAAGTAAGAACGTTGGGCTCCCAAGGGAGGTGGATTGTGAGATCTCACATTGGTTGGAGAGGGCAACGAAGCATTTCTTGTAACGGTGTGGAAACCTCTCCCTAGCAAACACGTTTTAAAATCGTGAGGCTTACGACGATATGTAACGGACCAAAGCGGACAATATCTACTAACGATGAGCTTAATGCTTCCTTTTTAAAAGGACGTTATTAGCCCAAACATATTAATAAAAAATGAGCTAGTGGAGTAAGTTGATTGGCTTAAATTAATTATGTGGAAATTTAATTTTGTCAGCATTAAAATAATAATTTGGCTAACTAGACAAAGGGGGTGACATGGTTGTTTATTAAATTTTATTTAATTAGAAATTTCAATTTTAAATCATTTGGTCAAATTTCTTTATAAACTTTTAACTTTCATCGGATGTCACTTCGAATATAAAAAAATTATATATATATATATACCTCACGAACATGGACATATATAAAATTTAAACAAATAAAAGGGGCAAATTGCAAAATTTAACAAACTGTCTCGACTAATTTGTAATATCCAAGTAAAAGAGTACATGAATGAACCGATATCACATTCGAATGAGAGCAATCTTGAAGATAAGATAACTAAGAAGTCTTCACTCTTAAGAAGTGAGAAATAGGTAACAATGTCGCAAGAAAATGGCAGGGCCATTAGGTACCGAATCCAAATTTCAAATCTCGAACATGAATCGTTACATAATCAAATCAAAAGTTCAAGGGTATAATTGTAACGAACTACGTAATTCTAGGACATAATTTTAATAAACTTGATGGTTGAGGGGTAGTTTGTACAAAATTATTTATTTATTATATTATTGTTAAATGGAGGCTATGACAAATATATAATTAGAGATATCATGTAATCCCTTTACTTTTCTATTATTTTTTTTTTCTTATAATATGTTGAATTCATTTATATAATATTTAACAGTTTGGTCTAATATTGCGGTGACATGATAGACTACGACTTATACTACAATAAGAGCGACCGATCGATATTTATTTATTATTTTATTTATAAGTTTTGAATTACTTTTAATTTGGGTTTAAAATGATTAAATCTAAATAAGTTTGTAATTTTTTCAATATTGGAAGGTTTTCAAATAAAGGTGTAATAAAAAGTGAATTTAATTTTATACGAAAAAGTATATTCTCAAAGAAAGAAAAATGAAAATAGATTTAGTTATAATTTTATTAAAAAATTAGGTACCGACAAATTAACAATTAATTATTTATTAAATTGAAAAGTATTTTTTATTACCAAAAGTCAACCAATGAAACATTATTTTAATTAATTTAATTGTGTGAAATTGAATTATGTTACTCCAATAGTCAAGTCAACTAAATTGATTAAAATTAAGTCAAGTAGCACAAATTACCCACGTTTTTATAACATGTTTTGTTTTCACAGAAATATTTTAAGAAGTTACCCAACATAGGATTACTCCGAGCTATAAAGTTTCTATGATTTAGTCACATATTAACTTTCAATTCTTTTAAATTTTTCTAAGTGTTCCTATCTTCAATATCACTTGTATTCGAATGTGGTTCTGGTTCATTCATGTACTCTTCATTTATTCGGATGTCACAATTTTTATCTATGTTGATGAAACTTCTTACTTTACGAGGAATTTGAATTGATGATCTCTAGATCGAAAGTACGTATATTAGGTCAATTGAGTTACGAAATGTTCATTATTATTATATTCAAGGGTATTTTTGTCAAATACAATATTTGAAAAGGCCATTTTAGCCCCCATAAACCCCTCATTTTCCCCCCCTAAAACTCGATGAAAATCATCTTATTAGGAAATACAACCTATTGCAGGTTCGGTCAAGCCAACCGTGCCAAGACGCCGACAAACGGCGCCGTGTTTGCAGTTCCTGTTTCAGCCATATTGTAATTGGACCTCGTATCACTATACTCATCATTAATGTCGGGTCCTCCGACCACCGCTCCGGTTAAAACATTCGGGTTCGGAGCGTTCTTGTGGAACCATAAGTCAAATCCCCCATTACATTGGACTGGGGTTGGGTCAGTCTTGATCGAAACAATGGAAGCTCCTCTATGATGAACTTGGGTCGGGTATTTTGAACCGAATCCGACCAAGTAGCTCATTTTGTTCGGGTTTGAACCTAGAATATAATCTACCTGAAAACCCAATCCAATATTAAAAACTGGCTTTCAACTTACTTTAATCATACCATTAAAAATATTTGTTAAAACCACTACACAATTTAACCTAAATGGTGTGAAAGTTCTCTTTTTGTAAGGATATGGAACGAGTAATAAATAGAAAGAACAATAAAATATTTGTCTTTAATAAAAGATCAAATATGATATTATCCGCTTTCAACTTACTTTAATCACATCATAACATGAAATTTTATATGAACTGTGGTACCTGAGATTTAGCGAAGGCGATGAGATCAGAGGGTTGAACGAGGCCACCGCCGCACTGGATCGGGGCATGTTTGGCAGCCAAGTAGTCGGAGTAGACGGTGGCGAGGAAGGTGGCGGTGGTGACGTATTGAAGGTTGTTCCAATCCGCGAAGTAGAGGAGTCCACCAGGGGTTTTCCTAAAATTGTTGTTGCCCTTTTGGAGGCAAGAGCAAAGGAATTGCTCACCTTGGCTCTTGAAATCTGACCACACACCTGATGCCTGAACCTTCCCATCCAAAACTAGCTGTCCACCAAACCAAAAACTAACGTATCAGCTTTGACCCGTTATATATTGTCGTCAGTCTTTTAATTTTTAAAACGCGTCTGCTAGAAAGAGGTTTCTACACCCTTATAAAAAATGCTTTGTTCCTCTCCAACCGATGTGGGATCTCATGATCCACTCTCTTTGGAGGCCCAGCGTTCTCGTTGGCACACCGCCCGGTGTCTGGAACTGATACCATTTATAACAGCCAAATTCCACCGTTAGCAGATATTGTCCGCTTTAGCCTGTTACGTATCACCGTCAGCCTCGGTTTTTAAAACGTGTTTGCTAGGGAGAGGTTTCCACACCCTTATAAGGAATGCTTCGTTCCTCTCTCCAACCGATGTAGGATCTCATAATCCACCATTCTTGGAGGCCTAGCGTCCTCGCTGACACACAGCTCGGTGTCTAGCTCTGATATCATTTGACAGTCTAAACTCACCGCTAGTAGATATTGTTCGCTTTGGTCCTTTACGTATCACTGTAAACCTCACGATTTTAAAACACGTCTACTAGGGAGAGATTTTCACACTCTTATAAAGAATGTTTCGTTCCCCTCTCCAACTAAACTATAGTTTAAGGTAAATTATAAATATGTGTAACATAACATACCTTAGCTGCAAGGATTTGAAGACCAGCAAACTTGTCGTCCCAAGAGAACATAGTTCTTGCCCCACCGGCATTACCCGACCCACCCAAATAATCAAGGTACGCTCGATCCTCAGTAGCACGATAAAGCCAGACAGCAGCCCACAACAATTCATCCTTAATTTCATCAAACATTCCATTCAACACTCATCACTCAAATCATTCACTAAAATATAGACTACAAAAACCAAGACATACCTGAAATCCCGAGCTGGAATAGAACTGTCCCACTCCAGGAACACTATCTTGATAAAGCCCTTGATGATTCCTCGCAAATTCAAAGAGCTACAAACAAAATAAATAAGAACAAAAATTGTAAATTTTGTTAGGAACCACGGATCTCCACAATAGTGTGATATTGTCCACTTTAAGCATAAGCTCGGAGATAGTATTCTTTGATTATAAACCCATGATCATTCCCTAAATTAGTCGGTGTGGACTTTCATCCAACAAATTTCTCGAAAATAATTAGAAAATTATCAAAAACCTGTTTTGCATGGCGAAGAAGCATAGAGGAATATCCAGCATCAGAAGCTTTGAAAGCAATGGAGGCGGCAGCAAGAGCGGCGGCTGACTCGGCAGCGACGTCGGAACCAGGATGCTGAGCGTCGATCTTGAAGGCGGGGCGAGGCGTGGTCATTTCCTCAGGTCTCATCCAACAGCCATGATCGGAGTTGCCATCGCCAACTTGAACGTACAACACATTGGGTTCGGTATGAGCCTTCACTAAGTAATCCGTTCCCCATTTGATGGCGGTAAGAGCGTTTTGTAGCTCATGTTTGGCGCCAAGTTGGGGGCTGTATTCCACCACGCTCCATGCTAACATTGTCAAAGTGAATGCCATTGGGAACCCAAATTTCACGTGGTCGCCGGCGTCGTAATACCCTCCGACAAGATCTACGCCTGAATCCTTGCCATCTTGCAGGCCAGAATCTCCACGCCATTTAATTCTTTGATCGTGGGGCAATTTGCCTGATCTTTGAGCTTCATAAAACAACAAAGAATTTGTTAAAGCTGCTACATAATCAGCTCCAAGGCAGCCATGGATATGAGCAAGAACAACGCCAAGCCCAGCCAACACACGAACAATGCTACTCGAAGAAGAAGCCATATTGGTAATCTTTAGGAATGTTGGTGAAGAAGAAGAACACGTAGGGTTTGTTTATATAGAGGAAGAGATATAATTTGCATTGGCATTATAAAGAAAGGAATCCAAATTGATTCCACGAAGATTTTTGGCTAAATTTCTATTATTATGTCTTGATTTTTGGAAAAATTAATGATCATTGTAGATACTGTTCTTGATCGAGATCATAACTTTTGTTTTTTACTTATTTTATTTATTTATGTTCTTTTTCTACCCATGTCTTGCTCGACTTCCTAATTAATCAACTTTATCTTAATATCTCCCAAAATCTGGACACAATACAAGATAACTTACCATTTTTATCTCTCTCTCTCTCTCTCTCTTCTCTATCACCCACCAAGCAAATGGAAAGGTGAGAAACCATCGGAAAAATTTAGGGTAAAGTCACTAACTCCCGCTCATGTTCTAAGGGTTGGGTTATTCGTCTATTAAAGCGATATGTGAGCTGGGTTCAGAACGCTGTGAGACAGTTCGGTCCGTATTTGGTGTGGGCGTTAGAGCATTGAGAGGACTGGGAAGGACGCACCTCTAGTGTACTAGTTATTGTGCTCACGATAAATGCTGAGTAACCAAGTGCGGAGCGGATCCGATTAAAGGGTGAAACTCCATTGTTCAAGTCTCAAGATCAACCATTAAGAGAGCTTGTCTCATGAAATTGTATTCTCAACTCCCTATTTGGTCAAGTCCTAAAAATGATAGACTTTGAATCAGCTACAAAAGTTTTCACTTATGCAAATCAAAGGATGAGCCCTCACAGGCTTTAGTTCATTACTCACTCATCACTAAGATCGATACGATCATTTTGTGAAATATTAATTTTCTAAAAAAACCGAATTTATAAAGAAATATAAATTTTTTGTGGTCCAAACTTGTACAAAAACAATATATTGGATACTCACTCACATATTTCGGCCGGAATAATTTGAATAAAATCATTTATAATATTACCCTAATAAAGCATTCAATTATTTTTTTTTAAATATGATTTCTTGCCACTAAAATAATCAAAATTATTATTGAAATTAAATAGTTAGTTACAAGATTTTAGAACATAAATTTTAATATAAAATAGGTCCTAATATACGCATCTATTCAATAAAAGAACACATTTCAAATGTTTTTTTCTCGAGCCACAGGTTCTTCATTTTTTTTAATTGATAATCATGGTTTATTTTTCGTAATTGATAAGGGATATCATTGGCCAGTTGAGTCATATTCATATTAGCTAATACGTGCAATGACCGTTTTGTCGAATAGAAGAAGTGTAGAAATGAGGGCATATATGTCAAATGAAAGGGCATTTCATTTAGATTCAAGGGCATTTTTGACAAACCTAATCTTTGAAAAGGTCATTTTAACCCCCATTAAACCTTTATTTTCCCACCTAAAATACAAAGAAAATCATCTTATTAGGAATCACAATCCAACGGTAGATTCAGTCAAGCCAACTTTGCCAAGACGCCAACTAACGGCGCCGTATTTGCAATGGCTGCTTCAGCCATATTAAAATTGTTTCTCTGATCTGTATACCCATCGTTAGCATCCGGTCCTCCGACCAGAGCTCCGGTTAAAACATTTGGGTTTGGTGCGTTCTTGTTGAACCATAAGTTGAACCCATCTTGACAACTGACTAGGTTAGGGTTAGACTTGATCGAAACAATGGAAGCTCCTCTATGATGAACTTGGGTCGGGTATTTTGTTCCGAATCCAACCATGTAGCTCATTTGGTTCGGGTTTGAACCCAGAATATAGTCCACCTGAAAAACCAACCCAACATTAAAAACTCCTTTCAACATATTTTAATCATACCATAACATGAATTTTTTATATGAATTATGATACCTGAGATTTAGCGAAGGCGATGAGATCAGAGGGTTGAACGAGGCCGCCGACGCACTGGATCGAGGCGTGTTTGGCAGCCAAGTAGTCGGAGTAGACGGTGGCGAGGAAGGTGGCGGTGGTGACGTATTGAAGGTTGTCCCAATCCCCAAAGGAGAGGAGCCCACCAGGGGTTTTCTTAAAATTGTTGTTGCCCTTTTGGAGGCAAGAGCAAAGGAATTGCTCACCTTGGCTCTTGAAATCTGACCACAAACCTGTTGGCTGAACCTTCCCATCCAAAACTAGCTGCCCACCAAATCAAAAACTAATGTATGAGCTTTGAGTAATTCAATCAAGATACTCAAATCGGTCTTCAAGCCCACCGCTAATAGATATTATCCGTTTTATTCCGTTACGTATTGCCGTCAGTCTCTGCTAGGGAGAGGTTTCCACACCCTTATAAGGAATGTTTCGTTCCCTCTACAACCAATGTGGGATCTCACAATCCCCCTTCCTTGAGGGCCAGTGTCCTCACTGGCACACCGCCGGGTGTCTAGATCTTATACCATTTGTAACAGTCCAAGCCTACAGCTAGCAGATATTGTCCGCTTTCGCCTGTTACGTATCGTCGTCAGCCTCATAGTTTTAAAAATGTGTCTGCTATAGAGAGCTTTCCACACCCTTATAAGGATTTGCTCCATTCCCTCTCCAACTCATGTGGGATCATACAATCTACCCGGTGTCTGGATCGGATACTATTTGTACTAACCCAAGCCCACCACTGGTAGATATTATCTGCTCTGGCCTGTTATGTATCGCCGTCAGCCTCACAGTTTTTAAAACGTGTCTGCTAGAGAGAGATTTTCACACCCTTATAAGGAATGCTTCGTTCCCTCTCCAACTGATGTGGGATCTCACAATCCACTCTCATTTGCGGCCAGCGTCCTGCTAGCACACCGCCCGATGTCTAAATCTGATATCATTTGTAACAGCTCAAGCTTACCTCTAGCAAATATTGTCTGTTTTGTCTCGTTACATATCGTTGTCAGTCTCACAGTTTTAAAACACATCTACTAGGGAGATATTTCCACACCCTTTTTAGGAATGCTTAGTTCCTCTCTCTAACCGATGAGCGATCTCACACAGATGTTAAGCTATAGTTTAGGGTAAACTATAAATATGTGTAACATAACATACCTTAGCTGCAAGGATTTGAACACCAGCAAACTTGTCGTCCCAAGAGAACATAGTTCTTGTCCCACCGGCATTACCCGACCCACCCAAATAATTAAGGTACGTTTGATCCCCAGTTGCACGATAAAGCCAAGCAGAAGCCCACAACAGTTCATCCTTAATTGTATCAAACATTCGATTAAATTAAGGAGCAAAATCCAACAAACCCCATACTCGACCAAAACCAAAATGTACCTGAAATCCACTGCTTGAATAGAACTTGCCTACTACAGGAACACTATTTTGGTATAACCCTTGATTATTCCTTGCGAAATCAAAGAGCTATGAACAAAATAAAAAGAACAAAATTTAGAAAACATGACATTCCAATCGAGATTCTTGAAGCGAACAGTATCAAAAACCTGTTTTGCATGAACTAGAAGCGTGGAGGAATAAGCAGGATTTGAAGATTTGAAAGCAATGGAGGCGGCGGCGAGAGCGGCGGCAGACTCGCCGGCAAGGTCGGAGCCGGGATGTTGGCTGTCGATCCGGAAGGAGGTGCGGGGCGTGGTCATGTCTTCGGGTCTCATCCAACAGCTATGATCTGAGTCGCCATCGCCAACTTCACAATACATCACATTGGGTTCAGTATGAGCCTTTAGTAAGTAATCCGTTCCCCATTTAATGGCGGTAAGAGCGTTTTGTAGTTCATGTTTGGCGCCAAGTTGGGCTTTGTATTCAACCACGCTCCATGATAGCATTGTCAATGTGAACGCCATCGGGAACCCGAACTTCACGTTGTCTCCCGCATCGTAATACCCTCCCACCAAATCTATCTGTACATGTAGACGAAAAAATTTAAATCAGATGTCCACTATTAGGAATCACGACTCTCCACAATGGTATGGTATGATATGATATGATATTGTCCATTTTAAGAATACTCATGACCTCATATCAACGGAGATAGTATTCCTCACTTGTAAGCTCATGATCATTCCCTAAATTAGCTAATGTGGGACTCCCTCCCAATGATCCTCAACATCCATACCCTTATAAGAATGTTTGGTTCCCTTGTCCAATAGATGTGGGATCTCACAATCCCCTCCCGTTCGGGGCCCAGCGTCCTCGCTGGCACACTGCTCGGTGACTAGCTCTGATATCCGCATTGGCCCGTTAAGTATCGTCGTTAGCTTTACGGTTTTCAATCGTGAATGTTAGGGAGAGGCACCCTTATAAGGAATGCTTCGTTCCTCTCTCCAACCGGTGTGGGATCTTCCGCACCCTTATAAGGAATGCTTCGTTCCCTCTCCAACCAATGTGGGATCTCACAATCCACTCCTCTTGGGGGCCCAGCGTCCTCGCTGGCACACCGCCCGGTGACTGGTTCTGATACTATTTGTAATAGTCCAAGCCCACCACTAGCAAATATAGTCCGGTTTGGCCGGTTACATATCGTCGTCAGCCTTACGGTTTTAAATCGCATCTGTTAGAGAGACGTTTCCACACTCTTATAAAGAATGTTTCGTTCTCCTCTACAATTGATAAGGGATCTAACAATCCACTCCCTTTGGGAGTCCAGTGTCCTCGGTGACACTTAGAAATGTTTCATTCTCCTCACCAATTGATATGGGATCTCACAATCCACCCCCTTGGGAGTCCAGTGTCCTCGTTGACACACCGCCCTTGGTGACTAGTTCCGATACCATTTGTAATGGTCCAAGCCCACCACTAACAAATATTATCCGCTTTGGTCTGTTACGTATCGCCGTTAGCCTCACAGTTTTAAATCACGTCTAGTCTATTAGAGAGAGGTTTCCACACACTTATAAAGAATGTTTCGTTCCTCTCTCCAACTAACGTGGGATCTCACACTCAAAACCCTGTTTTACGTAAGTATTCAAACTTACGCGTGCATCTTGGCCATCATGGAGGCCAGAATCACCACGCCATTGAACTCTTTGATCATGGGGCAATTTTCCTGATCTTTGAGCCTCATAATACAGCAAAGACTTTGTTAAAGCTCCTGCATAGTCAACTCCAAGGCAGCCATGGATATGAGCAAGAACAACTCCAAGGCCAGCCAACACACGAACAATGCTACTCGAAGAAGAAGCCATATTAGCAATCTTTAGAAATGTTGGTGAAGAAGAAGAACACATAGGGTTTGTTTATATAGAGAAAGATGTATGATGATATAATTGCCATTGCCATATCAAAGATTGTTTTTGGTAAATTATTATTATTTTTCACTCATTTCTTCATTTATGTTCTTCATCCACTTCTCCTAAATTGACTAATTTATCAACATAACTCTTAAATTCATCGCACAATGAAAGGTAAGTTGCCATTTTTAACCATTTTTTACTCACCTCCCTCCCATTCTGCAGGAGAATACAACATCAAGTTGCCTTTTTTATCTTTGTTAATCATCACTCATCCAACCAAGTTTCTTTTTATATCCATTTTTACTTTAAACTTTTACGATCCAAATTCTCAGAAATGTTGCATTATTTACCGTGTTTGATTAAGCGTTACGATCTTTACTTTAATGACTCAAAAAATTTTAATGACTCAAAAAAACTCGATCAACCCAACTTGACATGCATGCGACAAGGTTAGGTTTTCCAACTTTTCGCTTCTTGAGAGGGAAGACTATCACAAAAATCAACACGAACACATTGTTGATATAGATAGTGACTTTCAATTCTTTTAAGTCTTTTTTTAGTTATCTTATCATTAGGAAATCTCTACTTTGATATGGTTTTCGTTTATTCATGTATCACTCGTTTACTCAGATGTCACATGAACCAACCTGATAATTTTTTTAAAATATATATTTTGCCCTTTAGTTTTATTAGTTATCTTAATTTTTTTAATATTTTAATATATCGACATCTTCATATATATTTTTTTGGATTTTGGTTTTTGTTTAATATTAACACATGTAATGAATTATAGAGAATTAAAATTTAAAATTATTTCCAATTTTGGAGAGTTTTTTAATTTAGGAGAAATTCGAGGCCAAATTATGGTTAGAAAATTGCCCAAAAAACAACTTCCATATATAAATAGCACATAATTACAACTGGCCTTAAAAAGGGAAAAAAACCATTTCAGTGAGAAGATCTTAAATCTTTTGTTTAAAAAGGAAATCTTTAATGTTTTGCATTCAAAATTTTTAATAAAGATAAAAAAAATAAAATAATATCTATGAGATCCCACATCGGTGGGAGAACGAAATATTTTTTTATAAGTGTGTGGAAACGTCTCTTAGCAGATGCGTTTTAAAAACTTTGAGGGAAAGCTCGAAGATGATAATATTTGCTAGTAGTGGGCTTGGGCCATTATAAATGGTATTAGAGTCAGAGTCAAACATCGGGTAATGTGCCAATGAGGAGACGGACTCAAGGGTGGAGACGAGGCGGTGTGCCAGCAAGGACGCTGGGCCCCGAAGGGGGTGGATTGGGGTCCCACATCTCGGGGGTGAATTGAGGGTCCCACATCTCGGGGGCTAGATTGGAGGGTCCCACATCTCGGGGGTGAATTGAGGGTCCCACATCTCGGGGGCTGGATTGGAGGGTCCCACATCAATTGGAGAAGGGGGAACGTGTGTCAGAGGATGCTGGGCTCCAAAGGGGATGGATTGTGAGATCTCACACGGTGAGAAACCTCTCCCCAAAAAAACCATAAACTTTAAAAAATAGCAATAATATCTCTCTTCTCCTTTAGGACAATTTCTTTTTTCACTTATAATTCATATCTTCCGTCTTGTTTAATTTTTGGAGAAAATTAGTGTAAGAATTTGTAAGAGATCCCCCCACGCTATCAAATATTGTCTATTTTTCCTATTACGTATCGCTTTAAGATACGTCTAGGGAGAGATTTTCACACCTTGTTCCCCTCCCCAATCAATGTGGGATCTCACAATCCATCCCCTTCGGGGCCAGCATCCTCGCTGGCACTCTGCCCAATGTCTAGCTCTGATAGCATACGTAACAGGCCGAGATTTTCACACCCTCGTAAGGAATGCTTCGTTCTTCTCTCCAACCGATGTGGGATCTCACAATCCATTCCCTTCGAGGCCCAGCGTCCTCGCTAGCACTCCGCCCAATGTCTAGCTCTGATAGCATACGTAACAGGCCAAAGCGAACAATATATGCAAGTAGTGGATTTAAGTTGTTATAGAATTGAAGAAATAAGGAAAACTAAGAGTATCGATATAAAAAACTTTTAGAGGTATTTTTTAAACGAGGGATTTTTTCCAAACAAATAGGAACACATAACCTTTATCTGCCATATTTATATACATTTGTAGAGAATGTTCATATTATATTTCTATTTCAATCTTAAAATTTAAAGAAATAATTTAATTCAATCACATGGATAACTTATTTTTCCATAACATCTTAAATTCTTCCACCTGTAATTACAAAACAACTTAAGTTAAACAATGACACTAACATGAACAAGAATTGAAAATATACCTATTACATATCTTGATACACACATACCAAGAAAAAGAAACAAAAAAAACAAGAGGGTAACGGATTAGTGCATTAGTCAAATATTTTAAAGCAGGAAATTGGTAGATTAAAGGGAAATATTTGAGCAGGGAATCAGAACATATATAAAGATTTTAAACACATTCAGAAATTTCAAAAGAACATTGGGAATTCCTATGCATTTTTCAAGCAAAAACCAGATTCATATTTTGAATTGGAGGACCTAAGAATGCCATCTTTATCACAACCAGAGGAAAATACTTTGAAGCTTCTGGCAATGAAATGCAACATATAGCGGTCAACCTGCAATGTCAATGGTCTACACTCTCGTCGTCGCCATCTTCTTCGGGCTGTTCAGTTCGACATTCGCATTTGCTGGATGTTGGTTTCTTCAGTCTTGGCAGCGAGACGTCGAGGGGATGCTAAAATTGCTAGTGAAATCTACAAATCCTTCCTTTGACATAAGCCCCTGCATGATGCATAAATGAGTTCAAATTATCTTTATCTCGCCAACATCTGAAACCAAGCACATCGCGTCAAAAACCAAAAGAGCATGAGGGAGCCCAAAAGGTAACACTATAAAAGAGTCCAATCCAACAGGGATCAAATTTGAAGCCAATTGGCATCCATAACTACAAGACTAGCCCCATGAATCCTTGATCCTTACCCGCTGCATTTTCGAGGACGCTTCACTAAGCAATTAGAAGTCTTATTTGAACTACTTGACAAATATTATAGCTCTGCCACAATTATGATGATGAGGAAACTGCAGCCTAGTCATTAAAACTGTTTGTGTATCTATGGTTTCTATGCAAAAGATGAGTGCATCGAAACCCCAACTTTCTTCGCTATAATTTCCAATTCCTAAAAGAAAATTCATCATCATAAGATGGGAAAAAAAAAAAAAAAAAAAAAAGGATGGCACAAATGGAGATATCTGGTGAACACTTCGCCAAACAAGATCTAGTAGGACCTAGAATCTTTTATGTTTTTTTTTTTCGTTATTGGGCGAGATAGAACAAGAAAAAGGCGAAGTTGTACTACTACTTGGGGGTATATAAAAAATTTAATCAGTTACCATCAGCTGTGCTTTCACAAGGGCTCCAAAGGGAAAGGTCTATCATTTCGGTTCTGAGCAGTTGCAGTGCTAGATGGAGGTGCATGCACAGTGATTGGAAGAATCCATTCGCTTTTTTCTCTTGCTTCAATCAATAGAGGATGCTCATATCTGAAATGATGAAAATTGAAGTGAAGTAAATGAAAAATCGTTAACAATTCTTAGGTTAGTGATAATATCAGTAGTAATCAATATTCAGCTACATAACAGTGTAAAAACTATCATTTCATTTACGCTAACTAGTGAGTGTAGACACTTGGGTAGTACTAGAAATTTTTGGGTAAGTACCTGGTCCAATCCACATTCTTGGGGGTGGTAAAAAATTCAAAGCGGAGTGCCCACTGCAAAGATACATGTGGAGTGGAAAAGGACATGGGCCCATTTATGGGAATTGAGAAAAGAAAGCTTGTCTGAATCAAATCAGCAACAACCTCAAAATGATCACTTTGAACCTACAAACAAAATCCAATGAATATGTTTAGAAAAATAAGTTAGTGACGTATACAAACTGAAAGCAAGAGATATCCCTTAAAGCATCGTCTCCCATCCGAAAACAACACAAGATAGAGGTCCCATTACTCCATTAATGGAATAAATGCGCCTATTGTACCACCTCATCCAATACCTCCACCAATCACAATTTACCAAGTATTAGCTGGGGAGAGGGATTAGATAATCATTGTCTCTTGGTCAGACAACAGAAAATGTTACGCCCACATCCATACACTTCATGACATTCGATACCATGAGAAAATATAGATTATTTTTTAAGGAACATTTTTTCTTCTGCCAAAAAACTTGTACATGAGTGGTATAGAACCAAAAGGAATTACAGAAACGATCTTCAATTGTTCTCAAATATGTGTGTGTGTGTATGTGTGTGTGTCAAAGAGGGCTAGAAGCAAAGAAAAAGAAATAAACTATATTCTCAAAAGAATAAGCCAAAAACTTCTTAGGTTTCTAAGCAAAAGAACCCATAAGGAGCCAAGATGATGTCCACAAAACCAGACAACGACCCGATCAAACTACGATACTCTTCTCCACTTTCAGAAAAAATAAAAAGAGTACCTTCACAATTGTTGGAGAACTCCTCCGAGAAGGATGGATGAAACGGCGAGATACAGTCTCTGAAGTCTCCAAAGTTATTGATACCTGGAAAAAAAAGATCTATTAATGCATATCACCTACTGAAGTTAACTAGTTCACTGCTCTGACCAACTATTTCATATTTCAATACCATAATTACCTCAAGGCATCTCCTCGCTCCATCTTCATGAAAAAAGGTAAGAGTTCCACCTATCTGATTCATCAAGTTTAAAAAAGAAGAAAATAATTAACCTTCATCAGAAGAATGGGATAGTCTGTTAGCCGACTCAAATTTGGAGCATGTTGATCCTTTTTTCCCATATCATCTTCTTTTCCTCTCACGTTAGGGAGGAGGTAAGAGAAAGGGAACAGAATCGTGCAAGAATATAAATTAATTAAAAAGGATCAACTGGTCATAGGGGTAAAAAATTTACCATGTCACTAAAATAATAGGTTGAATCAGAATTTTTTGGGCAAAACCTAAGCAATACTTGGTCATCTACCCTGATATTGTAAGATCTTCCTCGAATAAAGCCTTCTGCTGCAAGAAATTTTTGCAGAAAATTAGTTTCCATTATTTGTTTGATAATATCATGACAACAAATAAACTAAATGATAACGAGAAGGCATTTTGCAGAAAGTAGAATGACAAAGGGAGTAAATTTATCATTTTCCGTAGGGAGGAAGGGAAGCAAGAAAGTTAATAATTTACATGCTACAGGTTCAATAATTTTAGGCATTGGTGAAGATGCTACTCCAGCATCATCATCTGTTAGCTGATTCTTCTCAAAGCTCAACGCCTGGCTGGGTGAGACGGCTGCAAATGACTTCTGAGGTGATGCAACATCTGCTTCAACAGAAAACCTGTCCCTAAGAAAATTGTAGTCTCTAGACCAAATAATAACATTTGGACCCCTAATTGCATGAAATAAACGCTACAGAATAAATAATCCAGTCACTTTTTTTAGACATACATGAAGACGCACATATTATCTCCTTTTTGAGGGAAAAAATGATAAGACAAATGCCTTGAAAAAAATACGGGCATTCCATATAAACCCACCGGCAGAATCATATAGGACCTCAGCAACAGAGACCCTAGGACGTGCAACATTAGGAGATAAACTTAATCGCTCTCCTTCAATAAAAGGAGCATCCTTTATTGAAGATCTTCCAGCAGATGATTGCAATGACAGTGAACTTCCAAAGGTTCTATGTAAAGGTTCTCTCATTGGATTGTACGAAGAGACAGATGAGATCTCATCCCTTGAGCTATCATATCCTTCATCAATGCCATCATATATATCATTTGCTCTGATCTGTAAGGAAAAGGCTGTATATTCATATCAAAGAAAAAGGACTGAGGTTCAAAACTCAACATGATTTAAAAGGCATTATTTTGAAGAATACACTACAGCATGATATATACTCGCAACTCAAAAGCACCTGAAGATGTGAATAACAAATTATTAATGATCAAAATTTTCTTTACCATACATATCATTTGGACCATGATTATACATCATTATTTTGTTCCAGATGCTTCAAGTGTTCCAATTTCATCTTTAATGTCAAAACTTTCAATCAAATCACTCCACAATAACAATGTTGAAATTAAACAACGAAATAATAATGTGTCATTTGAATATACATGAGCTAATATATTTGTAAATATCAAACATCCACCCCTCAATTCTATCTGGTTTAAAAATCTAATCGACCCTACCCAAATTAAAAATACTCATTTGTCTCAGTTACTAAAAGATAAGAAATGGAGGTGACGGTTTCCAATCATTTATTGGACATCAGGGAATTTTTGGAACATCACAAACGAAGAAAGGTATGTGATTGAAAAAATTAATATCGCATCACATCATTTCACGTCACTATTCCGTTGCTCAATTTTAATGATGTCATGAAGTAGGAATTTAACTGGAATTTTGTAAAACAATAAGGATAAAATTAAAACTTTTAAAACATTGAGAACAATATTAAAAAATTGTGCATATTTTGATAATTAAATAATATAATAAGCCTTTCCCTACCAAGTCAAAAACCACAGAGGATAAGAACAAATGAAGTAATAACATTATTTATCAGCACTTAAGGCTGGTATGTAGCATACCCAGTCAGTGTCGCCTTTCATCTCTTTCCAAAATACATCCATTTGAAATGCTGCAGAAGGAACAACCGTTGAGAAACATTGAATTACAAGCAAAATTATCATTCTATCATAATCATGCCGTAGAAACCAAAAAGATTTAATACTTCTGAAATAAAAGAAAAAAAAACAAATTATTGGCAATGAATATTAGATAGTATCAATTTAGTATTCTGCATCAGTTGTAAACATAAAACATATGTCAACACCATTCAGTTACTACCATCCTTGTATCTGCCAAAGATAAGAGGGAACTAGAAAATAACGATTTTTTTCATATCTCAGAAGCACCACAATATGATACCTAATACAGGAGGTCTACTGATAAGATCTGCTGCATTAGAGAAGAGAAACAGATTTCATTGATGCATGAAATAAAGGGGTAAAAACCCCAACACACCTAATGGTGGATTATACGGAAAGAAAAAAAAACTCCCAATTGGAGATTAACGAAGATAGACTATAAACATTAGAAGGGTGTTTACATTTACACCAATATAAGGCGTGAAAAATGATCAAATCCATAAAGTAATCAAAGGTATAGAAAGTATCGCTGAATATGAGTTCT
Source organism: Cucurbita ficifolia (assembly GCA_033971965.1). Lineage (NCBI taxonomy): Eukaryota > Viridiplantae > Streptophyta > Magnoliopsida > Cucurbitales > Cucurbitaceae > Cucurbita > Cucurbita ficifolia. Next base: position 303,178 of record CM066978.1, read on the forward strand.
TTCGTTTCTCCCCACAGAAACCAGAGAAAGACTCAGTTCAGAGCAAGCCATGGAAACCACGTTGAACTTCTAAATGGATGCAATGAAATATGCAACTTTCACAACTACAACAGAGAGAAGAAATATCACCGTCATTTTGACCTTCTTCCATTAGCATGCCATTAGTTTTCTGAGTGACCCACACTTGCAATGGAACCCGAGCTTCCTACATAGATGGTAAATGAAGTTAGATAATATTTTAACAAGAAATACAGAAAACACACATAGGAAGGAAAAGGTCAGGTGTTGTCTTCCAATTTTCTAGTCCAAACAGAAATCCATACGATGACTTCTTGTCTGTGATTGAAAATTTTGTGCTATAAACTACCTTTTAAACAATAAGATTTGAAAATGCAATTAATAAAAAAAACTATAAAAATAAAAAAATAAAAAAAAGACGTACGTAATCTTATTGTGGTACCTGTGAAAAATTGATGCATTGTAAAAAAATTTAAAACCTATGTTTATTATTCTAGAAAAGAAATACCTATTCAAATGTGCATATAATTGGATAAGACAGAAAATTAGACAGTTGCAGGGATTCGGGCATGAAAAGTATGAGAGGAAGTACTACAAAAGTGATTGTGTAATAATTGAGAAGAGCATTGTTCTACAAAAAGAAAAAAAAACGAAGTGTAAAACAGGTTCCAGCCGCTGTTCACTGAATTTTCATTCACATCGAATCAAACAATGAATTTTCACTCATATTGAAACAAGTTAATGTGAACAAACCATTTCTATTTGATCCTTCAGCGACTCTTTATGAGATCGACCATTTTCCTGTGTTAGCCATCGTCCGAGTAATGTACTTTTAACATAATACATATAACGAATAGTGGCACCCTTGTAAGATGGTGGTATGCGGCTAGGAAGCGTTGTTCGAACCTCATCTGTAATAACCCTAAACATTTTTAGAATCACTGTACATAACCAGAATGGTAATTAAAGCAAGGAAATACAAATGAAACCTTATTATAAGACAACAAGTGTTGGGTGACTTCGTTTTTAATTCATTCCTATGAATGAGCTTTTTTTTTTTTAAAGCTCCTTTGGTGGATTTCACCTTCTATTTCAATCCCTGTGAGAATTTTTCTTTTCTTTTTTTTTTTCTTTAGTGCATCCCGTGTATAGGAGGGGGTGGCTCTCGAAGCATCAAAGCTAGACAGAACCTTCCAGAGAACCAAGTCTGAACATAAACAGACTCAGCACGCCATATTGGACACCAATCTTAGGAAACCAACCACAAGTAAGGTATCACTCACAGTTTTTTTTTTTTTTTTTTTATAGGAAACAAAAGAAACTTTCATTAGATTGAAACAAAGACCAAAAAAAGGTGATGAGGAATCAACCCAAGTGGGATTACAAAAATTCCACCAGTTGGCTTTAAACAAAGAAAATTACAGTTACAAAAGAAATACCAAAGAGTTCCAAAAGGGAGATCTAAAAAGCTATCGTGTTCTAAACCTACTCCTTATTTCTAGAGTTTGTTTTATATCTTCTTTTTTTAAAATTTTTGGGTTACAACTAATCAAGCCTTCATTGAGAACAAATGAAAGAATACAAAGGATAATTACAGAAAGCCTTAAACACCACAGCACAAAGAGAAACATGAAACCTAACAAGGGACCACACATTGTCCCTAAGTCTATCAACCCGTCTAAAGATTCTATTGTTCATCTCAACCCAAAACCCCACAAAATCACACAAATCTCAACAAGCCACAAGAATCGTCTCTTTTTGCAAAAGAGCAGATGAAGAAGGAGCTCTTTGACCATGGAAATAAATCCATTAGGCCAAACTAAGTGAAAACCAAATGCCTCAAAGAAACAAGTCCAAAATGGAAAAGTGTAATCATAGATTCACAATAGGTGATTAAGATCCTTAGCCACACCTCTACAGAGGATACAACACTAAGGCCCAATCCGGCAAGGCATCTTCCTCAAAACCCAATACAATACTTCTACTATCTAGCTTCCAAATAATTGTATCATACTCCAATTTAATATTTTGGCAATTCAGAATCTGAAAAGAGGAATTCACATCCTAATTTCCAACAATCTTATACTGAAGCCACCATGTCATCTCACATTATGCTGAACTTCACTAAGAATTAAACCAAGGCAATGACGGTGGCAAAATATGAAATAAGTAATATTCAAGTGAACGACGTGCAGCATATCAACTGAGATACAGAAATGCAGTGCATAGAACACATGGGCTTACATGACTTAGTAGCCCCCGAAGATATTATCTGATTTGAAACTATTGATTGCACCGAGCATTCCATGAAAACGTGTTCACCTGACAAGACCAAATGGCATGAAATTGAAACTACATCAGCTAGGAAAAGCCATGCAATCTTTTTTTTTTTTAAAATGAATAAGAAAATTTTGCAGAACCACACAAATTCTACAAAGTGACGAGTACTGATTTCCTTTCAGTTATTCAAAAAAGAAAAAAACTGCCTTTGGATGAAATGTTTCTCAGACTGAGAGATAGTTTACTGAACAACATTACAAAAGCGAACAGCCACGAATAGCAACCACACATTACACAAGGAAAAGGCAATGGTTGAGAACAATGTCGTATAGAAGGGACTTGGAACCTCTCCGTTGTCTGGATCCAGGGATTGGCTTTTGAGTGCTAAACCACTGAGCGTCCAACTTCCGGAGCCCAATAATCTCAAAACGAAGCCGTTCAATCAAAAGAGAGCAGTCCAATTCAGCGACAGAGGAGCAAATTTCAATGGTAACAACAACAGAATCGCCAGGCCGATACACATCTTTATCGGAGCGAAGTTCAAAACCAGGAAAAACCTCGCTCTTCACCGACTTCTCGACCTTTTCAGCAGCAGCACCAATTCCGAAAATGGAAAACCTAGATCCAAACATTGGCCTCTGCTTACGATGCCACTTTTCCACTTCCTCTACGTCTTCTTCGGGAGTTTCCGAACGTACACACGAGACCGAAAAGCTGAAGCTAAAGCCGAAACCGAAATCGAATTCGATCAAGATCAAAATGAAAATTTCTGGAAGCGAACAGTGTGAGTAAGCTGAATTAAATACGGGACAGATCTCGAAGATGGATGAGAGCTTGATGAAGACTGAGGAGAAATGAGACGAGATTTGTGGTGAGATTTTGGCGATTTCTTCTTCTTCGCCGTCGTCGTCTTCTTCTTCTCCGTGGGTTTTGTTGCAGATTCAGTCACAAAGCTTCTTCAACCCCCCGCCAAATTACAGACTCAGATACGGCCTTTCCCTCTGTAATCTGCATTCGTTTTTCCTTTTTCATTTTTTTTTTTTTTTTTCTCTCTCTCAAAAAAAATCGTTAAAATGCGAAGATTTTCGAATATATTTGCCTAGAGATGCCACGTGCGCGGCCACGTACTCAGTCTCTGTTTCCTATTTATATTTTCTAATATTAAGATTGAATATTATAAAAATGGTTATCTAATTCTTTTTAAAAGTGCAAAACAATATCTATTAGCCATAAGCTTAAACTATTACAAATGATATTAGAGCCAGACACGGTAGTGTCAGCAAGGACGCTGGCCACCAAGGAGGTGTGAAACTCTATCCCTAACTGACGCGTTTTAAAACTGTTGGGCTGACGACGATACGTAATAAACCCAAGCGAACAATATCTACTAACCATGGGCTTGGACTCTTACAAAAGAAGAGTCCGTTATTTAGCATAAAGAGAACTAGACTTCTCGCTCTCGCTAACCTGCACGTAGCTCAATTAGTTAAAAGCATATACTCTCGATCAATAGGTCAGAAGTTTGAATATCTATCCCCACAAAACTCAAAAGAAGAGAGAAGTAGACTTCGAGAGCTCAACAAGTCAAAACATATATCTCGATCAATAGGTCAGAAGTTTGAATATCTATTCCCACAAAACTCAAAAGAAGAGAGAAGTAGACCTCTCGAGAGCTTGATAATTACGCAACATTTTCTTTTTCGATAGTTCAACTGTAAGATCCCACATCAGTTGGAGAGGGGAACGAAACATTCCTTATAAGGGTGTGGAAACCTCTCCTTAATAGACGCGTTTTAAAACTACGAGGCTGATATACTGTTACATCGACATAACGCGTACTATCACCCCTCACGAACCTGCTAAATCATAGCTAAATCATGTTGCAACATATAAAACAAACAAGATTGAAAGGAGTAGCCAAGAATATGTTAGAAACAACAGAACCCAATTGAGTTTTGCAAGATGAATGTTTATGAATGATTTGGGAAGGCCAAGACATGAGTTGGCTAATAGCAAGGCTGGCAGATAAAGAAAGAGCAGAATTCAAGAACTAACATAGCTGCTTTGTTATCCAAATGACACAACAACATGGTGGGGGACAGCCACAGGCATATAAGCAAAGGTGCCAATCTTTTCTGGCATCTCTCTTTATTTTGGAATGTGAAGAAGGATATTGCTGCAGATGCATTGTATCAGTGCTTCAAACTACAACCTTCCATAACAAATAAACAAACATGGCAGTATGTACAAGAAGCCATGTTCATGCCCCACCTCATAATTCTTCACCTCATAATTCTTCACTAGTACATATTGTCTGTTTTAGCCCGTTATATATCGCCGTCAGCCTCACAATTTTAAAACGTGTCTACTAGGGAGAGGTTTCCACACCCTTATAAGAAATGTTTCGTTTTCCTCTCCAACCAGTGTAGGATCTCACAATCCATCCCCTTGGGGACCCAACGTCCTCACTGGTACACCGCCCGGTGTCTAGCTCTGATACCATTTGTAAGAGTCCAAGTCCACCGCTAGCAGATATTGTCCGTTTTGGCCCGTTACGTATCACCGTCAGCCTCACGATTTTAAAACGCGTCTACTAGGTAGAGGTTTCCACACCCTTATAAGGAATGTTTCGTTCTCCTCTCCAACCAATGTGGGAACCACTCACAATCCACTTTCCTTGGAGGCCCAGCGTCCTTGCTGGCACACCGCCCGATGTCTGACTCTGATACAATTTGTAACAGCCCAAACCACCGCTAGCAGATATTCTCCGTTTTGATCCGTTACATATCGCCGTCAGCCTCACGATTTTAGAACGCATCTACTAGGGAGAGATTTCCAAACCCTTATAAGGAATATTTCGTTTCCCTCTCCAATCAATATGGAATCTCACATCATGTTCCTTATTGATAAGATTATACACGTACAACAAATATGTATAAGAACCTCAAAACACTTTCAACCAGATGACAAGAGTTCCTTGCCGGTAAGAAAATTATTTGTTACTCTTGGAGAAACCAGACACAAATTAGGACTGAGGTCACATCACATGCATCTAGAGTCTAAATGCAACAAGCTAGTTACTAGACTTCTGTGAGATCCCATATCGGTTGGAGAGGAGAACGAAATATTTCTTACAAGGGTGTGGAAACCTCTCCCTAGTAGACGCGTTTTAAAATCATGAGGTTGACGACGATATGTAACAGACTAAAGCGGACAATATCTGCTAGATGTGAACTTGGACTCTTACAAATGGTATCAGAGCCAGACACCGGGCGGTATACCAGCGAAGACGTTGGGTCCCCAAGGGAGGTGGATTGTGAGATCCCACACCGGTTGGAGAGGGGAACAAAACACTCCTTATAAGGTTGTGGAAACCTCTCCCTAATAGACACGTTTTTAAACCGTGAGGCTGACGGCGATACGTAATGGGCCGAAGCGGACAATATTTTCTAGCTGTGGGCTTAGGCTGCTACAAATGGTATCAGAGCTAGACACTAGGCGATGTATCAGCGAGGACGCTGGCCCCCAAGGGGAGTGGATTGTGAGATCCCACATCGATTGGAGAGAGGAACGAAACATTTCTTATAAGGGTGTGGAAACTTCTCCCTAATAGACGGGTTTTAAAACCATGAGGCTGACGGCAATACATAACGGGCTAAAGCGGACAATATCTTCTAACTGTGGGCTTGGGCTGCTATAAATGGTAACAAAACCAGACACCGGGCAGTGTGTCAGCGAGGATGCTGGCCTCCAAGGGGGGTTGGATTGTGAGATGCCACATCGGTTGGAGAGGGGAACGAAGCATTCCTTATAAGGGTGTGGAAACCTCTCCCTAATAGACGCGTTTTAAAACCGTGAGGCTGACGATAATACACAACAAGCCAAAGCGCACAATGTTTAGAAGAACTCTATAGTTTGAGCATGAAAAATATGCAGCCAAAAGATGCTTTTTCATCTCTGTTTGAGCATTTATTTCTATTCACACAAATTAAAGAAGCAGACTACGATAAAGCAGGCCTTACTTACAACAGCCTCAAAAGCAGCACGGTTTTCATCATTATGTGGAAAACCATCAATAAGAAATTTGTCATTACCACTTTCCTCCATTGCTTGCTGGAGAAGCTTTACTGTTACCTCAGAAGGAACAATTATCCATTCATTAATCATACTTTTGAACATCAAACCGCAGATACTAAAATGAAAGTACATTAACCAAACTTCAAATTCTATTAGTCTAACGGACCAAGCTCACCGCTAGCAGATATTGTCCTTTTTGAATTTACTCTTTTGGGTTTCCCCTCAAGATTTTAAAAACGCGTCTGATAGGGAGAGGTTTTCACACTCTTATAAAGAATGTTTCGTTCCCCTCTCCAACCAACGTGGGATCTCACAATCCACCCCCTTCAGGGCCCAGCGTCCTCGCTGACACTCGTTCCCTTCTCCAATCGATGTGGAACCCCCCAATCCACCTCCCTTCGGGGTCCAGCGTCGTTGCTAGCACACCGCCTTAGAGATTGTGAGTACCCACATTGGTTGAAGAGGGAAACAAAATATTTCTTACAAGGGTGTGAAAATCTCTCCCTAGTAAATACGTTTTAAAACCGTGAGAATGACGGCAATACGTAACGGGCCAAAGCGGATAATATCTCATTGCTAGCATATCGCCCAGTGTCTGGCTCTAATACCATTTGTAACGACCTAAGCCCACCGCTAGTAGACATTATCCTCTTTCAGTTTTCCTCTAAGGGTGTAGAAACTTCTACCTAGCCGACGCGTTTTAATAACCTTCCCCTCAAGGGAAAGCCCAAAGAAGACAATATCTGCTAGCAATGGGTTTGAGCGGTTACATGCTCATCAACTTCATCAACTTCAACAACAACAATGTATGCACATTGTGTGCTCATTCCACTGCCAGGGCTACCCCTTCATAACATATCAGAAAACCAGCTTCAATTTCATAAGCAGAAGCATCATCACAAAGAAGATGAGATGATGCACTGAGAAATTTATTCAAAAAAACCATAAAAGAACACCAAGAACACCAAGAACACCAACCCAATGGAACAGTGGCAAAGAAAATCTAGGAAGATACAGTAAAAGAAAGCCATTCAGAGAACCCCCAATGAACAAGAACGAATTCGAAATGTTCGAATTTCAAACAAGCAAGGAAACCCTATATTCTCATCTTGAAAAATGACCAAATGTGTGCATAATTTTACAAGTTCATAAGCTTAAATTGGGCAAAAACATCATAAATTATATGCAAGTTAGAGCAAAATCCATACAATAAGATAAAACGATCATCCAAGAGAAAAATCTGCTCACAATGCAATAATTGCTTCACATTTAGCACATGGGTAACTGCAAAAACAAGAGCAAGTTAATCGCCGTCGAAATTTTGAGAAAAAGGAAAAAAGCTCTGAGAGCGAGAGAGATTACCGCGAAATTCAATGTGCAGAGACGATGAATAAGAGCAAAAAAAAAATGTGGGTTTAATCATAAATTACGTTTTAATTCCATTAAATAGTAAAAAAAATATATTTGTTAGGATTTAATGAGGAAATTTATTATTTTGATGAAACGTTTCTTAAAAAATTTCTTATGATGCATATGAATAAGAACAAAACAAAAGAAATCGTGTTTTAAATTTTTAAAAAATTTTAGACACAAAATTAAAAAATTTTAAAAATTATGAGAAATTTATAGCACAAATTTCAACTAAAAACTTTATTTTTTATATCAATTTGAAACTAATAATATTTTAATTTCATTCCTTATAGTTATTATCGTATATTATTTATACCATAAATTTTTTTTTAGTAGAGACTATTTTTAAATAGTCTACTCGGTTCAAATCTAACACATGGAACTTAATTTAAATGCGAACAAGTTGTTGAGATATTAACATCCATCTGTGTTGGTTGAGTTTAGTTGTTGTTTTCGATCGATAGAGATTTTAGTTAGGTGTCGAGTATTATGATTGGACGAGACTATTTCGATATTTCATATTTATATATTTTTCTCGTCGAATTTATACATTTTCAAGAAATTGATTTTTTTTAGTTAATTTGTCTCCGGGTAACTTTTTTTTTTTACTACAAACATGATAGGAAGAGACATGATTTTTTACGTCCTTAGTTTAAATTATTTAAATATATATTATCGATGAAAATACTAATTAAAAAAATAAATAAATTTTTTGATAAATAAATATTTTATATTTATGGAGAATAAATATCTGGCATGGTACATTTAATATCATAATTGATGCTGTAAATAGTCTCAAGTAAAAATTAATTTGAGGGTACAAACACAAGGGCAAATTTATAAAGAAATATTTAAATATTATTAATTAAAAAATAGAGGGAAATATTGAAATTATATAGTACAATATATTAATAAAAATAAAAATAAATAATAAATCATTTATTTTGTAGGTGATGGAATTTACTACCCGACAGTTTGTAAGCAGGGTGGTTGCCAACTCTTTGAAAATTGACAATACAGTTTTATTTTTCTTTTCTTTAAATTTAAAAATATTTAGTTTTTAATCCAATATTTTATTGTAACCCATTAAATTTACTGTTAAATATTTAAATTAATAAAAATATTATTATTTTTATTATTTTAGTTAATTTTAAATAGACATCTTTAATAATTTATTTTAAAAATATCTTTAAATTTAACTAAAAAGAATTAAAAATATTTTTATTCTTACTATTATTGTTTAAAAAATACTGTACATTGATACCCTTAATCTTTATAAAAAAAATTAAAATTTATTTCGTCAATATACGGATGAAAACTATTTATTTACGCCTCCTAAATTATCTCTTTCTTCAATTTAAAGGGTATTCATGGTAATCAAATATTTTAAACTTTTTTCTAAAAATAATTAAAATTTTAAAATAAACAAAATTTAAATAAGTGAATTTATTACTCTATTTTCAAAGTATTTTGACCTAATCCTTTTTACAATAATAATAATGGCATTGATTGTACGGACACTTCAGTCAAAATCAAATAGCCATTTTAATATTCATGTTTAAATTTGTCTTTTATTTCTACTTTATTTATTTGAAGAAAAAAATACAACAATTCCAAAGACTTTTTTTCTTATAAAATAATTTTTATTTTCTTATTTTGTTGATAAATTTTGAGCAAAATAAAATTAATTTAGAGCCCTAAACAAAATAAATTTGCAAATTCCATGATTAAAACCTATTTTTTCTTTTTTTCTTTTTTTTATAAAATAAAGTCAATTTTTAAGGGGAAAATAAAGAGAAAATACCAAAATTTCAAAAAATAATTTGGTATTTTTTAAGAGTACATAAAAGTTGTTGCATTTTCATGTCAATCTTAATTCAAATAATCCATAAATCTTTATTTATTAATTTAAATTATTTCGGTCAATATTTTTATAAATTATAAAAAATTATATAATAGTATTTTTTAAACACGACAAATTTAAGAGTTTGATGGGAGTTGTTGCCTTTTCAAAGTCAATCAAATCCTAATGGAACAAAAGTTATCGAAGTCAAAAGGTCAACTCCATCGAGCTAGAATGAATTTTTTTAAAAAAGAAAACATCAATTTTTCAAACGAGTAATCAATAAAATAACATAATTATAATAGACAAGGGTCTAATGTCCAGAAAAGAGGAAGTTCCTTTTATGCCCTTCATATAGGTTCGTTACTTTTCCTTACAAAGATGGAGCGGGAACAGGAGTGGAGAAATTTTTTTCCTGTGACCTAAAAAAGGATAGCGGCGCGACAACCCCACTTCCCGTCCTTCCTTTATATTTAATATATATGAAGAAAGTAAGACGGATGTATTTATATTTTAAAACCATGCTATATGAACAAGTATATATTTAATATTTATAAATTTATCGTACTCTAGAAAGTTTTTATGAGATATTTGAGTTAAAAGGAATAATTATATTGATTTTATGAGGATATTAAAAAATATATATATATATATTTAAATTTAAATTTATGTATGGTATATAAATTTAAATCTAAAAATATATAAATAAATAAAATATAAAGATTAAATTTGTAATTTTAGAAATTTCAACTATCAAATAAATAAATAAGATAAAGATTAAATTTGTAATTTAATATTTACCGTTTACCGGTTCAAAGTAGTTTAACCGTATTGAAAGTAATTGGTGGACGCGGGCCCCACAGTATGTGCTGTCGCCTGCCTCACGTTCTTCATAGATTCCAAATAATCTTTTAACCTTCAAAATTCCACAAAAGGCCAATAATAATATAAGATAAGACAACAATTAATAAAAAAAATAAACAATTATTATATTTTTAAAAAAATTCTTTTAAAGTTGACTGCAAAAAATAAAAAAATAAAAAAGAGAATAAGATGCTATATAAATATAAACTTATAATTATTTTTTTAAATTAATGTTTTAAAAATATTAACTTAAATTTTTTTAAAATTTCATTTTTTTTTTAAGGAAATTTGTTTTAAAGTCCAATAAGAATTAAATAAAAAATAATAAATAGAAACTAATTTAAGATAGCTGAACTTTAAAAATATAATATCTTTCTCTAGAGGTCGAGATTCAATTGGAGAAGAAAATGAAGATCACATTTTTATATGTTTTGTTTAAATTGATTTTATTATTATTATTATTTTTTTTTTTGTTAAAGTTTTAATTACTTCCTATAGTTTTCTTATTCTTTCTTCGAGACAATTACAGGTTCCTTACTTATTATTCTGGTTCGAGAATTCCTTATTTCTTATTCAATTGGAATATAGTTTCTAACAACAAATAAAGGCGGGTAAGTTATCGATTGTGACGTTCACAAAGAGTCAACCTTCAAATTTTGTCGTTCTTTTGTGAATAGGTGCTGAGAGAGTGTATGACGGGATAAAAATCACTTGATAATTACTTAAAATTAATTAACACCATAAAGTAAATCGGAATATTAATGAAAACTCAGAGGTAAAAACATAAATATATTGAAATTTAAAGATCAAATAAAAATTAAACTCAGTAACATTTAGAAATGAAAATATATTTATGGACAAGATTTATATAATACAATTTCAATAAAATAGAATAAATTAAGTCTATTATTTTGTTTATATATATATAACATTAATTGCATAAGCTAATAAGCTATCACCCCCCAAAAGCAAAAGGCCAAAGTATAAGTACCAAACTGAAATATAGAAAAGATAAAGGCAAAGAGTGAAAATTAAATAAATAATTTAACTTGATTTCTTTTTAAAAGAAAAGGAAAAAGTTAATTCTGAGTTGAGGAGGAAAAATAATATAATAATAATAATAATATAAATATATAAATATTACTCAGTTGATGTCTCTCTCAGAGACGTATGATAAGAGTGATATTACCTTTTTATTCCCCTCGGAGACAAAAGAAGAAGACAAACCTTCTCCTTTTCCTGCTTCTTCTTCTTCTTCTTCTTCTTCCTCAGATCTCTTTCAATTCTCAAAAATGCTTCTCCGTATCTGTAATCGTTATCATAATTCTTCTTCATCCTCATCAATCTGGTTTTCAATTTGATTCTTTATTCCACTTTCAATTCGTTTCGATTCACTGTTGTTTACGGTTTCGTATAGATTTGCTTCGATTCTTTTGATTTTCTCCCCTTCCGCCGCGGAATGAGGTGCAAGAAGCATCTCTCCGACGTCACAAGTGCTGTTGGAGTCTGTGCTACATGTCTTCGGGAGCGGCTTCTCTCTCTAATGGCGGCTCAGGCTAGGGCGGAGGCTCACCAAGTGCAGCTATCTCGACTTCGTTCCTATGCGAGGGAGGATCTACCGAGGAAGTCAGATCCTCTTCCGCCACCACCGCCTCTTGTGTTTCCGCGCTCTGTTTCTCCGTATGTCTCGCGGCGGAAGGTTGAGGACTCGTCGTGGAGCTTTCAGAGTCCGTTGGATGAGCGACATCGTCGATTTCATCATCGCTTTTACAGTACTCCACAGGTTCAACCTACTTATTACGGCGGCGGTATTTCTACTTCTTCTTTTGTTACTACTGGTTCTGTTAGTAGGAAACAGAGGAGTAGATTTTCGTTCTGGTCTAGTCTTTTCCGGTCCAGATCCGAGAAATTGGATTCGGTTCCTCGTGATTCTTCTCATTCTACTTGCGATCCTGCCTCCTCGTCTTCTTCCTCTTCCACCTGGCTTTCGTCAATGTTCTCCCGTCGGAAGAAGAAGCAGTCGAAGTTTTGCTCGATTGAAGAAGCAATGGATCAGAGGAAGAAGCCGTCGCAGCCGCAGCTACTCTATTTTCGAGGAATGTCGCCGGCTGGAGGAGCGAGCGAGGCGGACGAAGATTACGACGATCGCCGCGATGGATCTCCATCGGCGAGTGGATACTCCTCCGAGTCCTCGAAGTGGAAACCGTCTCCGGCGGCATCTCACGGATCGACAGCGAGGCGAGGGAGACAAGGACTGAGTCGGAACGTTTCTGGTCTCGCGTTTTGCTTGAGTCCGCTGGTGAGAGCTAGCCCTAACCACCGCCACCGGAACCAGAAAGGACTTCCGACGGAATTGGCGTATACCGGAGAAATTAGGGCTCCGACCAAGCCTCATCTCTCCGAAGCGGCGTCGTTTTGCGCGAACCGATCTCGAAAACTTGCGGATTTCGGAAGAGTCAATGCCAACCGTTGATTTTGAAGACCGTTGACATCCAAATAGACGGTGCTGATTCGACCTCTTTCACACGAAACGAAATTCCCACAAGTACGGTTTTGCCCCTCCTCTCTCTCAACATCAATTGTTTATTATTACTTACCATCTTCAGCTTATTCCTCACTGTAAAAGTTTGAAAAAAAAAATATAATAATAAAGAAAGAGAAAAAATTATTATTTTTTTTATTTATGTATACTAATGTTCAATACACAGGAATGAAAAAAAAAATTCAGTTTATATTTTGCTTTTTATTTTATTAATTTTTCAAATATGGAATCTGTTTTTTTTTTCTCTTAGAAAAATTTAATATATTTTATTCATTCAAAGATATTTAATTTAAATAATGAAATTAAATGCTTGTTGCCAAATGGGTTGTGGTTGGTCCGGTGGTTGAAGATTTGATCGAGTGGATGTAGCGGCAACACGTGTACGGCTATAAAATTTCAAAATATTTATTTAAGTGACCTTAATTTCTCGAAAATCAATTGGATAACGTTTAGAAAGAAAAAAAAAATGCTATTATTTGTCACTACTAGAATCTATTTGTTTAAATTGTACCTCTTGTCCTTTTACTTTTATTATTTTTGTTTTGTATTTTTCAAATTTCTATTATTATTATTTTTAAAAAAAATCAATATTATTGTCGTTAATGGGTGTGAAAAAAAAAGTATGATATTTTGCATTTGGGTCCTCATATTTTTTATTAATAACTTCTATTTCTAGTGGGAATTAATAAAAATTCAATGCCATGAGTTATTTGTGGTTTTGGTTTCACTCCAAAAGTAGAAAAAAAAATCCAATAAATTTTAGTGGCTCTAAATATTTTAATTAAATTTCTTTTTAAAATTTGACTTAAATTCACGTATTTAATTTAATATGGTAAGCCCGAATTAAAGTACAAGAATATTAATGACAATTAAAAAATACGAGACTAAATTAATATAATATGTATTTATTGTCACTCGTTAATGACTTGAGATTATACTAAAATTATTAATATGTTACTAATAAATTAATGAAGGTAGAGTGTTCACATTACTATACTAATACAAGTCCTTACGAGTTTAAAGTCTAAATTGTTGAAACCCTAATAATTATAGTAGCAAATTTGATACTTAAATGGTCGGGTAGTACTCTTCTTATATATTTTGTAGTATATAATATGTTCGTTTGAAACTTTTTATGAACGATTCAGACGTGCTTCTTTGACTTTACTATCGAATTATTCTCTTAACTGGGTTTTATCTAAAGAGAAATCTACCGTCCTTTTATTAGCTCTTGTGGTGATGTCATTGCAAGATCGACAACTGAAAAAGTTTTTTCGTTATCTTTTTAGTCCTTGCATTCGAGTTTGTTAGATTTTGGTTCTTGAACTTTCAAAATGTCTATTTTCGTCCCTAAACTTTTAGAAAACAATCATTTCCACCCTTTGCCCAATACTCGTCTTTAATTTAGTTGGCTTGAAATCGTGCACATATTCAAAGTCATGTTGTTAATTTGTTAAAATTAAAGTAAAAAAGGACCAAATAGTTATTATTTGAAAGTTCAAGCACTAAAATGTAAATTTAAAAAGTTTGAGTATCTAAAAGGAACGTTCCAATATTCAGAGACTAAAATGGATAAATCATCCTATAATCTCAGACTCGTCCTATTCTCTCTTTCGTGTGAATCATGATACTTTATGAAAAAAGTCAACGAGAATCAGACATGGCGGCGGCGGCGGCGGAGTAGGGTGGTTGGTGGATCAACCACCGCGTAGGGAGTTCAAAAATAGGAAGAGAGTGGCGGTGGGGTCAAAAATCTTGTCCATCAAACCATCAATGTCCTTTATTTTTGGAATCTCTCAATCCCATTTCACTTTCTTTTTTCTGTCTGATTTTGGCTTGGATTTTAGGAAAAGATTCAATGCCGTTAGGGTTTTATGTAAATCGAGGAACTTTACGAATAGATCGATTGAATTTGAAAATGATTTGAAATAACTCTTACGTTTCAAATCATTTCTCGTTGTTATTGTATGTGTTTTTTTTTTAAAGTGTTGTAAGCTGTACGATGACTTGAAATAACTCAATAAAAAAACTTTTGTTAAATTATAAATTTGGTTAAAAAAACTGTATTTTGTGTCTAATAAATTAATAAATTTCAAGAAATTAATGTATTTTATCGACTTATAAAAACTTTATAGATGGATTCAAGTTCGAGCACAAAACTTGTAAGCTTAATCCTAATCTTTAATCCAAAGCCATGTTTGATGAAGAAAGCACAACTTGAAAAGTGGAAAGAACAACATTGTTAACATCATTATCAAACAGCATCTCCACTTCTTCTTCCTTTCTCTCTCTTCTTTCTATTTGGTGTGTAGAGAGAGAAACCCAGTTGTGAAGATTCATAATGGATAGTCTTGATATTGATGAAATGAAGATAATGGAAGCCATGTGAAGAATTGAGTATCAAAAAAGTTGAAATCAACACATTTTTTAAAATCAACCCATAGCTCAATGAATAAGACGCCATTCATTATTTTAAAAGTTGATGGTTCGATCTTTCACTTCTAAACAAAGAAAGATCTCTCGTTTTAAAAGTTGATGGTTCGATCTTTCACTTCTAAACAAAGAAAGATCTCTCGTTTTAAAAGTTGATGGTTCGATCTTTCACTTCTAAACAAAGAAAGATCTCTCGTGATCGGTGAGTTTTTTCAACTTTTGTTCATTTCAGTCCCTGCTATTTCAAAATGGTTGTCCCTTCGTTTTTATTTTTACCTCATTTCATTTTAGTCCCTAAATTTAAAAAAAGAAAACGGACCTATCAAATTAATTATTGAGTGTGTGATTGGAATAGCGTGTCGTCTATGTAAAGCAAACCCACTAAAAGAAGTGGCAATTATACCCTTTTAGAAAGTGGGTAGATTTGGCATCATTTATATTTTGAAAAACCAAATAAAATTTTAATTAAAATAATAATAATATTATTAATATAAATAATTGTTGGGTAAGATTCAATTTCTTTTAGATGTGGAACCCATTGGAGTTAGGTCTTATTTGTATTTATTGGCATTTGATGCCCTATGTTACCCACTTAAAATTAATCCACTTATTGTCACATCCACTAACAAAATCACGAACTCATCTTCATCACATTTTAAATTCAATTCCATCATCGGATAAACTTAACTTGCACTAAAAAAAAAAAAAAAAGAGTTGTCATTTAGTTGTAAGAACATTCGCATCTGCGTTCGTCTTTTAAAGAAAAGATGAAAGACTTCGATGTTCTAATAAAACTCGTGAACTTCAAAGTAGTGAAACTAGAGGTGTGCTTGTTTGACCTTATAGCAGGTAATTCTCCCCCGAGAATCAATACGTGCTAGAAATGAACACCATGAGTTGATGTGGTGAGCAATAAAGATTGGGTTTAGAAGGAATGGATTCGAGTCATGTGGCCAACTACCTAAGATTTAATGATCGAGGTATATATAAGTTCTTCCAAACTAAATTCATGTGGTCCTTCAAGTCTCTCAAAGCTGTCTTTAGAGCAGGCAATTCACACTATACTAGGATCAAATAGTTGTCTTATGAGAGTGGTCGAGGTATACATAAGTTCTTCTGAACTAAATTCATGTGGTCCTTCAAGTCTCTCGAAGCTGTCTTTAGAGAGGGCGATTCACTAGTAGGATAAAGTAGTTGTCCTATGAGAATGGTCGAGCTATACATAAGTTCTTCCGAACTAAATACATGTGGTCCTCAAGTCTCTCGAAGCTGTCTTTAGAGTGGACAATTCGCACTATAGTAGGATCAAATAGTTGTCCTATGAGAATGGCCGAAGTGTACATAAGTTCCTCCAAACTAAATTCATGTGGTCGTTCAAGTCTCCCGAATCTATCTTTAGAACAGGCGATTCGCCGAAAGAATTAGTGAGGAACACAACATCCCAGCTCTTAAAAACAACAACCTTAAAACAATCAAATATAGAAACAAAGAACCGTGACCTAAATAAGAATATCATATCAGGTATCTACTCCTCAGTTGGAACAAGAAAATGTAACTCTTTTGAGATCTTATGTATTCGATTATTCAAATGGTTTCGGTCATCTCTACCGATATGTCGACATGCTATTGGCTATTGCAAACTTAAAAGGCCGCAAATTTATAAGTTTTCATACTGTCATGAAACTAAGTAAATTATAGGAATGCCACAGAAGAGTAATAATTCAAGACTAACCTATTTAATTACAAAGGTTTTGTATCAAAATGAATCGTCTTTTCTAATAATAAGCTTGAGCTAAATGAATGGTATAACATACCTCTGTGTACCGAGAAGACTTCGTCTGCTGCTTCTGTCTATCAGGAATTTATTCACTATTGTTGAAAATGGAGACTTCAGATGAATCCGTCTGAAAAAAGAGTAAAATATCATAAACTATATGTGCAGGGGGCACCAGATGGTCCATCAACAAGGGAACCTCTCGACACGGGATTCACCCGTTTCGTTTCGCCTTCTTTGTGCCTTGGATTCATCAATATAGTTTTGATATAAATAAGTCACAAAACCCCATATGGCTAGAAGCAAAGCGATGATCTTGACACCATTCATCTTGTCATGGAAAATTACAAGAGCTGCAAGGGGTGTAACAGCTAAGGAGACAGTACTGATTGCATTGGAGAAGAGGGAGGAGACGATGAAGATCAAGCCAACGACGCCGACCGAACATGTCTGCCAAGCCACTGCTGTACCCACCAAAGTTAACACGTATGAAACTCGACCCTTTCCGAAACCTGCCATTTCGTGAGGCAAAGTCTTCCATTCCCCACTAGCGAAAAGAGCAACAACTGAAACAATTGTGGCAACTATGGATGTATAGATTTGCATTTCCAAGACCACGGTAAAGGTCTCCCTCTTCAAAACCTTTTGAAAGGTAAGCTGCATAAGAGAAAGCAGCAAAGAGTATAATGCTGAAGCTCCAACGGCACAGATGAAGCCAAAGAAATATTTCGACTTAGTGACTCCAGCAGGTCGTTCTGAATCATCGTCGACAGCTAAAAGTGCAGAAGACAAGGACAGGATAATCACAGAGTTCGAAATTAAAATCGTGAACTTTTGAGAGTTGATGAAGTAGGAGAAAACTGCATTGAAAGCTAATTGGCTAGCACAAACAAGTGAGTAAGTGGAGGCAGAGAGGTATAAGAGCCCAGTTGAATACAGCCAGTTATCAAGAGCTATAACTGATCCAAGCGAAAAATAGATCAGCAAAAGAATTAGAACGGAAGGCGGGTTAGTCGAAGTTGAAGTATCCTTGGCGGAACGGAAAAGAAAGAGCGGGATAAAAAGAACTGGGAAGGCAGCAGTTTGAACAACAGTTGCCATCCATTTACTATTTCCACCCTGATCATAGTAAAATCTCCCAAGTAAAACAGCAGCAGCTTGACCCACAATGAGGAAAAAGATGTTGAGTGCCACCAAGAACCACCATTGCCAGCGTTTTAGATGGGCTAAAGGAAGTTCATCACCGGAAGTTACCCCTTTATCCAATATTGGTTGTTGGTTATCTGTGTTTGATATATGAACAAGCAGTTAGTCCAAGAAAGGAAAGAAAGTTCCCAAATAAGAAACTGGGTTGGTTTTGAAATCAAATCAAAAGGATAGTGGAAGAGACATTGCAAACAAAGATATTTTGGGGGAAAAGGAGAGTCCTTGAGGAACTAGTTTAAGTTTATCTAAGACATCAAAGCCTATGAAAAAGCAGCACAAAAACACGGGCATGAGATATAGACATGAAAATGATACAACAAAGGCACGATAACAGGTATATGATAAAATCTAAGACACATACTCCAACAGCCCAAGCCCACCGCTAGGAGATATCGTTCTTTTTGGGCTTCCCCTCAAGGTTAAAACGCGTTTATTAGGAAGTGGTTTCCACACCCTTATAAGGAATGCTTCGTTCCTTCTCCAACCGATGTGGGATCTCACAATCCACCCCCTTGGGGACCAACGTCCCTGCTGGCACACCGCCCGAGGTCTGGCTCTGATACCATTTGTAACAGCTCAAACCCACCGCTAGCAGATATTGTCCGCTTTGGTCTGTTACATATCGCCGTCAGCCTCACGGTTTTAAAATGTGTCTGTTAGGGAGAGGTTTCCACACCCTTATAAAGAATGCTTCCTTCCTCTCTCCAACCGATGTAGGACCTCACACATACACATGGACAAAAAAGAAACTTAAAGTCAATAAGCTTACGTGCTTAAAAAAAGCAAGATTGATGTATTCGACTCTCAAAATCTACTATTTTAATCCTACATCGCAATTCATGTCCATTAATTGTGTTGGCATTGTACTTGAATTCAATTCATACAACTTTTGTCAACACATGTTTAATGTGGCAACATGGGTCGGAGTGTCAAACTAAAGCGTCACTGTTTCATTGACTCAATGGAGGAAGGAAGGCAATGTCCACAAAGTGAAAATATTTCAAGGAAAGATCATCACTGAGTCAGACTCTTTCAACACTTCTGCACATGAAGGCAATAGAGATTCTATGAGTTTCAATCTAATGCTCTTTTTTTGAGTTCAACCATTGCATGGGTGAAGGGATCGAACAATCGACCTTTGGAATAGTAATTAACGTATTTATCCACTAAGTTCTGCTGGGTTTCCAAAAAGCATTTGAACCAAGTAATTTAAAAGCCACGTGAAATTCATATGAACATCCCAAATGATCAGTATAAAACACAAAAAGAATCCAGTTGAAAATTATTCTTCAGAGCTTCTTCGATCAAATCATTCAAATCTATTCATCAGGAATTAATAACAGAGCACTAAATGGAACAGAAAAACAAACAAATCAAACAATCAGGAACAGGAACAAGATTTCACGATCACTCCTAAGAACTCGAATCCGCAATCCCTAATAAAAACAGTAAGCCATGAAAATCAAGAACTCCACGAAAATACCAGATAGAAGAAAAGGAAAATTTCAACTCAATTCAGCCTCAAAATCATACTCAAGAAGATAAAAAATGAAATCTACGCTTGAGAATTCCGCAAATTTGTCTGTTCTTGATGATTGAGGAACCCCGACTTAAACCATATGTAAATAATGATTAAACTCATTGAAAAAGAAGAATCGAAACCGAGAGAGAAACCTGTCATGCTGTAGAAATCGGAAGCTCAGCCGCTGAAAGAAGATATTCGGAACAGAAAAGCAGACTGAAAATAATTTTTTTTTAAGAAAAGCGATTTTGATGTCACAGACGACTTTTTATTTCTCTTTTTGCTTTTTAAGAGATTAATTTAACCTTAAAAAAAATCATAAACTAAAAAATAGAAAATTAAAGGATGGGATCAAAGGACGAAAATGTGCCACGTCTGTTTTGTGAAACTTTTTCATCTATGAATTTAGCTGTAAAAGCCTATAGGAATTGTTTTAAACCAAACTTCAAACGTTCAAACGTCGTGACTATCGTAGAATTTTTAAAGTTCGAGAGTATCGTTGGGGTTTAGGGGGTCGAGTTGTGGACCTAATTTGAGTCATTTAAGTCATCAACCCAACCAACTTGAAATTTCGGGTTAGTTGAAATTTTTTCTTCTAACCTAATTTGAAACAGTTCAAGCCCACCGCTAGTAAATATTGTTTGTTTTTGCCTGTTACAAATGGCACTGTTAGCTGATATTGTCTACTTTAGCCCGTTATATATCGTCGTCAGTCTCACGGTTTTTAAAACGTGTCTGCTAGGGAGAGGTTTACACACCTTTACAATGAATGTTTCGTTCTCCTCTCCAACTGATAAGGGATCTCACAATCCACTCCTGTTGGAGCCTAGCGTCCTCGCTTACACACCGCCCCGTGTGTGGCTTTGATACCATTTATAACAGCTCAAGCCCGTCACTAGCAGATATTGTCCGCTTTGGCTCGTTATGTATCACTGTCAACATCACGGTTTTTAAAATATGTCTCGCATCGTTCGATGACTGACTCTGGCATCATTCATAACAGTTCAAGCTCACTACTAGCAGATATTTTTCATAGCTCGTTACAAATTGTCGTTAGCCCGATACATTTTAAAACCATGAGAATGACGGTGATACGTAATGAGGCCAAAATGGACCATATTTACTAAAGGTAGACTGTTACATAATCTGTGGGCAGTTACATAATCTGTGTACGCTCATAAAAGAAGAGATAAGAAGTTCTCGAGTACGTTACGCTCGTGTGAGTAATAAAAAAATTGTTTGTTGTTTTGTAAATAAATAAAAGAAACCCATGTGCTTTAGTAGTTTGGAAGTCAATTTCTTAAATTCAATGCAAATGAAGAACAAAAAATGTACAAAACAACGACAGCTCACAATCCTGCCTTTTTCCGAAGACAAGAATTGTTCATGGTACCGACAATGTTTTTTATTTTTTTTAAGAAAATCAACCATTTTATAAGTGTTTTTTTTGGCCTAATTTACAAATATAATTCATATTCTTAATAAAAATTTAGCTTTTATAATAATTTCGATTCATTTACTTCGAAAAAAATTGTAACTTTAGACATGAACGGATGGATAACCGGACGATTCGTCGAGTTTTGTCCAAATTATTACCTTTAAAACGTTGTAGACTCAAATTTTATAATACCATATTCTAAAATGATACGATGTAAATTTAATTTAAATGAAATTTTCAAGCAAGCATATTAATAATGGATAGTGCAATAGTCGATAGTTCAAAGACATTACGATTCATGTTAGTCAACGGTGAAATCACCCCTTTCTCTTTGAATCCATCCTCACAAGTTGAACAATCATTCATAACCGAGCTGATCATCAAGTTCGCCTCAAAGTATCGTTCGGCCTTGTAATCCTTACGCGCTTGTTTCATCATTAGGGTCGCATCAGAATAAAGCTCCAAACAATCGGTCAAACACAATTTAATCAACGGGTCGTCCAGGCCTTTGTTTTTCCGTAACTTCTTGATAAGGTGGCGTGTGGTGCTCACGTTGTGTCGAGTCAAGCGGATGGAGAGGAGGCCGAGGCGGCGGAGAGTGGTGGCGCCGTGCCCGAGAGATGTTAGGCAGAAGTTGAAGGAGATGTTGGGGTCTTGGTCAGAGCTGGTTTTGCAAGTTTTGTAGGTGAGGGAGGATTTGTTGTTGGAAGATTGAGTGATGGGAAGATTGGAGAAGAACATGAACAAGAACAATAAGGGAAGAATGGTTAAAGAGAGGGAAGACATGATTTTTGTTTTTGTTTTGTTTTTTTTTCTTTTTTTTGTGTATTTTGATTGCTCGGTTTTATAGGCGTGGGAATTGCTCCATCACGATCATCATTGGATTCGTTTAGCTCAACGCTACTGTAAAAAGTAAAATTCTAAACTCAAGTTAAGTCCAAGCTCACCGGGTCTAGGCACTATTTGGGCATATGTCGTGGTTCATCATATCAAAATATGGGTCGAGCAAACTTATTACCGGTTTATGCATTCTACAATATTTAAGGGTTTACGTATGATGATAACGACTTCAATAATTCAATTTTTTTTTATACGAGAAACCAATTCTCGTATGACATTTTGTACATATGAAAATAATAACAAAATATTAACTCCTCGAACTTTGTTCAACAAGTAGTCTAAAATTTTGTTTCATGGAAATGAACACTAAACTTATTTTGTAGACATGGGTTCTTATGATCTTATTATATTCTTTTATGCAAGGTTGATTCAAACATTTATTTACATGTTCTGTGTCTAAATTCTATAATTTTTCATATTGAATTGAATTCGACACTATTTTAAAATTGTCCTAACAGTTAGATTCGGTATAATTTATAATAATTTAGTCTATACACCGTATTAACTTAGCTATTAATTAAAGATAAAGTTTCATTACAATTTAAAGTTAGAATTAATGCAACTTTTGTGAAAATGGTGAACTTTCACTTAACAGTACCTTTGTCTTGAAAAAGGGTTATCATCTTCATCGTACCTTTGTCTTGAAAAAGGGTATCATCTTCATTTGATGAAGACTATGTTTGATAGCTAATTTGTGAAAGTTGTGATGAAAGCAAAAAGTAGACGATTGTGAGATCACACATTGGTTGGAGAAGGAAACGAAACTTTTCTTACAAGGTTATGAAAAATCTCTCTCTGGCAGGCGCGTTTGAAAACCATGAGACTAATAACTATACATAACGAACCAAAGCGAACAATATTTGCTAACGGTAGGTTTGTTACAAATGATATCAAAGTCAGACGCCAAATGGTGTGTCAATGAAAACACTGGCCCCTAAGGAGGTGGATTGTAAGATCCAACATTGGGTAGAGAGAGTAACAAAGCATTCTTATAAATGTATAAAAACTTCTTTCTGACAGACGCATTTTAAAAGTGGATTGGAAGATTCCACCTTAGTTGGAGAGGGGAACAAAACATTCTTTAGAAGGGTGTAGAAATCTCTCTCTAGCATACGCAATTTAAAACTTTGAGGCTTACCGCAATACATAACGGGCCAAAGCGGACAAAACCTACTAGTGGTGGGTTTAGGCTATTACAACCATGAATATGGTATATTGTGCAATCTCGAAAATAAAAGATTTGACTCTCAAATCATAACTCAACAAACGGGTCAAGCTTCTCGCTTCTCATTAACTTTGTGATATAGAGGTGCGTGCTAGTCACATTGCTGCATACAAGCCCGATCGAGAGGAGGCCGAGGCAGCGAACTTCGGTCTTGGTGGCGAAGTCTTAGAGATACAAGCCCAATGGTCTCTCCCATGACTTCAATCAGTTTGCAAGTTCTCAAGAATGTTGAATCATAAAGCATAGCAGAAATAACAAAATAGAGTGAAGTATTTATCAAAAGAACTGAATCAGAGACTTCAACATAAATAATATTCAATTACATTGATAGCTAGAACAATGGAAAAAATCGTTCTGCCTTACAAAAAAGGTACCTAAAAATCTGAGACCTACTCAACTACAGCCAGTAAATCACTTGCTTTGCAGAAGACATGTTTTGCATCTGTGCCTAAATCCACCTGTGAAATGATACATGGAAGTGTTAACATAAACTCAAATAGTTCATGCTTCACCTTTGATACAGAAAGCAGCCATATTCTTTGTTCAATGTGGTCACTATAGAGTGTCAGTTACGTGGCTAACGTAGGGTGTTCGAGTTCGACCCTTAGGTCTATAGGAATCTCTTATCTAAACCCCAAACTCGCTCAAGTGGTCTTATCTCTAAGGGATTTTAGCGGGGTTTGATTGATTTCAGCTGTGCTTTAAAGGTTGGTCCAATTGAGGGGTGTGTAATTGGGTCGAGCCTAATTGTAACAACTCAAGCCCACCGCTAGCAGATATGGTCCTCTTTGGGCTTTTCCTTTCGGGCTTACCCTCAAGGTTTTCAAAACGCACTTGCTAGGGAGAGGTTTCCACACCCTTATAAAGAATGTTTCGTATTGAGTGGTGTGTAATTGGGTCGAGCCTAATTGTAACAGCCCAAACCCACCACTAGTAGATATTGTCCTCGTTGGGCTTTCCCTTTCGAGCTTTCCCTCAAGGTTTTCAAAACGTGTCTGCTAGGGAAAGGTTTCCACACTCTTATAAAGAATGTTTCGTATTGGGTGGTGTGTAATTGGGTCGAGCCTAATTGTAACAGCCCAAGCCCACCGATAGCCGATATTGTCCTATTTGGGCTTTCCTTTTCGGACTTACCCTCAAGGTTTTCAAAACGCGTCTGCTAGGGAGAGGTTTCCACACCCTTATAAAGAATGTTTCGTTCTTTTCTCCAACCGATGTGGGATCTCACACTAATGTAAGTGTTGGACACAATAGGCTTTATGATTCTATTCACGAACTGATGTTACTATGGCAACTAAGGGTTACAAATGGAAAATCATGAAC
Source organism: Cucurbita ficifolia (assembly GCA_033971965.1). Classification (NCBI taxonomy): domain Eukaryota; kingdom Viridiplantae; phylum Streptophyta; class Magnoliopsida; order Cucurbitales; family Cucurbitaceae; genus Cucurbita; species Cucurbita ficifolia. Next base: position 328,033 of record CM066978.1, read on the forward strand.
TACTACGCAAATTCGAGCTAATGTAGCTTACCTCATAAGCACTTATGTCCGAGAAAAGAACCTGTAACACAAGAAAAATTCTCCGCTTCAAAAAAGGTACACAAGCAAACATTTCTTTCCGAGAAACGTTCGGATCGATTGATAGAATATTGCAGCATTCAACATTATCATTACAAAATCAATAGGCTAATAGAAAGTTGAATCCTAACCTTATTTCCTTGCCCCAATTCCCCAGCATCAGCACCTGTAGAGAGGATCTGAAAAAGGATATAAACTCAGCACGAGCAGGAGAGTAACGAAACACGAAGAGAAGAGATAAGTTTCGTTCCATTTACCGTCTTAGCATATTAGAAAAACGGAGTTTTGCTTACCTCTCCCAAAAGATAACGCTCAAATTTAACAGCTGACTTGGGCAATAGAACTCCTCCCGCTGATTTCTGTGGCACAAAATGACTGAAAAATCAACTCCACACTACATTCCACAATGCTGATGAACCAACATATTTTCAGAATATAGATTTCAGAACGATTAGCATCGTCCCTCATACGAATTATATTCTTAGGTAGCGATTAAATTGGTTCACAAAAAAGCATGCTACACAAATATCTTGACAATTAAAATTGATTAACGAAATTCTAAAGCCTCTAGAACATATTTGGCAGGCATCTACAAATCAATATTGTTTCCAAATTTCTACCCCCAAGAAGCAGTGCCTTAGCCGTAATAAGCACCATTTCTCGTAGCCTCAACATGGTACAACTAATAACATAGGCATGAATGCAAAATTATACACAACGGTATCAGATAAGAGTCTTGCAGCAGTGGATAGAACAGCGCCCTCCCACAGCCAATTCATTTATAGGGTAGAATAAACTTTTCTACGAAGTCAGTATTGAAATTTGAGAAGGAACTTTCTCATATTCATCATGAAAGTAGACTCCCCAACTCGTGGTTGTGGTCTTCCCTCGATCAATAAAGGTTTGAATGGAATATAATCCAATGATGTTGACAGACTAAACTATTGCAGACTAAACTAACAATCATACAAATAACTGTGCAAGTTCATGTTAAAGATTAGACCTTGTTTAATCGTCATTTGGTTTTTGAAAATTAAGCTTATAAACACTATTTTCACTTAGATCCATATTCATTTAAGCCTCTTAAGAACTAGAGCGAGAAATCACATAAGAACACAAAAGCAAAATGATTGAAGAACATGGAATTCATGGATGTTAAAAATTCCCACCTCAGGAAGCTCCTCGAGCCGAATGAGGACTCTATCCCCTTGTGGAACGACCTGCAAGTCACAAAGAACAAAACCAAAACCATTATCCATAAACTCATAACCGCCATTGACTCAAAACAGACAATGAATCGAAAAACGAAGCCAAAATCAGCAAGGTTTCGATTCAAAACTCAATAGAAACCCCGACAAAAGGCGATGAAACAGATGTAGACCTTGGCGGGTTCCAATTTCTTCGACACTGCACAGACTTTAAGGGACGTTCTCCGAGTACCTGACCAGTACCAATGCGAAAAAATCAACAATGAAAGAAAGAAGAAACTAAAATTGGGATAGAACTGAGGGAAGAAGAAAAGAAATTACTCTGTATTTTCCGATTCGACAAAGTGGGTACGTCGATTTTGTTTACAAAGGGCTTCACGGTCAAGAACATAGACGCCATGGATAAGGTATTGAGCTAAACGGCGGGAATATGCTGCAGAGCTAATGTTGAAAGAGGGAAATGGAAATATTGCTAAACAAATGGATCGAGCTGATGTTATGACCAAATGATTATGAGTCTAGAATGTTCTATAAACTTCTAAACCCAAAACCCTAAATCGATCTAATCAAATAAAAACATCAATTGTCATCCCAAATATTTTTTTTTTGTTCAATCCCTAATTCTACAAATATTAAACGTTTAAATTATAAAAAAAATTAAGAACTACCCGCGGACAATCAAATTTTCAATCAACACGAGCACAATTTAGTAGCTAAACCATCTATATCTCTTCCGAAAGATTATGCCGGATGTACGTGTCCTTAGATTTGTTAAGGTTGAAATTTTCTAGGTTCGAATTCTCCAATTAAAAATTCAATAATGGCAACTTATTAAAATTTAGAGACTAAATAAACCGGATTATTGACTAATATAAATTGATAATGTGACCAAATTTAAATATTGGTTAATTTCTTTTTTTAAAAAAATATGGTAAAAAATTATTATTTTTAAAGAATATTTCAAAATTTAAAAAAAATTAATGGATATATATATATTATTTATTTATCCTAAAATATTCTTGAAGGGCAATGGAGGGGTGGGTGCAGCAGGAACTGACCCATGAGTGTGCCCACTCCAAAATCCCTTTTTTTCATCCAAATCCCATTCTTTAAGAACCAAAACGGCTAAATGGGGCCACCCATTTCTTGTCCTGTCTCACAATCTCTGCAACAATTTGATCAATTTTTCCCGGAAAATCTCCCACTCCCCGCTAAACCCTTTCCCCAACTAGGGTTTCTTTTTCTCTCCCACTTCCATTTCTCTTTCTTCTTCTCCTTTTGGCCTTTTGATCTTCTCTCGTTCTTTGTACAATCATTGTTTGTGGTATAATGAGGAAGCTCTGTATCGTTGAATGCTTCCTTCTCTGTTCTTTCCTGTTCGCCGTTCTTGTTTCCTCCAAGTATCACGGTAAGTTTCTCTGATCTTCGACTTTCCTTTTCCATGGCTGAATCTGCATTCCCAACTGTGATGGGTTTTAATTTGGTTGAATCTATGCTGCTTCTGTCTTGTGATTGATGCTTTTAGTATTGAAGAAATGTTTGTTTTCCCCACTAGTCTTATAGATTTTGACTAACCAGTTCAACGAGACCCATGAGTTCAGCTGGTACCAGGTCTCGTTGAGGAGTAGAAAAGGATTTACTCGGTGTGAGATATCACATTGTTCGAGGGACCCTAGGTTCTATCGGAGTAAAGGATCGGTAATAAAGGTGTTCTAGTGGGTTGTAGATTCCTATAATGCTATGTGAATCGCTGGAAAGATGTAATGATATCGTTGAACTATGGGATGAGAGTTGGGAGAGAATTTAACTTGAAGTAAGAAGATAGCTTGATTTGATATTGATGTTCATTGATTTTGATAATGGGTATCAGAAAAGTTCATAACATCAAAGAATACAGAGAATAATGTTGTTGTAATCATCCTTAGCAGCACCAAATGTGATGACTTCATGGGAACATTTTTCATTTCATTTTGTTTTGGTTGGATGTGTTTTTTATAGGTTAGTTTCTTCTTCATTCTACAGGAAACCCAGCAAATGATCTTGTTGATATCATCAACAAAAACCGAACAGCTGCGAAGCTCTCTCGCCTGAGTGACAGTGCAGGTCTCGGGTGCATGGCGCTGCAATTCATCAACTTCTGCAAAAGAAACTGCACTAGCAACAACACTGTAAATTGCAATCCATCCTCCGACAACTTCACAGAAGTTTTCGCTCCAGATTGCGGGGTCGAGCTGCCAACTTTCGACACGATAACCGGCCAAATTGTGGCTTGTCAACGTGAATATCTTGAGCCAACAGAGGCGTTCTCTCGAGCACTTGTTCCTGACAAGAAAACTCTTTCCCTGTTGAGGAACAAATCTCATACAGAGATTGGTGTGGGGATGGTTGGGGTACATAAAGGGCCATTCTTCTGGTGTGTTTTGTTCAGTAATGGGAAGACAAACTCATCATTTGTTCTTGAAAATCATGGTTTGGGTATCAAGCAAAAGAGAGGATGCTTCAGTGGAAGTAGTGTTGAATGCAGTAGAGGTCACTCCAATGGAGCTTTTTGGAACAATGTTTCCTTTATTCTGTTCTTTCTTATAATTTATTGTAAGATTTGTTCTTCTTTTTCATATAGATCAATAGAAATTTTGTTCTAAAACTCATCAGAGAACATTCAAAGTTAAGTTCAGACAACAAAAGCTTCATCAACAAAGCTTTTTTAATCCTTTTTTTGTGTAAGAACATGAAAAGAGTATCAAAATTCTACCAATGGTCAGTGTAGAGTTCATACATGGATGACTAACTTTAGTGACTCAATTAGGAGGCCTAAGAATCCATTTCAACTGCCAAATCCAAGAGTACATGACTCCAAGCGAGCAATATATAGATATGAGCATCAGTGGTACAAAAGGAAACTTACTACCTAGAATGAAAGGATGCAAAAACTGAGCCCAGATTTCAACTACTAAAAGACCGAAAAGATAAGCCTTCTCGATGAATCTAATACGGAATGGTTCTCCAGTTGAAGTCATACTTACCTTCGTTTGTACGTGTCGTCGTTTCGTCTTTGACGTGGCTTGTTTAACTGACTCTCCTTTGTCGAATTGTGCAGAAAAGCCTAACCACATCAGACTAGAGTGCAGCAGCAATAGCAGCACTTTGATGGGGTATTCTTGTGCTTCGAAAAGAAGCGGGAACAAGGAATAGCACGAGACTGCATGAAAAAAGTAATATTAACACCCTTTGGCATGTATAGTAGATGAGCATAATCACAAGAAGAAAGGATGGAAGATGATTTTTAACTTCTTTTCCTAAGAGATTAGAATTGAATGTAGCACGGTTAGGAAGACTGGCCACGTTCGAGTGACCAGGTCAAGGGCTGACTTGAAGTCGACGATGGGCACTGGCTTGAGGATACCCAGGTTAGACAAATATAAACCTAGAGAAGGCAAATCGCAAAACCTCTAATGTCATCCCGGTTCATCCACGAGTCCATTTTTGTCTTATAACATCTCCGTGTTCTTCCTCTCTTTCTAGTTCTCCCACAAAGAGGAGCACAGCAGGCAATATAGAAGTTCTACCAAAGCTTTTTCCATAAAAGTCTAGTGATAAGAGGCTAGAGGATGAAAATTCCACCAAAGCTTTAACTTTGTCATCACAAAAGGAAATTATCTATGAAACATCTACCCAAGTACTGCAATGATAATGAAGATCCTAACCAATAAAGAATAGAATATTATTTAAAGTTTTTTTTTAAAAAGGCCATGGTAACATTGTAAAGATCCTAATCAAATATATCTAACATAAAGCCAAAGAACGCCTCACTATCATCGTAAAGATTCGAACCAAATACTTCCAGCATAAAGCCCGATGCTGAGGGCTACTTAAATATAATGGCATGAATACGAAGAAAATACCTATTGATAGTAAGAAGAAATGCCTCGCGTCCTCCAAACTTTTCACTGCAACGACAGCAAGCGGAATTACAAAGTGAAGTGATGCTTTCTCATGGACATGCCACCCAAATACAAAACCACATGTGTAAGCATAGGCCACCCATCTAGTGATCATTCGTGGTAAGGGATCTTTGAAAGCTTTGATTAGGCAAGGAGACAAGGCTAGCAGCACCAGAACAAAGGTTATCAAGGGAGTGATCTGCCATGCAAGGGACTCACATATCAAAGTTCGACTCTCGAAGTGATTAACAGAAAAGGCGATAAATTAAAAAAGAAAAAAAACCAGGTAATGTAAGGACTGCATAGACCACAAATTACCTACCTTACGAATTATGAAAGCAAAGAAATTCTAGAACTACTGAACTAGTGAGAATGTTTCCATTCACTCTTTATCTAAATGGAAAGCCCCGGGATGATACCCTACGTGTAACAGCCCAAGTCCACCACTAGTAATATTGTCCTCTTTGAGCTTTCCCTTCCGGGCTTTCCCTCAAGGTTTTAAAACGTGTCTGCTAGGGAGAGGTTTCCATACCTTGTAAGGAAGGTTTCGTTCCCCTCTTCAATCGATGTAGGATCTCACACTAAATCTACTGAACAAGGAATGAAACAGGGCAAGAAGCAAGCAATCAAAAAGCATAGCTGGTTGTAATGCTCACATGAGAGTGACGATAAATTTTTAAGGTTTAACTACAAATAATTCCTCATCTATGATGCTGGCAAGTCTTAGAAGCACATGCATGGACATCCTCCTCTTTGACGATTTATGAATGTCTAAAGATCAGTCCACGACAAATTCAACGGTTTGTGCGAATGGGTGAACTACAATTCACTCTATCCCAATTATCTGCACCTAGCTTTAGTTTACCACAGAAAAGTACCTGAGGTAGGACAGAAAACGGAGATGAATCACCAACTAGACCACTAGTAAATGAAGCTGTTGGTATCTTGACACTAAATCCAAGCTTTCTGAGCAAGATAGACAGTCCTTTATCCAGTAAAATATAAAAAACCCAGAAATTTGGGGCCCAATAAGCATGGCAAAGTCCCCTGCCAAAAGGAAACATGCGTCGGATGACTTGCTGTATCTGCACGGAAGAGAATTGGCTATTAGTAAAGCTTTCCAGGCAATACGAATTTGTGAATATAACAAGTCCCTGCTAAGAATCTGTAGCTAGAAATTTATTCAAAAAATTAAGTAAACAAATAAATAAAACAGAACGGGGTGCAAGCAGTACTAGAAACTATCCATTAGACTTGCGATAGAAGGAAGTGGGATAGCATTGGTTCTTTCGGTAAACCATGCCCCACTAGACTTTCTAGCTTAACCCTTTAGTTACTTATAAACTCAACCCCATGAATCTATTCTATTAGCGGTTATAGTAACTGTAAGGATGGAAGATGACTCTTTCAGTTGTTGATTAAAGTGAGCCTGAGGAGGTAAGTTGTGCAACGTGCATAAAATTTGCAGCAGTGCAGTCTCAAAAGAGAGGTGAATCTCGCACATGGGAAGTTAAGAGACTGAATGAAGAGTGTTTTTAAGTATTAAATCATCACTAAACCAATAAGCTTAAGGTTATAATATAGTTCAAATTATCCTTCATTTGTGGGTTTGGAAATTAGCACAAAACCCAACAAATGACAGTCAATATCAACGAAAAGAGGGAATCTCATTCTAGGAGGTTGAACACAAAACCTTTAATACTATGTGAAATCACCCCTACACTAAACCTACAAAACTAAAGGTATGGCATATTTTCAATATATTCTTCAAAAAGGGCCTCTAATATATTCTTCCTTGATACTCTTCCCACCAGATTTCTATTCTCAACAGTCCTCTTACCCCCCTTTCAGGCTAGCATATGCTTAACTGATGGTAGATGCGAGTGGCAATTAAGGTCCTATCTAAACTCAATGCATTGAAGAAGATAGAATACAGCAAGAAGTTTCAATGTGCTCATATTCATGCTGATAAAGTTAACATATAACCAAATTGGTGTTCTATAAACATTAGATTTGTCTGCTACAAACAAAACTTTGAGCACAAACATAGATTTTATACCTGACCATGATAGATAAACGGTCCATAAGCAGCAGCAAAAACAGCCACAACAAGAGATCCCATAATTGTAAGCCGCCAAAAACCTCTTACAAATCCTCCCCGACAATAATGCCTTAACAAATAAACGAAGTAAACAGGTGCAGCAACAGCAAACAAATGCTTGAAGCACAACAAGACTGCAAAAGCAAACCCACCCATCAAATCCCTCCCTTCCTCCAAATACGAAAGAGAAATCAGAAGCATCCCAAGAAGAAACCCATTGTACTGAAAATGCAAATGATCCACAATCACGAGCGCAGGGGACCAAACAACCAAAACCCAGACTAATTTCCGCTTAATTGGATCCAAATTCCTCGTCAATTTAAAAATCCCATAAACAAGACACAGATCGGAGACAATAACTGTAATTCTTTGGAAGTATATGACAGTATTGCTGCTATAATCTAAACCCTTTTGAAGATCCACAATTTGGGGATCGACAATATTAGCGAAAATCGAAAGGAAGCGTTCGAAATATGCAAAAAATGGAGGGTAATCAAGAGTCCATTGACTGGTCTCGTCGAAGTACCATTGAGAAAGAGGGAGAGAGTGAGTCAGAGCGAGCCAGTGGCGATGGACCTCAAAGTCTGTGCTGTGGTAAGATGGAATCAGAAGGAACTTGATGCAGGCAGTTATGGCGAAGAACCACAAGAGCTCGAGCACAGTCTTTCTAGGTTTTGGGCCGTTGCTAACGTCTCCCTGTTGATGACGCCGGTAATCCTCCATGGCGCAGGTCAAGAACCGGAGTCGAACCGACGGCGCGGCGTCGACTATTGGGTTCGTTGGGTTAGCTTGACGGCGCGTTTGGTTTGTCAAAACTGTCCCCGGATCAGTCTCCGCGCCTTTTTTACGGAAACGAAGAGAATACTTATTTTTTTAATATTAAAGTAATAAAAATGTTAAATTATACATTTTAAAAACTATCTGATTTTTTTTTATTTATAAAAACTAAAAAATTACTTCCCCTTTAATTATACGTTTTTTTTTTAATAAATGGTAAGAAAATAAGCCAATTTTAAATACATATATCTAAAAAAATAAATTCAAAATTAAAATATAAAATATAAACTTATGTAATTAAAACCGGCCTCTACCGTCAAAATTTATAATAAATAGATAATATTACAAAATAGTATATAACAATAATTAAAATAGCTATTAATAAAGTAAAAAAAAGTAACAATTTTGTACTTTTAAATTGGATAGAAATATAGTTAATTGTTTAAAAAATTAAAAAATAAAATTTAGGGCAGTCAAAAAATCAATGACCCAATGGAATCAATTCAATCCAACGTCATAGAATTTTGGTTGGATTATGAACTTATTTGGGTTGGTTGCGTAAAACCTAATCACCAATTTTAATTAAGTTATTAAATTATTTGAGTTGGTTGAATTTAATAAATAAAAATTCGAACAAATTCGAATTTATTGTTAATTTAAAATATAAATATATATATATATATATCTTTTATTTAATTCCATTTATTTATTACTTAATCTTCAACTCCCCTCCAAAATAATTTTTCGCTCTTAATTTTTAAAAATATATATTAAAATATTTAAAAATAAATAAATATATATTTTAGGATATATATATATATATATATATGCAAAATTCAAATGCAGTTTTCCAACATCGAACAACTTGCCCAGTTGAGTGGACTTTGAGGAGTGCAATAAAGGCAACGAGTCTACTCATTAATGACGTTAAGGTGTGTCATTATTATTATTATTATTATAATATAAAGTAATATTTTTGTAAATTAATAATTTTAATATTTTAATAAATCAATTATATATATATATATATACCAAAATAGAGGTGGAATAGTTAGTATTGTTTTTATTTTCATTTTCCATTTAAATAATATTTTATTTCAAATGAAGTCAAGAATAATATTACAACTATCGAGTATTTTTTAAACAAAAAACATGGTTTCGGAACATTTTTGTAATTTGCTTTAAAATTTGTTCGTGCAGATGCGACTACTACATCTCTTTATAACCTTTCGTACTTGGATTAAAGAAGAGACTAGATAGCTAAGATATTGACGTGAAGACTATTAGATGTTGATACACTAACTTACAAAAAAAAATCATCGTTACATATTTTTAAATATAAAAATTAAATCGTTAAAAAAAATGCAAGAACATAGTATTCAAATTTAATCCGTTAAATCTCAATTTCTAGGATAAAATTAATCCGTTGGATTGGATGCCATTAAAATTATATATTGACTGGTCAACCAAACTATAGCTCAGTTAATCACCACACGAAAGTTTTCGATCAAGATGTCAGATATGTGAATCTTTTCACCTCAAACGTAAATTTTTTAAAATAAATTTTTTAAAATGATATCAATCCTACCCGTAAATATAATTTTTAAATCCATAAAAAATAAAAATAATTAAACTTCCCTCAATCATTTTGGTCACCTATATCTATTATGTCAATGAATTGCATAGGTCAAATCTACAAACGACAAGGCTATCTAGCTACAAGGACAAACTAAGCTAGCCAACAAACAAAATCTACAAACGACAAACTTGTCTACATTTGTATTTGCAACGATGGAGCTTCCCATTTGTATAGTTCATTCAACTTCTCTGTCTATCGAGAGCTAAAAGTCGATACGAAAATTAGTCGTTTAGTTCAAATTCTATGTATAATTTTGCTCTCGGTTTTGATTTTTGCATAGTTTGATCATTAAAAACAGGTGTGGTTAGAATATCAGCTGAAGTTCTATCTGAACCAGCTTCACTAGATTGTGTGGAGTTGGGACAACAAACAAAAAAATATTAAAAAATAATTATTATAAATTAAATGTATGAAAAATACGGTCCAAAAACATGGGAATGGTGTAAGGATATAGAATTTAAGGTGGGAGAAAATAGAAAAATAGAAATTTGTTGAATGAAATATTTCGAGTTAGGTTGTGTTATCAATTCAATAAACCTGAACTTTTAGGTCAGTCTAAAAAAAATTTCAACCCAACCCAACCCGACCCGACCCATATATACATACATCTGGTGAAACAGGAAACACGCGTTCGAGATATTGTATCATTTTTTTTAAATTTTTCACACAAATTAAATGAAATTTGAGACCATATGCATATAAAAACACAAAAATTTATTTATTTATTTTTGTATAGATAAAATTGTAAATCTAAGTTTTTTTTCTATTAAATTAAAATAAAGTTTAAAAAATTGGATGAGGTGTCGGGACCAGTTTATTAAGACCACAACTATTTATTTATTTATTTATTTTTATTTTTATTTTTTGCCGTCAATAATTAGCAATAATAAAATAAATATATGGCTAAATTTTATCGAATAAAAAAAACAAAATTCATTGACTTAGAATAAAAGGAAATAATTTCGAGGAGCATCTTAAATTTAACAAAAACGACAAATCTCAATTATTTTCCGATGTGTCGCCCCACGAGTTAGATTCCTCTACCATTCCGTCGACTCCACGTCATCCAGACGTTAAACTAAACGCCAAAAAAAAGTCGAGGGCCCACCTTACTTTCTTACGTGGCACAGTCACGTCACTCCGATCCACGGAACTCAGTATCAGCGGCGCCTGCCTTTGATCTAATTAATTTTAATCTCTAATTAAATCCTTTTAGTTTATTCCATTTTATTACTCAAAAAATTCCAAATAAAATTGTTAAATTTTATTTTTTGAAATTAGTTTATTAATGCTATCTTAATCAGCCACCACGTAGCACGGTCGGGGATTCTCGTGCTGCGGTTTCCTCCGCACGTGCAACGGGCAGTCGCGGGAAGGCTGCCCAAGACACACGGGCAGAGCCGTGGGACCCAATGGACAACGCCTCGTATGTTGTGCCAAGAGTTCCATGCTTCGTTGTTGCTGTCTGCTTCTGATTGGACCATGGGGCCCACAGTCTAGTCAGCGAGAATAATCATTTCTTCGCTTTTTCTAAAAACAAATATCGAAATATTCCGAATATTAAATTCTCCCCCCCCCTCCGCGGGCCCCACTTGAACTTCTAAAGAAATTATATGCCTTTATCAAATTGTCATTTTTACCCTCATATATTTCTTTTAATTACCAATGTACCCCCTCTGCCTCTTCGACTGTATCTGGATGACTGACAGTCAGACAACAGCAACCTAGATTTTATACCACTTGTTTGTTTGTTTTTATTTTCCACAAGAGGCCCTCAAATTTTGGCAAAATTCTAATTTCACCCCACAAATTCCACATTATATAAAAATAATTTTTTTTAATTATATATATAGTTAACTATTAAATTTATATTTAAAAAACTATACATCTGATTGAGAAACTGTTGTAGTTTTTATTGCATACAGTCAATGGTACAAAGCTGATACTACAATGTAGCGGTTTCCTTGAGTTATCTTTCATCGTCTCGGTGGGATCCACAAATTTAATTTCCATAACTTTCGATCTCGACTCATCATATTATGTGTCAAATTTTTATACATTGTGATTGCAACTTGTTATCTATTCGTTCTCGATATCTTCATCAAGAAGACTATTTACACTTTTCTTTTTTCTCGTGCTATCTTAACTTCATCTTATCTGTTCTTTTTGGTCTCTTTTGAACAAACCATCATAATTTTGTTAGACTATTTTTCTTTTGTAATGTTATAAAAAATGGGTTCAAAAGTCCATAAAAATGTAAATACCAATAATTGTGTGGTGGAGTAGAAATTAACGGATAAAGGAAGGACCAAATAATAAATTTCTTATGTCCCTTCCTTTTTAAGAAAAAGATACATGAACTGTGGCAATAGATTAACTCCATAGGAATCTCTAGTTAAACGACACATGGATTTTAATCAAGTACAAATAACCTTTTTAATTACGATATTAATATATTCCACTACATCGCACCTTACGATAGGTTCGGTTTTGTTAACGAATGAATTTCCTCCACGTTAGAGAATATTGGCTTTTATATCAAGCTCACGGAGCTCCCGTGTGTCTGCGGTGCAGTGGATTACTCCTCACCAATTCAGGCGACTATAAAAGGCTCCGGGATCTCCGATCTTTCTATCACACTAGGCGCTCTCTCTCATTCTCCCCCAATCTATCGAATTCGAATTGGAATTCTTCTCTCTATGAGGACCGGAATGCGGTATTACGCCGGCGGCGAGGATCATCGGCAGGAATCTCATTTCCTCGAAGCTTGTTTTCTCTGCCGGAGGCCGCTCGGATTCAACAGAGACATTTTCATGTACAGGTGAGTAACTGCGATTCGAATTCGATTAATCGCTTCTCGATTTCAATTTCTAGGTTTTTATTTTAAAACTTCGATACTGACGGATTCGATTGGATTTCAGAGGAAATACGCCGTTCTGTAGCAAAGAGTGCCGGCAAGAACAGATTGAGATCGACGAAGCGCAGGAGAAGAGCTGGAGAATCTCGTCGTCGTCGTCTTCGGCGGATAAAACGGCGGCGTCTAGTAAGAAGAATGTGCGAACGGATACAGTTGCAGTGGCGTGAGATTCGATGAAGAAATTTTGGAAAATGTTTTCGAATGCGAGAGGAAAAGATTCTTTTCTTCTTCAGATTGAGTGCAAATCGTGGAGATTGAGAAACGTTTGAAATCTCTTCCTGTGGAGAAGATCGGATTGGCAGACGCTATACAGAACTGTTCTGCTTTCAATCTATTTTTCATTTTTTTAGGGTTTATGAAGATGTTGCTCTGTTTACTATTTCTGTGGAAAAGAAATTGATGATCTGCCATGGAAATTCTCTTCAAAATTTTATGAAATTATTAAACTGGAGACGTTATTGCAAATAATGATTATTTATTTAATTATTTTCTCTTTTTTGGGAATTTGTGTTTTGTGGGAGTTTTTTTTTTCTGTGAATATATTTCAGTATTTATTATTATTATTTTCCAGAAAATTACTGCAGTTTAGTTTGAATTGTTTTTTAAATGTATAATATTAAGATTCGTTCAACCCATTCAACGAATCTTATGAAAAAAAATGGTAAAAGTAATTTTATTTTTTTCAAAACGGGTTACAGAATCCCATTTTTTTGCTCCTTTTATTTTTCTGCTTCCTTTAATTTTGTTATTTTAAAACAAAAAAAAAATCTGTCGACCATAAATTATCAGTATATTATCAAATAATAAATTTATAATACTTCAACAATATATTATAAAATAATAAATTTATAATACTTCGATTCAATTAGTAGCACTGCTCCTGGTGTTGTCTATTTTGGTTTGTTACTTACTGCTCGTCTGCTAGTGTGAGGTTTTCACACCGTTAGAAGAATGTTTTATTTCCCTCTCCAACCAATGTCGGATCTCACAATCTACATTCCTTAGTGTTCGTTGGCACACCGCTTGATGTCTGATTCTAATACCATTATTTCGTTATGTTCTCCAATTGACATGGGATCTCACAATCCACTCTCGATAAAATATTAAAGTTTTTCTAATTAGAACCCGAAACAAATACAAAAAAACTAATAACTTTGGTGTCGACAACTAGTTATTAGACAAAAGACAGAGTTAAGAAACCTTTTGCTATAAAAATAAACCATTTGGAACGTACCTCTCACACGTCCTTAAATGGTTTTGAAATGGATGGTGCAAAATTCATCAACTTGACTTATCAAATAGTTCTTTGACCACTTAAATAATATTCACCATACACCTGGTATAACTATCGAGCTAGCATTGTCGTACAAACTCATGTTGCAACATCACAAATTCAATAACGATAAAGCTAACGTATCACGCGAATGAATTATATTTGAAGAAAGTCATCGTCTCTTATCAAGAGAGACAGTGTCAGCATCTAACCTAAAGTCCTTTAAACGAACATGATCTATTATCGTAATTGTTTTCTATATGCTCGAGTTTTGAATCCTAAGTGCACCTTTGTCACTATATAACTCTCTTTCCTCTTACAATCGTTTATCGGTGATCCTCAACAAAATTTAAAGTCCAGACTCTTGTATATCAAGATTGACTTCGTGTATTCATAAAAAGGTGAAAGTAACCGTACGAGATTTTATACTCGTCATAAAAAGATGGAAGTAAGGGCATGAATTTAAAAAAAAAAAAATCATATTTAACCAACACGAAATTGAAAATTGAAAATCTTAAGTTAAAATAAAATAAAAATGTATATAATTAATTAATTAGTTTTTAAAATTTCACAGCCCAAATATTTAAAATAGGAACTTATGTTAAAATTAGGTATGGTCTTAGGAGTGCTTTTGAATAATAATTAATAATAATAAGCGAGAAAACACTCCCAAAATTCCATTTAATATCAACTAATATTTGTTCACAACGTAAAGTCATGACTTGTAATTAAAATGATTCCAATTAATAATTATTTTCAACTTTATTATTAATTTATTTGAATGAAAATATTACATGACATATTTGTTTTTAGATTGGAAAATAAAAATTTAATATATGTTTTATTATTTGGGCCTTAGAACTGATGTAATTGTGTAACTAGGCCCACTAATTATTTCAGGCCCATTTTCTAATAATCAGCTGTGACTTGGCTTAATAAACAAAATTGATTCTTAAATATTTTCGTAATTTTAAATCTAATTATTAATTTTGTCTATAAAATATTTAAAACTTAATATTTATATGACAATTTGTTAACGTCAAAACATCAAACACCTTTAATGGCATTATATATATATATATATTTAGACTAAAGTTAATTTATGTATTTTAAAATTCGAGGAAATAAATATATTTTTTTTACACTTTATAAATGTTTTCCCCCACTTTTTGTCTTTTTTACACTTTAATGGCATTATATATATATATATTTAGGTATAATAACGCGTGAGGTGGTAGAAGGTTAAGGATCAATTTATGGTTAAGTAAAAAAAGGGAGGTGAATGAATAGTGTTAATTTTGATAAGAGAGAAATTAGGGGAATAAATTATGATTAGGAATGAATTAGAAAAGAATGAAAAAGAAACCCTAGGGAGTGATGGATGATTTAGATGAAGGATTTGGAAGACTTGTTCGATTTCCGATCTCCTAAAAAATCTACCTCTTTTGACCCATCTTACCAGTCAGTTTGTTAAGCATTTCTCTCTCTAAAAACACCCACAAACAACACACCAACACAAGACTCTCATACCCTTCGTCTCTCCCTCCTTTCCCCCTTCCTCCCATTCTCTTCTTTCTTCTCTCAATCTTCTCTCAATCTTCTCTCAATCTTCTCTCAATCTTCTCTCATGGTTTCCCTTTAAAAACCCTAATTTCTCTGCTCCGCCCTCTCTATTTATCGCTTCACTCTCACTCCCACAGGTTTCTTTCTTTATGCTCACTCTCTTACTCTCCCCATTCCTGTGTTTATTTCTGTTTTCTTTGATTTTCCTTTTTTCTTTCGGCTGTTTCTGCTTTTTCGGGTGTGTTTTTTGATGGGGTTTCTTTGTTTTTGCAGGGACTAATCGGAAGAATCGATTTTTTTTTTTTTTAATATTTTTTTTTTTTTTGGGAGAGATCAAGGGTTGGAATATATGTCCTTCAATCAATCAAGGTCCGATAAGAACGAGAGCTACACTCAGTATCGCAAATCCGGGCGATCCAATAACTTCAATCCACCGCGAGGCTCTTCAGGCAATCACTCTAAGCCCGGCGGTGCCGGTGGGTCCGCCCCTACCCCGTCGATCGCTTCTAATCGTAGGTAATGATCTAGGGTTTCGTTTCGTTTTGGTTTTGTGATGTTTCTTTGCCCCAATTGTTGAATTTTCTTATGCTTTTGCTCTTTTTGTTCTTGTTTGTGTTGATTTGTAATGGTTTTTATATCTTGATTTCTTTGATTCTCACAATTTTGTTGGCGGCTGTTGTTTAGTTTTAAGAAGACTAATAATGCTCAAGGAGGGCAATCTAGAGGAGGTCTTCTTCCTGTAAATTCTACGGATTCCAGTAATGCTCCTAACCCGCGAGGAGTGCAAAATGGTGAGTCTGTGCTGATTCAATCGCGTGGTATTGTTACTAAATATTTAATTGTCTTGTTATTTACCGGAGGAATTTTGGGAAGTACCCAGTTCTTTTAGAGGGGAAATTGTTTCGGATGAGTTTCCATATTCAATTTTTTTTTTCTTTCTCGTTCTGTTTGGAGATTTTCTTTTTGGTGTATTGTTGCAGCAATATCTGATTTAAGGGTTACAGGTGCAGTTGCCAAGCCTACAGAAGCACCACATATCCAGAGAAGCACCAGAGATGTTCCTAAAGCTCCAACTTCTCAATCTTCCCCCTTGAGTTCTGATGGGGCTTCGCCGACTACCCCGGCGAAGGGTAAGTAGTAGTAGTATACAGTTTCTGTGTTCGTTTTTCTGATCAATGTGAATCAATATTTTCCCTCTTGAAGCTACTTAGTGATCCTTTAATGTCTTAGGTGCTGGAGATCAACCTAAGGAATTTTCTTTCCAATTTGGGTCGATAAGTCCCGGATTCATGAATGGTATGCAGGTATAATTCCACAAGCTAATACACTAAATGTGAATTATTAATTGCACGCAGGTGCTTTCGTTCGAAATTTCAAATTTCTTGATGCTGTTCTTTTTTTCGTTTTTCTTTTTGTAATGGAGATTCCTATGTTGTTTTGTAGCTTCCAGTTAGGACTAGCTCAGCTCCTCCGAATTTAGATGAACAGAAACGTGACCAGGTTTGTATTGCTTCCTTCCGGATTGTCTTTTTTTGAACTACAAAAGTACTTTTTGAAGACTAGTTCTTACCCTAATCGATGCAGCATGCAAAATCACTTGTCATCTTTTTGCATGTTTCATTGTTGTATTTTATATATCCGAGAAGCCTCGGAACTGTCTAGAATTTATCTTGTCTGGATTTGAGATGACTGCATGTATAATTGTATAGATAGGGAAGTCTGATTCAATGTGCCATGCTTAGTTTCTGTTGGCTCCAGGTTTTAGTTTTCTAAAGCTGTATGTTATTGCTGTACATCAGGCACGCCATGAATCTTTTAGACCAGTTTCTCAAATGCCCATACCGTTAGTTCCTAAGCCACATGCACAAAGGAAGGATGCTGGAGCTGGTGATCAACCTAATGCCGGGCAGCCGTTACAACAGAAGGATTCTGGTACCTTCAACCAACCTAATACTGGGGATGCTCACATAGTTCAAAAGGCTAAAAAGGATGTGCAAGCACCACCAAATCATCCCCCAAACCAAACTCAAAAGCCCACCAATCCTATGTCTGGAATCCCTATGACAATGCCTTTCCACCCGCCACAAGTATCTGTGCCGTTTGGAGGTCCCAACCCACAGATGCCATCACAGGGCTTAACCCCCAGTTCACTGCACATGTCCATTCCTGTGCCATTGCAGATTGGAAGCTCTCCTCAAGTGCAACAGCCAATGTTTGTTCCTGGTCTTCATCCCCATCCCATGCAGCCACAGGGTATTATTCATCAGGGACAGGGCTTGGGTTTTGCACCTCAAATAGGTTCTCAGTTGCCTCCTCAATTAAGCAACTTAGGCATCAATGTAACTTCGCAGTACCCTCAACAGCAAGGAGGGAAATTTGGTGGCCCTCGTAAGTCTGCTGTTAGAATTACTGATCCGAAGACGCATGAAGAGTTAATATTTGATAATAAGCAAACAAATGCATATGCTGATACTGGTTCTTCAGGCCCTAGGCCTCAATATAATCTTCCCTCTCAAACTCAGCCTCTTCCGTTTGCACCAAGTCATGCAATGAACTACTATCCCAATTCTTACAATCCCAATCCTTTATATTTTCCAAGCCCCAGTTCCCTTCCATTGCCTAGTGGTCAAACTGCACCAAATTCTCAGCCTCACATGTTTAATTATCCAGTCAGCCAGGGCTCTCAAAATGTTCCGTACATTGATCTGCATGTTAAGAAGCCTGGTGGGGGCCCAATGCATGGAATTTCAGATCCACCTAATAGAGAGCATATTCGTGATACTCATAGTTTTCCGCCCCCTGCTCCCTCAGGAACAGTTCACGTTACAATCAAAATGCCTGCTGATCCTACAGGTGGCAAGGGTTCTGACTCATTACCAAATAGATTACCTGCAACTGAACAAGGAAAATCACAAAAATCCTCGAGCCCGTCTGTAGAATTAATCCCGCCTTCTTCTCAAAGGGCAGTAGATGCATCATTGGAGAGTTCTATGCACGATTCAAAAGTTGGAAGAGAACTGATGATGAAGTCTTCATCTGCAGTATCTAAGCAGTCTACTGAAGCACCTCCAATGGTTTTACTCGACGGCCAAGATTCCACTTCTGTGCAATCTTCATTGGTTGCCTCCTCAGAGGAGTCTGAGTTAGCTGGAACACATAACGAAGGGAGAAGGGAAAATTTATCAAGGTCAGACTCGCACAAGGATCATCAGAAGAAAACAAGCAAGAAAGGATACACCCAATCACAGCATCAGGTACTTTTGTCCATTCTTAACTTGTCTGGAGATCTTTACGGTCATGGCTTTTCGTACTCTAGGTTGTTATATTTTCTTGGTATGATTTCATCATTATTTACAGATTAGTGGACAAGCTTCATCAGCTTTGGGACTGCCCGGTCAAGTGCAGGACTCAACTTCTCCTTCTACAGTTTCTGAAGCTGTCGAAGCTAAATCTTCAACCATTCCAGTAGCTGTAGAAGGCAAGTCAGTATCAGTCAGTGTCAATACTCCAGATTCTTCAGAACCTAAGGAGGCCGTTTTGGCTTCTGCAGCTCATTCTTCTGAAAATTCTGGTCTGGGGAATGTCAAGAACTCAGATCTCATTTCTGATGATAAACAGGATGCATGCTCAAAAGAAAAGCATTCAGAACCTGTGATACTGAAAACAGAAGAACGGGGACAAGCAACATCTTCTGAACTTCCTGTAGATTTTAAGAATTCTGAAAATCTTTCGGATCCTGATGTTAAATCTGTGGAGGTTTCTGAGAAAATAGATAGGGACTTGGTTGGGAGCTCAACTACTGCTAGCAACGAGGTTTCCACCTCTGAAGCTGCCCAAAGGGCTGTGGATGAACCTGTGAGTTGTCATGCAGGAGCTGACGTGTCTGCTTCCGTGAGTTCTAGTTCAACTGTTCCTGAAAATACCCAAGGTGACAAGTTAGTTGTTGATTCTTCTGGTAGAGATGACAATAGAAGTAGCCATGAAGTTTTAATGAAAACAGGTGTGATAGCCGACCAGCCATCTGAACCTGCTCTAAACCTGGGACTTACTGATGGAAAAAATGATGGAGAGGTGTTGGATACCGTTGGTTCCGGTGGCAATAGTTCACATGCTGTTTATGGCACCAAGGATAAATCTGTTGTAGAGATGAGCAGGGTTAAGGGTAATACTGGAAAAGGGAGGAAGAAGCTAAAGGCAATTCTTCAAATGGCAGATGCTGCAGGAACAACTTCTGACCTTTACAATGCATATAAGCGACCTGAAGAGAAGAAAGAAGCAGTAGCACATTCTGAGAGCATTGAGAGGACAGAAAGTAGATCTTCTAGTGTGGACATGGAGCAGTCCGTTGAGGCTACTAAAGAAGATGCTGTTGCACTGAATAAAGCTGAGCCTGATGATTGGGAAGATGCTGCTGATATTGCTACACCCAAACTGGAATCGGCAAATGGAGATGGTGTAGGTACATCAGTGCTTGACGGTGGAGACAGAATGGGAGATATGGCCAAGAAGTATTCTAGGGATTTTCTCCTCAAGTTTGCTGAGCAGTTTCTGGACCTTCCACATAGCTTTGAAGTTACGCCTGATATAGAGTCCTTGATGAGTACTCATGCCAATGCATCTCATCATCCTGATCGTGATTCATATCCTAGTACAGGACGAGTAGATAGACCATCAAGTGGAGGATCACGTTTGGATCGTCGTGGCAGTAATTTGGTTGATGATGACCGATGGAGCAAATTGCCTGGACCTTTTGCTCCAGGACAGGATCCTCGTTTGGATCTGGCTTATGGTGCTAATGCGGGTTTTCGACCTGGTCAAGGACCCAATTTTGGTGTTCTAAGGAACCCCCGAGCACAGGCTCCTGTTCAGTATGCTGGAGGAATACTTGCTGGGCCTTTGCAGTCTATGGGACCTCAGGGAGGGTTACAAAGAAATAATTCTGATGCAGATAGGTGGCAACGAGCTCCCAATTTTCAGAAGGGCTTAATTCCTTCGCCGCAAACACCATTGCAGACTATGCACAAAGCTAAGAGGAAGTATGAGGTGGGTAAGGTGTCAGATGAAGAAGAAGCCAAGCAAAGGCAATTGAAGGCCATACTAAACAAGTTAACACCCCAGAATTTTGAAAAGCTCCTTGAGCAAGTAAAAGCAGTAAACGTCGATAATGGCAGAACTCTAACTGGAGTGATATCACAGATTTTTGATAAAGCTTTAATGGAGCCTACTTTCTGTGAAATGTATGCCAACTTCTGTTTTCATCTTGCTGGAGAACTGCCTGATTTAAGTGAAGACAACGAGAAGATGACTTTTAAGAGATCGTTACTCAATAAGTGTCAGGAGGAATTTGATAGAGGTGAAAGAGAACAGGAAGAAGCAAACAAAGTTGAAGAGGAAGGTGAGGTAAAGCAATCTGAAGAGGAAAGGGAAGAAAAACGCATAAAGGCAAGGAGAAGAATGCTAGGTAACATTAGATTAATAGGCGAATTGTACAAGAAGAAAATGTTGACTGAAAGAATAATGCACGAATGCATCAAGAAGTTACTGGGGGAATATCAGAATCCAGATGAGGAAGATGTTGAAGCTTTGTGCAAATTGATGAGCACAATTGGAGAGATGATAGATCATCCCAAAGCAAAAGGCTATATGGATTCTTATTTTGAGATCATGACAATGTTATCAAACAACATGAAATTATCATCCAGGGTCCGGTTCATGCTTAAAGATGCAATTGATCTGAGGAAGAACAAATGGCAGCAGAGGAGAAAAGTTGAAGGCCCGAAAAAGATTGAGGAAGTGCACAGAGATGCTGCTCAAGAGCGGCAGGCTCAAACTGGTAGGTTTGGTCGTGGTCCAGGCATGAATCCTTCTGCAAGGAGAGGGGGCCCACCTATGGATTATGGCCCTAGGGGATCAGCTGCGTCATCCCCAGGTAATCACATGGGAGGATTTCGTGGATATCCACATCAGGCTCGTGGATATGCTGCTAGTCAGGATGCTCGTCAAGATGAAAGACAGTCTTACGAAGCTAGGACACTGTCTGTTACATTGCCTCACAGAGCTGGTGGAGATGATTCTATTACTCTTGGACCACAGGGTGGCCTGGCTCGAGGAATGTCCATTAGAGGACCTCAACCAAGTTCTGCTGCTCCTGCCGAAATATCCCCTCTTCCAGGAGAATTGAGAAGTGCACCAACAGCTTCTTTGAACGGATATAGCTCTGTATCAGAGCGTGCAACCTTAACTTCCAAAGAGGATCCAATTTCAAGACATATGCCAGAGAGATTTGCTGGTCCAACTTTAGTGGACCATACAAGTGGTCAAGACCGTTATTCAAATTATGGGAATAAGGATTTGAGACATTCAGGTCGTTTTGATAGATCTCGTCCGATTTCACCTGCCACACCGCCACCAACTTTGACCTCAAGTCTTCCATCTGAAAAAGTATTATCTGAAGATCGGTTGCGAGAATTATCACTGACGGCAATCAAGGAATTCTACAGGTATGCAGTTTCTTTAATACATTATTTGTGCTTGCATACTAGATTACTGGGTATAGATGGTACTATTGGATTAATGTTTACTGGTTTTTTGCTACAAATATTAGTTCTACGACCAAACTTCCTTTCAAGTCACAATTTATTTTCAAAATCATATATACTTTGTGTATCTGACAATGCCATTAATTCTGTATAATGATCACTTTATTTTAGTTTATATACTCCTAATCCATTTAGTAAGCTTCTATGCATAAGGGAATGATGTGGTTGTAACGTGGTATGTTTTGAGATATGACCTTTCCACTTATTTAGAGAAATCTGAGGGTTCTTTATGTCCTATCTAAGGGTATTAGTGCTTATCTTACATTCAGTAGTTTTTTAGATGAAGCTCTCGAGATTGGAGGAACACGAAACAGCTGCTTTTCCCTGATTGGGTTTTTATTTATATGTATGAGCCAGTCATTGTTTATTTGGTTTTAGGGACTCAAATAGCATATATAACCTGAGAACATGGGTACATATAGTTATTGTTTGGTGAGATATCAAATTATGGACTGGTTTATGCTGTGAGTTCATCTGTTTAAAAGCCCTTTGTTATATTCTGCCTTCCTTCAAAATGGTGTTGAGAATCTTAGAACGAACTCAAAAACTTGGGTTGGTTGGAGTTTCTTGAGATAGATACTCGTAAATGAAATAAATATAAACGGGAAAATTTTAAAGTTCACACTTCATTGAATGATTTGAAACTTTTCAAGCGCTTTATCTTTGAACATGAGTCCATGACTGAATTTTTAGTAGTGCACTGGATTTTATTTGCACGAGTTCGAACTTGTGTTTCGTGGTTGAAGTGAAAATGTTAAAGCTCATTCTCTTCCTTGAACAACTTTTCTAGTGCTTAATGACTTTTTTCGTGTCTGAATGCTCGAGCGGGAGAACTTTTTTTTGTAATCTCTTTGAATGGGCTTATTATACCTTTAGTAGTGCTCTAGATTGATTTTACTGGACTAGTTCAAACTCGTGTTTCGTGATACACATTTTAGACTAGTCCGAACTTGCCCAAATTTTATTTTACTGGACCAGTTCAAACTTGGGACACTGTTAGACTTTAAACCATATGAGTTGGACATGCTTGGATTATTGGAATGGGATATATACAGTGGCTTGCTTTGCTTCATCTTTTTACCTCTTTCTGCTTTTCAGTGCCAGAGATGAGAAGGAAGTAGCTATGTGCATTAAAGACTTGAATTCCCCAGACTTCCATCCAACCATGATTAGTGTGTGGGTCACCGATGCGTTCGAGAGGACGGATTTGGAAAGGGATCTTTTGGCCAAACTTGTTGTGAACCTCTCCAGGGCTAATGATGGCACCTTGAACCAAGCTCATCTTGTTAAAGGGTAATGATAAAAAAGAAGCATTTAAGTAAGCATTTGTTGAGAACCCATTTGTGAAATTCTCCCTTCCATTGGGCAGGTTTGAAGCAGTTCTTGCCACTTTAGAAGATGCTGTAAATGATGCCCCGAGGGCTCCCGAATATTTGGGTCGGATTCTCGCCAAAGTCATCACAGAAAGCATGGTTTCCTTGAAAGAAGTTGGAGATCTAATCTATGAAGGAGGAGAGGAACCTGGAGCCCTTCGTCAAGCTGGGCTTGCAGCTGATGTTCTTGGCAACATCTTGAAAGCAATCAGATCAGAGAAAGGAGAAGGGTTCCTAACGGACGTGCGCACGAACTCGAATTTGCAGTTGGAGACGTTTCGGCCTCCCGACCCTATGAAATCAAGAGTGTTAGAGGAATTTATTTAGGAGTAGTGAATCCAAATTGCTGCTGCTGTAATTTTGTTAGTTGGAATCGTGATCATCTCATCTCCCCCCCAATGCTTTTTTAGGGTACTTTAAATTAATTCGCAGAAAAAGAAATTTATATATGTTTTCCTTTTGAGGGTTGGGTGGGAAATTTCATATAATTGAAGGGTTGGTTTCTCCATCATCATCTTTAACGTAATTAAATTCAACAATGTTATGCTGAGATTATTTTATAGAATAGGTTCAGCAGCTGAGAGCACCCAGAAAACCTTTGAGTTCTTCCTTCTTAATGCTTCCTTTCTGCCTTTCAATGTTGTGGAGTGTTCTGTTCCTTTAGTCCTTTTCTTTCTTTTTTCTTCATCTTGTATAGCAAAGTTAATAAAAGGCGTGACTCTCACGATTTATTTTTTATATTTCTCCTCTGGTTTTTTATTTTTATTTTTATTCTGTACTATGCTTTTGCTGCTGATGGATAGCGAGCGAGCTCAACCATCTCGTACTATCATCATTTTCAGAAGTGGCATACTAGCTTCTATTTCATTACAAGGTCTTATCGGGATAGTCCTATCGGGATAGGTAGGTTTAAGCCTTTTCATCTACTAACGAGCTCAACCACCTTGTAGAGCAACATCTTGTAGAGCAACATTAGATGCATTATCAAAATGAATATATTGCTTTTTCCGGGGATGAAAAAATTGGCAGAGAAGTAATCTCAGGAGGACGGGAGCAAGGTTTGGCCATTAGTTAAGCTGAACTGAGTGACAAGAACTTGTTGAGGAAGGAGATGGTATTTTATGCCCAGATTCTCAAAAACCCTTTTGAGTTCTAAAATGAGGTCTGATCTTCTGCTGTTCCTTTCAGTGAAGTTTTGATGGTTCATAGTGTGCTGCACACACAGACTCATCTTCATCTTGTCCATATTCTCAATCTCTTTCACCACCAATGTATGTTTTGGGCTCCAATGCTTTGGTTTGCTCTCTATGTATCTGCAAAACAAAACACAACTTTGTCATCAACATGTTGGCAAGTAATAATTCTAGTTCTCCAACTAATTTCATACATATTCCTGCAAAATTTGAAAAGCTTAAAGTTTAGTCTTTGAAGAACGTGCTTGAAAGGTCTCTAAATTCGAAAAAAGTATCGAACATGTTTCTTAACTTTTAATCTCGTGTAAAAGATCTCTAAACATTAAAAATATCTAATAGGCCTATAAACTTCTAATTTAGCCTTCCAAGAACATAATAGACATAAGGTTGAAAGAAAGTTCAAGGCTCAAATAGACCTAAACCTAAATGTTCGAGAGTACTTGTAAGACACTTTTAAAGTTTAAAAACTAAATAGATACAAATCTCAAATTTTCGAGCCGACTAAACATATAATTTAACCAAGAAATAAAATTATGGTACTTTTCGTAGTAGAACCAATATGGAGGTGGTTTGAAACTCCAACTTCAAGAGAAGTAGTTGTTTTAACAATTAACCTATACTAAAATTGGTGACATTATAAAACTTAAAAGCGTAATGAGTTTTTAATGAAAATTTGTGCATTTTGGTGAAGAATGAATGAGCAATGAGGAAGGATGGTAGTAGAAATGCTTACATTTGCATTGCCTTCCTGAGGGCTGTGATATTTTCAAAAGAAGTGGAGGCGTCAATGGTGAAATTCACCGTATCCGACATGTCGGGACTTCTTCTAAAATTGCTGATCGGCTTCGTCAGCAGAACAGAGTTGGGATAGTAAATCTTCTCATTGTCGAATCTCAAGAACACTGTCGACAAAATGTTCATCTCTTCCACAAACATCTGAAAACCAAAAATGACCCAAAATCCTATAGTTACTATACATATAATATTCAACAGAATCAACACTCCTTTTTTACTTAAAATTTGTTCATATTTTTAACCATAGTTACTTACATGGACGCCGTCGATGACACACCGGTCGCCGACGTCGAAAGGATGCATGACGAAGACGAAAATGATCGATTCGAATATGGTTTTGCAAGTGTTTTGAAACATGAATCCAACGAGGAGAAGCTGAGAGGTGACAACCAAGAGGACCTTAATGGTGGCGACGCCGAGGACCAGAAGAGAAATGACTATGATGATCACAGACACGACGGCGCTGGCCAGCTTATGGAGCTGGTGGACAGCGGTTTTGGTGTCATTCAAAGAATGTGCCAATGCCTTCCGTTCGATGTAGGCATGAAGCTGCATGATGAGATGTCGAAATTTTAGAAGCATTAAGGGATTGATAGAATTTAACGCGTGTTGGGGATATTATACGAACCACCCAGTTTCTGAAAGCGGATTTGGAGATTTTTCCTGTTTCAATGGCGCCTTCAAAGAGAGGGAAAATGGTGTTCACTTCTTCTACCTTCAGGAATCTCAATAGATCTTCCTCCTCAATGTATCTGTAGCCACATCAAAACAAAACGAACATCGTTAATGTTACTCCATTATGTTACTTTTAAGATATGAAATTAATCAATTTTATATAGAGAGAAAAAAAAAAAAAAACAACAACATGCATATCTAGGAGTATCACAATGAGAAAAAGAACCAAAGAATTGAGAAGGAAAAAGAAAAGTTAACTCAATTGTTAAAAAGCTGCCATGGGATATTTTGATGGCGTGGTCTCCATCAATCTTCCACTAGAGCTAGTCTCCATGATCTAAATTATAAGTTTATTTTCCTAAACTTTTACGTGTCTTTGAAAAATATTTAATAAATCTCTAAGCTGTTATCTAAAATCTTTAAAAAAATATTCAAATATATCATCAATTTATTATATACAAAATTGAAAGTTGAGATAATTAGTATAATGAGTGTTTTTGATACTTGATTAAATACTAAAATCATTAACTTTCTTTCTAACAATTTACTTAATTCACACAAAGTTTACTAATCTGTCTTGCTTCAAGAATGTCAGCCTTTGAATTCCATCATTAATTTATGAACCAGTGGACAACAGCACAAACACTAAACTTTTTGTAAAAGCATTAATTTTTGGGGGGCAGAAATAAGACAGAAAAAAGTGGTGGAGGACAGGGACATACACATGGATAGCTATTTTGAAGCAGCTAACCTGTCCTTTTCTTATCAATATCAAAGGACAAGAAGAGAATTTGGATCCACAATTTTTGTGGATCTTTTGATATGTTTTTAATAGAAAGTAAATTTGTTTGGTTCTAATTTATTTTCCACTTCTACCAACATTTTTAAAGAATAGTTTATGGTATTTCAAATATTATAAAAAAATCGAACCATTTTCTGGGATTATTTATTTATTTAAAACATTAAACTACAGTAAAATATTTTGATTAAGATACGATTTTTAGACTATACTTAAAAGACATTTTAGTTGATGTAATGTTTATTATTAACTTTCTAAAAAATGCTCACATGATGTCTTTTTTTTTTCTTCAATAAAAATAAACTTTAAATGACAACTTTTAAAAAAAAAAAATAATTGTGAACATTTAAAACCATATAAATGAAATAGAAAGAATCTAAAAAACCAACCACATATTTTTTTCAACACAACAATATAATAAAATCATTATTTTAGTCAATATTAAAAAGAAAATCAATGAATGGAGGACCTATACGACATTTGAAGAAGCGACTTCCCTTATGGACAAGGACAGTATATATATATATATATATATATATATTGGGTTTTAATTCTTTGAAATAGAAATTTGAACGAAAAATACTTGCCAGATTATGTTTTCAATTATAGAGACCTGGAATATTTTGGTGGGGCATGAAATTATGGGTTTCTTAAAAAAAAAAGAAAAAGTAATCGAACTCTTTAATCAACCTATACCCTAAAAAGGAAAGAAAAAAGAGTTGCCGAGAACTCATGATTTTATACAACAATTTTAATGACCCGTTACATCTAAAGGTAAATAAACTGTTTGATTGAGAATCAGAAAATAACCCTTCAAATTAATTGTAAATTAGTTAAGATATTGTTTCATAACAATTTTGTAAATAATTATTCCAAATTTTAATGAGAGATATTATAAATATTTCTTTTAAAGTCATTTAAAATAAGATTAAAATAATCATTTTTTAAAGGTATTTTGTTTTATTAAAATTATATGTTTTAAAAATAATTTTTTATGTTAAAAATGATTATTAAATAATTATTTTCACAGATTGAGAATGTAATTTCAATCTATTAATAGGAGAAAAATTAACTAATAAAATTTTGTTAATTTCTAATTTTTTTGTGAAGTATTAGAAAAAGTGAGAGAAAAAATGGATATTAATTCGTAAATAAATATAATTTTAATTCTAGAGAGAGAAAGAGGAATTAAGTTTTAGAGAGAGGAACCTGGCACCAGGCATAGCGACGTTCTTGAACACTCTATGAGCGCAGCGCCTGGCCTCCGATTCACTGGTAATCTCGGATTCGGCGTTTGCAAAATCATCTACCGTCCTCGATATCGTCGACAGTCCTGACGATCTCACATAGCTCACCAATCTCTTCACACTCCAAGCCGACGGTCTCCTCTGCAAGCTCAGCTTCCTCAACCTGTCAATATCGATCTTCTTACACGAACCCTGCCGCTTCGATCTCGACAAATTATGACCTCCTCCGCCGAACTCCCGCCTCCGCGCCGGCAGCGACTTCGACTGCTGTAGCAACCGGCGTTGGAAATTCATCACGTTATCCCTCTCCTCCTCGTCGAGCGGCGGTCCGGACAGCGTCTCGAGGATGTAGTGGTTGAACACGTTCTCCTTCATCCGATCGAAGAATGTCGCGACGTGGAACGAGGATGCAAGTACTTTCACTAGAAGGATCTTGAGAAGCCAGATGGTGGCGCCGATCAGGACGGCGATTAAGAATCGGAAGACCTTTAGGAGGGCTTTGTTGTTGTGGTGAACGTCGGGGAACATTATCATCCAGGCGATTAGAACCAGCCCTAACCAAGTGCAGTTCTGAAAGCTGTTGCGGAGGCCGTAGACGAAATACAGGACTCGTTCACGGAGCATGAAGTTTCGTTCAATTATGAAGACGAGGAGTCCGACAAGCCATTCCGACACCAAACGCCCACAGAAAATCACCATTACGATCAAGCACCATTTCCAGACCTGTAAGCTCCAAATCTGCTTCTCTTGAAGCGATTTAAGTGTTAGTGCACAGATTAAGCAAGTGGTTATTGTAAGGAACAATATCCATTCGATTAATGCTCGTTTATTGATCTTCTTCCTCTTTGCCTTCCTTTTCCGTCTTCGTCCGCTTTTGCCTCCGTCTTCATTTTCCGGTCCGATATCTTCATCTTCGTACTCCGAGGAAGAGGAATAAGATGAAGATGAAGAACTGGAGTCTTCTTCTACTGGAGGTTGAAGAAGATCTGTGGATTCCGGGATGGTTCTGGGAATGGAACGCGGGAAATCAGGTTCCTCAAAACGGGATTTAGGTTTAGAGAAGTTGAGACGGCGGAAGGTTTGGGTTCTGGTCGGAGACGGTGAGATTTGTTCCTTCTCCGGCGGGTCGATGGTGAGGACTAGATGGTCCTTTTCTGGTTTTCGGACCTCCATGAATGGGGATTGGTTTCGTTTTCAAGCTCTGAAGTTGCTGACGGAAATTTAAGGTCGATTTACAGAGAGAGGGAAATGTGAAACGCCATAGCTCTCGAAGAACATCTCTAAAATATACTTCAAAAGCGGAAATGAAATGATTGAAGACGAAAGCCACCATTGAAGATTTTATTTCTCATTTTTTTTGCTAAATTACAAAAATACCTAAACCATTAAAATAATATTTACATTCTTTTAAAAAAGTTGTAGAACATTCTATCATGATGTTCGAGACTTTAAAAATAATTATTATACTTTTTTTAATTATCATCATAGTGAGCGTGACACATCTAATTATGTTACTTTTTTTTTGTTAAATTATAGATTTAATTCATGACGTTTTCTATCTTGAACTTTAAAACGTTTCTAATGCTTTATTACCATTTTGTGACTAATAAGTCGAACTTTAAAAGGGTTATAAATAGGTTATTGAAATATCAATTTTAGGTCTAATAAGTCATAATATTTTCGACATTTATTATACATAGAAGTAAGTTTTGTATCAAGTAAGGCATTAAATAATCCACCATTCAACATAATAGTAAATACACTCTATAATTGTGTAACAACGAACTCAAAAAAGTCAAAGTCAACTCAAAGTAAAAAACGGGTTTTAAAAGACCAATTATGTCTTGTCGTCAGTACCCATCTCACCCACGTCCATATTAGTAATATTATGGATTCTTTGAGAAAATCGAGAGCTAGAAAAAAACATAAATTAGGAGTAAAGTACAAAAAAGAGATTTTTGAACCATACACTTGAGAAGATAGCACTAGAGACGGGATATCATCACACCAAATTTGATTGGTCTCGTACCCTAAAAATAATTCAAAATGTGCCATATCAATATGCGTATACCGTTAAGATTATTATTATTTTTAATTGAAAAGAAGGAAGATTCTTTTAAGAATAAACTTGTTCTAAAGTACAATCAAACGATAGAATTATTCGGGTAATTTATGTTTGATGGCGACATTTACAAATAAATTATGATATTTAATTACGGGACAACATATAACATATAATCATAATGGCTGACCATCTAAAGTTAAAAGATTAAAGCACTTAAATTAATTCTCAAAAAGAAAAGGAAAAAGAAAAAGAAAAAAACAAACACTTCAAACGGTGGCTTCCTCACTTTTTCTTTCTCAACCAACTATTTGCTCTGAAAATATTTCTAGACATGTCTGGGTCGTCTATTGTCTAGGTTAACAGGTCATTTAGTTCGTTTAGTTAATTTTTGAGTTTCAAAAGTAAACTATAAAACGGTATAATAAATTCTTGAACTTTGTAGCTCTAATCAAATAAATCCATAAATTTTGCCGATTTTAATTTGGATTTTTATTTTTGGTTCTTAAAATTTAAGTTTATGATACAAAAACTTTATAGTACGTAAACACGGCTGATAGATCCAAGTTCAAAAAAAACATGACCTTAGATTTAGCATTTTGAGACAGAAATCAAGAAAGAAATAAGATTAAGGGTCGGTTTGAAATGATTTTTCAAGTGCTTTAAAAAGTGTTAGCTAAATATTTTAAGCACTTAAAAACTCACTCCCAACCCATCATAATACTATTTTCAAAATATAGCAGACAACCAACAGAACTTATGAATTTAACTACAAATAATTAGTACCTGGTAAGGATTCTTTAACATTCTAGCTACATCGCCACCAATGATTGAAATGGTTCATTTGGGTCCTATTTTTCCCACCTGGGGAAAAATTAAGAAGCATTCAAAGCGCTTTCAATAGCATTCTGTGCAGTTCAGATCCATTCACACAAAAGCAGACAGCAAAAAAAGCAAGCGATAGTATAGACTTACTAATTTAGAGTACACATTTCATTGCTTGTTTTCTGGAAGTACCAGGTTTTCTGAGAAGACGAAACTGTGGCTTACACCGAAGATATTTGCTATCTTCACGACTGCAGATTGCACTGTTGCGGTTGTTGGATCGACGACGGAGGGCAGAGATGGCATGCACCTTGGAACATATTCCTTCTTACCGATGGTTGGCGCGTAAAGTGCTAGCACGGTACGACAGAATATAAATCTGGAAAGAGAAAGCATCAACAGAGAATAATCCGAAAGGTGTTTAAAGTCGATCAAGAATCACACATCTAAATATCGAGATCAGTAAGACATCAAAATATCAAAAGTTAACTTGCAGATTGTTTCATCTCAAAGGTCCGTCCTGCACATGAATGCTCGAATTCTAGCATGACGTAAACGATTCTAATCTCCTAGGACCATGCACAGCTATTGAAAATCTTTTCAGTCAACTTATTTGAAAGAACTCAAAGGGGAAAGGTACGGATTTCTCAGCCTGATGGTAAGTTCTCGCTAGCCATGGCCTATAGGAACCAAGCCACCTTTCGCTTGCGAACATCTTCTTGGCTCTTCTTATTACTCTTCTAAATCTTAAGTCAAAATAATGTCTTTCAAAATATTGTAAATTGCATGCACCTTTAACCCCAATTGAAAATTTTAAAATCCAAAATGGGCAGGCATAGAACTGTCGATATATTTTTCTGGTGGAGATAATGGGGCAAACTGTTTGAAACTTGTGAGCTATGAATTATTGATAGGCAAGAAGAAGAAGGAAAACAAAGAACAAAAGAAATCAAAATCCTCCAAACCCAACCAAAACTTCAGTTAGGATTAGATAAACAAGTTGATTGGAAATCAAGCAATTTATCTTATTCAGTCAAGCAGTTCATTATTATACGTCTCTACCAGGTGAGCTTCATAGTTAAAGCTCACAGGGTATGCTGAGAATTTATATCTTCTAGGAAAAAACCAAAATGGTAGATATTACCTCAAGAGAAGTCGCCTTATGAACGGGTCATTCAAAATCTGAGCCCAAACTTGATTGAGGTTCTCTGATGTCACTAAAAACTGCCCCCACTCACTTAATGACGAGGATAGCACGTTCTCGGCTTTATTAAATGTATCCTAAACCATTTTTGTTTTTGTTAATTTTTTGAAAGAAAGAGTCAATTATCAAGCATAACATGACGAGATTTAACCATACCATTTCAACGTCAGAGCCTGAGATACCAAGCAATAGACAGAGAGCATGCAATGGGGCTGTGAGAAAAAAGGTGAAAAGACTTCCATGACGATAATCGGTAGCAACAGTATGACTCGTAGCGCTGGGAGATAACAGCATTGCAGCTGGCTCACCCTTTTCTGATCCATGGATAGTCTGTGCAAATTTTTGAAAAGTAATTTCCTTCAGTATAAGACGAGCAGTACGTATATCATTGGATAATGGGACTAGTGAATAAAATTGAAGATGATCTTTTCCTCCAAGTCATATAGAGACATCCAAACAGGAAAGTCATTCTGAAGCCAAGGCATAAAACAGTAAAATCTAAAAAGAATAACCTCGAGATCGATAAACTGACCTCAAATTCTTCACTGACGTCACTATCTATAACTAAAAGAAATGGCCTTCTTGTAAATGGAAGTATGTCGCTTGGATATATGCAGCTTAATCCTGGAGAGGACTATAAGTGATCAGCAAAAGCTACTCTTCACCAATTTGAGTATATAATGTGAAAGTGGAGTTATTATATGGAAGAAAAAGCTTAGAATCCTTTTACTAAACATGTATTCAGATTCACAGTCAAAATCTGAAAGAAAATAGCCTTCCTCTTAACAAAATTAAGTCAATGAGATTTATGCAGCTTAATCCTGTTAATGAATCATAAGTGACCATAGCAAGCAATCCATACAGTGGTTATATAATATATAATATCAAGTGAAAACATAAGCTAAAAGAAAAAAAATTGAAAATTTTGTGTTTAGCCATAAATAATGGTAGTAACTACCCAAAAAAAGCTAAAAATGAAATCCACATCACCATGTCAGCCAACCACCTTGTTACTCACAAACGCATAGCATGCTTCACAAAGAGCAAAATATAATCACTGCCAAATTACTTTACCCTTACTGATTCAAAATTCAATCAATGAACCAATGGAAAGATTTTCAACTGAGTTACGGACATCAACTAAACTAGATGACCTTTTTTCCTTAGAGGAGAGTAAAATCCAAAAAGACTTACTTGGCCACTTCTAAACAAAATAAACTTTCTATTGCATCTTCATTTTGACGCAGTTATAAATAGGGCATTTCCCTCCAATTTGCAGAAGCAAGCTTCAGATCCAGATGATGGAAAACCAAAATGAAACAGATTTAGTCCGATAAGACAGTAATTACCTCCTTTTCCACGAGCACCGAATGATAAGCAACCAGTCGAGGGACCTTTGACGCCTCCTCCAACTTGACCACAAGGAGACTTGGTTTTATCAATATCCTCCGCATCGTTGATAGACTCACTGCCAGCTGGGGAAGATAAAATATTCTTTGCAATGCCTGAAGTAGTTTGATAGTGAGGAAAGTATTGCAGTTCTCAGTGAGAAGAGTAAAAAATAAGAAGAACAAGTCACTCAACCTGAAGCTGACAAATATATCAAGAAAACCCCATCATTTGGCATCTCCTCACAAATTGTAGCTAGAACCTGCAAAATAAATCTTCTTAATAAGTCAATATAACAAATGGAACAATGGGTATCAGGTGTATAGGAAGTATGCTTATCCTACTAACTGCTAAAAATTGTGTCACTGAAGGACGGTATAAAATTGACTTCCGAGGATTGGATGGGAGAGTAGGATCAACTATATGCTGTGAGAAGTTACTGCGACTTGGCCCAGATCCTCCATTCTGCCCACTTCTATTATTTGGCCGATAGAACGAACCACTAGGTTCCCATTCCAGGCACTGGATC
This sequence comes from Cucurbita ficifolia, assembly GCA_033971965.1. NCBI lineage: Eukaryota > Viridiplantae > Streptophyta > Magnoliopsida > Cucurbitales > Cucurbitaceae > Cucurbita > Cucurbita ficifolia. Next base: position 362,220 of record CM066978.1, read on the forward strand.
ATCCTGAACGTGTCTAGCGTAAGCTCAGAAAACTTGACCTGATCATGAACCAGGGAAGGAAAGATGAATCAACACAAAAGAATATATGGATTATGTTGAATTTTTCTGAAATGACATCATTAAGACACATCGAAGTATTAAATTCTCCTTAAAGCCAAGTCATGGGAAGGTCTCAATATCTAACCTCGTTATGGTGGTAGCTACTCAGAATAGCATCCTGTAACCTCAAGTATCTCTTTGTTCGTGATGGAGGAACAGGTGTTAGAGAATCTGGATGAGGCTCTAACACAACACTATATCTGAAAGGCCTGATATTCATAAAGGCTGTATCTGCTTTCAGAAATTTCATTATTTCCTGAACTACCAGCTTCCATTCTCTAACATCCTTCTCCTAGAACAGCAGCCCAGATACATTATTGGCTTATACCAAGATCCAAATGATAAATCAACAGCCATTGATGAAATTGTGCCAAATGAATTTACAAAACAACAGAAAGATAAGCCTTCCCAACCACATCTAAATGACATCTTTTCTTCACCGTGAACGAAATATATGCATATGCACCAGGTTAAGAAAGCAAACACCAGGAACATTGAAAATGCATCCGCCCGGAAAAAAAACAAACACCAGAAGTGTGAAAAGATGTAAAAACAGGCAGAAAAGAGCACACCAGAAACGTGTAAAAAGTGTACCTACAAGAACAAAACAATCGTCGGATTTTTTTTAATGAAAAATAATGAATTTTATTGAAAAAAAAACGAAAGAATACACGTTATACAAAAAGAAAAAGCCCACAAAAAAGGATCTAAACTACAAAAAATGGCTCTAGTCAAGAGAAATAAGAACTAGTCAATAACCACAAATTGTAGAATGCATTTACAATATATTATCACTTCAGACAATTGACTCCACAGATAAAAGTTGACAATTTCATAGAGATGGATTAACTATGTCCAGAGTGTAAAAATTGTGATGAATTTCAAACATTCAAAGAAAATTCAAGGAGGAGTATTCCCCGCAATGACTACGACCGATTCATCTCGACGTCTCTTCCGTCATATGCTCATTGAGAAGATACAGTTCCATGTAATATTACTTGAGTTTCTTACTTCTGGGGCATTTGTACTACGAAGGTGAAATTAGCAAATTCATACCTTAAAGGTCAATTGGTGAAGCTAAAACAATTATCAATCAACTCAATTCTAATCCATTCGTCCAGCATTATCATCTTGCTCACAATTTATACTCATAATCAAAGAACATAGAGTGAGATAAGAAAAGCACCTGGAACGTTCTCTTACAATCATCAAGTAACATTTTAAGCTGATTGGCTAACTGATGGACCATATCTCTTCGATTCAAAAGCAGGCACACCATCAGAAATCTGGACAGAAATCTCAGCTGCCTGTTCGCAAGACTGGCATCTTGAAGCAATCCCTCCTTGAAGTACTCTCGAGTAAATATTGCTTCATAAAATACGTAAGACTCGGATAAATAGCTCGCTTCACTGGCCCTCATGTATTGCCCAAAGTAAAGCTGAGCAATTCGTGAAGCAATCTCACCAATTTCCCATCTCTTTAACCCTGCCTCAACCAACTTCTGACGATTCTCTTGCTGAAGTTTCCATAACTGTGAGTACAATTTGAACGCCTTATGAAAATACGCATCGTACCTGAAACCGTTGAGAGCCAAAATGCTCAAAATTCTCAATCCTATACGGTAGAACGGAAATAAATATAGATCAGAGATTCAGAAAGAGAATATTTGATTCTTCAATTGATGAAAAACGGACCACCGAATGAAACTCCTTCAAATTACAACTAATTCCTAACATATTTTAAGAAAATTACAGCAATAGGTAGAAGTAATCAACATCCAGAAAAGAGTTATCATTCCCTCAATCAGATTTGATCGATTTCTCACATGGTTTCTCCTATAAACCAAATAATCGACCAATTGAAGAGCGGAAAAACCTATTGCGTTCGTAATAAGGCAGGTCCCTGATCTTGGAAAACTTCCGGTCAGCTTTGTCAACAAGAGACCAGTACGCTTCACTCACTGGAATGCTACTGCTGCTGCTGCTGCTATTGGCCGGATTTCCCAGCTGCGACATCTTCGCTGAGCTCGGAGTTTCGCTATATAGTTCCACCTGAAAATTTTCAGTTAGTTCACAAGCAAAAACGATAAGTCTTTGAGGAATGAGAAGTTACGTGATTTAGAGCTGTGCCTCCGGCGGCGATGTTCAGAGTTGGTGGAGGGAGTGATCGGAGGACTTCAACCCGGCGAATTCCGGGTTGTTGGAGTTATCGGATTCGGAGTACTGAGGCATTCACCGGAAACCGGAATGACCGGTGGCAGAATAAGTTCCCTTCCCGCCTCCCGGTTTATCTTCCCGGTTTATCTTATGTGGGGTTGAACTCAAAATAATAATACAAAAATCCATAATTTTCACTTTTTTTTCACTTTTTTTTACGTTAAATTAATAAAAATACACTTAAAACTTTTGTATTTTATTTTAAAAAATTTCTAACCTTTCAAAAAAAAAAAAAAATCTAACCTTTAAGGAAAAAAAAAATGGAATACCTTAAATTTTAAAAAAAAAACCAAAAATATACTCAATTTTTTAGGAATGTATTTGTATATTTATTTATGTATTTATTTAAAAAAAAATTCAAAGTTTTAAAAGTTTCATTAATACTCTTCAACTTTTATAAAAATTTAAAAAATGTCCTTACCATTAAGACTATATTTTAAAATACCCATGAAAGTTTTAAGTAACATTAACGTCATTTATTTTCATGAAGTAAGTTAAAAAATATTACCATCGTTACATGGACAAAAACCTTTTATCAACATCTCATAAATTATCTCCAAACTTTTTAAAGTTACTGTAAAAAAAAATATATGAGTATTTTTTAAACGTGGTGGTAATTATTTTTTGAATTTTTTTAGTTCAAAAGATTTTTTTTAAAAAAATTTAAAATATTTTGAGGTTTCTTCCAAAAAAAAAAAAAAAAAAAAATTAAGAGTATTGTTGAAACTTTTGAATGGTAAAAGATAAACTTTAAAATTATAATTTTAAACTCTTTTGAGAGTGATATTTTTTAAACTATTGTTATTGTTTTACCTCCAAAAATTAAAGGGTATTTTTTTAATTTTTTTTAACTTCAAGATTTTTTTTTTTTTTAATATTATTGAAAATTTTTAATTTTTTTAATATTATTGAAAATTTTTAAAGTAGAGAGTATTTTTTTTTTAGAGAAAGTGTAAGTTAAAAATATTATTATTTTTTTATTTTTTTATTTTAGTCTCTTTAAAATATCAAATTTATTTTTATACTAAAAAAACAAAAATATAAGTTTAAATTATAATTTTTGTTCCAATGGTAATGGTTGAATTTCAATTTGTTATCAATAGCTTTAAAATTTGTAAATTAGTTGCTATAGTTCAGGTTTTCTGTGCCTTCATAATTTTCAATTTGGTATCTATAATTTTTATACTTTAAAATTTTCCTTGAATTTTGAAAATATTTTAAATAGTAATTAACAAAATAAAGAAAATCACGGATGAAAATATCATTTTTAAGTTTAATTAAAAAAAATTAATAAAATTTCAAATTTCAAATGATTATTAATATCATTTTAGTTTCAGAAAATGACATATAAATTCAATTGTGAAAAATTAAATAGTAAATTAAACTACGTCCTTAATATGTCAAAATTAAATAATAAAAAAACAATATAATTTTTTAATTTATAAATTAAAATAAACATTTTAAAAGTTACTCAAAAAACTTTGAAAATTTAAATAATTAGAAACATTAAAACAAAGTTAGTGGTACGGTATTTAGACCAAATAATGATCAAAATAAAATCTTTAAAATTTATATATGAGAATTTATTTGATAGCTATTTTTTATTTATGAAAATTAAACTGTGAAAATTTATTTATTTTATTATCCATTTTTAAATAATATTTTCAAAATAAATATAAAAAATAAAAAACTTATAGTAGAGCACATGTTTATTATATATATATAATAATAATAATAAAAGAAAAATAAAAATAAAAACGAAGGCGGGAGAAAAGAAAAAGTTAGGATAAGGCAAGAGACTTGTCTGATCCCGAGCCTCAGCCGCTGCTTTTTTTTTTTTTTTTTTTTTTTTTTTTTTTTTTGTTTTTTTTTTTTTCACTAAAATATAAGCTCTCCACAGACTTTTCCTCCACCGTTCCACCGCCGCCGTGTGACTGAACCTGGTTCACCTTTTCCTGCGACTCAAGACTTCGAAAGATCTCCTTCCTCTTCAACTTCCGCATCACATGGACTCCGTCGGAATCCCCGATCTCTCCCCGCCGTTCAATCCGTTTAACTTTAACGACTGTTCTCAAGAACTTTGCACAGCCTTCTGTCCGCAGTGGTGCGCCTTCCCGTTCCCGCCGCCGCCGCTCTTCGGTCTCGACGACAGTAACGATTCCGATACATTCTTCTCGCCTCTAATAGTCGCGGTGATCGGGATCTTAGCTAGCGCGTTTGTTCTGGTTACTTACTACGCGATCGTGTCGAAATATTGCCGGCGGAGAGTTGACGATGGCGGTGGAGCCGAACCAGTGGAGAACTTCGAGGCGGATCGAGTGGTTAACGATACTCGGCAGTCCAGTGCGGGACCGGGATTGAATGAGGCGCTGATAAAATCGATCTCGGTTTTCAAGTTCAAGAAGGGCGAAGGATTGGTCGAAGAAAGCGATTGCGCTATATGTTTGAGTGAATTTCAAGAGAACGAGAGTTTGCGATTGTTGCCTAAATGTAGTCACGCTTTTCATCTCGCGTGTATTGATACTTGGCTGAAATCCAATTCGAGTTGTCCTTTCTGTCGTTCCAATATAACGCCGACGAATCCTCCGCCTCCGGAAACTCCGCCGCCATCCGTGACGGTTCTAGGTTACCGCCACAGCAGCGACGCTGCCGTCGTCGTCGTCCAAGATTTGTCCGAAAACGTAAGGCAGGAGGTCGTCGTGGTCGAAATCGTAACCGATTCAACCAATCGAGATCAAGGAAGTCCGAATCCGAATCCAAATCCGCCGAGTGTCGATCAAGGTGACGGAAGAACAGAGAGAAAAAGAGAAGAATCCATCCGTTCGATTCGGTCAGTTTCAGAGGATCATCAGTCTTCTCCATGTCCAGTCCGCATTCTCTCTGTTGCAGATATATTGAGCATCAACGAGGAAGAAGACGAAGAGGTTGAAGCTATGAACTCACCCATGGCGGCCGGCACTGGTCCGTCAAACAACGACGGCAAAGAAACAGAAAAATCCAGAAACAGAAACAGCGTTTTGAATTCCGCCATGAGAATGTCGATTCCATCTGGAATTTTTTCGTTCCAAAGGTGTGCAAAAGGGAAATGTTCGAATTTACATCCAAATTTTCAGAACTAAAAAAAAAAAATCAAAACAAAGATCATCCAGCGAAGATCATCGAAGAAACGCTATTGAATCAATTCTGTTTTGATCGACAGAAAAAACTGCAGTAAAATTTCTGGAAAATACACTGTAGAGCTCCGGTACTGGAGTGTGCTGTTCTTGGAAGGCTCCATCGATTTTCTTTTTTCTTTTTTCTTTTTCTATTTTTCCAAAGTCAAGATTGTCGGTTTGAACGGTTCTGATTTGGCCTTTCTGGCCATTTCCAAACCTTATTGTTAAATCTTAATGATATTCGAGTACTAAAATTTAAGGTTTTTGCAATTAAGGGCCTTCAATTCTATGTATTTTGAAAATTGCTCTCCCCAGCTCCTATTAAATTGTGTTTGATTTGATAGTTGAAATAATTTAACTTTTTATATTCGGGTATTTAACTAATACTTAAGGATAATAAATATTATTTTGCTGAATAATTTATTGTAATTTGATGTGCGACTAAGTTAATTTTAACACGGATAGATTAAAAATATGATTAAATTACGTTACTCACATTATTTTTTAAAAAAAACTTAGGAAGTCACTCAATATAATTAAAATTGAATATTTATAAATTGGGCCCTTGAAAAGAAGATAATTACTCTAAATAGTTGGTAGATCACTTGATTTTTTAGTTGGTGGGTATGTGTGAACTTAGAAACTTTATGTCAGCTTTACTCATTGGTTTTGCTTCTTAAATAATAAATTTAATAGAATCATATACCTTATCAACTTTCTATTTTTACAATTTACATTATTCTACCTAAATTTATTTTTATATTTAAATTATAAGAGCAAATGTTAATAATTTAGCTAAACATTTATGTTTTTTTTTTATTTCAACATTTTTTAAAAAATATTAAATCTCCGGTAGAGTTTAAGAATTTAAATATATAATAGTGTTGAGGCAGCAAATTTCATTTTTTTATTGTTATTAGCTGAGTCGTGTCTTTTTTTCGTCTTTTCTACGTTTCATTGTATTGTAATGTATTACTTTTAGGTTGTGATTTTGTTTATAATAACTTGCCACATGTTCATGTGACACCCTAGTAAAAGATGAGTATATAAATGAATCGATGCCACATTTAAATGAGAGGTATCATGAAGATAGGATGACTAAGAAATAATTTAAAATTGTGGGGATGACGGAGATGCGTAACAGGCTAAAATAGACAACATCTACTAGCGGTGGACTTGGGGCGTTACAAGTGGTATCAGAGCCAGTCACTAGGGCCAAGCGGAGTGCTAGCGAGGACGTTGGACCCCAAGGAGGTGGATTGTGAGATCCCACATCGGTTGGATAAGAAACGAAACATTCTTTATAATGGTGTGGAAACCTCTCGTAGTAGATGCGTTTTAAAATCGTGAGTCTGACAACGATACGTAACAGACTAAAACTGACAATATATACTAGCGGTGGGCTTGAGTAGTTACAACTAAAAAAATAATGATTCAATTAAATGATAATGTATAAGAAATTAGGAAAAGCTCAAAACAAATTTGTTGAGTAAAAAAAAAAAAAATTAAAAAAATGCTAAATTGATAAAAATATCCATAAAATTTATATTTTGTTTAAAAAATATTTTTAAACGTCTTAATATTGTTTTGAAAAGTTCACGATTATTTTTGAAACGTGTACTAACAATAAATATATTATTTTATTTTTTTAAAAAAATTTAAAGGCATTTTTTAAGTTTTATAAAAAGTTTGTATTAATTAAATTTTAAAAAAATTAAATTACTTTTGAAATATTTTTCTATGTTGATTTAAGGGGTATTTTTTATTTTCTATAGTCTTTAAAAAGTTTAAAAATATTTGTAAGAAAAAATAAAAAATTTAAAAAAGATATTTTTATTAATTTAGTTGTATAATCTAAAAAACAGATTAATCAAACTCAGTAAAACAGTGTTTATTCTCCAAGCACAAAACAATCGAAGCAATCCAGAAGCAGCAATGGCCGAGGTGAGCTAAAGTTTCCAGTACCGCTAATGGTTGAAGTTCCGCGAAAGTGACTATGAGGCAGCTTCCTTGCTGCATATCTCACGAGTTTCAGAGAGTTGCATTGTCTCATCCTGAAAAAATCGCAGTAATTCATGCCTCCGGTGGAGTCCAGCTTTGCCGCCAGTTACACGGCGGCGGTTGCGGCGGCGGAGGAGATGAGAACTTCTTCATGGAGCGGGCTATATCCGCTTTCCCTTCCATGTACGATGGCGACCAGTGCTTCACTTACTCGCAGCTGTTGGCCTCCGTTGATTCTCTCAGTTCCCGCCTTCTTGCAATCCTTCGCGATCCTCAATTAATCGCGCCCACTGCTCCTCACCGAGGTAATTTCTTCAATTCTACTGATTTTTGTTTTTAATTCTCTCGTAATCGTCTTCTCCTTTACGAGTTTATGACTACTTTATTCGACTGAAATTTTGATAATCTAGTATTAACTGAGGATGGTTGAGAGTGAGTCCTTTGACTAATTTAGAGAATATCATGGTTTACAAATAAAGGAATACATCTTCATTGGTATGAGGCCTTTTGGAGAAGTCCAAAACAAAGCCATGAGAGCTTATGCTCAAAGTGGCCAATATCATACCATTGTGGAGAGTCGTGATTCCTAACATTCTCATCGTCGAGATGCTGAGCATCTCAATGGGTTATCTGTTTCTGTAAAACAGTGTAGTGTTTTCCCGTTAAATGGGGCTAATCAATGGGGCGTTCTTATTAACATGACAATTATTCTCTAAAATTTTTCAGCGAATGATCAGCTGGTAAAGACTGGTCCAGTGGCTAATGAATTATCTGAAGCATCAGTTGAGTTTGACAGCAGTAATATACCGAAAATATTTGGAATATATATGCCACCTTCAGTTGAATATATAATTACTGTTCTTTCTGTACTAAGATGCGGAGGGGCTTTTATGCCGTTAGATCCTGCATGGCCTAAAAAGAGGATTCTGTCAGTTGTTTCTACGTCGAAAATTGATCTTATTATCTACTCTGGGTCTTCATTTTGTGAAGATGGCTATCACTTGACTGATGGGTTTCATTGGCTCGAGCAAATCAGAGGCTGTTCAACTTATAGTTTTACTATGGAAGAAAATTCTAGTCGAGAGCGTAATAGTGCGGTTGATTTAGTTTTTCCCTGTGAGCGTGAGAAAGGGAGGCTGTTTTGTTACATTATGTATACATCTGGATCTACTGGAAAGCCTAAAGGAATATGTGGCACCGAACAAGGTATGCTATTACCAAGGAATGATGCCAAATGGAAATGTTGATATCTCAATTTTATGAAAATGTCGGTGGATATATAAATAAAATGTCAATATCGATAGAGATTCCTGAAAAACCAATGAACTTATAAAAATTATTTCAATTCAAAGATAAGTTTTTTTTTTCACAGTGCTTTTCACAATCAAGGTGTTATTTTGATCAACCTTCCAGAGTGATGTTTCATTAACAAAATGGTTTTAACTTTTGTAGGTCTTCTAAATCGCTTTCAATGGATGCAAGAATTATTTCCTTCTAGTGGAGAGGAACTTTTATTGTTCAAGACATCTATTAGCTTTATTGATCACATTCAAGAATTTCTTAGTGCCATATTAACATCTTCTGCCTTGGTTATACCTCCGATGAAAGAGTTGAAAGAAAAATTATATTCTGTTGTCAATTTTATTCAGGTAGACTTGTATAGATCTTTTAATCAGATAAAAGTCCATCCAGCCTTTTATTATGTTCATTGAAATTAAAAATATGAACTGAGATTAGTTGCTGTTGCTACTTTGTATAGTCGATATCAGCTCATAATTCGTGCTACATTCTTATTTTATGGATGACTGAATTTAATCTCTTTCTGTGAAGGCATATTACATCAGTAAGCTTACTGCTGTTCCATCACTAATGAGGGCGCTCCTTCCTGCATTGCAAAGACTGTGTGTGATGCAGAACAGATGTTCCCTAAGATTGTTAATTCTGAGTGGTGAAATTCTTCCAATACAGTTATGGAATGCGCTTGTCAAGTTATTACCAGAGACCACAGTTTTGAATTTGTATGGAAGTACAGAGGTTAGGATTTAAATCATTCCTGCATTTTGCACTCATAAGGAAAGATGCTAATCTGTGACTGAATACTATAAGGAAAGATGCATGGACTTGTTTCTCTTTTAGCTCCCTCTCTTCAGTCACTCCTCTTTCTTAATTTTTGTTGGACATAGTGCTGCCTTCATGCTTTAGAGTAGTGAATGGTGGCAAGCTTACAAGCAGCCATGTTCATGGGAAGTGTTAAATAGATTGTATCTTGATATGTCAGGATTGCTATTGAATATAAAGAAACTTGATCGTGGTGTATATCTTACAATCCTTCACATTGTTCAACAATTAAATTTTTTTTGGACACCAACTCGTGAAGATCTTGAAATTATTTCTATTTTCTAAAATTAAAGTTGCAACTCCTTTTTTATGCACCGTATGAATTTTGTAATTTAGATTTATATCAAGATGGTAATTAAAGGTGCTACTATTCACTTGTTCTTTGCACTTTAATTCAGTAGCATGGAACATATTGAGCTACCTTTTCCCCTGTCACTCATATCAATTGGCTAATGATTTAATATCTCGATTTTCTGAACACAAAGGTATCTGGTGATTGTACATATTTTGATTGCAAGAGAATGCCAATGATTTTGGGGACAGAAGAAATCAGTACTGTTCCAATTGGTGTGCCGATTTCTCATTGTGATGTTGTGGTTGTTGGTGACAATGATGCACTGAACCAGGGAGAGCTGTGGGTTGGTGGCCCCTGTGTATGTAGTGGATATTATTCAGATTCTACTTTTCACCCTTTGGATGGTAAAATTTTTTCTCAAGACTTCGTTCATGGAGGTTCACTCAATGCAAATTGTGATCAAATTTATATCAGGATGGGTGATTTTGTCCGACAGCTTCAAAGTGGTGATTTGGTGTTCTTGGGGAGAAAAGATCGCAGTATCAAAGTTAATGGGCAACGTATTGCTTTAGAAGAGATTGAGGATGCTTTAAGGGAACATCCAGATGTAGTAGATGCAGCTGTAGTTTCCAGGAGAAGTGATAGGGAACTTGAATATCTAGTGGCATTTCTAGTTTTGAAAGATAACAAGAAGAGTGATGTATTCAGGTCCACTGTTAGAAGTTGGATGGTGGAAAAAGTTTTATTGGCTATGATTCCAAACAGCTTTTTCTTCATTGACTCAATCCCCATGTCATCCAGTGGAAAAGTTGATTATGAGATCTTGACGCATTCAAGACCTCTTTGGGAGCACGAACATGAAACTATTGATGAAACATGGGCAAATGACTTCATGCAAGTCATAAAAAAGGTGTGGCCCCCATCTTCTTGATATTTCCAGTCTTGTTTCTTCATTTATAGCAGTTTGTGAAATGGATAATGGAGTGTGTTCTCTATATAATCCACACTTTTTTCAACATCTATTCTCTTGCATTGCAGGCTTTCTCTGATGCTTTAATGGTTAAAGAGATCTCTAATGATGATGACTTCTTTACGATGGGTGGTAACTCTATAACTGCAGCGCATGTTGCATATAGATTAGGGGTTGATATGAGATGGCTGTATCACTATCCAAGTCCAGCTAAGCTTCTTACGGCCCTTCTAGAGAAGAAAGAGTCAGATATGGATATCAATAGGGATGCTGACTCAAGAAAAAACCTGAAAACTGACAGGTGGAACAAGTTTTCTTTGGAGGATTCTGAGTTTCTGACCCATTTTGATCTTAATGAGGGTCAGAACTCTGGAAAAAGAAAACAAGTTCATCCAAATGGTGGTTTTTCGAGGGCATCCATACCAAGGAATGACAATTCTTCAATCTCGAAACACAATAAGGAGGTGTCTGATTTTTCAATCAATTTGGAAGATATAAGTCAAGTTGGTGGGCACATATGGAATTCTCTTTTAACGTCTGCGTCATGTGCATTCAGTCGATGCAACAAGGTTGTGTATGAACACAAGTACATTGGTAATAGTGAACATGCAGAAACTTTGTCAGTTAAGTGCCCAAGAGGTGAAAATGGTTCTATGAAAAAACTATGGCAAGTTCATATGGAATCTTGCGTGGATGCTTCACCACTTCTTGTGTTTAAACACCCCAAAATCTACTTGTTTATTGGTTCTCACTCACAGAAGTTTGTCTGCGTGGATGCAAAAAAGTAAGCAGCAATAAAGAATTGGAACATGTATTTGCTTTAATGTAGTAAGCCAGAGTATTCCTTCTACGTTGTCTTTAACTTTTCCATCTTTTATGTTATGAATACAGATGCTTTTTTCCTCGATGAACTTTTATTATGGCCCCTTTTTCACTGATTATATGTTTTTAATTTTAGGATGGAAATGTATGTGTTAAGTGTTCCTTATAATTTGGTAAGGAATATCTTAGGAATGTGATTTACTGTTCTCTTTCTTGATAAAAAAGCAAACCAACTTGTTGTAGACAATGTTGAGGAAGTGATGATGATGTATCCTCCCAGACAAAAGCCATGAACATTACCACAAATAATAATAATAATAAAGAAAGAAAGAAAGAAAAAAGAATGAAGTAGAAGAAGAAAGCTCCAAGTGGCTAGAATTAAGATAAATTGGGCAGTTACTAAAAATCTCAGAAGAAGGAGCCAAGCAAGAAGATAGCTGTAGTTCAACTTCTTCATCTTCCTTTTCTTCTGTCCCTCGCTGTCTCTTCTGAATGTGTGCTGTGTATTCGATTTGTCTCATTCCTCTTTTCCTTGTACTTCACATAGATCTTCATTGGCAGTTCCTATTTTCTTTTAATGAGAAAGTGTACAGTAATCACTAATTACTAATTCATTTTTATTTGATTTACTGAAGTTAATACTTTTATTGCATAACTTTCTACAGTGCTTCTCTTCAATGGGAGATAAGGCTAGAAGGAAGAATTGAATGTTCCACGGCAATTGTTGGGGACTTTTCTCAGGTTATCTCGTTATTGTGATGCGGTCATTAGGCTTAACGTCTAATTAAGTTTTTATCTTAGAAAATGAATATGTATATGTATTTATTTTTCTTGGAAACTTTTTAGGTTGTAGTAGGATGCTACAAAGGGAAGATATATTTCCTCGAGTTTTCCACTGGTAACATCCACTGGACATTCCAAACGTGTGGTGAGGTAAGGGGATTTGTTTATATTAACAAACTGGTCAATTATCAAGCATGACAGTTCTGTTGAACTCATCAAAAGAATTCATGACAGTTCTTTTGATTTGTGTTTATTTGATTCGTACCGAAGCACTGTATGTTAAAGAAAGGGAATAGAATTGCATATGATCTCATATTTGATACAGTGCTTAAATCATGTTTTACTCCTCAGCTTCTCCTAATTAATAAATATTTTATCTTTTAAAATGAAGGTAAAATCGCAGCCAGTGGTTGATCCAGAGAGAAATTTGATCTGGTATGGTTTTATTACTTCGGTATTTTGGCCAACAGGTCGTTCATTCTCCTCTATTATGATGTTTTTTAATTTTAATTACCTGCTGGGAGATTTCTGTTCTTTTCTTTCTCTTTCTATCTCTTTTTTTATTTTTTATTTATATATATATATATATATATTGGTCTCTCAGTGATCATGTTTGGTTTGTAGAAAAACTTCCCCGAATTCAGACTAAAAAGAAATATAGTATTAAGTACATCATCATGGTACACAAAGTTTATTAGCTTAAGATTTTATAAATTTTCATGTAGGTGTGGATCATATGACCATAACTTATATGCACTCGACTACGTGAGGCATTCTTGTGTTTATAAACTTCCATGTGGAGGAAGTATATATGGATCACCTGCAATTGATGGGGTAAACTCGCTCAATTTTTTCCAGTACTTTACCAAATGATGGTCAATAGGTCATTCAAGATTGTTTCAAGTTACCTTTTTTTTTTCTCTCTTAAAAGAAGGTTATACTGCTGTTTATTTTCAAATGAGAGCATTAGTAAACGGTTGTGGATATTTATTCATGAGGAATCAAGTTTGTGGAGGAGGATCATTAGAAGAGATATTTTTGGATTTTTTTTCTTCTCTTCCGTTCCATTCTTTTTATTTTTGGTGCATGTTTGGTTCGTTTTGATGTGCATGAGTTTGTACCTATGGTAGAAGAGGAGAGGGTGTATGAGTAGCTGAAAACAGTAATCTAGAGATAGCAGTACGATAATTGTACAATAAACAAGTGCCTGGAAAAACATAGATTTTTTAAGAATGTTGACTTTTACGGTTTCATTGAGTTGACTTGATTTCGAGTCATGAAAATACTCATTTCCGTCTTCCCTCTATTCTGGTATCTGCATATATTTTTACACTGGATGTCATTTGAAGGCATTTGCACATTGTAAAATAAAGCTGCAATAGATTAGGAGTATTGAAGCTGCAATACATTGTAAAAATTTAAATGCAACTTTTCCCTTTCTGTAGGTGCAACATAGACTTTATGTGGCTTCAACAAGTGGACGGACGAGTGCTCTCTTGATAAAGGCAATGGCAACTACTAGTATATGATAATTTCTTTTAACCAGGAAAAAAATGAATCCTTCTAATCATGAATTTGGCTTGGGAATTCGGCAGATGAGAATTAACTACTAGATATATGAGATCCCATATTAGTTGGAGAAGGGAACGATGCATTCCTTATAAGGCTGACGGCGATACGTAACTGGCCAAAGCGGACAATATCTGCTAGCGGTGGGATTGGGCTGTTACAAATAGTATCAGAGTCAGACACTGGGAGGTGTGCTAGCGAGAACGCTGGGCCTCCAAGGGGGGTGGATTGTGAGATCCCACATCAGTTGGAGAGGGGAACGAAGCATTCCTTATAAGGGTGTGGAAACCTATCCCTAACAGATGCGTTTTAAAACTGTGAGGTTGACGACAATACGTAACGGGCCAAAGCAGACAATATGTACTAGCGGTGGGCTTGGGCTGTTATAAGATATTTCTATACCCATTGCAGTTTTGAGTCTATATTATTTTAGTTGGGACTTTTTGATACTTGGGACAGTGAGGAGAAACTATCTTCTGCAGATCCAGTTTCTTAATACACAGACTGGGAGACAATGAGACAACTACCATTGGATATCTATATCTTCAGGAACTAATCTCTCTAGTTACCTTCTATGTTCCTAACACCTTTCCCACCACAATTCTTAAACCTTTGAAAGTTAAGATTACATGAGAACAATATAATTTGAGGAGTAAAGGACATTACTTGAGTTCAAACAAAGGTCCCTTGCTGATACATTGTGAAATCACCTATCAACTCAAAAGTTTACGTTGATGGGTCACAGTAAATTTAATTACATCAATACTTTAATACATGTAGCATTCTAAATTGTATGGTGTCTCCAATATACTATGTTACGATTCCAAAGCCATATAGCTTTTGGTTGAATATTTCCTCGTCTTAATTACTGCAGGCTTTTCCTTTCAGTACTTTGTGGCACTATGATCTAGAAGCGCCAGTCTTTGGGTCCCTTGCAATTGATCCACTTTCTAGAAATGGTATGTCTTTATGATCTTATTTTGTTGTTGTTTCATGTCTTCTGAGGGGTCTCTCTCTGGACGCTTTGCTTGTAAATTTGTGTAGACAGAAGATCTATATTAGGATGAGTTTGGGAAAACGTTAGAAATCCTGAATGAAGAAGTTCGAGTCGGTTTGAGACAGGATACTGAATTATTCTCTTTTAATTCCTTCAAGTTCGGAACAAATGTTTGGCTTGCAAACCAAATTAATTAATGTTCTTTAGTTTTGACAGTTTTACTGCAATTTTGTATATTGGATCTCATGCTTTCTTAAATGATGGTTTTCTTGTTCTTGTTCTTCTATTTCTCTTAGCCACATTATTTTGTCCTCTTGTATTTCATGAATCTGTTCCAGATATTCGTTAGATTTGAAGAAAATCCACATTTCTTCCATCTGGTTGCAAAATTTTCCTTTTTTTTTTTTTTTTTTGGTGCAATTCTCAAAGATAACGTGAGTTCCCACATCGGTTGGGGAGGAGAACGAAACATTCTTTATAAGAGTGTGGAAACCTCTCCCTAGCCGGCGCGTTTTAAAAACCTTGAGTGGAAGCCCGAAAGGGAAAGCTCAAAGAGGAGAATATCTGCTAGCGGTGGGCTTGGACCGTTACAGATAATGTAATTAATTCTTAGCTTTTCCCGAAGTTTCTCTCATAAGGAATGAAACCCGAGATGCATTTGCCAAATCTGTGCGTGTTTTAGTCCCTTGTACTCAATCAGGAGTTTGAAAATTTAGACCATATACATAATTTGCAGCCAGAAAAGAAGCTTTCAAATTTTGAATCTATGGATTTATGATATTGGAATACAACCTTGTTCATATCTGTTGGATGATGAAAGTCCCACATCGACTAATTTAGGGAATGATCATGGGTTTATAATCAAGGAATACTCTCTCCATTGGTATGAGGCCTTTTGGGGAGGCACAAAGCAAAACCATGAGAGCTTATGCTCAAAGTGGACAATATCATACCATTGTGGAGAGTCGTGTTCGTCTAACATGGTATCAGAGCCATGCCCTAAACTTAGTCGTGCCAATAGATTGGTAAATCCTCAAATGTCGAACAAAGGACTCCAAAAGAAAAGGAGTCAAGCCTCCTCGAAGGTAGTCAAAAATGACTAATGACTCCAAAGGAGTCGAGCCTCGATTAAGGGGAGGCGTACTTTGTTCGAGGGGAGGTATTGGATGATGAAAGTCCCACATCGGCTAATTTAGGGAATGATCATGGGTTTATAATCAAGGAATACTCTCTCCATTGGTATGAGGCCTTTTGGGGAAGCCCAAAGCAAAGCCATGAGAGCTTATGCTCAAAGTAGACAATATCATACTATTGTGGAGAGTCGTGTTCGTCTAACAATATCATCATGTTTAATTCTTGGTTTCTGTATCCGCAGTTATTTGTTGCCTGGTGGATGGTCACGTTGTTGCATTGGATTCAAACGGATCTGTTTCATGGAAGGTGAAGTTCTTTGTTGTTACGTTCACATTCGTTTTCATTTTTATTATTGAAAATTCTATGTAAAATTCTTCATTCTGTGTTCATAAAAAATTATGTCATTCAGTGTAAAACTGGTGGTCCGATATTTGCTGGAGCCTGTATATCCTCCGCTGTCCCTTCACAGGTACATTTTTGCAGTATCCTCACAAGTTCTAGTAAGAGTTTTGCTTATAAATATTTGTTTCAGGTGCTCATATGTTCCAGAAATGGAAGCATTTATTCTTTTGAACTGGTAAACGCCTTTTGCAATAATTTTTTAAATCTTATTTCCTTCATAATTTTTTAGTACTTCTCACTGGCGAAATCCACACTATTGCTGCTAAATCACTATGAGAAGTAACAAATCTTGAAATCTTCTATTCTCTGTTGGGATTTACTCAGAAAAGTGGAGATTTAGTGTGGGAGTACAACATTGGTAATCCGATAACTGCATCTGCTTGTGTTGATGAACAGCTGCAACTTGTGTCTGAAACTTCCAACTCCTCGGACAGGTATGAAAAACAATAAGGAAAGGAAATAAAACTGAATTGATGATATCTATTCGTTAACTCATTAACTATAATGGGTTAGTCTAGGACTATAAACATAATAAAGGATTTAGGTGAAATTGGTTCAAGTCAGGGTAGCCACCCATATAGGATTTATTGTCTTACGAGTTTCTTTGTAACAACCCAAACCCGCCACTATATGATATTGTCCTCTTTGGACTTCCCCTTAAAGTTTTAAAATGCGTCTACTAGGGAGAGTTTTCCACACCCTTAAAGGAATGTTTTGTTCCCCTCTCCAACCGATGTGAGATCTCACAATCCACCCTCTTGGGGGCCAGCGACCTCGCGGGCACACTACCTAGTGTTTGACTATTTGGGAAAGTCTAAAGAGGTGTTTGGCTGTGTGGGAAAGTCTAAAGAGGACAATATCTACTAGCGGTGGGCTTGAGCTGTTGCAAATGGTATCAGAGTCAGGTTTTGGGCGGAGTGTCAGCGAGGATGCTGGCCCCCAAGGGGGGTGAATTGTGAGATCCCACATCGGTTGGAGAGGAGAACGAAGCATTCCTTATAAGGGTGTGAAAACCTCTCCCTAGCTTACGCATTTTAAAACCGTGAGGCTGACGGTGGACTTGGGCTGATACATTATTTGTCAACCAATTGTAACAAGGTTGGGTGATTGTTCCATTAGAATAGTCGAGGCAAGCTGGTTCGAATACTCACTGATATCAAGCGTGTGTATATATATCATCATGGCGATCAGATATCATTGAAGCTGAGGAAAAACTAATGCGTTTTTCAGGCTGATTTGTGTTTGCTCCAGCTCTGGAACCATGCATTTGGTTCGAGTAAAGTTGAATACAACACAGGAGGGAGATTCCCAGAACACAAAAGTGGAAGAATTTGCAAGGGTGGATCTTGAAGGAGACATATTTTCCTCACCTGTTATGATCGGTGGACGCATTTTCGTCGGTTGCCGTGATGATTATGTGCACTGTGTTGTGATTGGTAACCTTAATACCAAAAGAAATAGTAATACACACTGTAACTAAAACTAAAATTTTGCCACTTTTCTATAGCGGCTGATACTCGTAAAATTATTTATTAAGGCAATCACGGTTAGTCGTTTCACAACCGTCAGAGATTTTAAGTATGTTCGTCGTTTTTCTCTCATGCATCCAGTGGTTCAAATTACTCATCTCTATGAGGTAGAATTGTACGATGTAAACTTTGAGGTAAGTTTAAATCGTGTCTCGAGATTTTAAAAGGTTTTATTTTTATTCTTAAACTTTAAAAATTGTCATAAAAATATCCGAATTTTTTTACATTAGAAAAATAATAAAAATTTGTGGAAAAGTGTAAAACTTAGAAAACATAAATGTCATTACTTACAACATAATTGGTTCATATAAATTTTAATTTTGTATTTTATAGAATTTTAAAATTTTAAAAAATATCAAATAAATGAAGAAAAGTTAAAAATTCACAAATATATATAATATATATAAATAAAGTATGGTTATGCAAAAGCCCGCCGGCGGGTTAACTTCTCTGGCTGGATCAAACGAGGCTCTATCTCTCCCTCTCTCCGAACTCCATCGCCATCGTTCTTCAATCCTGCATCCGCTCGTCCAGTGGTTCTTCCGCACGCTCTAAACTCCAGATTGATCCAGGTAAACAAATGTTCATATTCTATAATTCTTTTTACTCCTAATCGGCGCCGAGAATCTGGTGAATGGGCGTAAAATGGTTGTTGGGTTTGTGTATTGATGATTGAGTCATGGTCGGAAACCCCCCAAAATCTGAAAGATTCAATATAGCTCTAATGTCTCACCATTTCCAATTTCTATTGATGAAACTAGTTATGGTTACCTGATAAGTTGGGCTCGATCAGGGACAAGGGCACCAACTGTTTGAAGAAATGCGGCAGAGAAATTAACCTGTGATTGAGAACCATTCTCTGTTAGGAGGTCACGCAGTATTTTTATTTTCATTCTTATGTGTTCAATTTTCTTTTCAGTTCAAGGAATGGCGAAAGGTATCATATGGGCAACAGCAGAGGATTTAGCGAGGAACAGAGGGCGTGTTATATCTCTTTATCGCCAGATATTGCGGAGCCTCAACTCCCCAAATTTGCCTCTCAGCTTCGCAGCTAGATTAGCAAAGAAGGCGGAGGTTCGTGGCATTTTCTTGCTTGCTTCTGAAGAGCGATCTCTTCACAATATTGAAGACCTCATTGACACTGCTGAGTACTCACTCTCTCTGTTAAGGAAGGGAGAAATTCCCAAATACATTCAATGAGTTACACTTTTTTCTCTTGTGGCAATTTTATGTTAGATTCCTCTCCACCTGCATCAGTGAGTGATACTTGTGCTTGCCCTTGGCCTAAATTTCTTATAGTTAACATTTGGGTTCTGCTATAATGTTTTGTATTGAATGCTTATGCTAAGGAAATTCATCCACTTGATGTTAACCTATGCAAACATTAAGGTTTAGATTCTATTTTGATCCTTGGAGTTGTGTCTCTCTATATATGTTGGCCCTTCAAATGTTCTTTTAAGTATTTGGTTTCAAACTTTCATAAATACTCGTTTAGATAGTTGTAGATCAATATTCTATTTTTGAGTTTGATATCAAACACAATATGCCTTATTTAGAATATATCAACCAATTTTTTGTGTGAGTTTTAGAGATCAAGAAGTATAATATATGGAATCAAAATGAAAACAAAGTATGCAAACCAAATTATTTTAGTTGAAAACCACTAAACCACTCTCACTCAGTGTTGTTAGGGGGATTTTCTTTTCCTATATTTGGAACTCTGTGGCTCTGAAATTTCATGGGAAGTATTGCATTTTAATTATGCTAGTAGAAGAGTTTTTTCCATTATCATGGTGGATAGGGGCGTGGGAGCAGCAGCAAACTTACAGAAGAGGAGCTGGGCTGCTCACATTAATGGCAAAAGTAACAGCAAACTCAGTGGTTTTCCACTCAAAATAGGTAATATCTGATATCTCTGCTATACACTGTCATATATGGCTGCCTATCTTCGCCTTCCTTTGTGTTTGTGGTAAGCTTCTTACACTGCATTGGGGCACATATGAAAGCCATTATAAGAAAAAGAAGGAACTTAGGGGAAAAGAGACAACTGACTTTAACTCTTGTTTCCTGTTTGTCTTATTTTTGAATGATTCTGTCGTCAACAATTTATTAGCAATGAAATGAAGTAATAATATTGTTTCCTGTTTCCTTTCATTTTCTTGTTAGAGTTTCTCCATCTTGTTTATATTATAAATAATTCCTGTATTAGTTCAATCTAAACAGTCTTCTTTGTGCAAGTTTAATATCTTTCAGCTCAACAGGATCCTTTTTCCTTTCTCTTTTTTGCTGAAGAGAGGAGAGACATGGATGTAAAAACATGAGAGATTATTGTTCTGTTAGATTTAGCTATCATCGTAGTGGAGTGCCTATACAAGGATGGGTTAATTAGTTTAAGCATATACTCTCAGCTAAGAGGTCAGAAGTTTGAAACATCTTATCCCACATCGTTGAATTCAGAAAGCTATCACAATGGAATGAACTAACACAATTGTTGTTATTTGGAGAATATGACCTGGCAATGTTGGAAAATGAGGAATACTAAGAACTATGTAATTGCTGTTATATTTTTTTGAAATGAGCATTGGACTCTTGTGTTTCAGGTCTAAGAGAATTACTGTGATGTGTCCATATTCTACCACGAGGAATCCGGGTACGTCGGGCTATTCGAGCTATTCGAGCAAGTTTTTTAGTTAAAGAATTATTCGCTTTCTAGATGGATGATACAATTGTAGACATTATCTTTTGACCCATTCAGTCTGATTGGGACATATGAATTTGAGACTTGGTCGAGAATCTCTCTGTTAAAGGCTGAAGTATTGAAGCATAACTGTGTTTTGTGAAAATTTAGTCGATGTAATCAATTATTGGACGAACAGATGGTAACAAAGGGTAAAGGAAGAGAGAACCGAGCCCAACCCAATTGGATTTGATCTAAAAAATGTCCCGATCTAACCCGGTTTAATCGCTCTATAGCAGCTTAGCCAAAGATAGACAAATTAAAATAGAACAAAACATCACGTTACTATTACATAGATGAGATTGATAAACAGAGATTGTAACATGAGTTAGGTTCAACGGTTTAAAACAATTCTAACAATTGGATTCTTGACTTCATATGTGTGGTTGAACTTAAAAACGAAGAGAAAGGTCGAAATAAAGAGAAGCTTTATTAGAGATAAGTGGTACATGGGACCAACTATATTAAGTAATAGAAACTAATTAAGATTAGAAATTAGAAAACAATTAGGGTTTAGGGTTTAGGGTTTAGGGTTTGATAAGAAGATGAACACTAACTAATAGGTATTGGTGTGTGGAGTGATGGATGTGTTGGCAGTGTTGTTGTTGTACTGTCTGTCCACTGCCTCCATAACCTTGTTGGCTATGGCACTTGCATACACTGATGAACCTTCATATATCTGATCAATTCCAAACACTTTTACATCATTATCATTATTATTATTATTATTATTATTATTATTCACTCCCTTAATTAGGAATAACTAATATTCCTTTTTTGTAATTTTGTATGATTTTTGTCAAAAATAAAAATAAAAATAAAAATTAGTGGTAAAATTTTCATAAAAATTTCAAAACTATAGTTGAAGTAGAAATCTGATAGAATGTTGGATGAATATTGGAAGTCTGAACTGTGTGGCATTGTTCACCCGTAGACCATTTCATGACCCAATTTCATTGTTCAACATCTAACGGATTTCTACTTTGAAGTCAAAGTTAGGATGTTTTTGAAGTATCATCGAGAAAAATAGCACAAAAGAAAAAGATTATGGCTTGGGACGAACCTTGGTATTGAACAAGAAGCTGTAGTAATCGCCAATGTGGCCGCCGGCGACATGGTGAAGATCAAGCTGAAGATCGTCAAGCAATTTAGAGACGAGCAACAAGCAGTTGAGTTTGCGCTGCACAAGCTTTATGGTGACTTCATCGTCAACAATTCTCACATCAACTTCAGTGTCTTTGGTCTTCCTCTGCAGCCATGAGCTCCTCAAGTTGTAGCTTTGATCCTCACCGCCATCTCCCACAGCACCTGTCTTTGCATTTGAGCTCTCCACATCCCATGCGCCGCCGTCTTCCTCCGCCGTCCGGTGCCTCTTGCTCCTCTCTCTGCTGCATCTCTTCTTCTCCACCAGTAGTTTCAGCTCCTTCACTTCTCTCAGAAGCTCTTTTATGTAATTTATGGCGTCTCCCACAATTGATGCCCTATCAGTCTGGTGTTTGGTTTAAGATCCAAGAAGAACAAACATGGTGGGTTAGAGAGAAAGAGAACTCGATTTTGTCAATACCCAGAAAGGAATTTTCAATAGAACAGTGAATCTTCAGTCTAGATTGTTGTTTAAGATTCAAGGAAGGAAAATTAATGGCGGATTAGAGAAATAAAGCTTGATTAAGCCACACCCAGAAATCAAATTAAATTCCAAATATAGTAAACTCAAGAACAGTCTATATGTTTCTAGTTCAAGATCAAAGAAGGATAATCATAATCATAATCATAATCATAATCATAATCATAATAATGGCAGTTCAAGAATTAAAACAGCTTGATTCAGCCATACCCAGAAAGGAAATCAAAGTTAATGGGAAATGGAAAAACCTTAGTAGGGCTTGGAACCAAACTCCTGAGAGCTTTATATTTGTCATTCAATTGAACTCTTCTTTGGCGTTCAGTGGCAAAATGTTTGGTCATTTTCCCATCCCTTCCTTTTCCAATGCAATCCGCCATATCCCTACTGAACTCCAAAACTCCACTTCCATCGCCGTCTTCATAAACTCCAGCAGTTCCTTCTCTCTCCATTATCTCCCCCTCCGGGAACAGACTCCCTCCCCGGCCTCTGGAACTAGCCGCCGGAAGACCGTATCCATGAGGAAGAGAGTGAAACAGCTCCCTAAACAGCGGCGGCTGTGGTGGCAGATTCAGGTGGAACAGAGGGTCGTAGAGTATTGAAAGCGAAGTCGATGATGGGTTGGTACCGTCGCCGGCGGGAAGGTCTGCAAGAAACCCCCCCATGGCGGAGGAGTGGAGGTTCGAGATGGTGTTGTTGGAGAAGGAGATGGAAGAGTTGTTGGAGCATCTAGCAGCTGGCATGTTGAAGAAGTTTAAGAGGTCCGGAGCTTGAGTATAGGCGGCTGCCATGGCGGAATCTGAAAACTGCTGATGATCTTGAGATTGAATCAGATGGTGATTAAACCCCATTTCTTGAATTTGCGTCCCAACCCAAGCGGATTGATCAAGACAAACCATCCGATTCGAATCAGAACTTACTTCTTGACCAAAACTAGGGTTCATGTTACAGTTATCAAACCCCACCGCCTGCTGCTGAAACTCGAGTTCCATGGCGTCGCCGGCGCCGCTGCGGTGGTGGTGGTGGTGATGGTAAGAAATCTCCTCCATGGAAAGATTGAGATTATTGTCATCAAAATTGCCATGGCTGTCTTGACCACCGCCGACTATGAGCGGAGGAGGAAAGGAAGGCAAAGCGGGAATATGCGCCATTGTTTGAGGAAAGCCATTTTCAGAAGCATCTCGTACAACAGGTGGTGTAGGTTCAGCTGACATGGAATTGGGATCGGAACAGGCAGTTTCTTCATACATTTTTCTCGTACGAAAACTCTGATTCCGCCATTAAAGCAAATGTTAGAAAAAGGAAACAAACAAACATGTCAGAGAAAAGAAAAGGGCTCTAAAAAAGACGAAACCAGAAAGAGAAGCCATAACCTCTTATCTCTGAAGCAAAATAGAAAAGAAAGGTATGGCGGTCTTCGATTTCACATCAGCGGATCACAAATCTGAAGAAGAAGAAGAAGGTTGAAGAAGGTTCATTCAGCGTTGTTTTCTCCATGGAATTTGACTGTAAAGATGATGGGAGAGAGAGATTGAAAGATCAAGAAGAAGGAAGAAACGAAGATTAGATATATAAATAAGGAAGAAGGAAGAAGGAAGAAGAAGAAGAAGTGGAAATGGTTGCTTGTTTTGTAAGGAAAATTGAGTGTCGTTAGAGAGAGAGAGAGAGAGAGAGAGAGAGAGAGAGAGAGAGAGAGAGAGTTTGTTAGAGAGAGAGAGATTCCAGTAGGTGTGGGGCCCACTCATAATCTCCGTATTTTTTCTGATACATACCTGCGTGATCTGTACTGTTACTCTACCCTTCCCTTTTCTTTCTGTTTTTCCCTCGCTTTTTCCACTTTATTTACTATTATGCCATTCGAGTTTTTTTTTTTTTTAATAGAAAAAATTAATAAAGAGTACGTAAATGAATCGATATTATTATATTTAAATGAAAGTAATCTTAATGAACATGTGAAGAGTATATAAATGAAGTAAGATTACATCTGAATCAGAGTGATCAAGGATATGATAATTAAGAAATACTACATTTTTTTATAAAACATGTCATGAAGAGATGCTAAATTAACTCGTAGTTGTTTGTGTCACAATCTTTATTTTTAAAAATACTTTGAAACGAGTAAGTAAGCAAAAAATGCATAAGAATATTATATCGATTCAATAGAGGTAAAGATATTTAAAAAATAATAGGTAAAATTACTATTTTACCCTCGAACGTGAACTTAATAAGGCTGCTTCCAAGTGATTTTTTTTCAACAAATAAACCTAAACACAATTTAAGTAGTTTAAGTATTAATCAAAAGATCTTATTTGAGGTGGTAAGGGGTAAATGTGGAAATGTGAAAAAGGAAGTACGAGCGAAGGTGGGGGCGGTGCAGTTGCTGGTAGAAAATAACAAATAGTTTTTATTTATTTATTTATTTATTATTTTAAAAAAAGAAATCATTAAGTGGGGCCCACAATGGGTTAGTCCATGCAATCAGCCAATCCAAACTAACCCATTACCAAAATGCAACTGTTTTATTACCCTTTCCCACCCCCCTTTTTTTCTCTTTCCTAATGATAAATAAATACATTTAAATTTTACCAAAAACTTAATATTTACCCTCAAAATTATTACTCTCTTATTATTATAAACTTCGGACTCCTACATAAATATTTCCAATTTTTACCTTACATACAAATTTAAACATAAAATTAAAAATTTACTAATTTCAATACAATTTAGATTTGTACAAAATTAAGTTAGTTCGAAACTTTTTTAATTAAAAGAAGAAAAAATCCATAGTCAGAATGATTTTGGTTCTTAATCTAAAAAGTTCTCGACATTTGGAACACCGAGAACATTTTAAAGCTTAACAAAATTATTTTAAAAACTACTAAAAAAGGGAGGTTAAGGTAATAAAATAAATTGGTAAAAGAGAGAGAAATGGGAAAGGAATAATAATAATATAATAAAAGGAGACATAAGAAGACGTTAGAGACAAAATCTCCCATTGTTGGGTATTCATCCAAACTTAGTGTTCCCTTTTTTTCCTTTCTTTCTTATTCATTTATGTCTAAATCTCCCCTTTCTCTTTTAAATTGAATTGAGTCGAAAAGTTTTTTGGTTCACCAACGCAACTTAAACCGACCCATTTCATCCTCTAATCAATTGGGTTTCAAGTTTGTTCATTTTTTTTAGATCAGTAACTAAAATCTCATAAAATTTAAATATCAATGTTTTCCCTCATTTTTTAGGATTGTTGAGTTCTACAACCCAGTTCATCATCTAATTATTAGAGAGATGAACCTAATCCAGAATATGAACCATAAAAGAAAATACCAACTAAACCAATCTCAGGAATACCAATTACAGTACCTATTATCCAAAGAATCCTTCCAATAGGCTCGGCCATTTGTCCCACTTCCCTCCCCATTTCATCAGTGGTCATGCTAGAGTCAAATATACAATCTTAAAAGTATAATATGGTTTAGTTGGGATCTTAAAAGTATAATATGGTTGAGTTGGGATGATCGGTTTGACAAAAGACAATTTCAACCCACGAACAAAACTAAACTACTTAACCTAAAGCCCAAGAGCTTAATATGGTTTAGAAAAGAATTGAAAGACCAATTAAATAAACATAAAAAGACTCAACTCATAAATAAATTATATATATTGAACTCAAAAGAAGGGAAATTCAATCTCAGAAAATACAACAAAGCTCGATTCAAAAAGTGGAATCGAATTGAGGAATTGTACCTGCTAGATAAGTCTTCAGAAAGTATAAATTTAAAGCAATTAATAGGACCCCAGAATTGACGACCGGAGGATTCTGCAGCAAGGAATAAATGATGATAACACTACATAAATAACAACCATTTCAGTTGCAATATATGGAGAATTTCTAGCTTCTAATACTAATAAACTAAAATTCAAATTCTAAAACAAATATCCCACCACATTCATTATCATCAACTCAAGATTCCACAAACTGATTCATTTCTGAACTTCTGTTTGAAGATAGAAAATACAAATTCGGCAAAAATATATATGGAAATTAAAGACGACTCGGGAACCTCAACACAATTACTCCATGCGATCTCATAGATAGATAGAATGATAAATTTAGCTCTCCGTCTGCTCCCTCAACCTTCTAATGGTACTCCTCACAGTGACGGCACTAGCAGTACTGTCATTCACAAACATAATTAAAACATTGAAGAAAATGATGGGAAAAAAAAAATTTGAGAGAGCAATTCAGATATGCTTACTTCAACGTGTAAGCACCTCCTGCTTTCACTTTACCACAATCTTTGCAACCCCATATTCCAACAGCCTTTCTCTTCACAGCATACTGAAAGGATACACGAATATTGCTCAAGTAATTCACATTCATAGCTTCAAATAAGCTTTTAGTTATCATAACAGCAAGGACTCAGAGAAAAGGTTTTAACACTGTTGTACCTTTCCACAAAACTCACAGAAGTACTTGCTGTGCTGACTTACTTCCATCTTCTTAATTTGCTTCCTCAAACTAGCACCATAACGAGTGCCTGCAATCAAGAATGCAGTTTAATGTTCAATATAACGTTTCAAAATTACCCTTAAAGCAAAAATCCTTTATCATTTCAGAATGAAAATTGAAAAATGAAATCACAATTCTAGGGTCATGCTACATTGTTCAGGGTCCCAATGGCCATCTAAAATCTACTCTAAGGGTAGTTATGAAAGGTTAAATGACATTTAAAATTCTGAAAAACTAAAGGTATTTTTAAGACAATGGGCAAAGTTGTTTATAGTTTCATATTTTTCTTCGTGCGAGTGTGCGGGGATGGGGGAGGATCGCAGCTAGCAAACAAGAAAAATGCTTGATGAACACTGATGTACATTCTAGACCAGTTAAGAAGTATCTCTCTGTCAGAGCAAACATCAGAATATTCTCCTCCACATCAATATCTTTACCAAAGTCATAAAATACTATACATAATTTTTCCATTCAATCATATCTTGGGAACAAGAATGACAGTAGCACATACCATACTTCCCAACGATCCCAGCCTTCTTGGTTCTCTTTGTCTACACAACATCATAAAAAGATAGGAGAGTTATGCATCCAACCATCATGAAGAAAAAGAAGAACCAATAAAAAGGATGTTAAGAATTTTAAGTCGAGACTTCTATGTACCAAATTAAGAGTTCAAGACATTAAAAAAAAAAAAAAATCTATCACAATTTTGGCCGACACCTTGATTAACTAGTCAATGTTTTTTTTAGCATAATTATCTCATTCATCTTCCCTACCTGACAACCTGCAATAACTAAATGAATTGAAAATATTGTTGCAATTAGTTTAAATTTATTACAATGTACAAGTATGCAAAAAAAATTCAAAATGTAGAACTGAATTGATCTTGTTGGATTTCTAAACAGAACTTGCAAAAGCCTGCTATGTTCTATATCAAATAACTAAGTTGGATGCATTAAAAAACACCAATATTCTACTAGCCGAAGCTTCGTATGTCATATCCTGAATATCACAATAATGTGGACACAAACATCTAAAAAAAAAGGATACTGCATTCTTATTCAGAACACCGATAAAACACGAGAAGTATCGAAACCATTAACCACGCTCATGAAATCTTACATTAATCTAATCTCTTGAAATTTCCCGGTAAACTAACAGAGCAACAATAACTTGATCGCTCAAAAAAATACATCGTTAAATGTCAAAGAGATGTCATTACGAAATACCTAATCAATTTCGACTATCGAATATACAAAATAATCTCGAGGGATTCTCCAATTACAAGCATGAAGAAAAACATTTAAATCAAAAAATGAGCAATAGGCAATGGGATTACCATTTTGTCGAATTAGCAGGAGAGAACAGAAGCCCTATAAATCTTCAACACTTCCCTGCGCGGCTGAACAAAGGTTCTGGTGGTTTGTTGCTTTTATACGTGTGGCAAATGGAACCTAGAAATTGTTATTCGACAGACTTCCGGGCTGTGATATGAAAGCCCAATAGGCCCATATTTATTTTATTTCAGTAAATTGTATAATTTACATTTGGTCCTTATCTTTCAAAATATTATATTTTTACCCCTAACATACCCTTTTTTTAATCTTTATGAATTTATTTTTGAGTTATTTATGTAAATTGTATAATTTTCATTTGGTCCTTTGACTTAATTTTTTTATTAGTAATATTTCATTCCATCCATATTAATGCTATTTTTTTCGGTTTATCTTTAATTATCTAACAAATCTTTTACTTTTAAATTAATTTCTATCGTTTAATTACATTTATTTTTAGATTAATATTTTTAATATTTATTTTTTTTTCTTTTGTAAAAAAATCCAAGTCTACAATAACATAAATTTCATAATTTAATTAAACTTCTAAATTAATAATATTTTTAAATAGATTTATTATTCGTATATAATTACAAATATAACGATTTTCTTAAACTTAACTTAAATCATATCTTCGAAAAATAAGTTTTTTTTCTTAAAAAAAAAAAAAGAAATTTATTAATTTAAACCGATGATTTATATAAATATTAGTAATTTATTATATTTTATATAAATTATTATCATTAACTTCCAAATTTGGCAATTTTTATATAAAATTATTAGTTACGTTAAATTTACCCATTTTTAATGCAGTAAAAGATCCGTGAATAAATTCTCAACAACTAACGGTTAATTACTTCATCCTTCACAAGTCACATTATCTTTACCATGTATATAACAGTTATTAGTTGACAGCAACAGAGAGTACTGCCCAACAACCTTTTTTCCCAAGAAAAGAAAAAGAAAAAACAAATGCCAAAACCAAGCTTTTACAAGCTAAACCATCCAAACCCGGAAAAAAAAACTAACCGATGAACCTGTTTCGATTCAGCCAGTATGGTTAGGTCCTGAGCAAATATAAATAGGGCGGAATGAGAAGAGAAATCCAATCAGATGAACATCAAGACGATAAGTTCGGGGCTTAGATGGACTTGGATTTGAGAGGTTATTCGAGGAGACCGCTATAATGCGACCGACAGTTATGCACCATTGGATAGATCAAAGAAAACAGTAAAAGTACCTCAAGTTTATATCAAATGGTTATTAGGGAGGATTGTGCGATCCCACGTGGATTGGTGAGGAGAGAAGCATTCTTTATAAGAGTGTTGGAAACCTCTCCCTAGCATTGCACGTTTTAAAAACCTTTAGAGGAAGTCCAAAAGAGAAACCTCAAAGAGGACAACATCTGCTCGCAGTGGGCTTGGGGCATTACAAATGGTATCAGAGCCAAACACCGAGCAATATACCAGCAAGGATGCTGGGCACCGAAGGCGAGTGGATTGGGGGTCCCACATCAATTGAAGAAGGGAACGAATGCTAGCAAGGAATAGGATGCTGAACCCCGAAGGAGGTGGATTGTGAAATCCCACATCGATTGGAGAGGAGAACGAAACATTCCTTATAAAGGTGTGGAAACCTCTCCCTCTCCCTAGCATACGCATTTAAAAACTTTGAAGGGAAGCCTAGAAGGAAAAGTTCAAAAGGACAACTAGTAGTGGACTTGAACCATTACATTTATCCAACCGTTATTATACGACACCACAGACAGCCACAGATAATGGGTCGAGTTGTGAGCAAAGTGGCAGATATATATACTTTATTGGCTACCTATAGACAATTTTATGGTAGTGAAGAAGAACAAGACCAATAAATTCAAATACAACATGGCTTTGGGGATGAGAATTTCATCCACACTTCCATCAGTAATTTCATTCACATAATCTTACCTTCCTTTCTTCTCATCTTTACAAA
This sequence comes from Cucurbita ficifolia, assembly GCA_033971965.1. NCBI lineage: Eukaryota > Viridiplantae > Streptophyta > Magnoliopsida > Cucurbitales > Cucurbitaceae > Cucurbita > Cucurbita ficifolia. The sequence goes on from CM066978.1 coordinate 392,483, forward strand.
AATGGAACAAAATGCAAAATTAGTTTACAATCAATACTTTATCCTCTCTTTCTCTCACCATTAGACAATGTTAATGCAGAGCAATCCTAGCTATTTCGGCCCCTATTCGGTTTCCCATATCAAATCCTTCCTCTTAAGGCATGAGCTAAAAAGTATGGTGAGAAAAAATGAAACCGAGCAGAAATCGAACGAACCTTCCTTCGAAGTTATCGAATGATGAACTGCTGTTGCAGAGACTCAAACAACTGAAGTATTGTCGTTGTTTCTGCCGCGTTGCATTTGCTTTTGTACTGCTTTGACTGCAGCTACTCTAGCTGCATTGGCTGCTCTATTTGCCGCTGCTACTGCCCGGTTCACCCTTTCATCCACTTTACCGACATCGTAGGCTTTCTGAGCTGCTCGTCTTGCTTCCTGTAGACAATGCATATAGCAAACAATCAGAAAACCATCTCCATTGAAAGAAGGAGGGAGGAAAGCTGAACGACACACAACGACTCAAAACGGTTCATGTAGCTATAAGAGGGACTTTACCTGCACTGCATTCAGTACTTTGGAATGATAAACTGCGACAGGGGATACTGGATAAGTAGAGTTTTGAGTACTAGGAATGTCGAGAACTCCATTCTGCCAGTGACCAGATTGAGTTTCGCCATTTCTATACGTATACATTCCGAGTCCTTGACGTCTACCTTCGTGCCATGCTCCCTCATATCGGTGTCCATTATTAGCAAATTGATATACCCCAAATCCGTGCATTTTGTCCGCAAAATATTCACCAGCATATGTGTCCCCGTTTCTAGAAATTTTACGAAAAAGATTCAATATCGATACGAAAAAGAAATGGTATCCAATCCAACAACATCAGGAAGATTATGCTCAAGGAATAAAATCTTCAATACTATTAAACGAACTAGGATTTACAGAATAAACCAAATGAGTCAATGTAATTCAGCCAATGACCTCTCTTTGGACAAACTATCTGAAAGAACAAATGCATAGATTTTAGCATATCGCAAATCTGCAATATCCGGAGGGAGTCCCACATTGGCTAATTAAGGGAATGATATTGGGTTTATAAGTAGGGAATACATCTCCATTGATACGAGACCTTTCCGGAAAACCAAAAGCAAAACCATGAGAGCTTATGCTCAAAGTGAACAATATCATACCATTATGAGAATCGTGATTCCTAACAAGCAATGCATAATTTCATAAACAGTTATGAAAGAACAAAAAAAAAAAAAAAAAAAAAGCAGTTTTAGCTAGAAATCTTCATAAAAACACATTTAGATACCTGAAATGGTAATGACCAAGCCCATGTTTAACACCCCATTTGAATTCCCCGACGAATCGGCTTCCATCATCGCAGGTATGAACGCCACGCCCATGGCTCTGCCCATTGGACCATTCTCCGGCATAAACATCTCCAGTGTAAAACCTATACATCCCAAAACCATGGCGTAGCCCCAGCAGGTACTGCCCACGGTACCGGCTTCCTCTAGCCCATGTCTCAACTCCATATCCATCGTATTTCCCATCAACCCAATCTCCTTCATATCTACCACTCATATAATAGTAATAAACTCCACTGCCTGAACACTTCCCCTTATGAAACTCCCCCTCATAAACATCGCCATCGCTGTAGACCTGAACCCAACAACCAGAATTCAATCTCTTCTCTGATTTTGATCGAGAACCAATTGACCACAAAACCGGAAGATGCGCTCTAGAATTCGAAGACGAGGAAATGAGCTTAACAGGGAAAGAGCGAGCGAGGAACAAACGTATCGAGGGAAGCCGAGGAAGGGCGAGATTAAGAGAAAACAAAAGAGCAGCAGAGAACGCAAAAGCCGAAAGGAAATCAAGGAAAAACGAATGAGTTGGATGAGAAACTAAGAAATAAAAAAACGGAAGAGAAAACAAAAGAATCAACCGTAAATGAACACGAAGCCGGCGGAGCTGCTTGAGGCGGCGGAGCAAACGGAAAGCGGCACTCCGAACAGCCAAAGAGACGGAAAAGAAGGTAGGGTTGAGGGAATTGAATTGAGGAGTGGAAGGAAGACGGTAAAGAGTTGGGGATTTAGTGAGAGATGAGTGATTATGGGTCAAGAGAGGTCTCTTATAAGGCGCATTCGAAGAAGAAGACGACGGCGATGGCGCAATCGGGTCATGATGAGAAGGAGTTTCGATTAGAATTTGAGGAGTGGTGAAAGAAAGAAAAGATCGGTGGGATTGATTATGCGACGGCGGCGGTGGATGTTTTTGATGAATTGTGATTGGAGATGGGAAAAGAAGAGGAGGGGACGGATTGAAATCGGAAGAGACGCCGCTGCTTTCTTTTCCGATCTGAACTTCCGATTTCTTCTGATGCATTACATAAGAAGTAAACTCAATCGGAAGAAACAAACGAACAAAAACAAGAACAAGAATCAAAATCGAAAATCAAAAAACCAAAATCAGAAAATCAAATTCTCCCCTGACGAAACCTTTCAGTCTCTTGAACTTCAAATCCAAGACTCAAATCCTTGTTTTTCTTGTGAGAAGCTTATGGTTTGGCGTTAAAATCTTCGAATTCAGCGGAGAAAACTCGATGGTGCGGTTCTCCAATCACCCAGATAGAGAGAGAAATGAGAGCGAATAAAGAAGGGTGAGATGCGGAGGAGAGAGAAGGAGCGGTGTTCGCTTACAATTTATGGTACAATAAAATTTTGATCAATTCGAAACCCCCAAAAAAGCAATTCTCTAAGGAAGGCAACCTGCTCTTTTACCAAAATACCCCCCTACTTTCTTTCAAATTACTATAATACTTCTGTTTCTATGCCTTCCTATTAATTATCTGCACGGGTATATGCCGTCAAATGTAATCATCTCTCATACGGGTAAAATTCATTTTTATTAATATAATTTTACATTAATACAAATTTAACCACAACAATTATTATTACGTGATAAAATCTAATTAATATAATAACTAAATTATCAAAAATATTTTTTAATTAATGAATTTTTTTTTAGAGTGATGACTTGGTGTCTCTTAACTTATTAATTAATAATTAATTATTCAATGTTGATTATGTGGAATATTCCTCGAGGTTATATTTGCAAGAAATTAAATATTTGTGTGTGTTAAATTACACATACTTGGTAATTATCGATCCCATTATGATTTTCACCAATAGTTTTATTTATTTATTTTAATAGTCCAGCTATTTAAATTATGAAAAAAATTAATTTAAAAATAATATGTAACCGCTCAAGCCCACTAGTAGCAGATATTGGCCTAGTTACTTCATATGGCTCACAGTTTTGAAACATAGTGGAAAGAGGTTTCTACATCCTTAATCGTTGGAGAGGGAAACAAAGCAGTCCTTATGAATGCGTGAAAACTTCTCCATAACATATGCGTTTTAAAATCGTGAGGCTAATGGCGCTACGTAACGGGCCAAAGCGGATAATATCCACTAGCAGTGGGCATGAACTATTACAAATGGTATCATAGTTAGACACGGGGGCGGTGTGCCAGCAAGTATGCTGACCTCAAAGGGGGTAGATTTGTGAGATCCCACCAAGGGTGTGGAAACCTCTCCTTATCAAACACATTTTTAAACCATGAAGCTGACGTCGATACGTAATGAGCTAAAATGGACAATATCTTTTAGTGGTGGCCCCGAACTATTACATTATATCATTTAACGGCTATATTTCAACCAATTTGATCGTTTGCTTAATGTGCTAAAAAATTCTCAATATCTTGCTAAAAAGATAGTCAAATTTTGCTAACGAGAAATTTATATGTTATTATTTAACGAGTATATTGGTGGCATTTTTAAATTTGTTTAAAGATATTAAATTAATAAATACCCACTTTTTTATATAAACTTAAATTGAAAGGAAATAAAATAATTATAAATTAATAAAATAAGATGAACATACTTGGAGGGGAAGAAATGAAAGAAAGAGCACAAAAAATGGGGAACTTAATGCAATATATGACTAAGCTCACAATTTTGACTCAAAAATTTCAAACCCTTTGAAATGTTCAAACATTATATTTAATTAATGTAAATGATCCGAGACCCAACACTTAATGACTATCGTCTTATATTTAACGAACAGTTATATTAGTACAAATATTTATGAACTATGAAGCTGGTTTTTATTATAACCCGAACTTAAAAAAAGAATAATTTTTAATCATTAAGTTTGAAGTTTATTTCATAACGATCTTGTCACTAAATTCATCGATAAATAAAGTTTGTGTATGTTTATGAATTGTTTATGTGAACAAATCTAAATCAATACGAAAATTAAATTTGTACATATAAATAAATACAAAATTTTGGGCACATGAATTTAATAAAAAAAAATGGTATGATATTTTCAAAATAAAGTATTAACTTTTTATATTTCAAACTAAATATATTTTTATTAAAAAAAAGTAAAAAAAGAATATTATTGAAAAATTTTAAACTCCATCATATTTTTTAAATAAAAATATAAAATTTTGTAGTATTTTTATTTATATAATTAATATCTAGATATTTTTTATGAAACTATTTATTAGGAGAAAATATACCATTAAATATATGACTATATGACTATGGTTCAAACACGTAAATAATTATTTAAGTTTTTTCTTACTTCAATAATAAATGAAGAATGAGATTTTAAATTTTAACCTCCCCATCAAAGATCCATATTTAACATTTATTTTATCTATTAAGATGTCTATTTCATAAAAATAGATTTTTTTTTTTTTTTTGCATGATTCCCTTAGAATAATATTAGTGAATTATAAAATTATCATTTACATAAATTAAATTAAATTCTAAGTTTAGTCTAAACATTTATGTTTTACAATTTTCAGTTTTCTGTCAATTTTCTTTTTAATTAATAAAATTATCTTTAATGAATTTTTTTTTTACAGCCAAGAATATAATGAAATTTTTTTATGCTGAAATAATCAAAAGTCAAAGAACATTCTAAAATACAGCTAATTTAGAACATTCAAGATTCAAATAAAACATAAATACGTATAATTAGTTTTTTTTTAAAATTATTTATTCAGTCGGTTCCCACCCTTCAATTTGAATATAATCAAAAGAATCAATTCTCCAAAAAGAAATTAAAAAGATTATATATATACAAAAACTAAAAACAAACACAAATCAAATAAATCCAATTATTTATAGAAATAAATTTTAATAAAATTGAAACCAATTTAGCCTACCAGTCCCAAATTTCTATCAGACCCAGAATCCTTAAATTTTTAATTAATAGCCTAATGTTAAAATTTTGTAATTAAAAAAACTACCATTTTCCATTTTCAGATCTACAGGGTTCTTGAAAAATAAATATTTAAAAAAAAACTGAACATACATAATTATAATCCTAAAAAACTCCTAAGAAATAATATATGGACAATAAATAAGCAATTCAACTTCATAATCAAACATTACCTAGAAATTAATCACATTAAAAAAATCATAATCAAATCAAACCAAAAGGGAAGGCTATGGAACACATGTAAATAACTCGGAATATTCAAATATTAAGTGAAATGAAAAAAAGCCCTATTTAAAAATAATAAAAAAAAAATCCAGAATTTGAGAAGCTCAAGCAGTCTACAAGGAAGAGATGGCATTCTTATTACAACTCGGAAATGGTGGGGTAAGGGGCATAAAACTAACGTGTATTAGAATCAAGGAGAAAAAAAAAAAGTACAAGGACTTAACAGCAAATAATTTGATTATCAACCCATAAAGAGAAATAAACTTACAAACACCATTTTAATTCATGAGACGACAATAAGAAGAGAAGAAGACATGTTCAGCTACTATGACAATTTTGCATTTGTGAACATTTTTTTCTTTAATGATTGATCATTTTTTGAGACTTTGAACAACTGCTTTTTACCTTGATAATTAGGACCATGAGGAGTAAGCACATATCAACCGTGTCGCGAAGGTATTAGAAGAGTAGTATTGCGCCAGTCAGCGCAGAATCTGAAAATGGATGAATATCGATGAACTCGACCCAACATGCAGCTTAGCTTTCCAACTCAATCATGCTTTTTGTGAAGCTTGAACCCGAAAACTCTGGGAACATAGCCCTGTGTGGCTTTTTGAGGCTTCAGGTGTCCGTATGTCATCAAAAACAAGTGCGGGAATGTCGTTCCAAAATACGCTCCATCGATATCTTAGATCAAGTGAAGGAAACTAGAGGTGTGCACTAACACTTCATCAAGAAAAGCAATAAAAATTGCATGAATGTTTCATAAAAGGATTGGTTTAGCAAGCATTCAAATGCAAAGGTAAAAAGAATAAGAGAACTAAACTCCCCAACATTTGCTTCAGAGCATCAACCACCACTTGATTCCACAACCATTACTGAAATAGAGAAGCCAGAGATTAGCATGTCGTAAAAAATGGAAACACGTCCATTCCCAGCCCCTTCGAAAGGGGACTTTTTCGACATCCAAGCTTTAAAATTATGATCCATTTATATCCACAGCCCATTGAATATCCAAAATGACAACTCTACCTTAACAGCACAGAATTTCCAAAGGCACTGGACACCCACCCGAAATGATTCCAAACCCACCCTTAATTCTCTAAATATCAATGAAAGCAAAACTTGCAGAGAATCTTAGACTGACTGCAGATTTACCGTCACACTCGATAAACAAAGAAACATGGCAAATGGCCATCGTTTATCTATTAATCATAAAGCATGCAGTTCATGAGATTGTAGAACCAAACATGATCAAGCATCTTTCATGTATGAATCAATTGAGAATGCAACGACCATAATCATGCAGCAAGGTAGGAATCATCTAAACCGTTAGACAGCGTACGTGAACAAAGACAAGTATTAATTAATGTTCTACATATCACCAACTAAAGACTATCAAAGCCATGAACCAACTTTTGAAACTTGCTTGAACAGTTGATCATAACAATATGTCAAACTGGGACTCAATTATTTTTTTCTTTTCTAAACATGAACTCAGCTTGTAATCACAAAAAAGAATCCTTGTGAAAGAAAAAAAAAAACCCACTAGAAGATTAGTATAACCAAATATTATCTTAATTTGCAATAAGAAAAACATTAGCATTACACCAAAATTATTGAAGTTGACAAACGCTTCATGAAAAAAAAAAACAAAATAAAGCACGGCAAAAATCAATCTCATTAAAAAAAAAAAAAAAACAAGTTAGGTCAAGCCTCACTTTGAATTCAATAACAAGCATGCAGACGTGCAGCAAAGAATCAAAATAATTATAAATGAGAATAAAGTTACAACAGGAAGAGAAAAAGTAGGCAGAAGGACAAGACATGATAGATTGTAAAAAGGATACTGCCTTGATACTTTGAACGAGGGTAATATATGTCTTCACATTTTGGGCAGTATATCTTTACAGTGCTCGAACGAGGAATATCCGACTGCCCCACTGGAAGGCAAGGTTGTCCACAGCAGTACACACTTGGGCACCTTCCAAAGTCATAGTTTTTATACTTCTCCAGCTGTATTTTTTCTAGTTAGCAATTTAAACATTGGGGGGAAAATAAGTAGTTAAGGAAATCCTTATAAGAAATTACCATTGCAGATATTCCTTTGCCAGTTAGAATGTATCTAACATGAATAAGACCATACAGCATCTCAGCAGCCGATTCAACTAGTTCATTCTGTTCTTCGGTGAACATGTCACCTGTGCACGGCCATACACAGAAAATAGGTCAAATACATCACGGGAAACAGCAAAATGCACGTCAACGAAAAACAGATGTGCACAAAGACGAACAAAAATGGGAAGTATGAACTATGAAGTAGTACTGTTCTTCTAAAGAAGTAAGAGCCGGCTTGCTAATATGTCGAAAGAAGGTATATGTCCTTAGGCCCCCTTTATACTGTAGAAAAAGGGTATACTAAAAAAAAGTTTCTCACTGTTTATAATGGAAGACTAATTAGCTAACCAATTATTGAACTACGCAGGAAACAAGGAAAAAATAAGTAAGAAATTCCCTAACGATTCAAAAATCAACCAATTAGTAACGAAAATACATTCAAAGGAACTAGGCTTCATAAAAATGGATTGTAATGTCTTCCAAAAATCGATCAATGGAAAACTCAGCCAGGACATCCGATCAACGAGGTAGCAATATACATTCTTACAACACGAGGAAGAAAAAAAAAAACAAAATTCAGCGTGGGACAAGAAAATCTCACCATGAGAAGATTCAACATCCAAAATGAGATCAAGTGCATAGTCGTAGTATGGAACTTGACTGCTCAAGCCACAAAGATTGAAATCATCTTGTATGTACTCGTCGTCAACTTCACAAAAAAATTCATTTCCCCTTAAATTGCAAAACCACGAAATCCATGATGTATCATCTCCGTCTGAACCACTGACATCTGATTCTTCGCTGTCTGTTTCAGATTCCTCTGCCATGAATGAAAATTTGTTAGATACAAAAAAAACTAAAGAAACAAAATGACGACGACGAAGAAGAAGAAGAAGACAAACTGAAGCAATAATATCACTGAAGAAAATAATGCGGCCATGGAAGCCAAGTACCACTCTATCATTGGGCAACACTCGATGGCAAAAATCAAAAGTAAGAACGTTCATATAGCAAAATGCAACTCCCGGTCCATTTCATTTCAATGTGCAGTTTTCAAAACACAGAACAGAGACATTAAACGACACAGATCACGACTAAAACAAAATTAGAGCTTAAAACTCTCCCAAATTTCCAAACGTGTAGCCAGAATTCACCTGAAGAACACACGAATTAACAACTCAAAAACAATACAAAACAAACAAGAAAAGAAGAAAACAACACTAACCATCGGAACATTTATTCTTGGATAGAGATGAAGAACGATGATCAAGCTGCGGTTTACCAGCCGAAGTCGAGGGCACAGAGACCCTCTCCTTCTCCTTACTATGAAGACCTCTTGAAGTAGATGGAGAGGTTTTCTCCAGATGCTTATCGAGAGCATCGTTGATACGCTTCCGATCCAAGGTACCACCTACGATCTCCGATTTCGAAGAACCACCAATCCCTCCTCCTCCTCCTCCTCCTCCTCCTCGATCCCTATACATGTCTTCAACAAATCAAAGCTCGTAAATTAAAATTCAACCAAAAAAATAACTCGGCGGTGGAGGCGAATCCTGGATTGGGGAGCAAGAAGACAGGGAGATTAGGGGTTCGATTTAGGCGCGGAAATCAGAGGAAGTCATTTGGATTAGCGAATAGCGAAGGAAACGGAGAAGAAATGAAGGTGAAAAAATGGAGGAAAAGGGGGAAGAACAGTAGGGTTTGATGGAGAAGGATCGAAAGAGAGGTCTAGGGTTTCAAGAAGTGGAAGAGAACAGTTTGCTTGCGCTTCTCTTTCTCTCTCTTCTCCCTCTCTTTCTAAAAAAATGAATGTAAAACATATAGTGTATGGTAAAATGGTCAAAAATTATTGTATTATTCATTATTATTTACTATTATTATTATTATTATTATTAGTTAGTCTTTAGTTTTTTTTTTTTTTTTTTTTAAATATGTTACATGTTTGGTCGGTGGTGTTCTATTTAATTATATTTTTCTTAAAAAAAAATTAATAATTAAACTTTTGTCTATTTATATTTTAAATATTTTTATACCTATTTTAAAATTTAAATTTATGTCTAATAATACCATAAAAAAAAGGCTTGAGAGTGAAGTAGTCTCGAGCTCGAGTGGACCCAAGGCCAATTAGGGCAACCAATATCTTTAGCCAACCCACTTAATCCACGGTTTTATTAGATCGTGGTAAGACCAAATCAAGGGCTTGAAGCCCAAATGGCCACCTATCGAAAGGTCGAGCCTTAAGCGACCTATTTTTCTATTAGGCACGTTCTAAATACCCTTCCAATCCAAGATGATCTTAGGGGATCTAGTTCAACCTATTTTGGTCGACCTTGGTTTGTTACAATTTATTGTTTCGTATTTGACTTAAGCATAAAAACTTATGTGGTAAACATCTGAGCGTTAATGATTCGTCTTAAACACTTTCATTTTCGTTAATCGACAATTAATTTTGATTATTTGTTGGAAACGTTAGATAGAAAAAGTTACCTAAAATAAAATATAAAAAAATCATCCAATTTTAAAATTTGAAAAATACATTGGTAATAGAAAACATTAATATAATCGTGTTTTGAGAGTTTATGAATTAAAACAAAACATTTTTTTATGAATACTTTTATTAATTTATCCAATTTTATTAGCAGAATTAACATTCTTATCCATTCACTCTCCATATAATCATCGTGACAATGTATTCTTGACAAAAAGACAAAACATAATAAAAATAAAGAGCCAAAATTCTGTTTCATCAATTTCGAAGTGCAATACATGCACCAGCCTGCCAAATTCGAAGCTCATTCGAAATTTAAAGAGCCAAAATCAGAGCTCGAACCAGGACCAACAATGGCGGCGGCGATGGTACTCTCTCTGGCGGTGCTTCTTTTCTTCTTCATTTTTCTTCACCTTCTCGAATCGTTCATATGGAAGCCGGAGAGACTAAGAGCGAAGCTCCGTAGACAAGGAATCGGCGGTCCTTCGCCGTCATTCCTCATCGGAAACGTCTCTGAAATTAAGAAAATCGGAGCCCTAACTTCGGCGGCGAAGAACACGGAAGCTAATTCGATTGCGCATGGTTGGGCTTCGAACCCGTTCCCGCATTTGGAGGAGTGGCGGAATCGATACGGTAATCGATTTTGAATTTGGAAGGTTTTCGTTTGATTTGTTTGTTGATTGATTCTGTTTGGGGATTTTAGGGCTGAACTTCGTGTTTTCGAGCGGGACGATTCAGACACTGTGCGTAACGGAGATAGAGATGGTGAAGGAAATCAGTGTGTCGACGTCGTTGAGTTTGGGGAAGCCTGATCACTTGTGGAAGGATCGTGGGCCGTTGTTGGGCCTGGGTATTTTGTCAGCAAGTGGCCCAACTTGGGTTTTCCATAGGAAGATCATTGCTCCTCAACTCTTCCATGATAAAGTCAAGGTAAAATGGGAATTCTTATAAATCTTCCATTCAAGAAAATTAGCTTGGCTGGCCCTAGGGTTCTCGCTGGCTAGCCACGCATGTCTCTTGGAGGGCATGTATGTTTATTCCCTCCCTCCCACAATCTATCCCTTGGGGCTAGCGTTTTCGTTGGCTAGCCATGCGTGCCTTGGAGAGGGCATGTATCTTCGTTTCCCTCTTCAACCAATGTGGGATCTCACAATCCACCCCTTGGGGCTAGCGTTCTCGTTGGCTAGCCACGCATGTCTTGAAGGGGCATGTATGTTCGTTACTCTCTCCAACCAATGTGTCTTCGTTCCCCCCTCTCAACCAACGTGGGATCTCACAATCCACCCTTTGGGGCTAGCGTTCTCGTTGGCTAGCCACGCATGTCTTGAAGGGGCATGTATGTTCGTTACTCTCTCCAACCAATGTGTCTTCGTTCCCCTCTTCAACCAACGTGGGATCTCACAATCCACCCCTTGGGGCTAGCGTTCTCGTTGGCTAGCCACGCATGTCTTGAAGGGGCATGTATGTTCGTTACTCTCTCCAACCAATGTGTCTTCGTTCCCCTCTTCAACCAATGTGGGATCTCACAATCCACCCCTTGGGGCTAGCGTTCTCGTTGGTTAGCCATGCATGTCTTGAAGGGGCATGTATGTTCGTTCCCCTCTTCAACCAATGTGAGATCTCACAATCCACTCCTTAGAGGCCCAGTATCCTCGCTGGCTAGCCACACATGCCTTAGAGGGGCATGTAAACAAGGGCGTGAACATGGACCTATAGGTGTGTTTGCGTTTGGGAGTGTGTAAGGGTACCTGGGGCATTGGTGGGACACGTATCGAGCATAGGATGGGGTAAGTAGGGCATGACAAGTCTGATGGTCATGTAGCTAAGATTTAATATCTTAAGATTAGACTCTTGCTCTAAGAGAATAGTCGAGAGAATAGTCGAGGCATCTTGTACTAAGAGATGCCCGGGAGACTCACGGATACGAGACTTAATTAAAAAAAAACATAAATTTACGTTGGAGCTTAAGATATTATTTTGATCGGTTAATTGAAGCTATATGATTTTAAAAAATATTTCATTGATATGTTTCACTCAATTTAGGAAAATCTTGAATTTTCAGGGCATGACAAGTCTGATGGTGGAATGCACGAACTCCATGCTAAGATTATGGGAAGCAAAGGTCGAGAATGATGGAGGACAATCGAAAATCAACGTCGATGGATATTTTAGAGCCTTGTCGTCCGATGTTATATCGAAGGCCTGTTTTGGAAGCGATTATTTCAAAGGGAAAGAGATATTCCAAAAAATTAGAGCACTTCAAGTTATCATGTCCAAAGAAAACATTGGTATCCCGGGTTTGAGGTACAAGTTCGTAATATGCATCACGACTTCTTGTTTTAAGAACTCTGAATGTTTGTCAAATCGAAGCTCAACTAGCTAAGACATATATACTCGATCGAAAGGTCAGTTGTTCGATTAACTTTTCATCTTACAGGTACTTCCCCACCAAAAACAATAGAGAAGTTCAGAAGTTAGTGAAGGAAATCGAGTCATTAATTTTAAAAGTGGTAAATGAACGAATCGAGAGCTGTTCACACAAGCAAGATTTGTTGCAAAAGATTCTTGAGGGTGCGAAAAGTCTCAACGAAGATGACAAGTCGTTGAATATAACTCGGGACAAGTTCATTGTCGATAACTGCAAAAATATATACTTTGCTGGTCAAGAGACGACGGCAATAACAGCATCATGGTGCTTGATGTTCCTAGCAGCACATCCGGATTGGCAAGCTCGTGTTCGTTCCGAGGTGCTTCAATGTTGTCAAGATCGGCCAATCGATGTATATACCGTTAAGGACATGAAGACGGTATTCCTCCCATGATTGCCTACTAACGTCAAAACTCTGAATTACAATTCTAATTTATGGTTTTTTGCAGCTGACAATGGTGATACATGAGACACTAAGGCTCTGTCCACCCGCACCTCTTGTCACAAGACAAGCATTAGAAGACATAAGATTCAAAAACATTACGGTTCCGAAAGGCATAAACATTCAAATCCCGATCTCAATCCTGCACCAAGACGCTCGTCTTTGGGGACCTGATGCGCACTTATTCGACCCAAATAGGTTCAGCAATGGCATCCTTAAAGCTTGCAAGAATCCTTATGCTTACATGCCGTTCGGGATCGGCCCGCACGTGTGCGCCGGGCAAAATTTTGCAATGGTCGAACTGAAAGTGATACTAAGCCTTATTTTGTCAAGGTTTGAGTTTTCTCTTTCACCTTCTTACAAGCATTCCCCTACCTACACATTGGTTATGGAGCCTGAAAATGGAGTTGTTCTCAATGTAAGGAAGCTATGAACTTTCTCTTCATTACTTTTGGAGTATGTGACGAAATAAAGGGGTATTTTAGTCTTTATATTTTCGAATACGTAAGCTTAGTTATCATGTAGTAAAAATTAGTTTATTTGTATGTAGGGGTATTTTAGTCCTTATTATTTTCAAATATGTAAGCTTAGTTCTCGTGTTTAGTTTATCGTTGACTTTTCTAAATGAAAAAAATCAACCATTATCTTATATGATATCGGGATATCGAGATGAAAAATCATCAATTTCAATGTCCTTACAAGCATGGGTTGAGTTAGATTTTTTTTTCTAGGTTGGGTTGGGTTGAGATTTAGAAAATCGCAAATTTGGTTTGGTTTGTGAATCGACATTTTTTGGTCGGGTTAACCTTATCCAGCTATAGAGAGAGGCTTGAGAGTGAAGCAGTCTCGAGTTTGAGTGGACCCAAGGCCAATTAGGGCAACCCACTTAATCCACGGTCTAATTAGGTTGTGGGAAGACCAAACCAAGGGCTTGAAGCCCAAATGGCCACCTACCGAAAGGTCGAGCCTTAGGCAACCTATTTTTTCCATTGGGCATGTTCTAAATGCGCTTCCAATCCAAGATGATCTTATGGGATCTAGTTTAACCTATTTTGGTCGACCCTAGTTTGCTACAATTTATTGTTTCGTATTTGACTTAAGCATCAGAGCTTAAGTGGCAAACAACAATAGTGAGCGTTAATGATTCGTCTGTTATCGTTCATCGATAATTAATTTTGATTATTTATTGGAAAGGTAAGATGAGATATAAAAGTTACCTAAAAAGAAGAATCATCCAATTTTAATTTTTAAAAAATATATTGATAATAGAAACAATTAATATACTTCGTTTTAATTTTAAAGAAAAATAGTTTAATTTGAGTCCATAAAATAGACTAAATTAATAAAAATATCATTTAATTTTACTTTATTTTTAAAATTTTGTAAATATTTTTTAAATAATGTTAAAAATTTAAAGGTATTTTTTAAATAAAATATTTCTGAAATTTTTTTAAAGATATTTTTTTATGAATATTGTTAATAATTTATCCAATTTTATTAACAGAATTAACATTCTTATCCATTCACTCTCCATATAATCATCGTGACAATGTATTCTTGACAAAAAGACAAAACATAATAAAAATAAAGAGCCAAAATTCTGTTTCAACAATTTCGAAGTGTAACACATGCACCAGCCTGCCAAATTCGAAGCTCATTCGAAATTTAAAGAGCCAAAATCAGAGCTCGAACCAGGACCAACAATGGCGGCGGCGATGGTACTCTCTCTGGCGGTGCTTCTTTTCTTCTTCATTTTTCTTCACCTTCTCGAATCGTTCATATGGAAGCCGGAGAGACTAAGAGCGAAGCTCCGTAAACAAGGAATCGGCGGTCCTTCACCGTCGTTTCTCATCGGAAACGTCTCTGAAATCAAGAAAATCGGAGCCCTAACTTCGGCGGCGAAGAACACGGAAGCTAATTCGGTTACGCATGGTTGGGCTTCGAACCCGTTCCCGCATTTGGAGGAGTGGCGGAATCGATACGGTAATCGATTTTGAATTTGGATGTTTTTTGTTTGATTTGTTTGCTGATTGATTCTGTTTGGGGATTTTAGGGCTGAACTTCGTGTTTTCGAGCGGGACGGTTCAGACACTGTGCGTAACGGAGATAGAGACGGTGAAGGAAATCAGTATGTCGACGTCGTTGAGTTTGGGGAAGCCTGATTACTTGTGGAAGGATCTTGGTCCGTTATTCGGCTTGGGTATTTTGTCAGCAAGTGGCCCAACTTGGGCTTTCCAAAGGAAGATCATTGCTCCTCAACTCTACCACGATAAAGTCGAGGTAAAATGGGAATTCTTATAAATCTTCCACTTAGGTATAATTTGCAATCCGCTCCTTAGGGGCCTAGCCTAGCATCTTCGGTGTCTTGGAGGGGCATGTATGTTAGTTTCCCTCCTCAGCCAATGTGGGATCTCACAATCCACCCCTTGGAGCCAGCGTTTTCGTTGGCTAGCCATGCATGCTTTGAAGGGGACATGTATGTTTGTTCTCCTCTCTCACTAACGTGGGATCTCACAATCCATCTCTTACGGGTCCAACGTCCTCGTTGGCGAGTCATGCATGCCTTGGAGGAGGCATGTATGTTCGTTCCCCTCTCCAACTAATGTGGGATCTCATAATATCTCTTAGGGACCTAGTGTCTTCGTCGGCTAGCCATGCATGCCTTGGAGGGGATGTATGTTCGTTCCCCTCTCCAACCAATATGGGATCTCACAGCCCATTCCTTAGAAGCCCAGTGTTCTCGCTGGCTAGCCACTCATGTTGTGGAGGGGCTTGTATGTTCGTTCCTTTCTCCAACCAATGTGGGATCTCACAATTCATCTCTTAGAGGCCTAATGTCCTTACGGCTAGCCACGCATGCTTTGGAGGGGGCATGTATGGAAGGGCATGAACATGGACTTATAGGTGTGTTTGTATTGGGGTGTTGGTGGGAATGATGAGTGTGTAAGGGTGCATGGAGCGTTGGTAAGACATGTATCAAGCATAGGATGGGGTAAGCAGGAGCGCACACGTGGGAGGGGGTATGAGGGGGCACACTGCTCAGTGTCTAGCTCTGATACCATTTGTAATAGTTTAAGTCCATCGCTAGCAAATATTGTCCATTTTGGCCCGTTACGTATCATCGTCAGCCTCACGACTTTTAACGCATCTACAAGGGAAAGATCTCCACACCCTTATAAGTAATTTTGTTTTTAAAAAAACATGAATTTAGGTCGGAGCTTAAAGATATTATTTTGAAGCTATATGGTTTTAAAAAATATTTCATTGATATGTTTTTCTCAATTTGGGAAAAATTTGAATTTTCAGGGCATGACAAGTCTGATGGTGGAATGCACGAACACCATGCTAAGATTATGGGAAGCAAAGGTTGAGAATGATGGAGGACAATCCGAAATGAACGTCGATGGATATTTTCGAGCCATGTCTTCCGATATTATCTCAAAGGCCTGTTTCGGAAGCGATTATTCCAAAGGGAAAGAGATATTCCAAAAAATTAGAGCTCTTCAAGTTATCATGTCCAAAGAAAGCATCGGTATCCCGGGTTTGAGGTACAAGTTCGTAATATGCATCACAACTTCTTGTTTTAAGAACTCTGAATGTTAGTCAAATCGAAGCTCAACTAGCTAAGACATATATACTCGATCAAAAGGTCAGATGTACGATTAACTTTTCATCTTACAGGTACTTCCCCACCAAAAAAAATAGAGAAGTTCGGAAGTTAGAGAAGGAAATCGAGTCATTAATTTTAAAAGTGGTAAATGAACGAATCGAGAGCAGTTCACACGAGCAAGACTTGTTGCAAAAGATTCTCGAGGGTGGGAAAAGTCTCAACGAAGATGACAAGTCGTTGAATATAACTCAGGACAAGTTCATTGTCGATAACTGCAAAAATATATACTTTGCTGGTCAAGAGACGACCGCAATAACAGCATCATGGTGCTTGCTGTTACTAGCTGCACATCCGGATTGGCAAGCTCGTGTTCGTTCGGAGGTGCTTCAATGTTGTCAAGATCGGCCTATCGATGCAGATACCGTTAAGAACATGAAGACGGTATTCCTCCTATGATTGCCTACTAACGTCAAAACCCTGAATTACAATTCTAATTTATGGTTGTTGGCAGCTGACAATGGTAATACATGAGACACTGAGGCTCTGTCCACCGGGAACTCTTGTCACAAGACAAACATTAGAAGACATAAGGTTCAAAAACATTACGGTTCCGAAAGGCATTAACATTCAAATCCCGATCTCAATTCTGCATCAAGACGCTCGTCTCTGGGGACCTGATGCGCACTTATTCGATCCAAATAGGTTCAGCAATGGCATCCTTAAAGCTTGCAAGAATCCTTATGCTTACATGCCGTTCGGGATCGGCCCGCACGTGTGCGCCGGGCAACATTTTGCAATGGTAGAAGTGAAAGTGGTACTGAGCCTTGTTTTGTCAAGGTTTGAGTTTTCTCTTTCACCTTCTTACAAGCATTCCCCTGCCTACACATTTGTTATGGAGCCTGAAAATGGAGTTGTTCTCAATGTAAGGAAGCTATCAACTTTCTCTTGATTACTTTTGGAATATGTGACGAAATAAAGGGGTATTTTAGTCCTTATATTTTCAAATATGTAAGCTTAGTTTATCGTTGACTTTTCTAGAAAAAAAATCAACCATTATTTTATATGATATCGGGATATCAGGATTTCGGGATGAAAGATCCTCAATTTCAATGTCTTTACAAGTTTGGGTTGAGTTAGATTGTTTTTTCTAGATTGGGTTAACCTTATCCATCCGAAAATAGGGATACTATTCAACATAACACTACAATTAAAAAAAATAACTAACAACCCAACTCAACCCAACCCAACCCAACCCAACCCAACCCCGAATTGAGTGTTGGGTTGGTTACGAAATTTTGGATTGGTTCAAACAAATTTTGGGAGCTAGCGTGAGATTTTACAATCCACCTCCTTGGAGACCAGCATCCTCACTAACATACTGCTCGGTGCCTGATTATGTTACCATTCTTATTCTTTTGATGGACTTTCATTTAAAAGCTGGTAATAATATTATAATCACGTGTATTTAATGACAATAATATATGTAATCGGTGGATTTAAAAAAATAAAAAATAAAATCTAAAATTTTCATTGAAATCATCGGTAAGTTATTTCTTTTCATATTTCAAATTATAATTAATTTATAATATATTTATTTAAGAGCCCCTTAGCAACAACTTCCGACCTTAGCTCAGTTGGTAGAGCGGAGGACTGTAGTATGTCGCAGCACAATCCTTAGGTCGCTGGTTCGAATCCGGCAGGTCGGATTATTACTTCCTTTTTTTATTTATTATTATTTCCGCCATTCTTTTGCTTTCTCCGGCGTCGGAGTTTTGGAGTTTCGGTCGCATCATATCAATAAATCTGTACTCTCACGAGCTCATTACACGATCCAAACATTAAGCTCCGGTGAATAAATTCATCAACGATTTACTTTTCGAAATAGATCACTCTATAAACAGTTTATAGGAAAATAAAATGTAGAGAAAAATAACTCAAAAAATCTAGAAAAATCCTAATCCCGTCGCGACATGGTGGTTCCCGGCGAGGTGAAACGACGGCGGGGTCATCGGCTGCGGCGGTGGCGGTGGCGGTAGCGCCGGCAACAGTGGTCCTCCGATTCTAACCGCCGTCAATTTCTCGACTTTCTCCGCCACTTTAGCTCTCAAATCCATCAACGACGATCGGAACTCCTTCAATTCCTCCAACCTCATCCCTTCCACCGCCTCCTCCCACCAAAATCCGCCGCTATTTCTCGACTCCTTCGACGCCTGAATCAATTCCTCCGCTCGCTTCTTCTCCGCCTCGAACTCTAATACTAAATCGGCGAAATCGCGATTAAACTCCGCTACAGGAACGTAACTCTCCGCCGGCTTCGGCGGCGACAAATTCCCGGTCAGATACCGATCCAAAAGCACGTCAACATCCGGATGACCGAAACAAAAAACCTTATCGTTCGGAGAGAAGACAATGATGGCAACCTCTGCTCCGCATAACACAGAAAGCTCGCCGGCCTTCTTGAAAAGTCCGGAACGGCGCTTCGAAAACGTCACTTGTTTGCTGCTCTTCTTCTCTAGCTTCTTGATTTCGATCTTTTGACGGCCGAGAGTTTTCTTCATCGGAATGGATTTTCTCTGTAATTTTGGTTCCTCCATTGAAGACCAAAACCAAGCTTCTGGTTCCTTATAAAGGAGCTGAAATTATGTTTTAATTTTGGGAAGTTTTTTCCGAAGCCCCAAAAGGAATGTAATAATTTGATTGGTAAAAAATGGTATGAAATTTTTGTGATTTAATAATTTTATTTTATTTAGTTTCGGTAATTAATATAAGTAAAAATAAAGTTAGTCAGCTATTTATTGTGGTAAATTAGTCTTTTAGTTCATTGGTGTTAGAAAATGAAAATAAAATAATAATTAAAAAAGTTTATTTCCACATTTTTCATTAATTATCATATCTTTTGTCATTCATTACGTGATTTATGGAAACAAAATTTGGAAATAATCTTTAATTATTAAATATCATATAATATATTACAGTAAAATAATATATAATATGAACAAATTAAATAAAAAATAAAAAAATTGATCAAATCAATTGAAATCGATATTGGTTCTCAATTCTCTATCGTTCTTCAATATTTTAGCGATTCAAACAAACCTTCTCATTGTTTTAGCCAATGAGATTCTCACGACCCATAAATTTTACAGTCGTCTGGCCCTAAATCAACCATTATTCTATATGATCTCGGGATGAAAGATTCACAATTTCAATATCTTTGTAACTCTGGGGGTTCATATAACTCGATAACACGATAACACGACCCATCCAAACTATCCAAACTAAACCATAAAAAAGTTGGGTTAGGTTAGGTTAAAAAAAAAATCGAGTTAGGTTGGGTTGAGTTGACATTTTTTTGGTCGGGTCAACTTGCCCGATCAAAAAATAGGGTTATAATCCAATTCAACTCTACTTTTTAATACATTAAAAATATTTAACGTTTGCAATTGATCTTATGACTTGTTAATATTTGATATTTGAGCTTTATGAATTTTTAGTTATTGATGTAACATGCATTGTGTGGATAAGTTTAACTTTTTAAAATAATAAAAGAAACAACCGACAACCCAACTCAACCCAACTCGAAAATAGAGTATTGAGTTGAGTTCCGTTATGACCTTTATTCGGATTGCTTGAGTCACCAATTGTTTCTCCAAGATCTCACATCGATTGAAGAGGGGATGAAACATTCATTATAAAAGTGTTGAAACCTCTCCCTAGTACACGTGTTTTAAAACCTTAAATCTGATGTAACGGGCCAAAGCGGACAATATCTGTTAGCAATGAGCCTGAGCTATTACAAATGGTATCAGAGCCATACGTCGGGCGGTATGCCAGTAAAGACACTGGGCCCAAGGGAAGGTGAATTGTGAGATCCCACATCGAAAACCTCTCCCTAATAAACACGTTTTAAAATCGTAAGACTTACAATACCAAAGCGGACAATATCTAGTAGTGGTAGTTTGTATTTAATAGATTCATAGGTCTTCGGACCTTCGAATTTGTATTTAATAAATTCAACATTATATTATATAAAATTGAAAAGTTTAATAATCATAAGGATTAGATTTTTGTTACCCCGTTGAGTAATTTTAAAACCTCAATTTTCATTATAATGACGCGGCGTTATATTATTTGTCGGTCGCGAAATTTCTTGTGTTCCTCGGTTACCCAAGTTTTTCCGAACCTTCTCCCACTTTCGTCCACAGAGTCCCCTTTTTTTCAGAGAGGCAACGGCAAACTCAAGAAAAGATGTTTAACGAATAATTAAATCGGAGAGGAAAAATGGAAAAAACTGAGCTCGGAGCCCTAGCAATCGAAGCGAGAGGTTGAAGACAATCTCAATCGGTCGAATTCGATTCATCGCAAATTATTGCAGTAATTTTGTTTCGAATTCGTTCGCAACGGAGCAAAATATGGTGAAGAAACGTGTGCCGGATTGGCTCAATAGCTCTCTCTGGTCCTCCACTCCTGTTGACGACGATCGCCTCCACCGCTACACTTCGGAGCCGGCCACCACCGCGTCGTCTCCGGAACCCGTCGTTGAACCTCCGGTTCCGGTTCCTCCTCCGTCTGCGAGCACCGTCGTTAGAACCGAGTCTCCCAAGTCTGATACTAGAGACTCCAGGGTTAATAACAATGTGAGCAACGACGATAATGACACTTCCTCAGGCCCGTCTGCTGAGGACGTATCTCGCCAGGCACAGCTTCTCGTTGAGGTTTGCATTTTAGTGTGATCTTCTGCATGTTTAGGATTGCTCATTATCCTCATTTCGTTTAGTTGTTGATTGTTTCATATCTTTTGGATGGCAGTTGTCGAAGAAGGTCATAAATCTGCGTGAATTGCGTAAAATTGCGTCTCAAGGCATACCGGATGGTCCAGGAATTCGTTCAACCGTCTGGAAAGTATGTATTCAATAGTTTTTATTGTGCGTCAAAATTATCTGCTGGAGCAAATTTAACTAGATTTTTCGTGAAGAGTCTAAAATAAATTGTGATCGGTTCATTTGATTGATCACAGCTCCTGTTGGGTTATCTGCCACCAGATCGTGCGCTCTGGACGTCTGAGTTAGCTAAAAAGAGGTCTCAATACAAACATTTTAAAGAAGAGCTTTTGATGAATCCTGTAAGTCATATTGTGGAACTTTTACTCTCCATTTTGGTCTCTAACATTTTGTAGAGGGATTCATTTAGTTGTCCGTGGTTTAGGGGGTGATCACTTAGCTTTGAGGATAGAGAGGTCTTGTCGACCAATTGCAAATGAAAATGAAAGAATTGCAACCAATTTTCTTCATTTCCTCTCCCAAAATTGGATTTCTAGATTGATAGTGACAATTTCTTAATCAAGAATTTAATTCTCATTGTCTTAATTTTGTGACCTCTTCTTCACTTTTTTTTTTCTTTCTTTTTCTGTTCTTCGGATTGTTTTCCTTTTTATCTACTTTATTGTGGGTCCTCACCAATTTAGAAAGTATTTAATTCTGTATAGTGGTACATCATATGATAGCAATATCTCTTTTCCTTTCACAAAATACACACATTATCAGTTGTTTTATTCATATTCTAATTAATCGACATGATTCTTCTTCGAATTTGTTACCATACGGTAAACGAAGCAAAAAATGATATGCTGCAACCAGTACTGTCTGTTTGTATGTACAAACATAGTATTCTTACTGTTTTTGTGGCTAGTCAGTCAGAAATTTCAAGGAGGTTGGAGAAAGCGAAAAGTTACGAGCATGATGAAACGAACAAAGGTCCACTCTCAAGGTCAGAAATAAGTCAAGAGGAACATCCTTTGAGTCTTGGGAAAACCAGCATTTGGAATCAGTACTTCCAGGTATCCTTTATTATTAAACTTGTGGATACAATTTTTATCCCCAGTTCTAATCTTAAGGAATCCATTATAATAATGTACTCGTAGCAAAAGTGTTTATATAAAATTACTGGGCCTCTCTGTATTGAACTCTTCCTCTAAATAATTCTGTGAACTGTAACCTTCTGTCAATCAGAATCCTTCAAGTGTACGATGAAATTTTCATTCACATGTATGATGAACTTTGGGCTGAAGTAGTTGTGTTGATTCCAACCCTAAACTAAATAACTAAATCTTTTCTTCTTCTCTTAAGAGGATGGAATGGTGTTTGTTAGAATAATCATGCCATAATGAGAAATTTTGATTTTTCAGATGAACTTGCGTATTTCATTTATGTGATCATCCTCTATGAGTTCTTTTCTAGGGATTGTTTCATGAGAAATATTATTAATTGGGAAAAGTCAAGCTCATGAAGACATGTTTTGGTGTTGATGAGTTTGTAGCACTTGAAAATTATAGTTTGTTTTATATTAAGATCCTGATAGTGGACATTCATGAGAAATTTCCCTCCCCTCTAAGTCATTTGATGACCTGCTTTTTCTGAACCCTGGCCATGATACAAATCATCAAACGTCTTCTTGTTATGGAAAAATATGATTATACTTGATTTTACGAACGTCGTGCTCTCACCAAATTTCTATATTTACTTCAATAATATATCTGTCATAACCTGTCTCTGTGTTTCATTCGTATCTTTTCTGTTTGCGCTGTTTTACATTGATAAAACAGTATGAACATGTGTTATTACGTCATTTTAGTCTAATTTATCACATACATGTTAGGACTCTGAGATTATAGAACAGATTGACCGAGATGTGATGCGTACTCATCCAGATATGCACTTCTTCTCTGGGGACTCATCACTTGCAAAATCTAATCAGGCCAGTCTTTGATTATGGCATAAATAATTGGCATGGGTTATTAGTTTTATAGAGGTTAAGACGATTATCTTATGTTAATTGTGCTTTGTACTTTCAGGAGGCTCTGAGAAACATCTTAATTGTATTTGCAAAGTTGAATCCAGGAATTAGATATGTTCAAGGGATGAATGAAATTTTAGCTCCTCTATTCTATGTATTTAGAAGTGATCCTGATGAGGATAATGCGGTAATTTTTCTTCACACCCCCTTCCTCCATCCCCCAACCCCCTGATTTTAGCTCTGCAGTCCCGGAAATGTGCTCCTATATAATTTGCTCTTTTTGCCTAATAGCTATTGGGACACATTTTGATTGCTAAAAACTTTGGTAATACATTATAACCTCCGCCAAAAAAATGTCATCTCGTGCATATATCACAGAAAGAAACCTTGAAAGAAACGCTGTGTATTAAATGGATTCGTTTTCTTAATGACATTGTTGTTATCAGAAGGTAAACGAGAAATTGTTTTGGAAGATCATGAGGAATCAATTTGATTACCATGGAGTTCTTTTCCCAACACAAATTACAGTTCCTTCTAAAGGAACAATAATTATGGCCATTTAACTGTTAAATATTATTTTGTTCCAACAATGTTGATATGAGAATCAAATTTTTTTGCTGTTTATATTATGAATAAATTTACTTCTGACCGCATGAAATTTTTTGTTAGGTTTTTCTTTATTGATTTTTACTGTTCAAATTTCAGGCATCTGCTGAAGCAGACACGTTCTTTTGCTTTGTTGAGTTGTTGAGTGGATTTAGGGATCATTTCTGCCAGCAATTGGATAATAGTGTTGTAGGAATTCGCGCCACAATCACAAAGTTGTCTCAACTTCTGAAGGAGCATGATGAAGAGCTCTGGCGTCACCTTGAGATCACAACCAAAGTAAAATTTAATTTTTGAGATAGTTTTGCGCCTTCAAGTATTCATTATTTTAATTTTATATATGACTATTTCAATGCTTATTTCTTTTCATGATTAGTCCTATAGATCTCCACTATAGATCATGGCAACCACTCTTTGAGGTTGCTTACTTTCTCAGATTACAATTCAGCAGGAGAGTGCATTCAAATTTGAAATGATAAAACCTTAATGCACTAAGATTTTCATAATTGTTTTGAAATTGTTAAGTTAAAGTTTTCTAATCATTTTCCTCAGCTTTGAATATTCTTTGCTTCTTGATTGTTGAACATTTTTGGGGCCTTATAACTTTTTTAGAAAAAATGAATATTGGTTTTTAGGGCCATTCACTCATTTGCTCTTTACTGCTCCAAATTTTTATCACCTTTTTAAATTCTTGCTCATTTTATTTTGCATATCTAGTTTGTAGGCTATTGTTTCCATGTGTACTACTCTTTTTTTAGTACTCAAAACTATAATACCTGATACTTTTATGTAGTACATTTACTTATTGTTGCATTTCTCTGTTTCGTCAAATGACAGGTAAACCCCCAGTTTTATGCATTTAGGTGGATCACTCTCCTCTTGACCCAGGAGTTCAATTTTGCAGACAGCCTTCACATATGGGATACGATTTTGAGTGATCCTGAGGGTCCTCTAGTAAGCTTTTCTTCTTTTAGATATAAGTTATCCCCTCAAGATCCATGTATAAACTATGAACCATTTAGTAAAGAACTGTGGTATAAGAATGACCTGACATCAATACGGGATGATAAATTTTGGCACATTGAACTACGTGTCCGCTTCGGATAGCTATTTGTCTTTAGATAATCTTCATTCGGTTGATGATTTCCTTATGGTAGTTACAAAAAATTATAGGCATTGCTTGTGCATCTATTATGTAAGAGGTTGCACCTATCGAAAATGTGCTCGAAATTGTAGGAGAATTCTTGTAACACCCCAAGCCTACTGCTAGCAGATGTTGTTCTCTTTGGGATTTTCCTTTCGGGTTTCCCCTCAAGGTTTTTAAAATGCGTTTGCTAGGGAGAGGTTTTCACACCCTTATAATGCGTCTGCTATGGAGAGGTTTTCACACTCTTATAAAGAGTGTTTCGTTCTCCTCCCCAACTGATGTGGGATCTCATAATTCTACCCCCGGTGAATTGGGGTTAGGACCATTTTGAAATGAAAATTTTTTACGGTACTCAGTATAACATTTCAATTGTAGCAAATTGAGCTAGACCTGATATTCAATCAATTTGCAGGAAACACTTCTCCGAATATGCTGCTCGATGTTGATTCTCATTAGACGACGCCTACTTGCTGGCGATTTTACAGCTAATCTCAAACTGCTTCAACACTATCCCCCAGCAAACATCAGTCATTTGCTGTACGTTGCGAACAAGTTGCGTAAACAACCTTCGATCTGATCTCTTTTTCTATGCTGTAGTTGCTCTTGCGCTTGGATTTCCTGTTTGATTCTAAAAGATTATAGTGTTGGTCAATCACTGGATGTAAATGTTGGTTGAAAGAATGACTTATAGGGGCAGGATATATAAAAGGATTGTTCATTAGGTGTTGACTTGTAGTAGTTCTTGTGTTTACAGGGTATTGATACTTTTGTAGTTGCACAACTTTGGCTCATTGTTTATTCAAATTTCCTCGTTTCAACTTCTCTTCAGGATTTGTCTTTCATTTTCCCCTTGCCCTCCACGATTTTGAAGAGTATTTTATTTTATTTGTTTGGGTTTAGCGAAGGGAAGGACTCGAACCTCAAACCATCCTCGAGGCCAAAGAAAATGCTCTTCAAAATCATAAACACAAAACCCTTCCCTCGTTAAATTCAGAAAACATAAAATAAAATGCTATTTATAACAGCTCAAGTTCACTTCTAATGGATATTGTCCGCTTTAACTTGTTATTTATCATCGTTGGCCTTACGGGTACCCTTATAAGCAAAGTTTCGTTTTTCTCTCCAACCGATGTGGGATCTGTACCTTTAGAAGGAATGTTTCGTTCCCTTCTTCAACCGTGTAGGATTATAAGGAATGATTCATTCCCCACTCCACTCGATGTGGGATCCGACTTTGTTTCTCTCTCCAACTAGGATCTTCTAAAACTGTTTTAAAAAGTATATGATGAAGTGAAGAAAATCATCGGGAAACTAATATTCTTAATTTTAATAGACCATCACTTTTGCTTCTTGGATAAATGTATCAATTATCATCTAAAAAATGGATGGCTGGATTTCTCCTCCATAATTGTTGAACTCTAATGAAACAAAATATCAAATTATAATTAATTTATAATATATTAATTAAAGAGCCGTTTTGGAACAACATCCGACCTTAGCTCAGTTGGTAGAGCGGAGGACTGTAGTATGTTGCAGCTTAATCCTTAGGTCGCTGGTTCGAATCCGGCAGGTCGGATTTTTACTTATTTTTTATTTTTTATTTTTTATTTTCAATTTATTTTCATTATTTCCCCCTTTTGATCCGTTCTTTTATAACCTTATTACTTCATTTCTTCTGATAAATTCTCGCGTCTTTCTTTCCCTCGCCTTCTTTCCCTCGCCTTCTTTCCTTCGCTTTCTTTTGCTTTCTCCCGCGTCGGAGTTTGGAGTTTCGGTCGCATCGTATCAGTAAATCTGTACTCTCACGAGCTCGTTACACGATCCAAACATTTGTCTCCGTCAGAGTTATCACTTCAGCGCGCGAATTTTGATCTCCGAAAAGCACTCTCTGGAATTCAGAAATGGTTAGTAACAAACGATTCTCGTCCTTGTTGATCTTTGCTTCGTTTGAAGTTATTTATCTGAGTTGTGATAATCTGCTCCTTCAATAATAAGAAGATCGATGCGAATGAAGTTCATTTGTTTTACTTAGCATTGTCCGATTTAACTCATTTTCTTAATGAAATTGTTGATGCTGATTTACACGGACGCTTCTGGATACGAAATGTCTTTCCGATTTCTAATTGATATCGAGATGGCTCAAGGAGGAAGCAAGCTTTGCTTTGATGACTCCTGATTCTGCGTTTTCCGCTTTGATTGTGTGATTAGTTTAAATACTTAATTGTTGAATGCGATTGATCTTTCGTTTTTGTTTTCTCTACCTAATCTTCCGTCTGTATGTGTAAACACAGGCTAATGCTTTACGCTTGTATTTGTCGTGCATTCGGAACACTCTCGAGGCCGCTATGTGCCTTCAGGTATTTCTATCGTTGTCTTGTCGCTGTTATTTCGGTTAAATTTCGTTCGAGTTGTGATTTTTTGGAGTTTGATATATTATTTTTGGAATCGAACTTATTAGGTTCTGTAAGGTTTTCTTCCTACGGACTATTTGCCTTACTAACTTGAAGAATGCGATGTTTAACGGAACTCGTTGCTTGTAATTGCTTCTTGTAAGTGAATATATTTTCATTGCAAGTCCGAACGAAAATACTTCTATACGCATGTAGGTGTTCCGTTCCGTCCAAAAATGCACTTGGTGAGAAAATATTCACTGGATAACTGTTTGATATGTGATAATAGATCAAGAGAGTGCAGGCTTATAGTAATATTACGTCTCTAAATTTATAGTTCTCATTGAAGTAGAATGAATTCGTTGAACTCCAGTGTTGTTTCTTCTTCCCGCTTACATGTTTTCTTTTGAGAAACCTCATAGACAGCCGGGTGACTTGAGTGGCTGAACTTGGATATCCTTCGAAATCACCAGTATCTGCGTTAAGAGTAGTGAATATTAAGTATTTTCTTTTAGTACATTGAGTTGGAAGTGCATGAAGTGTGCACATGACCAGTTATATGTGTACAGTGCTTCTCGCTGGAATTTTTTGAAAATTTTTGTTTCACTTTGGATATTTGCTTTCTATCTAATATAAATCTCTCCTTGTCTGATTCATTTTCACATGCGTATGATGTTTGATTTATCGTACTTTTTTCTTTTTTCATCTGATTACAGAATTTTCCTTGTCAAGAAGTTGAAAGACACAACAAGCCAGAGGTTGAACTAAAGTATGGTTAAGTCTTCTAGTTCATCCTAAAACCTTATTTTGCATTTATTACAGATATATCCTTGTTTGTGAGCCACTGGAGACGTGAATTGCCTAGTTAATGAATTCATTCATGAACCTATTGCGACCATTCTTGGGACCACTTTATGAAAGCTTTTAGTCTTGGGGATGTCTGATAGCCATTTTCTTTTCAACATTCATAGTTATAACATTGTGATTATAATTCTATTATATAGATTCATATTTGGTTACTGCATAGTTTTGTTGTCAGTCATCGCTCGACTTTAATAGCATGTTCTTGTTGGTTGGCCTTAGCCATGTCTCAGCATGTATTGGTTAGTTGAACATGTGTTGGTTAATATCTTTCTATCTTGCTGACTTGCATAAATAATACCTGCCATGCTAACTGGCAGGCAGATAAATTATAACGACTTCTCAGAAACACTCATTCTCCAAATCTTATTAGTTTTTCGTTACTCCATGCTAATTAAATTTTACGTGGAATGCAACTATGAAAATTTGCTAATTTATGTCAGCTCTTATTTTCTTGATCTTTACCCATTCCAGGACCAGCTCAGAACTTATTCTCAATCCTGTAAGTTTCAGCATTCCACCTTTTACAATTTAGCTGGTTTAGCATTTCGTGCTTGTTAATATGCGCCTGTGGTTGAGTGAACAATTGGGGGGGGGGGGGGGGGGAAATCAACTCCTATGTCTACGTAGCTATTAATGATGATTATGATGAACATTTTGGAAACATCAAGCACTTATTTTCATCTTTGATTTTCAGATTAGAACCTCGTTATGCCTCATTATTGAGAACTGTTTTCTGTGATGGAATTTTTTAATGTTCCCCATGGGAACACATTTCATCTGCATCTGCAACATGCCAGCCAGTGTATATTATTCTAGTTAAACATTTGTCCTTCCTTTGTTGTCTTTTAATTGGAAAATCATGTCAATGCAAAAGAATATCCTTGGGAGTTCGGTGTAGTCGGGCAATGGTTTTTTTTTTTTTGGTGTGTGTGTGTGTGTGTGTGTGTGTGTTTAACTGTGATATGTTGATGGACACCAATGATCTTGCTTCAATATATTGCTCGTGCAGATCTTAATATGTAGAAATGAGTCAGAGAAGTGTTTGATTGAGACATCTATAAACTCTCTTCGGATCAGTCTCAAGGTAATTTTATTCCTTTTTTTTTAATTTGATGCATTTGAGGCATTATATGGCCATAAGTCCCTTTCTGCCCCATTAGGCTAAATCCTTTGATCTTTTCCAGCATACCTGAAGAAACACTGCTGAATTTATGCAATTATCATCACAGATTACCACAAACTTGTTCACAATTATTTTATGTGATCTCTTTCTTGTGCACAGGTTAAACAGACAGATGAACTGGAGAACATCCTCACTAAAAAGTTCCTACGATTTCTGTCAATGAGGGCAGAAGCTTTCCAGGTGCTGAGAAGAAAACCTGTACAGGTAATGATAGTGTCTAATCATGAAGTGAACTTTCTGCTATAGTTTAAGATGATATATTACAGCAACTGTGGTCTATTCTTCGAAAAATAACTTTCAGCTATTGGAGATTATTTTTGACTAATTACTTGAAAATACTTGAAGCTGTACGACTATGATGATTGTGTTTTTTGAATTTTCAAGTTACCACCAACTCATATTTCATATCTCTTCGAGGGCATGGGATTAAAACTGATTACTTGATCTTGTACAGTTGCCTCATGCTTTCTCTGAAGAATACATTTTTTTTTTCTCAACAAGCATTAGATTGTTCAAATGTAAGAAATTGAAACTTGTACTCAAATGGTTGTAAGAAATAATTTTATACTTAAAAATGATCTATCCATATATATGTTGTGGTATTAAACTTTTATAGCCATGCATGGCTTGTGGTGAAGCTTCAAAGATTCTGGATGAATTATTTACTTTCTTCTTCTCTCTTCTTTTTTCCAATATGAACTACTTCTTCCCAATCAGATAATATTTCAGATTGCTATTCTTGTGTGGCAAACATATGTAGTGTCTTTCAGAATTGACCTTTCTGTTTCCTTTTGGCTTCGTTTTACAGGGATATGACATTAGCTTTCTCATTACAAACTATCATTGTGAGGAGCTGCAGAAGCCAAAGCTCATTGATTTTATTGTACAGTTTATGGAGGCAAGAATTTTAACACTGCCGAAATATCTCTCCTAGATTTGCTTTTCTCCTTACTACCCAACCTCCTCTAATTTACCCTTTCAAACAAACTTCCCATTGCTGCGGGCGTCGTAATAGCTTAACTAATTTTGAATAATATATTTTTTCTTTCCTTTTTTGCAGGATATTGATAAAGAGATTAGTGAACTTAAAATGTCCGTGAACACTCGGGGAAGGCTTGTAGCAACAGAGTTTCTAAAGCAATTCATTTGATGTCTCTCTCTCTCTCTCTCTCTCTCATATATATATATATCCTGGTAAACTTCCATTCCCCTGCTTGTTATATATATACATATATTTATATATATCCTTGTTCCTCAACTAACAAGATTTGTTT
Organism: Cucurbita ficifolia; assembly: GCA_033971965.1. Taxonomy (NCBI): domain Eukaryota; kingdom Viridiplantae; phylum Streptophyta; class Magnoliopsida; order Cucurbitales; family Cucurbitaceae; genus Cucurbita; species Cucurbita ficifolia. The sequence goes on from CM066978.1 coordinate 423,336, forward strand.
CCATTTATTTTTTATGGTACTTAATTTTCATACATTTTTCGTGGGGTTTGGATTTGACCCAGAAAAAAAATACCCCGTGGGTGAAATAAGCTATATATATAGTCGTCGACGACGACGTAACAGCAAAATATTGTTAACCTTAAAACTTGACCACAGTTCTCACGACAAATTATTCCTTCCACAATGTCTAGTCCTTTTATAAGCATACCTGTTTGGATTGATTTAACTTTTGGACTTCAAACCCTTGCCATTTTTTTTGATGATTGCAGAGTTGCTCAATTGCAAATTGCCTGCCATTGTTGAGAGTCTGGATGGGGATCGTTACATCCAATAATTATGTTGCTGTAAGTAATTATTGCCCCTTCTGCATCGTCTGTACTCAAAATCTCTTTGCTTTGCTTAATCCACTTTTTCTGATGATAATATACTGTTTTTATTAGGTTTCATTTTTGGCCTTCATAAATTAATCGTACTCTGTAGCTTTTTTAAATATATTATTTTAAATTTTTTTATATTTGATTAAAATTTGCAAAATAGTGCAGGATAATAGAAAATCTAATCAATGTAAAAGATCACAAGGGAAAAGTCTTTTAAAATGTAATCAACATAATATTTGTTGGATTTCTCTTAACTTAATTTTGGAATTAGGTCATAAATGGAAAGATGAACTAGGGATGAGTTATGAAGTTTTTCTAGTTTTGATTTATTTTTATTTGGTCACATTACTGTTGATTTAGTTTTAAAGAATAATAAAACGTCAAATATCATTAAAAAGAAAACATTCTCATTATTAATTTAGTGAATTGTTTATTAATAATTGATTTCAGACATATAAATGTTTGCTTATTTTTTAATAACATATAATGCAAACATTAATGGAAAAACTTTGCAAACACCAATCATCCCATAACTAAAGAAAAAAGGTTTTCCGTGGATTGAAGATTCCTGGTCTACCAGATAGAGCCACTGGAAATGGAAGAAACTTTGCAAATGCCAGCCGACGTGTTGAATGGTATATCTTTAAAACATGCCACCCCCTCTGTGTTGATAGCCAAATCCACTTGCAGCGTCTCCCATACCTTTTTCTTCGGGTTCAGTACGTCGTCGGGCTCGCCTTCGAATCCTGGGAATTTTATTCTTTCTCCTACATTGGCGTCTTTGGGTGGCTCGACTAATTCAACCTAAAAAAGTGCACCATCATTTTTTACACTCCTGTTTTGTTAAAATCACATGTTTTTTTTCCATCTAAAAATGATTTAATTCTATTTCTTTTTATATACTTAGGCTAGTATAAAAAAGTGCTTTGCCCTTTAAAATACCCTTATTCATTTAAACGTAAATATTACCCTTGTCATTATGCTTCATTGAAAACTGCCATTAGCAAATTCCTAATTTTCATTTAAAACTTTAATGGATTTGTAGTCTAATGAATAGTTTTGAAGTATTTATGAATGATCCAAAAATATTGCAAATTTTGAAATGATGAATACCAACTTCAAATCCTCTTTGAAGTATTTATGAATGATCCATGATGAATACCAACTTCAAATCTTCATTTTAATTGATTTCTACTTTAATAAATAGTTTTGAAGTATTTATAAATGATTTAAGAATATTGCAATTTTTGAAATGATATGAGTAGAGTTTCAAAATTTCAATTTTCATTCAAAATTTTAATGAATTTCTAATTTAATGAGCAGTTTTAAAATATTTATAAATGATTCAAGAATATTGCAAAAATGATATGTATAAGTATGTTTAAAACAAAAGCTGATAGTTTAGGAGTATTTTTAGTTGGAAAAGCTTGCAAAGAAGGACTAACCTTGGTGTGGTCGCTATTGGAAGCAGCCAGAACCATGGCTTGCGATTTAATTCCCCTCATGGACGCCGGCTTCAAGTTGCAAAGAACACAGACCTTCCGGTTCTATACCAGCAGAAAGTGATAATTAATTATTATTCATTACAACAATCAGTAGTAAAGAGACGAAGGGGGAGGGGTTTTGTTAAAACAAAAACCTGCATCTCTTGAAGAGGTATGTAGTTGACCAGTCCACTGACAACGGTTCGAGGCTCCGCTTCTCCCACATCGATTTCTTCCACATATAGGGAATCAGCATCAGGATGCTTCTGAGCTTTAGTAATTAAGCCTACTCGGATATCCAGTCTTGTTATCCTAATTTCTGCTTCCACAGCACCACCAGCACCTTTCGGTTTGCGGCCTGTGCAGGATTTTGCCTGTTGCTTTTTTTCACTGCCTTCAACAACAAACAAACCATTTAGAAAAAAACATTTGCTAGAAAAACATTTGTCTGAACTGGTCTACCTGAAACGTTAGTTTTTTTAAGCTGAGCAGCAAGCTTTTCTGCTTCTGCTTCTGCTTCTGCTTTAACAATGCGTTGAGCCTGACTTCCGGCAAACTTGTCTCTGTATAGTTCTACTTCTTCGTCTTTCTGGAGAAAGAGAGTTAAAATTGTCACCAAGGTCGTTCGTTACCCACAGTCACAATAATGAGGCAATCTATATACCAATTCTTTGAATAATGGGTGTGGTGTGCCTATCTTATGACCAGAAGGTAGAGCCTTCCAAGGTTGCTTTGCTCTCTCGATGTCTCCTTTCTCTTCACAAAGCGAAATACGCCGTTCCAGAGGTAAATCCAGCTGCCTAAACACCTTCAAATGTATATGGGTAATGGTTAAAAAGCATAATTTTCTGGAAATATATACACACAAAATTATATAGAAAAAGAGGATTAAAAACGAGATATTCATTGTCAAATACCTACACACATATATCACAGGCTTACGTTGTCTAAGAAAAAGACATTAACATGTGGGTGTATATATATTATTAAGAACGAGATATTCATTTCCAAATGGACATTATCATAAGTTTACGTTGTCTAAGAAAAAAAAACATAAAAATGTAATATATTTATATAGATAAAAAATGAGATATTTATTTCCAAATGGACATATATTATAAGCTTACGTTGTCTAAGAAAAAGACAAAATGTGATATATATATATATATATATATATGTTATAAATGAGATATTCATTTCCAAATGCCTATAAACATATATGTTGAGGATTGTTAGAAGAGAGTCCCACATTGACTAATTTAATGAATGATCATGGGTCTATAACTAAGAAATACATCTCCACTAGTATGAGGTCTTTTGGGGAAACTAAAAGTAAAGTCACAAAAGCTTATACTCAAAGTGGACAATATCATATTAGTGTAGAGAACTGTAATTTTTAATAATATATCATAAGCTTACTACTTGTCTAAGAAAATAATAATTAAACAATAATTTTCCTTCCAAAAGATAAGTCGTCTAATTTGAAATTCTTTTAAGATTCGAAGATAAAATGATAATAGTTTTTCGTAAAATAGTCCATAATCTATCAACAGTTCAAAGAATGGTCTAAAAATCAACACAGCCCATATGTTAACGCTCAACTGCTAATAGAAATGTTGCTAATAGAAATGTGGAGAATGTGTCGTCAGAATATTTACCTCATCTGAGAAAGAAGGCATGAAAGGTTCTAATAAACATGCCAGAATATGCACAAGTCCAGTTGAAGTTCTCATAACAATATTGCACGAAGGTTTGTCCGCCTTGTAAAGATTCCAGAACTGGGATGTCTGCATGGAAAACATGATAAATAGCCAGATTCCAAAGAAATTTTAAATTTTAAAACAATAATGAACATGATACAAACAAGATCCAAATGAGCCAATGACTATGTTTACTTGCAAATATGTATTTCCCTCGCTTGAAATAGCCATTGCAGCTTTTAGACCTTGTTTTAGTTTAACCTGTAAAAAATATTCCATAGAACAATTTCATTTCAATAATAGACAAAATCAAAGAGGAAGCATTCAACATTTTAATATCACAATTATACTGTTCCTATAAAAAAAAAAGGCTATCAAATACAAATCAATTTTTTTTTTAATGTACCTTCTCCATTGATTCCACATATTGGTCTACGTATTTACCAACGTTTTCAGCTAAACTCAATGTTAATCCATGAGAGTCCGCGTCAGGAGCATCGGGAATTATGGAACCATAACCCTGCCCTGTAAATCGAGAATTCAAATATGTTTTAACCGTAGGAAACTGCATTAACTCTTGACACAAAAACATAATTAAGTTTTGGGACATTTTATTGCCGTTTTATAGGAATTAATATAGTGCTCGGAAATATTTCATAGACCTTTATAGAAGTAAAGATGGTGCCCACTTGAAATGATCGATTCTTTAGAATAAGAAGCACAAATTCTCGATTGGGCAACTGTTTCTAACCTTATTAGCTATTATTTATAAAACTCATTTCCACCTTGCAGTTGCAGTTATATACCTACAAGTTCCACTTGAAGACAATTTCGGTTCTGAAGCAGTTACAAGAAAAAACAGAAGTACCAACCTAAAGGTTTGGCAATGAAGCTCAGAACTCGATGAATGAAGTTGCCCAAATTGTTCAACAACTCGCCATTGAGTTTTGCTTGTAAATCAGCCCATGTAAATAATGTATCTGAAACCTAATTTTACAGATTTTAAAATTTAAATATATATATATATATATAAGCTATGAGCAGAGAAGAGAATACCAGAGGCAATAAAGTGGAAAATTTACCTCAGGCCTATTGACTAATAAGTAATATCTCCATACTTCTGCAGAAATATTTGAATCTTTTGCATCATTACCAAAAACTCCAATGCCCTTACTCTTAGAAAATTTTCCTGTACAAGTTATCCAGAATAAATGTTTATAGTGAGATATTTCCAAACGGTGCATACAAATTATTCATCCCTACAGGTGAATTATGGGTAAAAGAACATGTACTGACTAAATCATGCACTGTTACCTGCTTCATAGTTCAAGTATTCAGTAACACTAATGGTTTTCATCAAGGTCCAGTCTTCTCCAGTTCCGAGCAGTGTAGAAGGAAACATAACCTGAATCATAATACCAGAGTACTAAATAAATTATAAATTCCAATTTATAAGTGAGACAGAGATTTATTACAACGGTCATGCTAAATCACAAGTCTGAAGAGATTCATCAGAAGGTCATAACAGAAACTGGAACTTCTAGCCTTTTTATTTATTTTATTTTATTTTATTTATTATTATTTTTTTTTTTGGTAAGAAACAAGGAACTTCCAGTTTCTGACTTCGACTGATCGAGAAAGGGGTATTTTACAATTAAAAACCTCACTTTGAACTGATTAACCAATTTATTGCACTACTTGATAGAGAGAGTTACCAAATACATATAAATTACATTTTCAATTTTAAGAAATAAGAAACTATTTTCAGATAAAATAACACGTTTGTCCTTTATTCCCAGAAGTTGGGATGAAAATGGCATTTGTAAATCATTTGAAAAAGAAAAAGAAAAAAAAAGAACAGATTTTCTTCAGACAATAGGGGAAGTTTAATGGTAAGGATACCTACAGTGTGGAAAGGAACATTATCCTTGCCCATGAATTGAAAAAGCTCCACATTCTCTGGATTCTTCCACCATTTCTCCCATTCATTTGTGTAGCATGATGTAATGGAGACATATCCTATTGGTGCATCAAACCAAACATAGAAGACCTAAAAAAATTGAAATCAAAATTAACAAAAATTTATCATAGAAAGTTGTCTAGCTATTAAAATAAAAAAGATTGAAAAAAAAAAACGAACCTTGTCCTTGAACCTTTCAAGTGGAACGGGAACCCCCCATTTTAGATCTCTTGTAATACACCGGGGTTTCAACCCTTCCTTAAGCCAAGCTTGTGTTGCTTGAATAGCATTTTGGCTCCAAGATCCGGCCACAGACATCTTGTTGATATATTCTTCAAGTTTATCTCTCAGCAAAGGAAGTTCAAGAAACATGTGGTTTGTGTCACGAATACGTGGGGATGTTTGACAGACCTATTTTCCAAATATTAACACTCAGTTACTATCTTTGGGGAAAAATGAAACAAACTGATCATTTTATTTAATTTACTATTATTTTCTTAATAATAAACCTGGAAAAAAGTAACTGAAATACTATTGTTATTTGGAAACTTGCTTAATTACCTCTACTCATGTAACACTGGTTTTCTAGAGCTGTCATTTGGAAACTGTGGGATGAATGAAATGCTAGGATCTTCCAAGGGATATAAAGACCCTCAGAAGAAGTGATGGATTCATTTCTCTCTCTGTTTGAAAAAAGTTAAAATTGGTACCCACAGATGGTATCTAACACAAATTCATTCAAGCAAAGTTCATGACTCTTGACCATGCAAATGTGTTACTTAAACATAAACCACGCTTCAAACTGCCAACAATAGATTATGAACTTTCTTTTCATTGTTTGCTTCAAGCTGTGAATTCGTCCTCCAATAAGGAAGAGAGACATTGACCCCTAGACTCTTTGGACATCGTGCAAAACAGATTTCAATAGCTTTTCCAAACTTCCTTTTCAATAATAGATTCTTCCTTCCTTATAATAATTGGATGAACTGAGTTGCAGCTATGAAAACTCAACAGGATTTCTCTCCAACAATTATTATTAATAAAAAAAATTGAAAAAGAGAAAGAGAGAGAGAAGAAGGAGAAGAAGCCGCCAAAGGACCTCTTTGCTGCTGTGTGTGAAAAGGAACATGCCAAAAGAAGGAAAAAGAAAAAATGGGAAGAAAAAAAAAAAAAAAAAAACTCTTCCAATTGGAATGTGTTTTCCTAATTTCCTAGGAAACTTTATGCAGTTCCCTGCACTTATTGAAGGTTTTGTAATACAAAAAAAAAATGTTTCTCAGTCGCAGAAAATCCACGAAGTACCTTGCACCTGGGATCTTTCAATTCCGTTGGATTAAGAAGTTTCCCGCACTTTTCACATTGATCACCACGTGCAGAGTCATACTCACACCCTGGAGTAGGACAGATGCCTTCAACGAGCCGATCGGCTAAAAATCTCTCACAAGTATCACAGTACAGCTGAATTATGAGTAAAAAAAAACAAATAAATATCATGCATGAAATCAATGAACAGAAGTAGAACTCAAGCACATGCAACCAAAAGTAACCAGGAGAAGAATATAATACTCAAGTGATAAATAAGTCTACCTGTTGCATCGTGTTCTCAGAAAGCCAATTGTTCTCCAATAGTTTTCCAAATATTTCTTGACAAACTTCAGTCTGCTGTGATGATGATGTGCGACCAAATTCATCGAAACTAATACCAAACCAATCGTAAACTTCTTTGTGAATTTTGTGGTACCTGACAGTGCAGAAATAGTTATGTAAAGGTCCAAATCTTTCCCCAGATTTAGGTGATCTCTAAGCAGGAAGTGAAAACTGAGATTCAAGGGAGGAAGAGAGAGATTGCAGGTCACAAAATATATAACTTCATTCTGAACAGTCGATTAAGTGTTCAAGTACTTATAACTCGGTCAAGTTAAACCATTACGGAAGTAAGGACGAGATCGTCTTCAAAAATGCTCCACGAAATTACTTGCATGTGAAAATCAGAACCGTTCAAGACAATTTGAATATGAAAAAAAAATGTCATGAAGTGAATACGACAGAGTGTCCAAGTCCAGAAGACAGTACTAAAAAGCCTGAGATCCAGATTTCTGTCTGATTTACAAAACTATGCTCGTGGAGGATAGAAGCGAACTTGAAAGTGTAACATTACTCGAGTACAAATTATATACAAAACAAACTATAGAAAGCCGAGCGAACTATTTTCCAGAATCATAGAAGAAGGTAGTAGCCACGACGAACAGAAACCTGAGAGGAAATCTTACTTGTCACAAATCTCTTTTGGAGAACATTTCTCTTCCATTGCTTTTGTCTCCGTCGCCGTTCCATACTCATCGGTTCCGCATATGTAAATAGCGTTATAACCTCTAAGACGACAGTACCGAGCAAAAACATCAGCACTCAACACACCTGCATACACATAAAATCAATCATAACCGCATCACAAAAAGCGCGCGCATTAGAAGTAAAACTGAGTAGGCGGCATAACTCCTCAAATCTCCATAATTCATTTCTCAGAAACCGAACAGCAACCAATTCAAACACAAGAGCACAGAAACGCAAAGAAACAACACAGTCCTCAATCAATCAAACACACGGAAACATATATACACAAAAAGCGCCCGCATTAGAAGTAAAACTTTGTAGGCGGCATAACTCCTCAAATCTCCATCATTCAATTCTCAGAAACCGAACAGCAACCAACTCAAACACAAGAGCACAGAAACGCAAAGAAACAACACAGTCTTCAATCAATCAAACACACGGAAACATATGTACACAAAAAGCGCGCGTAGTAGAAGTAAAACTGAGAAGGCGGTATAACTTCTTAAATCTCCATCATTCAATTCTCGGAAACCGAACAGCAACCAACTCAAATACAAGAGCACAGAAACGCAAAGAAATAACACAGTCCTCAATCAATCAAAACACGGAAACATATATACACAAAAAACGCGCGCATTAGAAGTAAAACTGAGAAGGCGGCATAACTCCTCAAATCTCCATCATTCAATTCTCAGAAACCGAACAGCAACCAACTCAAACACAAGAGCACAGAAACGCAAAGAAATAACACAGTCCTCAATCAATCAAACACACGGAAACATATATACACGTGAGAAAGAACATTACAGCCAATGATGTTGCCGAGGTGAGGAACGTTATTGACGTATGGAAGAGCGCTGGTAATGAGTATATTCCTCTTTCCTGGAATCGGAAGCTTTGTGGCCTTGGTTCCGCCGCCACCGGTGTCGCCTAAGACGTCCGCCATCTCTATCAATCCGCCGGAAATTCAAAGGTTCCTCCTACAACAACAAACTCTTCCTCGATCAGATACCTTCAGCGGAGAGAATCGAGATGATGAAGAACAGAGAATTTTGGAGCACTGCAACTTGGAAACGTTGCAAGTCTCAGTGTTGAGGAATTTTTCTTTTTCTTTTTCCTTCTGAGAATTTTCTGATTGGGTGAAACGCACATTTCAGGTAAATATGCATTTTATATGGAGCGTCTGCCCCTGCTTCCTCTATGGTTTCCTCTGATTGGGTGAAACTTACCTTTCAGAGTAGGAAAGCATGAGAATTAGAAAATTATTTTTATTTTCTTATTTCTTTTAAACAAAATAATGGCGATTTTTCTTTTGGAAGATCAATTACCTACTGGAAGATCAATCTACCGCCCTTTCTTTCCTCCCAGCTATTTACGCATGAGGATCGTCGTATGTATGCTCGACTTTAGTTGTCGGTGCCATAGGGAGTACATTATGGCAGGATCAGTCACTGGGACAAACCAACCCTCCAATAAAATTGTGCTATGCCCCCCGGTCCCTGTAGATGGAACGATATGCCTGGAGATTCCTAGGTTTGCAGCACGTCTCTAGTTGTCAACCCTCCTCATTTGTTATATAAATTTTCATGTGGGAAACTTAATCCCGACAATTTTCGTTGAGAATTCCTGCCCGTACCAATAAAAATAAATGAGAATTTTCGCACGATGGAGAATGAATTGGAGCCTTCCCTATCTTCTCGTAGTTATCTCTTTTACTTACCAACAAAAAGAAAATATAACCTAAAAAGAATCGTGAGAATAAAATAACAAAAAGAAAATATAACCTAAAAAGAATCGTGAGAATAAAATAAAATATTTTTAATCGCCGTTTCGAATATAATTATTTAACATAGTCTAAAGTACCATTCCCATTACAAGATTCCACAAACTCACCCTTAAATTGAGCCTTTTCTATAAACACTTTTAACCATATAAACCCTAATTTTCTCAAAATATTCCTCCATTTGTTCTTGCAAGTTGATAAGAATACATTCCATGTCAACATCTGACCGTTCCGCTAGGCTTCCTCGTCATGTTGATGCCCCAACTCCGCTCACACCCCAGGGAGCATCCGCTTCCCACGAAAAAATTGAGAAAGCCAAATAAAAAATTTGATCATGACTTTGTAGAGTCGGTGCTGCTGTTGCCCAAACGCTTGAATCTATTCCCCTGCAAACAACCGAATATACTACTGTTCCGCTGCTTCTCAGAGGGTCATATGTTCAAATCTTGTCACCTTCCTATGATATTCTCAAGGGTCGAAATGCAAAGCCCCGTAGCCTATATGTGGTCAGGTAAGCACACAAACCGTGCTCTTCTTCAAATTCGACATTTACCTTCCTTTACTTTTAACAAATTGCATAACTTTAAGTATAAAGAATATTAGGAGACAAAAAATAAAATGATCAAAATTATTTAGGATATATAAATCTATTCTCTTTTTAAATTCAGAGTCCAATAATAGCAAGTTCATAGACTGAACAGCTATTATAACCATTATACAAAGGCCATTAGTTCTTTGCTGCAGACGATGAAACTTGCTTTATACCTCTTGCAATCTCTTCAGCATTTGCATCCCAATTAACAAACGCCACCAATGGGCTCTCACCTGGAACAATGTCATCTCTTGCATAGCTTCCCGTCGTCCTCAGCAGCTCTTCCGACCCCTTGTTCGACGTTCCTTTCATGATTATCGTCTTGTGAGTCCCTGATATCATCTCCTCGTGGTCAGTATCCCCAACCTCCCCGAGGAACACGTACATATTCGAAAGGTTCAATCTCCATCGCACGAACAGGTACCTACAACCAATGTTGAAACAATAGTGTCGAGATGAAATAGTCTAACGAGCCAAAAATGACCCAGCAGAGCGAATGGTAGGTTCCATCGCACGAAAAGGTACCTACGACAAATGTGAAAACTACAAAGAGTGAACAGTAGGTTCCATCGCACGAGAAGGTACCTACGGTCGTATGTAATAGTATAATGAGCCAAAAAATGACCCAACAAAAGAGTGAACGGTAGGTTCCATCACACGAGAAGGTACCTACGGTTGTATGTAATAGTCTAACGAGCCAAAAAATGATCGAACAAAAGAGTGATGGGATGTTTAGTATCGTTTCGAGCGAACATGAAAGAGACGGTGTCAAACCTGAGAGCTTGAGCTCTTGATGCAAGCAAAGGAATGATTTGCATTCGAGTCGAGCTTCGGCAATACATCGGATGGCAGCGAAGGCCACGCAACCGAAGCTTCTGCCTCAAATCGTCGACTTTCATGGCCTGAAAAGAAGAAAATATGAGGGTGTGATGTTGAAGAAAAAACTGTCCAAAGCTAATTCTTGTAGGTGTTTGTTTACCTTACTCAGATTCTTTACTAAGTAGGAGATGCAATGAGCATTACTCGATTTCGTATCCTCGAGAATGGTTGTACCGAATTTGTTAGAATCTTCTTCAGATGCATTCAACAACTTAAGAATCGTTTTCTTCAAACCGTCGCATCCCCAACGATAATCAATATGCGATGTGTAATCTGGATCGGGTTGCAGTTTGCCATCTTCTTCACTGTAAGAACCCGGGTAGTAAACCTCACTTCCGCTACTGCAGATTAAGGCATCAAACTCATTGAGTAGTATTTTTCCCGACCTTAAGAATTCGGCAGTCTCGGCCAATGGCATTGCGGTCGATAGAGCAAAGCCCGAAACACGTGCAACTTGAGTGTCGAGACGACCAGCTTTAATAATCTCCTGCAACATCTTGATAATCTTCTTTTCTGGATCCCCATTGCTGTCATAGCAGTCAAGTGCTATAACAATCAACCTACGTCGTCGTCTCAAAATCGGATACTTTCCACCCATATTCTCCAGCATTTTATTCCCTTTTTCAGTCTCGTTCGACTCAGTCCCCGACCTCTTGATCTTGCTCAAAACTCGCTCTACTTGGTCCTGCAAATCAGGATCATCAGCGGATGCAGCTATGTCGCTTGATGCATTCAATGACGTTTTTTCTCCATCGACCGAAAGTCTAAGCGACATATCTTGGACGTCCTTAAGTGAATCATTGAACGATTCCTCTGTCGGTATTTCATCCCCCGGGGTGTCGGTTTGCCACTGTGGATGCCTCACCCGACACGCTGCAACTCGAGTCAAGTACGTGCGGCAATGAGCCGGCCACGAAAACAGATGTATGTTCTTCAAACCATTTTTCCTACACTCATTCCATAAGTTCTTCTCTGATAGCAATTTCAGCAAAGCATCAGCAATTGCTTGCTGATCATGAGGATCAACAAGCAGACCATTGTTTAAGGCCTAAAATCACAAAAACAAGTTAATCAGATCGTGACGAGTTCGTGACGTTTCCGATCGGGTTTTCCTTACTTGATGAATGTCGACCGGTCCGCCATTTTTGGTCGCCACCATTGGGAGTCCATGTGCAGCCGCCTACAATAACTCAGAGGCATAAATCCAACAGGACTAATCACATGACAGATCCAATGAAAAACCAACCTCGATCAACGTAAGCCCGAACGGTTCGACCAACGCTGGATTAATGAAAACACCCTAGCATTGTTTCATAAGACAAGTTGTTAACGTTTCAAAACGGTATGGTATGGTATGGTAACGTGAAGCTCGAACAAACCTTTGTTTTTGCTGCAAGTCGATATATGTCAGGAACATCAGATTGCTTATGATGCTTCGGGTATGCCACTTGACCGTAAAGATCATACTTATCGATAAACTTTATAACTGTTGTGAGTACGCTAGCGCTACCCGACGACATCTCATCGATATCGTCCCTATTCCCCATGATCAGCGTCTACAGAGGGAAAAAAACATGATCATACAGTTCATAACTTCAACATATTATTGAAAAATCTTACTAGATTAGCAAGTTCTCTCAAAGGACGACACTCGCCGAAGGCTTTCAAGAGAGTGGTTATATTCTTCTTCGGGTCGGGCCTCGACAACGCCAAGATCATAGGCTTATGGGGGTTCGTAAGAAAACGCATCACCTATTATACGAACGATTATATAAGTTTAGAGGAGAAATAATAACGTGGTGTAAGATAGGATTATTGGACACACTTACATCAGACCATATCGTCGGGATCGCTCTTGGAGAGGACCCTTCGCTCGTTAGTGTCAAATCGCCATCGACATCGGGCATGTCTTCGGGAACCAAAACATTGCTGAAATCCATGCCAGGAGGAATGACCTGCCAAAAACTTTGGTCTTGAGTTCTTCATTAGAATGTCCAAATAATGTGAGACATTAATATGGTTAACTGAAGATCTTACCACCATCCTCGGCATGTATCGACCGTAGGAAACGACTCCACGGCGAGCACGAGCCCGCAAGACTTTCTCAAGTTTGACATCGAATCCATCATAGAGTCCCCATTGCTCCTCGATCTCCTGTTTGGTGCTTGTAATCACGAGTTCGGCAGCATCAAGAGAAAGCTCTTCAGCTTCGATCCTCCTCATTATCTTATAGTTCAAATTAATATCTTCTTTCGATTGGCGTCCCTGCTTGAGAAGCTGTTCGAGCTTGTTTCTTCCGAGCGAGTGTCCCGTCAGCACCATCGGAACATTCAAAGCACCGGAGAGCAGCGCAGCGCTATCTCCAGCATCGGCGTAATGTCCATGGATGACATATGGCCACACAGGCTGACCACCACCAATTTGTTCACCTAAAGCTTTGGACATATTAAGAACATGAGCTAAAGCTCCATCTACAAACTCTTGAATATGGGGCCATAGTAATTCTTTTCGTAGATATTTGTCTCGTGGACCGAACGGAATCCTTATGATATAAGCTCCACTGCTTTCCCCGACATCGCCATCTTCATCGTCGATTCCTGTACTTAGCATCTCGGTTGGCTCGCCATAGCTCCAATCAAGCTCTGATGACAAGATCTGCCTCGTAAAAAGGTCCACCCTATATACTCCCGGCATTTGCGCTAGCGCACGAGAAAGCTCGACAACATACTTGACCTGAAAAGTTCGTGTTCGAGATAGAAACACCATTTAAACAACATCACCTAACACCAACTCTAACTACAATTCAATTTTCTTCTAGTCACATTGCTTTGCACCTGTCCACCCGTGTCGGAATCACGACCGAGCTCCATGTTATCTCCCCGAACCAAACCGTGCAAGCTGTGATCAAGATCAACACCAACATTGGAGGATAAACATATAGTTGAGTTATTGAATAACAACAATAGGTACCTGATGAGAACAATATAAAGTTTCCTTTCCATTTTTTCTTCCGGCCAAACTTCCAAGTTGGAAACCGTCCTCTGGAACGTCGCCTTCGATGTCTCGCTCTGCGGCGTTTCACCCACAGCATCCCCCCTTTCTCCTTCTGATAGGTCTTCTGAAATATCTTCCGTTATATCCCTCCGTCCTTGCTCCCGCTCCAATCTCCGGTTCGTGAACCGTTGAAGCTCTTCCCACTCCAACTGTACATAAGTTATTTCCTTTTCAACATAACCAAACATCGTGTTGTTCCTCACAATGCTAGCCTAGCTCGGGACAAGCGTGGCGAGCCGAGAAACTACTCACACTCTTTCTCGAAAGTTTACAAATTCTAACTTTTAAACTATAGAGACTAAATTCTAACTTTCTTTGAATCACGACTGAACGATTTTAAAACAGGCTCCCAAACGGGTTATTTTTCAATAAAAAATTTAAAAAACATTCAATCTAGGGACTGATTTATTACCTTTTCCAAACGGTTAAATAATTTAAAATAAAAATTATAAGATCTTAAACATTATTAAAGCAAATATCAAACCCAAACAATAATAACAATAAACTAATATTATTAAGTTAAAATTCCCACCATTTTTATTCTTCTGAATTTAGTTTATATGATTAAAAAAAAAATATTCTTCTGAATTTAGTTTCTATGATTAAAAAAAACTAAATTAATATAAAATACGTTTAAAGGCCATTTCAAAAGTTTAACAATACCCTTAAACTTTCCAAAAGGTCTAAAATTTTAAAAACGTCTAAAACAAATACTCTTAGTTTTGGAGGAAAAAAATTTGCTAGGGATATTTTAATTTTTTTTTTTAAAAAAAGTTATTTTTAAAGTTTTAAAAAAATTTAAATGTATTTTTAAAATTTTTTTTAAAAAATTAAGAATATTAATGAAACGTATTTTTTATTTTTTTTAATTAAATGGTATTTTTGAAATTCATTTAAAATTTTAAGGATATTTTTTAATAACACTCTAACTAAATATTTTTGTTTATGTTTAGTTCAAAATTATTAAGTTAGGCATTAAAAAATTTCAATTTAGTCCTCAATATTTAATTAAATCCCAAAAAATACATTGAATTTTACCAGTCTTAAAATAATATTTTATTTTTAAAAAATTCGTGTAATATTATTCTTAATCTTTCATATAAGATATATTAATCTTTAAATTGAAGCTTCAAACAATGTGACGGTGACCTCTACGCATTTCACAATAACCATGTAACAGTGATCACCACTCCACACCGTTTTTGGTACGATTAAACCAAAAAAAAAAAAAAAAGGAGGGAAAATGGAAGGTACCTGCTTCTTCTTGCGAGTGAGATGCCAAATCCGCCAACACATATTCTCGAGTCTAGAGCTCCGTTCGCGAGTATTGCGAGTGGCGACGACTTTGAGCCATGTCCGATGAAGGTCCGATTCATCGACGCCGCTAACGACTTCCTCGACGAAGTATTTCGTCGGATTGAAATGGTCTCTGTCGCCCAAATTCACCGGCATCGGCTTCTGTTCTTCAATGGCGGACGCTCCAGTGTCCAATATCGCTTCCAAATAGCCATTTATCCACTCGTTCCCTGCCATTTTCGATCTCTGAAATCGCTCGCTCCTAATTCAAAAACCTGAAATCAATTTCTGATTCTAACACTAATTACCAAACGCCATTACGTGCAGATTCTGCGATTTGAATCTCTGAAATCGCTGATTTTCTCCTCCAATTATCATTCGCTGTGTTTCCTCAGAGGAATTCAGAGAAAATGATGAAAGAAATGCGAAGAGATTGAAGAGAAGAGGGAGAGACGAAGAAGAAGGGACACGTGGGAGCGGTTACGGCGGAGGTGGAGAGATGCGGTTGGTGATGTGTGAGAGCTTCACCGTTTCCAAACCTGTCCTGTTCTCGATGCGAACTTGCCGCTTTTGGCCTTCTTATACTAATACCACACTCTTTTGGCTCTCTTCCTTTTTCTACTCAAAATATTTCTTTTATTCCTTTTTTATTATTATTATTATTATTATTTTATAAAAATATATTTACGTAATAATTTAAAAAGTCTATAATATAGGAATAATGTTGGATGTCTCATCCGAGTACCACTATTGATATAAGCCACTTTGTAATTGTTACAAATGATTTGATCTAAATCGTTCATATGGAGACATCGTGTAATAGTCCAAGCCCACCATAACCTTTAAGGGAAGCTCGAAAGGGAAAGTTCAAAGAGGACAATTTTTACTAGCAGTGGGCTTGAGCTGTTACACATTCAGATGTCTCGTAAACAATGAGTTTGAAATTAGACTACGAAATATTTAATTTATTTATAAATTGATTATATATGACTCGATCTTAATCTTAAGTGAGTTATGAACTCCTACCTATGAGACTTTATCCTTTGATTTGCATGAGTGAAAATGGTGTTTGTAGCCGATTCAATAAGCTTATCATTCATTATTTTAATTTATGTTCGGTATTCTCAAATAACGAAGGATTTATAGAAATCGCGACAGCGTTGTGATGCTATGAACAATTAGCATCGAAGGCGTTGAGCCTCCATCTTTTGACGTAGCCGTATCGACGTTAGAACTCTTGTAGAGTCTTAATCTTCCGTGCTTGTAGTAGCATCCCGACGCTCTCCACATCTTCTCGAAGTTACCCTCTTGAAACGATCGATCTTGCAACTCGGTTTTAGCTCTATAATCTCGACACGTGTCTCGTTTAGATTAGTGATACAAAAAGAAGAACGAAAGCGTACAAATATAGTTTGATGGGCACAGCCATGAATGCCTTTGTCACCTTTTGCTTTTACACGTGTTGCATTTACAACAGCTGAAAGCCCAAAGGGAAAAAGGGGATATTTCACAAAGATTTCTTTTTCAAGCTTATTTACTACAAAGCGTTACAGGTGGTGGCTTTGAGTTTAAAAGGAAACTCAACACTTTCCTTGGGAGCAAATGGAAGCTTATGATGAAACAACTCATGAATCCTCTTTGTTGCTAAATCATATCTTTGAATATCCTATGATTTAGTATATATTTGTGTTTTAAAGAAAGCTTTTGGTTAGGTCTAACTTTGAGTCACGATTATTTTAGTTTGTTTTTGTTTACGAGCCAACATCCCACGTGTAGGGCATTAGGAGCTACGTGGATTGCACATGTAATAGAGCTCCTAACGAGGCCCATCGAGCTTGCTGAGTGGCGGAGCTACGATCGAGAGTTATTAGGTCAAGTAGTCACAAACCGAGTTAGACACGTATCACTTATTTGCTTAATTTCCACTCTCATTTCAGGTACGAACGATATTGGAGAACACTAGAACTATAGTTTAAAAATGAACTACTCAACTCATCATATATATCACTCTCACAGTTGTCGTAGTTTTATAGGTAATAAATATATTTATCTACTAAGCTATGCTCGAATAGTAAAAAGATTGTAAACTTCAATCTCAACATCACTTCTCAAACCAAAATGACCTTTTCAATTCTGTGAAGGGTGAAACATCGAAGGTCCGTAACAGGTAACATAAACGAACTAGTTGATTGTGAATCTGGATTGTTGAGGGCCGAACCTTGTCTAGATACATTACTTCACTGTCCTATGTTCTACGAGGCCTTGCACCATTGACAGATTGGGTGCCTATAGGAACATTTTCACTGACAAACCATTTCAATAGTGTATAGGTGTTGTCAGCCACAAGGCACGGCCGTGGAAGTAATGAAAAATAAAAGATATTTAACTTGACTATCTGCTCGAGATGTTCGAGTTCCGCTTCTCTCGTAATCTTAAGGATAAATGTTTTTTTGAGGTATAAATGATTTAATTAAACTCTCTTCATTCCCCTCTCCCTCCCAAAAATTTTCATTTATTTTCGAGGGAGTCGGGACAAAAATTCCCCATAGAAAATTCGCGGGGATCAAACTCTCTAGAAATTCTGCCCCATTTTTAAATATAA
Organism: Cucurbita ficifolia; assembly: GCA_033971965.1. Lineage (NCBI taxonomy): Eukaryota > Viridiplantae > Streptophyta > Magnoliopsida > Cucurbitales > Cucurbitaceae > Cucurbita > Cucurbita ficifolia. Next base: position 441,394 of record CM066978.1, read on the forward strand.
TTTTTTTAACAAATAATTTTCATTTTCCAATATAAATTATATTAAAAAATGTAAAACATCCTAATAAATCCAATAATATTTCATAAAAAATTATAATATAATATTTAACATAATTTCTAAAAATTTAAATTTTAATATTTATATTCTTACTCTGTCCCCGACCTAGTTTAGCTGAAGGGAGAAATCTCTCCCTATTCTCTCCTCTATTCTTAATTTTTTAAAAATGTGAAAATCATAATCAAGAAATTCAGAAGAAACAAACTGAAAACTGAAAAACGAAATTACTATCAAACGGGACCTAAACTTCCGGGGCATCTTCAAAAGCTCCAAATACGTACATTTCAAATAAATAGACCATATGTCACCTGTAAGGGTAATGAATTGAAATCCTTGTAAAAACATAAGCATTTCTTCCAGGCAAAATCAGAGCATGAGAATGTAGATATTTCTGCACTATTCATCTAATTGAACTCATTGCTTTCTTACCAGGGCCTTGTTTGTCTTCTGGCTCGATGGAACGGGCGTCGCGAGGCTTTAACGAAGGCCGACGACTTCGGTTATTATGCCTTGAACAACTCTTTCTGGAGAAGGCTCTGTAGGCTATTTTGTGCATGCTTTACCAAGCTCCCTTGAAGTTGTTGCTACCTAACCATAATGATTAATAAGAGAGTTAGATCGTTTGAATGGCCAGAACTTTCATGTATAAAATAGTGCAGAAATGAAGACCAGGAAGCAATTTGGATGCGTACAATTAATCAACTCTTGTTACTTTCCTCTCAAACTCATACTCATCCGCTTTTGATTCATAGAAAAACGTCGAGCCATGGCGGGGTTGTAAAACCTTCTCATGTGTTCGGACAGCCGATGGATTGCTTGGAGATTACCATTTACAGAGAGCTGCATCAAAAACGAGTCGAACTTCCGATAAGGGAGCTTCATTCCCTTGTTTACCACTTCCTCTAAAAGGAAACAAGCATCTCCAACTTTGTTGCAATCAAAGAGACCATCAATCATTATACAATATGTATCGACATCCCGTGTGCAACCGTTCTTACCCATTTCAAGCCAAATCTCGGAAGCTCCATTATGATCGCCCATCTCGAAAAACATCGATATCAACATGTTGTAAGTCTGTACACTGGGCAAGCAACCAACTTCAATCATTTTATCACAATGCTTGAGTGCATCATCACTCATTTTATTATCACAGAGAACCTTGAGGAAACAATTATAAGTAACTATATCAGGAGGGTAACCTTTCTTACCCATCTCTTCCAAAAACACGTAAGCTTCATCGACCTTTCCACCTAAACACATCCCTTCGATCAGCTCTTTGTACGTAGAAACGTCGGGAACGCTACCACTTTTGATCATGTATTCCAGAAACTTGAAGCATTCATCCAATCTACCATTATTAACAAGAGCCACAATCATGATTGCATAAGTCTTTGCTGTGGGTGAAGAGAAGGTAGAACCTTTTGTTCTCATGAACTCAAAGAGTTCACATGCTTCCGTCAACATCCCCGCCTTGCAGAACGAAGCGATAGCAGTGTTATAAGTAAAATTATCAGGATCGAACCCGAGCTCGATCATCTCCTCCAATACCCTCATCCCTCTTCCTGGATTCCTAACTCTACACCAACCGAAAAACAATATGTTATACGTGTTCGCATTCGGCTTCAGTTTCTTCTTCACCTTCTTAAACAAAGCTTCAGCATCATTAACCAGACTACATTTGCACAAAGAATCCAATAACAAATTAAAAGCATTGATTTCTGGCTGTGTTTTCACTCTTATCTTCTTTTTCTTTGCAAACTTTTGCAAATGAGTTAAATGCTTCTCTGTATAATTCTTCAAAATCCCAAATAGAATCTCAACAGGAACAGTATTCTTGTCATTTCTCTTCATATAATCAAGAACGTCACAAACTATTCGAAATTGCTTGACCTTGTACCTAGTGCTAGACAGTATATCAATCATGTCATTGTAAACCAGAGGTTCATGGGAATAGTTCTCTTGACGCGCAGCCCATGTAAAGAATCTAAACGCTAATTTCTCATCAAAACGAAGCCTATGGAGAATATCTATAACTAAATCAGTACTCAAATGGACGCCGACTTGGTCAAGGGCATCCTCCATATCATGATGTGCGTAAGAATTATCTACAATAGCTTTGTGTAACTTATCCGCACTACTTTCTGAAATTTCTTCCGGTTTAGATTCATTAAGAGTACAGTAAGATCCTGATCGAACAAATTCTGAATTAAAACGGACCAAAAACGCAATCGAACCCGAAAAGGCGGGAATCGAGAGCGAGAACTTGGGACGGTAATATAGAGGTGATGGAATCGAAGAACTTACAGACGAGAAACGGCCATTGACGCTTCGGAATGATGAAGGAAAATGATTTCGAACTCGAAGCAAGCGCTTGCAAACCCCATTCATCATCAAAAACAAAATTTCACACTGTACTCCAGATTACGGAAGGCAAGAGAACAGAAAAATCAATGAAATAAGTAACTGAAGTTTCGTTAGACGCAACAGAACTGGAGAAATGAAAACTACAGCCGGCGGTGAAGATGCCGATCGACGACGGCGCTGTTCTGCTGCTTAACCATCTGCTTCGCATCTCTCGCCCTCCGAAAATACCAGTTTTTTTTGTTCTAATTTCAAAAATTACAAATTTGCCTCGTTTATAATTAAATTAAAAAAAAAATCAATTATAATTAAAAACATAACCTAAATTGGGTTGGTCCATAAACTTTTAAAAATAATAAAAAGATCCTTAAATTTTAATTTTTATAATAAGTAACCCTTTCAATTTAAATTTTTACTAACTAATAATTTTTTAATCAAAATATAATTTAGCATTATGGATTAAATAAATAATTTTGTAACTAAAAAAAACATGCTTCAAACTTCTAATATCATATAAAAAATTTAATAATCACGGAGTAATATCATATAAAATTTTTAATAATCATAAAGTCCTAATAAAATTATACTTTCGAGTATAAGAACCAAGATGGTCTGAACTAATTCGAAAAGAAAAAAAAATCCTTGTCTATCAATATTAGTCATCGAATAAATATAACTTAAACGATATCAAAGTGTTCATCATTATCCAATATGATAATATGGCAACGTGACAACTCGAGTATAATTCGAGTTTAGATTTAAGTACTCCTTTCATGTTCTCGGCGTTTTGAGACCCCAAAACCAAGAGTACAAAATCGATGTATACCCTGCAAAAATGTATATAACAAGTACAGGTGCGTTTCAATTTATCTTCAATATGTAGAGACGAGTATTTATTATCGGTGCCTAACGGATCTCAACTCGAGAACACCCTTGGTCACCCATCATACACACCAAGCGTAATTCTAACAATCATTTACTTCTTCAAAACTTGAAATACTATTTCTTGAAGCAGAAGAGCAAAGTGTGTGCTTTTAATAGAAGATGTGTTTCCTGTTCTAATCTAATCTAGTAGCTTGAAAAATGATTCAACGCCCTATATCATCAACAATACCAGTCCAAAAGCTAAGTTCAATGATCAACAAAAAACACTATTCTTATCTACACATCGTTCCCGTGCACACCGATGCAGTTTCCCGAAAAAATGACTAAAATATTCTTTCATAAAGATACTTAATCGACGCAACGACAAACCATTCTCATACTACAGCAGAAAGAGAGAAAGAAGTCTTCTTACCTGTGTCGAGGAGATCCAGTCGCTCTCGAAACCTCCCGGGTGCTGGAGAGAAAATTCATGAACTAAAGAAAACCGACTCGTTAGCTTACTCGTCCTTGAATATAACAGGGAAGAGATGCAAGTATGTAGATCACAAGGGCAGCATTACTAAAGAAGAAGATAACAATAAAAGATAAGAAGAATTTTATATTTCTTATTGTCATAATTCATTCAAGCTAAACAGATGAGCACCGGATGGACCAAGTGCCAGCCAATAAAAATTGAATGCATACAACTATTCTCAGACCTTTACAGACTACTCCATTGCTGCAAATATTCTTGCAGTTCCCACAGTTTTCTGATCAAATTCGTAAGATGAAACGTCAACCATCGACGATAAATTGATCGTCTTGGTTGTCTGTTTCAACTCTTGTGCCATCGTGAACGATCCCGTTCACATGATGTAAATTTTGCATCATTTGTGAAAGATAATGGTTACTAGCAGTAGTATGATCAGAGAGTGCAGAAGGATGAGCAGTCCATTGAGAGAGAATACCGAGTAATTGACCGGTGAGGTTTTGTTGCTCGTGGAGCATTCGAGTCTGAATCTGATTCATTTCAGCTCGGTGTTGGTTCAACATATTGTCGATCCTGTTCTTCCATTCTAATCTTCTCTTGCTCATCCTCTCCTCCCATTCTCTCTCATGGTTCAGTTTCTCCTCTCTTCTTCTTTCCATCTCCACTCTCTCCTTCTCCATAGCTTCCCACTCTTGAATTCTTTGTTTTCGTAACTTATCTCGGACTTTCTCCCTCTCGGCCCTTTGCGTTTCCCGTTCCTCCCATTTTTGTTCCCATTTTTTCTCCATTTCGAATCTTAAGCACTCACACCTCCGACGCTCCTGTTCTCTTTCCGCCTCACGTTTCTCATACTGAACCTCCATATCCTTCAACCGTCCGAGCTGGTTCACGAGAAATCCCCATGCTTTCTTCTCCAACCTCTTCATCACCTTCCTCTTCTTCTTCTTCAAAATGTTCTTCTTAGGATCAACTGCTTCACAGAAAAAGCTGTTCTCTCCATCCTCCTTCAGCTGATCATTATCATTAAAGTTTTCTTCTGCTTCGTCCCCGTCGAACTCAAACCTCAAACCCATCACTTCATTGTCAACACCATCAATCCCAGCTGTGAAGTTCCCTCCCCCAGAATGCCCCATATGAGGAAAATCCAACATATCCATTTCTCTACTCACCTCCAAAAACTGGTCGACATTCCTCCGGTCACTACTCGAAACGACTGTCAAATCATTATAACTGCTATTTGCCACAGCTACATCCCCAAAAACATCCTTATATCTCAAGAAGTTTGACCAATAGGTAACACCCTCCATCCAATCATACTCTTCCTTTGAGTCCCCACCTGAGTTTTCGACCCCGGATTCGGGTTTCTTAATCTTCTGCTTCACAAGCAAATATTGGTGCCTCATGTTCTGGACCTTGGTAGAAACATCTTTCCAAGACCACTGCCATGGATACGTCAAAGAATCATGAACATGGTGCACAGAATTCACATAATTCGCAATTGGCCTAAACTTTTTCTCACGGGTTTTCATCTTAGCTAGGGTTCCATCAGAGACCATTTCTCCATACTTATCAATCAAAGTCCTCTCCTCAGCTTCAGTCCATTTCTTTCGCTTCGGGGGAATCATCACACCAAATTAACTCCCAATTTACCACTCAAACACAAGAAAAAGAAAATCCCAGAGCAAATTTCAATCAAATCTCAATCAAAATTCAAACCCAGAAACTTTGCATCAAAGAAAATCAAGGATCCATCAAAGCCCCAAGCCAAAAACCAAAATCGAACGCATCGGAAAACCACCAAATTCAACGATGGAAGCAGAAATTTGTACTTACCTCACGAATTGGAAAGAGAAGGCGACTTTGAAGAGAGATTGAAAGGATTTTTAAAAGAAAAAAAAGTGAAGTCCGAGGAAGTGGAGCTGATGGAGAAGAAGGATCCTCAGAGAATTTAGCAGCGGAAGTAAGAGGATTTTCTGTTGGAGCGCAGTAATTGGGGCTTTTTCGTTAAAAGCGGTAGCGCCAAGACATAAGCCTGAGGAAATATTGGGGCATAACATATTAATAATAATCAATAATTTATTTACTTTATCTTTGGTCGGAAGCTGATGGAAAAATAATATTTTCACTTTTTAATTTATTATTCAAATGATTTTTTAAAATAATTACAAAAAAAAATATAGCAGCACATTGTCAATAAATCAAAAGGCCTACAGTATTTGAATAAATTTAAAATTTATTTTAGTGCATGAACTTTACCAAAATTATTGACAATAAATCAAATAAATTTTTATGAAAAAATTTCATGTTACACCTAAGTGTTAGATTTATGTTAAATTATATAAAATACGAGTTTTAAAAAGCCTAAATTTATTAAGACTTTTGCATTCTTGATACGTTAAGGTCATATTTAATAGATCTTTTACCTACCAAGGAAATGTGAGATGTCATCCGAATATATTGAGAATCATTGTCCATAAATTCTAATCGTATGTGCATTATATAAATAAATGGTTTTATGATTCATTTTCTTTCTTACATAACAGACACCAGTTTAGAGCAAGAGTGAGGTAAGACATTCTTTTTTGAAGATTTTCATTTATACTAATGGTTTCATGAGCTATTCCTTAAGGGAAGAACTTCACTCTTTTTAGGTTGATGTCCTTTTCATATTATCTTTGTTAGCATAGTATTTATTTCTTCTACTTTTTCTTCCATGGGAGATTTTGTAGAAAATACTCTAACAGCGTTGGGGAGCCAAGTTAGTGAGTCTGATTTGTTTGACAATACTACAAGAGTAAGGTCGAGGCTTAATTGAGCTCATTCTGTTACTTCATTATCCTTTAAATTTCTATCAAACTTGAAGTCCTAGAATTTGTTGACTATTTGGTTGAGAACATTCTACTCTAAGGCTAATGAGTTTTGGTGATGATCGAGCTCTGTTCTTTGTGATTATTTTGAGGTGGCAGTGGACAGAAAAATTGGTCAAGAAACCTGAAAAGGCAAGGTTGATAATTCTCTGAAGTCACTTAAAAAGTCAAGCGAAGCATATTATTCCCTCATTCGGAAGAGTTTTCAGCAAGCCAAGCATTCAATAAGCAATTGGTCCTTCAATGGATTGAAAATATTTTCGATTGGAGTGTTTTTGAACCATAAAAAAGAGGGATTCGGCTTTGGGACAATGCTTGCTTCCTCCTATGAACCATAAACTAACCGGTTGAAAAGGAGAACACTTCTTATGAGGGTGTGGAACCTCTTCCTAGTAGATGCATTTTAAAATCGTGCAGCTGACGGCAATACGTAACGGATCAAAGCAGACAATATCTGTTAGTGGTAGGCTTGAGCTGTTATAGATAACCTTGTGGTTGATATCGTTACATCTTTTTTTAGGGAATAAAAATGGGCTGCGTTTGAAAGCACCTTAATTCCAGTATTAAAAAATTGATTATAGAAGTTCTTCACCAAACAACTTATCCTACTACTCTTCAATTTTCTCCTCCCTCACGCAGTGTCGATTCTGATGTTGAATTCGAAGTTAGCATGAGCGGTTTGCTTCAAACTCTTCCGTTCTGGTTTTTCCCATTCAAGCTTCTAAGTGCATTCTATTAGTTTGCTAGCAAGGTTTATATCTCAGCTTCTATTTCAGATGGCTTTCTTTGTGGTTCAGCTTTGGTGAAAGTTTCTCTTCAGCTTGTTGCATTCTCCTCTCAGTTTTCAGGTGTTTTATTCTTTAGAAGGTCCTTATTGTTTTGGAGGCGTTTTAACTTGTCTTCCGAGGCCTTTTCATGTTTATTCGGGATATCTTAAATGTTTATGCAACAACCTAAGCTCACCTCTAATAGAGGTTGTCTTCTTTGGATTTTCACTTCCAGACTTCCCCTAAAGGTTTTAAAAAGCGTCAGCTAAAGAGAGGTTTCCACACCTTATAAAGAATGTTTATAATGTTTCGTTTCCCTCTCCAACCAATGTGGGATCTCACAATCCACCTCCTTCGAAGCCCAGCGTACTCGCTGACACTCGTTACCCTCTCCAATCGATCGATGTGAGATCTTTGCAGGTTTTTCCTTTGGTTATTTCAGAATCCTCTCTCTGTTTTATGGGTTTTCACGTTTAAAGTTTGGTTCGAATCTCAATATCTTGGCAAGCTTGTTCTATTCAGTAAGGCATGAAAAAACATTCACTCAATCGTACTTTGCAGGTTTTCCCTAATAAACAAACTGCATTCGACTAGACATCAGTAAGGCATGAAAAAACATTCACTCAATCCTACTGGTTTCATGGCAGCCAAACTTAAGCACCAATAAATTATCAACGCAAAACATAAACATAAGAATCTTGAAGATAAACAGCGAAGAAAATGCTTACAACAAAACGCCGGCGACAAGGGGACTTGTTGGGAGACTTGACAGCTTGTGCGTGAGAAGCCGTCGCCATGGAAGATCAAACTCTTCGAGCTTATCGAAAAAGCTTTAGAAGACAATACGATTTTGAAGAAGATAAGAGTTGAATTCGGCTGTGTAACAGAGAGCTAGCTTTATTCGGCTTCTAGTTCTTCTTGGCGCGAAAGCTCCTCTCGGCCGTCGGCCATCGAGAGGCTTTAGAAACAGAGGGCGGTGGGAATTTATTTCTGTTACTTTGTTCTTTAGGACTTCCCTTGTGTGGTTTCTAGTTTGAACTTGGGCTGGGCTGGTTTTCTTATTTTTGGGTTTCGGCCCAATAGTTCAATCGTTGGGCCATAAGATTAAAACAAACTCATATATCCATTTTAACGAAACATTTCTTATAAGGGTATGAAAATCTGTCTCTAGCAGATACGTTTAAAAACCGTGAGGTTGACAGATATACGTAACGGGTCAAAGTGGACAATATATGTTAGCTATGAGCTTGGGATGTTACAAATGGTATAAGAGGCAAATATTGGGCGGTGTGCCGAGGACGTTGGCCTCCAAGGAGGTAGATTGTGAGATGCTCGGTGTGCCAGCGAAGACGCTGGCCCCCAACGGAAGTGAATTGTGAGATCTCAACGGAATTGGAGAGAAGAACAAAATATAAACCTTGAGAGAAAGGTCGGAAGGGAAAGTCCAAAAATGACAATAAAGTCTAAAATAACAGAGAACGTTTTTGTTCAAGTTTCTAAAAGATTTTTACATTTAATTTCAAATATTTTTAAAAATAAAAGCGAAAGTTTTTGTTAAAAAAAAATAATAATTTAGCTTATATAAATAAATGAATGGCGTCCTAATTTCCTACTTCTATTTATAGCTCAGAATCCCTTCTACCCTAAACGGCAAAACCAATTCAAAAAAGGAGTTCTCAAACATCAGCTTGCTCACATTCTCTCTGCACCTGCTGTCATAGCTCATTACACAGCCAAGAGAGAGAGAGAAAGAGAGATCCATCGTACAAAACAAGAACAGAGTGACGAAACAGCGGCAGCGAAGGTTTGATAGAGGCAAATTTCATTGACGTAATCGTAAGGAGAATTCACAGAAGAGATTCAGGCATGCGTAGCTGCGGTTTGGCTTTATCAGGTACCAATTCACGGTGCTATTTACCGGCGATGCCTCCGATCTTTTCTCCGATGAGAGCCTGTCCACCGGATGGAAATTCGCAGGTTTTGTTCCCTAAATTGACACGGCCTCCTTCTGCTTGCGTCAGAGCAAAGGCCACGGTTGTCAACGAGGCGCTAGTCTCCGACGCCGTCGAGATAAGCTTCTACGAGCTTTTAGGAGTGCCGGAGTCGGGGTCGATGGTGGAGATTAAGCAGGCCTACAAGCAGATGGCTCGGAAATACCATCCGGACGTTTCGCCACCGGACCGGATCGAGGAGTATACAAGGAAGTTCATCAAGGTTCAGGAGGCGTACGAGACGTTATCGGATCCTGTTATGAGAGATTTGTATGATAGAGACATGGCGAGAGGTCTTCACCTTGCTTTCTCTGCTCGAAGACGGGGCTACAACCATGAGGTACGTTTCTTGGCCATTTTTGAGGTCAAAATTGGTTGCTGAATCAATTAGGATGCCTTCTCTACCTTATTTTATTGCAATTTATATCGTTATATTGAATTGATTTTTGACTCGTCTTGAACAATTTCGCCTCCTCATCCTGAATTCTTGTAATTTAATTTCTCTGACCTCTTCGTTTATGCAACCTGGATTACTCCATGCACTCAGTCTGGTGTTTCATTTGTTTTTCAATTTTCTGTCTTCGATTTAACAGTAGATGATGATTATAATCTGGAACACAGGTCTATTCTCGATTTGCAAATACTTTTGCGTTTTTTTTTTACTAAAACAGTAGATTAACCATTAGCATTAGCTCTTCTAATTCTTCGACTATCTTCTAATTAATCTAATCCTAATTCAAAAGACTTGTGTGCATCAAAACATGTATAATCTGGACCAAATCGTGACTCCTACCTTTAACTCACATGACAGATATCGATTCTTTTAGTTTCATTATCAAAATTTCGTATATTAAATCTGTACTTATAATTCTCTGAATTGCTCAGGAAATGGAAGAGAAAGGTGGGTGGAAGAGCCGTTGGCAGGATCAGCTATCAGAATTGAAGAGAAGAAGCATGAATAAAACTTCAAGAGCAAACATGTCATGGGGAGCTCGAATGCGCAGGCAAAGGGACGAGCTTCACGACGACGATAACCCGTAATTTGGTTCTTCCCCTTCTCTAAACTTTCAACCTTCCTGCATATAGCTAATATTAATACGCTAGCTAGGTACAAGACCTTAGCACTCTTTATACACATATCCTACTAATTACTAGAACTTCTACTTCCTCTGTGAAACTCAAATTGCTTAGAGTCTGCATATTGGGAACTTGTTTCACAACGAATGTAAATCACTAGAAAACCAGCATCGAATGTATATATATAAATATATATATATGGAAATTATAGTATCTCAGAGTAATCTATCAATGTTCAATTCATCATTCCTGATTAGTCCTGGTAGATACCAATTTTGTTTCAGAATATCTACTGTGCTTTTCTATAATCAAAGTCTTGTTAACCAATATTTTCTCTGTTTCCTTTCCACTAAAACCACTGTTAGAACATGATTCAACTTTTTCTGTTTAGGTTTTAAAAAAGTTGCTAGGAGCCAAAAAACAAGTTGAAGAAAAAACAAACTCATCTTTTGGAGTGCCACCATTAATGCAGATTACCATCCTTGTGATCAATAATGCAAAAAAGAGTCGTCTTACAGATTATGGGTTCGAGTCATTATCGGTAATGAGTTTAAGTCATGGAGAAATTAGTCGTTGAGACCGTCAGCATTGAGACGAACAGTTTCACTTGTTTGATGTGCGAGAGAAAAGGGTCTAATCACATTTGAATAAATTTTTCGAGCCATGATGAGTTTTCTTGGATTTAATATCTTATGAGTTTCTCTAGCAACCAAATGTTTCATGAGAAAGAGTCGAGAAACTTGAGATTTTAAAATGCATCAACTAGAGAGAGGTTTCCACACCTTGTTCCCCTCTCCAACCGATGTAGGATTTTACAATCCCACTCCCTTGGGAGCCAGCGTCTTCGTTGGCACACTACCCAATGTCTGACTCTGATATCATTGGTATCAGTCCAAAACCACCATTAACAGATATTGTATGTTTTGGCCGTTACGTATAGCCGTCAACTTCGATTTTTAAAACACGTCGGCTAAAGAGACGTTTTTACGCTTTTATAAGAAATGCTTCGTTCTGATCTCACAAAACCCGAACACGAAAACATCGTCGTGGTCTAGAATGAGGGGCGGAGGCAATGATGTTACCATTGAGGGTGAGGGTGAGTGTGAGTGATAGTGCATGGGAAGATAAGTGAGGGAAAAGGGACGAACAGCAAGTGGGTGGTAGCAGGGCAGTGCAATCGAGGGTCATTTTCATTAAGGCTATCCAACCAAGCAAGCTAGTTTGAACATTCACCATAAGCCGCTTGGGTTTAAATTTTGGGCTGACCTGAGTCCCTTTGTCCTTAAATACCCTAATCCTTATCTTATAGGGTCCCACTTGATATTACACTCAATAATTCATACCTATCTACATTCATCCATATAGAAAATAATTTAAGTGGCAAATGAAAGTGATATTTCTATTTTTTGGCTTATTTCATGAAATATATTAAATAAACAATACACTCTTTTTTAATTTTTTTTTTTAAAAATTGAGGGTATGATTTGATAACTGTAAATATTACCATTTATGAAAAGCATTTAAATTCTTTTGAAAAGGAACTTTCCAACCAAGCCATTTTAACTCTTGGACATCGAGCTAGAAATGTCTCAAATTTATTTGTTATATTAAGAAATGTGTCTTGATAGCATAGCCTTCGAATTGTATATAACAACTCAAGTCCACCTCCCAAGGGCCCAACGTCCTCGCTGGCGTAGATATTATCCAATGTGGGATCTCACAATTCATTCATCTTGGGTCTCAACGTCCTCGTTTGCATACCGCCCGGTGTTTGGCTCTGATATCATTTGTAACACCTCAATCTCACTACTATTAGATATTGTCTGTTTTGGCCCGTTACGTATCGTCGTTGGCCTCATGGTTTTAAAACACGTTTGCTAATGAGAGGTTCCACATCCTAAGGAATGTTTCGTTCCACTCTCCGACTAATGTGGGATCTTACAATGTATATTGTTAATTCGGCGTAAAGACATGATTTTCACCTTTATATTGAAATTTGTGAGTGAATTTGCAAAGAAGAAAAAAAAATATAGAATAGACCGATATTAAAGATTATAACATTGGTTCAATACGATGGAATAAGAAGTGATACATTTAAATTTAAAGTTAAAACTTGATTTTTTTTCCCTCCAAAATTCTAAAGGAGGTAGGAAATATTCAAAAGAATTAGGGTTTTTGGTATGGTAAGTAAAGGAGTTGGCGTGTTTGTTGTAAAGTGCGCTGGATTTAGGGCGTGGCGAGGCGAGCATGTAACCTCAACTTTGGCGTTTTCGATGGGGCTTGCCTTTTAAGTCGTAATTAATAATTATTGCTTACTTAATAACAAACGGTCTTTCTTTTTTTCCTCTAATTGCATCAATAACGAGCGAGATCATGAGGTGGAAAACGATGTAATTTAACAATATTTGTGAGCCTTTCCCTCTCTCTTCACATGATTCACGAACATATCAAGTTTCGACGAAGACTTAATTTCCTCCGTGGGAACCCAAATTAAAGCGAGAAGTTCATTAGCTATACGTAACGTTGATAATGGTAGGACAAAATTTATTATAACCAAAATAATTATTTATAAAAAAAATTAATAATAATAAAATAAAAACCTCATCTTCCATGTCGGATGGATTCAATTTTTATGAACGAAGATTTTGTATATAAGAGGAAGTCCGATACTAAACGGTAATAATATTTTTTAAGAATTTTGAAAGGTCAAAATTTTTATTGAAACGAAAAGTTTTTTTTTATGGAATTCCGTCACAACAATAATTGATCTGTAGAGGAAAACACTTTGAATTCTCAGCACTCACCCTTGCTTTTGTAATTTTGGACCTTTTATCCGCACCAATTAGCGTAACCAACAAAAAATTTCTAATGTGCAAAGCGGACCCTACAAGCATTGACGAGGGAAACATAGTTGTTGGTTTAATTGTTGTAGATCCGTTAGGTTCTTCACAGAAAAGTGGTTGCAAGGAGCAGAACATCGGGCGAATCAACCGATGTTTCAGAGGACCCATTAAAAGTAAAAGTATAGATGTTTTTCGTAAACCACCGATTCTCCGCAATCCACTAAGTTAGGTGGTTTGCGCGAGTATTTTCATGACATTTCTCAATTACAAGGCCTTGGTCACATAATTTATAATTAATCATATACTAAATTGTTTAAAAAGTGAAAAGTAATTAAGTTACTAATGATGTATTAGTTAAATTAATTATATACCATCACACTTTTGACTTGCAATTGTGTGATACTCACTTGATACTCACTCCTAACAAGTGAGTTAAGCCAATTCAAAATCGTGTCGCCCTAACTTGTCACAATCACATTTTTCTTGACAGCGAACTCTCACTCTCGACACTGAGTGAGTCAAGCCAATTCAAAATCATGTCACCTACAACAGGGCGACATATGCTCAAACTTCTGACCCCTTTTTGAGAAGAAAGTTCTAAAATACGGGAGTAAAGAAATTTTCGAATGAGAATTTGAAAGCAATGTTATAGGCTATAAACGAGAAAGACAACACAACGACTAGTAAAGAAGAAGAGACGTAGAGCTCATAAATGAATTTTGCACTAATTTTCCTTCCTTTTTCCCTCTATCTTACATTTCTGTAAATAAAAGTTGTATGATACAAATCAAAATTGTGGTGGAGATGTAAAGACCACATCTAATTCCTTACACATTTCTCAATTAGAAAGTGCTTTTTTTCAGCTCCAAGCAGATTAAATAAGATACCACAAACCTCTCTTTTCAGGCCAACCTCCCAGAGCTGCCTTTATGAATTCTCACATTTCAATGAATTAGTTATTGAATCTCCTAACTCAAAAACCACCGTGTCACCGTCATGTTTGTCCAAAGCGTGTTGCCCGGCGAGTGTGACACTCAGCCCACCCCTCAACGACCAAGATCAATCCACCAGATGCTGTTCCAAATCAACAACTTGACAGCCATGATATTATCAAAATCAAGTCCAGCCCCAGCTGCAAGAACGGAGCAGGAACACGGTGGACGAAGAACGGATCCCTGCTCTCTCGTGTTCGAGGGAGTTGGTGTGACGAGGCTGTCGGTGAATCACCCACTCCCCACTCCGGCACGATTCAAGGTCGGGGTCTACCCCAGTCAGATAGAGTCCAGTTTATGAGATCATCAGTACGGAATAACGTAAGGAAGAGCATAAACGTCAACCGAGTCTATCTGCATTGCCTCGGCCCATACCTGCGACGTTTCCTCAGCCGCCTCTGAAGCTTCTAACTTGGGCTTGCTGCTGCTAAATAACCAATCTTGGTTATCAGAATCAGACAATTCCTCCATTTTGGGCACTGAATATACCTGGCTCAAGAGCTTGGAATCTGGATGGGGAGATCTTTTAGGTGTTGCAGTAGGTTGAGGATGATCGTCTTGGCTGCCCGACTTGTGTTTCGAAGACGCAGGTGGGTGCTGAGCGTCAATAACGCCATTAATCTTCCGTTCTTTACCGACCAAAATAACGTCATTTCCCAAAGCCTGTCTCTCTGAAGGAGGCGGCGACGGGGAAGTCGAGCACGGTTCCAGTATCCTACCATTTTCTTTCAACGGATGAGAAGCGGGCCTCGACAACTTACTCGGTCTGTTGTCGATCGCTGAAAGAAAATTAAGAAAACCATTTTGAGAGCTACAAAAGTTACCATTATAAACTAGAACCAAGTTCACAAATTAACTCACTCACCATGCAAGACTCCATTAGGCTCAAAATCCTTCCGTTTCTTAATCAAGTTTTCCTCAACTGCAGCACCTACGTTGCTGTCAGCAAGCTGTGACGTATTCGTAGAAAGTCTACCTAATACGTTATCCTTACTGATCTCTTTCGTTTTATCTACCATGGCGTTCTTCTCTTCCGCCTTCTTCGCTTTCTTTTCTTTTTTCTTCTCTTTATCGTCCCGTCGTCCTTTCTTCTCTTTATCTTTATCCTTGTGTTTGCTCCCTCGTTTTTCTTCACCTTCTTTCGGTCCGATTTTATCGTTTGCTTCTTTCTTTCTCTCGGCACTTTTATCCAATTGTTTAACCATTCCTGTAACTCCAGATTCAACAGTTGCAGTTGCGGTCGTGGTGGAACTCGGGATCGTAGAATTTCCACTAAATCTTTCCTCGTGTCTAATTCCTTGACCATTGTAGTTTCTTTCATCAAGTTTCTTGTTCTTGTTGTGTTCCGTGCCTTCAAACATGGTCTCGGAATTCCTAGCCATCTGTGTGGAAATTCTGTCGTCCCTTTTCGGTTGTGCAACTGCAAATTTCCCAACCTTTGCAGCTCCACCGTCCTCGATTCTCCGCCCCACCTCCGGCACTGTTTTTGAGTTCTTCGTCTCCTTAGGAAAAAAGGCATTCTGACTAATCTTATTTCCAATGCACGAATCGAGTTGCGCAGTATGCTTCTCGTCTTCGACACTGTTATGTTTGACTCGAACAACCGCCTCCCCATTTTGATTCCCAGTTTTCCCCGAAGGTCGACTCTCCTTCTCCTTATCCCTATCCTTCTTCTTGTTCCTGTCTTTGTCTTTGTCTTTGTCTTTGTCTTTCTTTTTTTCTTTCTTTTCACGGCGTTTCTCATCACTTTTATCCTTATCTCTTTTTTCTTTACCCTCCCTCTTCTCCTTTTCTTTCTTCTCCTTTTTATGCTTTTTCTCTTTGCTCTTCTCCTGCCAATCAGAAAGAGAAGTATTAGAACAATATCATTCAAAATAAGGGGAAAACCATGTCGAAACTCAGCTCCCATTGTTATAAATTGGAATCGAAACAACAAGAAACGTTCAAAAAGAACAGAAAAAAGTTCAGATTATGAGGAAATCGTTAAACATCAACACACAACATCATCAGAGAAGCGATAAACTACGGAACGAGAGCGAACTAGACGTTGTGCTAAACTCAATCACCTCTTACAAATTCACAAAACATCAGCACCTGTGCCGCTTCCAATAAATCCTTTGAATCTCACATTCACATTAAACCAAGAATGAAGCACATTGTAATGAATGTTTCAGATTGACGCTTATAATGCAAGAAGCGCAAAACATAAACATCGACCGTGACGCAGAAAAGAAAAGAACCAAATAATGTTAAGCTCTTTATTTCGACTATCTAAGCAGTCTAATTACAGTGGAACCGTGTACAAAAAAGATACCCAAACCTAACCCTTCCCTAATTATCAATGATTATGTACAAAAGTCGCTCTTCTTTCACAGCGTTCTTGTTCTGGATACAACATGGGTTTGACCATTGAACGAAATTTTCAGGTAAGACCAACAAACCGTCGAGTTGAAAACTAGGGGACGAAGGTCTTCATTTTCTGCATATCTAACAAAGACTGTACCATTAAGGGAAATGAAAACTTCTTGAACCTTGTCTTAAAGTCATTCGCACACGTGAAAATCTTCAAAAAAAAAAAAAAAAAAAAAAGTCTTATATCAATCTTTCTCCATATTGGTGTCCATTATACAAGAAAGAAAGCAAATCACAAACCCACTTATTTATGATTCGCTCATAATTTCTAGACAACGATTCTTAATATATTCGGATGGCATCTCACATTTCCTAGAGAGGTAAAGGATCTATTGGAGATGGCCTTAACATACCACCCTTTCAAGAATGCAAAAGCTCTACTATGGAAAAACGCCATCATGGCTTTCTTTTGGAATCTGTGGAAAGAAGAAATCAGAGAATATTCGCAGAAAAGACAGACTTATACAAAAATTTTCGACAATGTTTGTTTACCAAGCTATATCTTGGTGCAAACTATCCAATATTTGTATTTCCTATAGTTATACCTCCCTCATTGCAAATTGAGAAGGTCTTTTGTAAACACCATGGATATTACCTCCCTTTTATAAATTTCAATCATCAATAAAATTGTCTCTTATAAAAAATAAAAAAGTTAAAGTCACTTATCAAGGATCAATGAAAAGTGTCAACCCCTTCAGGACCTGTTCCTCTGAATACTACAAGAAATAGGAGCTGGAATTGCAATCAACCAAGGCATTAAAGCACAAAAGCTTCCTAAATCTTAAGTTTCTACAAGTGTTTGAAGGAGATCTCATAAACCAACCCACAAAATCCAGTAAAATATATACTCTGTGATCAGTTCATCCAATTTATAAAGATCATCTCCCACAAGCTATCAATTCATCTCCCAGTTATTTATCCCTCTCTCTTCACACCACAGGCCAGCTAGCTTAATTCAAATAGTCAGATATGCAATTAAGGAGATGTAAATGATATTCTATATTCCAGACCATATTCTTTTCATAAGCTTTCCAATAGTGAGGGGCTTAGGATTCTCATTCGAAACTAGTGCTTTGGTTATATGGGTTTTTTTTTTCTTTCCATTTTAGCTTCACATGAGAGCCTTAAGGTTCGCATTTGAATGTGCATGTCGAAAATGGTCTTCTCCCAAGTAACCAACCAAACAAGCCTACTCGAACTTTATCCTCACAATGTAGTTAACAAAATGGAAGTCCTCAAGACAAGATGGAAAACGTAAGCTAAAGATCTAGAAGAGAGAATAAGACGTGGAAATCCCCAAAGAATTCTAAAGATCGACAAATCAAGACTATTAGAAACCCAATAAAATTGGGCCGATGAGAAATCGAATCAAAGATTTGATATCATCAGGATTCCTTCCGAAGAAATTAAAATAGTCAGTAGGCTCTTCATAGGAACGGACGAATTCTTGTGTCCCAAGCTTATGCTGAAAGAGATTGAAAGAAAACACTCCCATTTGAACAGCTCCCCAACAAAATAGTTCAGAAAAACTCTCGGGAAATTTTTCGGTCACTGATATAATGAGCCATCCAATGCGACGATACAATGCTCGAAATGCCAGATTACAAATAACATGTATAAATATATGTCAAAGTAGAAGAGCATTATTTTCAAAAGTATCTATCAGAAAAAAGTCAAAAACATCCACCAAGCAAAGAAAAGGCTATATCAAACAGAGAACCAAAAAACAACATAACATTTTCATATACATGGTCTACTGTTCAACGGTATTGGCAAACAATTTCATCATTGTAATACAAAACAAAGTGAGAAGCACATATTGCCATCTACAGCTACCATTTATCTGAAGAAACACATGCATGTGGCAGAAATACTTCTCAGATTTTTCAAGACACACAAGGGATTTTCGAGCTAGCTGGCTTGTCGTGTTAAGTGTAAAGTGTGAAGAGACAAGGATAAAAAACTGGCAGAGAGCTACCCGTAAATCATCTAATTAGCTACGATCTAGCATACGATCCACTAATATCCATTGTTTTTAATTAAACTATCATATGAATTGTTCATTTTACTTGGGGACACTTGGAATGGCCATACAGAATAATATTCAAATTTTTAAGAAACGGCACCGAATCTAACAACTTATAACACCATTTATGCTTGAAGAAAATAGAAAGACCAGTTCATTCATCTAAACGCCAAACAAGTCCAGTCATTTAAGCCTTGATGATGATTGTGAAATAATGCCTAGTGAACTAGTAGGATGCTTCATGTAGAATCAAAAGGTCCCAGTAAATAATTCTCCTCCATCAAATATCTCACTAGTAATATATGTATGTGAAGACAAGGTAAGCAATAAACCTTTTTTAGTAGGTCCGCATCCTCAGCCCTAGACTTCTTTTCATATCCCGGTGGTGGAAATGGAAAGCAGCGCGACATTACGCAGAGTACTTAGACAAAAAACACGAGCTTTTTCCTCAGGTGAAAACGCTAAAACTGTTTGCCAGAAGCACTGTTCTGAAAAAGGAACGAACAAGAAACTAAGCTGCTGTCCATGCACCATGTCCTTGCATTCATTGCCAGCTTCAATACTCCTTCATGTGCTTCTTAGTAGATGCAATTCCCAAACCGCAGAGAACGATTCCGACTTATAAACACGAGTACGGGGATAATAAGCACAGGCCAACAGAGATATTTCCAAAATTCTCAACAAAAAAGTGTATATATTATGAGCCAACTCTGCCACTGAACTAAACAAATTCTAACCCGATTCCCGAATATCAGAGAAAACCTAAATCAATCGAAACGCAGACAAAAAGAAGTCCTTGGAAACAATTTTAGCACAAATTAGCTCTCCCGTTCGGTTCGTGGAAAATGTCGATGATTCAACGCAATGGTCTCTTGATTTTCCTCTTGGGCGGATTATTATAACCAACAGAGTTCCCAAATTAGAGATGAAACACCAGAAACAGTATCGAAAATCCCTTGTAATCCAAGAAATTGATTGGATTGAGACTGATCACTGACAAAAACAAGTCTATAATGTGCAATCCTCTTCCATGATCAGACCAGCAAAGTTCACTTCATTCTAGTGGTGCGTTACAGTTTTAGAATCGCAGCCTTGGCAAAGAACAGACTAAAACCAGAATCCTATGAACGATCGGAGCTCCAGCCCATTCTAGAGAAAGCCCGATGTCCCAGTCACAATCATACTTTCAATCCATAGAGTCGATATCAAACCCTAATTAGTGCAAAACCGATAAATTGGAGAGCCACCCAGTTACGATCCGTCAAAACCCTAGAAAATCCACCGAATACATGAGCACATAGCCAGTACCAAAACCCTAAATTTCCATTACTCAAAAACAAAAAACCTGAGAATCCGAAGAAATCTTTTCGAATGCAAAAAAAAAATGGATAGATAGAATCAAAACCCTGAAAAAGAATACCTATGCAATTATAGGGAATCGATTAAAAGGGGGTAAGCGCAGCTCGATTCAGCCCGATAAGGATGAAATTACAAGGGGAAAATCAAGTGAGAGGATGAAAGAAAATGATTGGGCGATTGGGTAGCGAGATTACCTTGTCCGCTACAGAGTAGGCAATGTAGAAGGACAAGATCTCTCTCGTGTCTTGCTCAAACAGAGATTAACAAGAAACAGAAGGCATAACGAATGGAAAAGATGGAAACGAGGAAGAAAACCAACAAAACTAGTCCAAATTCGGGGGGGGGAAAGCTCTTTCTAGCTCTAGATTCTCTCTTCTTTCTCGTCTCTTCTTGTGTGTGAAGAGATTTGAGTGTATTTAGTGTGTAAAATTGAGGTTTTCTTCTCTGGTTCTACTGTGTTTCCTTCTTTGTTTCTCTTTGGGCGTATCTCTGTCTCTGATTCCCCCAACTATTCTCAAGAAAAATAGAGAGAACGATTTGAGAATGCCTCAAACTCCCCCCTTCCTACTGATTACATCGTTTTTATTTCTATTTCTCTCTCCCTTTCTCTCTCTTCTTTTTCTTTTCATTTTTTATATTTTTTGGGTGACTGGAGCTCACGCGCAAGTGAGAGAGTGGTAAATGTCTTTACAAATTAATAAAAATATCGATACATTTTGTATTTTATATCAAATAAATAAATACATCGTTTCAATAATATTCAGATTTAAACTCAATTTGTTAATTTTTTTGTAAATATATTTTAAATATATATTTCAATTTCAATTTTTTATTGATAAACTTTTTAAAATTTTTAAAAATATTCTTGTGTGGAAGAAAAAGTAATATAATAATTTTTTTTTTTTTTTTAAATTAAGGATATTATTGTTATTTTGAAAATAGATAAATATCATAATAACTTTAAAATATATATATATATCTTTTAAGTTTTTAAAATTTTTTGGATATTCTTTCATTTTTCAAAATTCAAATAAAAAAATAACAGTAAAGTATTTTTATATTATTGAAATTTTTAAAATTTTAATAGTATTTTTTTTAAATACAAAATGCATATATCAAAATTCTTTTTATTAATTTATCCTTGTTTTAATGAATATAATTTCTATTTTTTCTTTAAGTTCGATAAGCATTCAGCATATCTCGTGACTTGCATAATGTTAATTATTATTTTAAAGTAATCCTTGTAGTCTAAAAAATTTAAGTGCGTTAAGGTTTTAATTACGTTGCTAAAGCTTTCGATTATTTTTTGTTTAGATTTACTTAGCGTGAAACCTTCTTAATAAATATGCTCACTTGAGTGAAATTACAGTTAATCGAACGTTGGTGTCGTGTAATTATATGTTTTATTAGTTTGTGGTGATTTAATATATAAAATAGAAAGATTAAGGACTAAATGGACAATAATTAAAGTTTAGCAGCAAAACCGATATATTTAAAGAAGTTCGAACCTTCCTATAGTATGACATATTTTAAAAATAGCAATAATTATTGAAAGCTTTTGTAATTTTAAACTATTTTTATAAATTTAAATTATAGTCCATTATTTTTTTAATATAAAATCAACATTTTTATTATATTATTGAAAATCCCACAAAATATAATAAAAATATCAATAAATTAGTATTACCAACGTGGAGTTAAGATAATAGAAATAAATTTTTTAAACAAATAATGCAGCGTAGTGCCTATTCGTTAGTTTAGTTATTTTTATGATCATTTTATATTTATAATATTTTTTATAAATGTGAATTTGATTGATATTTTCATCGGCATTTCAAAAGAAAATTCAATTTTTTTTTATTTTTTTATTTTTTAACAAAATAATAATATCCAGCCCTACTATTTTACAAAATTTACCATTTTATTTTATTTCCCAAATATATATTAGAATAAAAATGCTTAAAATACTTATATTTTTAACCTAAAATGAACTTATTATATATATATATTTAATAAATTACACGAAATTAAATTTATTTAATGACCACGGTTTAAATCCTAGGTCTCTCGCCTTTTGTATTTATTTTATTTTATTTATAAATTGTTTTAGAATTTTTTTTTTTTTTTTTGTCATACCGGATTTTATTTTCTTAAACTTTTCAAAAAAGATCGTTTTGGTCCCTACCGTTCACTTGATGTGAGAAGGCTAACAGATTCATATTGATTCAAGTCATTATCGACTCAAAACTAGGTTAGTTCGACAGTGTTTATTTGTGTACCGAGGTACCGATCACATTTTGATCGATTTGGGTTTTACATGAACGAGTCGAAAATACTCAAGTCAATAGATAATGTCATTTTTATCCTCGTAACTTTTAATTTAATTTAATTTAAGCATTTTTCTTCAATATAGTTATAGGTTTTAATATTTACAAAAATTACTTTAAACTTTTAATTATAAATTTTATATCCTAAGTTTTTTTTTTTTTTTCCTTCAAAAAATAGGAACTATTTGGAAACAGTTCCGAAAACGGACCATTCAACAACCTGAGTCAGACTCAGAGCCACCACTTCCTAGACCCCACGTGGGTTGGTTTCCCTTGACGCGGCTTTTCTCCAACGGTGCTACTCATCCACGTGGCGTCATCCAAGTTCATCAAAAGCACAAAAACCCTATCTGATTGACACGTGTCGACTTGTCATTTCATAATATTTTTTTTGTCATTTTTTAAAATGGAGTAATATTCCTAATTATGTTATTTTTGTAACAAATAAAACAATCTTTTTAACTCTTTAATATAATTTTTTTTTTATCGATAAAAATATCGTATAAGATAATAAAACTTTCAATTTCTCGTAGAAAACAATACATAAAAGATTAAATTAATAAAATTTAAAAACATCTATGACTAATTAAATAAAATATTCAAATATGAGGAATTGAGGCATAGTATTAATTAAGATAATTAATCACTTTGAGTAGGTCAAATTATTTGAAATAGTTCGTCTGATCTAGTTTGACTATGTTTTTTCGTTTGATATATGAGAGTTTAATTAATATTTTTTTATTTAATCACATTGACTGTATCTTCCTAAAAAACATGTCATCTTCAAATTTGCTCATGTTTTGTTGCTGAAAAAACACGATAATAACTAAGTGCTACCCAATCGGAGGCCCATCCCCCCTCGTCGATTTTTTATCTTTGGATTATGAGTCGAATACTTCGTTCACACGAAGCATGATTCACGGACAACGAACTCTAGAAATTAAGGCTCTATTCACCTTTGGACACGAACATTATTCCATTCTCAGTAAAAATCCGTCTTAGAGATTGAGCGTCGACTTATCTTATTACAGTTCAATCTAAGACAGCACACCATTGGTAATGATTCAACTACGGTGCCCCAAATTCGCATAGATTGCACCATTGGCAACTACATAAGTATGTGTGATATATATATATATATACGGGCTGTAGTTGACATTCGAATATTTGATTTTTAAAAAAATATGTAAAATAAATTCCAATTTTATAATGGGCCGAATTGGGGCTTTTGGTGTTCTGCCAAGCATCCCGTAGTGGACCTCAATCTCAGTAATTGGGCCTATAAATGGGGCAATCCACAAAGAGTAAAATCAAGGTCAGGCCCAAACATGTCAGTTACAGGCCCAACTTAGTGACTCGTCTCAAACATGCAAATAAACACACACATACATACATACATACATACATACATACATACATACATACATACATACATACATACATACATACATACATACATTTTTTCACAGATGTGTTTGGATATGAATCTAGACATCCCCGATTGAGTTTGTATCGAATAGGAAGGTAAAGAAGTTAGATCATCACCAGAAACCGATATCGAAGTCAAATCAAAGATTCAAGAGTTTACCGAGTTTTACGGTGTAGAGTCTTCGAACATACCACATATACCTCAACAAAGTCAAAGATTCAATACACCATACAACCAAGTCTTTGACTAGAAAACCAATAAATCAATTAATATATATATATATATATATATATATATATATATATATATATATATATATATATATATATATATATATATATATATATTTATTAAGTGATATAATTCTCCAAATTTATGAATTTATTGGATTTAGAAAAAAGAAAATAAAAACTAAGCACTCAATTATTAAATAATTTTATAATGTCATTATGAATAAAGAAAAATATATATTTATTTGTGTGTTTATAATGGGAATACAAGAGAGAGAGAGAGAAAGTGTCGGTGGAAGAAAAAAGAGAATCCTAGAGAGAGAAAGCAAGTGGTGGACAGCATCGACTTTGTTGGAGGTGGCCAATGTCTATTTTGCCCCCATACATTTTCCTATTTATTTATTTATTTTATAATACATTTCTCCAATTAATGATTGCAACTCTCATTTTCATCTTAATTAATTCCCACAATTTTTTTTTTAAAAAAAGGAATAAAAGAAAATTTGTCTTTGTTATTTATAAATTAGATAATCATCTATAAATTATTTTTTCAAAAATTCAACCCAACAAAAAAAAAATATATATATATATATATATATATATATATATATATATAACCTAATAAATTTTTTATAGTTTAGATTAGATAGTTGAGATTGGTCAAATTTTTGAGTGATTTAAACAATCCTAACTTCTATTGTGTTCGACACATCCACTTCTCTAAATTAAAATATGATAAGAATGTAATAAACTATAGAGAAAAAATAATATGTGACGTATCATTAAATTCACATAATTTTATAATTGAGAGCTGGAAATATTTTTCTTTAATATATTTTTATATGATGTGAGTGCCGAATATTTGAATGGATTATAAAAATAATATTTTGATAATTTTAGATTAATTTAGGTTTCTAATATTGTCGACCATATACTAAGAATTAATTGGGATTTTTCATATATTGGAATTAGACAAGAATCTAGTTTTTAGATTTATGATGTTTTTCTGTTCTAGAAATTTAGGACATTCCTTGTGTTATGTTTTTTCATTTCTTACAAAAATGTCCATTTTTTTATTTTTTATTTTTTATTTTTTACAAAACTGTCCATATATTGGGATTATATAAAAGTGAGGTCTCGTGGGTACGGATTTAAAACGGGGATAGTAAATGTAATCTCCACCTCCGACTCGGTTTAGCTAACGGAGAGAAATTTCTCGTCACTCTCTCTCCATTATTCGTTTAAATGGAAAATTCTTCGTTTAATTTTGTAATAATACGTTAAAATCGTACAAATTTTTTATAAAAATTAATTCAACCATATAGAATGAGTTTAATATATATATATATTTACTTATATGCATATTTTTATAATTTCTCCAACAACAAAAAAGTGACAACAAAGTTTAAGGATAGAAAAGGACATTTTTCAAAATCATTATTGGGGTTTGATAAAATTATAAAGAATAATTTTTAGAATAAAAACACAAAATAAACATAATATGGATGGAAAATGAAGAAATTTTGATCACATGAAATCAACGGCTGAGATCCACAACCATTCTAGTGGACCCCACGCCTTCCAATTATTACATCATCGATCTCTCTCTTCAACATTTCCACTTCCCACTTTCTCTCTCCTATTTCCCTTTTTCTTTTTTTTGGTATGAAATTACAGAATATTATTTTCCATATAAAATTGTATCTATTTTTTTTCTACAACATGAACAACAGCTGTGGATTCCTTCGATCCTCTACAGCCGAAACCACGATAGCAATAATAATTATAATAATAAATAAGTAAACAAAAAAAAAGGGAAAAGAGACGACAAGTCGACGAAGGCCATGTGACGACGACGACGACGGAATAAAAAAAATAAATAAGAAAAATAAAAACCAATCAAGCGGATTCCCCGGGTGACTGATTATTATTTTTCTCATTTTCCTTTTTTACCCTCGACTGAATTCCATAATACCCAACGTACCACTTCACGAATTTCCGGAGCCCCGTTGGTAGATCCGTGGATGGTTTGTACCCGAAATCCTTAAACGCCAAACTAACATTCGCATGAGTAAACGGAACGTCGCCGTTTCGTGGCATAGTAATTATATGCTTTTTCGCCTTTGTACTCAACAGATTCTCAAGCACCGATACCAATTTCCCTACCGGCACCGGCGACGTATTCCCAAGGTTATAAATCCTCAACTGCGCCGGAGCTTTCTTCTTTCCGCCGCTCCCGGTGGACTTCTCCGCTGTATCCAGTGCTCCGAGGCAGCCTTTTACAATATCGTCGATGTACGTGAAGTCACGCGCCACCTCCTTCGCGTCGTGAGTTTTGTAGATATCGATTTGTTTCCCTTGGAGGATGTCCTTTGTGAAAAAGAAATACGCCATGTCTGGCCTCCCCCACGGGCCGTAGACGGTGAAGAATCGGAGTCCGGTGAGTGACAGCCCGTAGATATGATTATAAGTGTGAGCGATTTCCTCGCCGGCTTTTTTCGTGGCGGCGTAAAGACTCGCCGGTTGGTCGGTTCGGTGAAGTTCTGAAAACGGATTTTCAGTGTTTAAACCGTAGACGGAACTCGACGAGGCCCAAACAATCGCCGGTTGTGGATCGGCGGCTTTGGCGACTTCTAGAAGATTCACGAAGCCGGCAATGTTGGAGCTGATGTAGGATTGGGGATTTTTCATAGCGTAACGAACTCCGGCTTGAGCTGCCAGGTGGAGGATGTGCGTGAAGGGGACCACATCGAAAAGCTTGGCCAGCAATGCCGCGTCATTCAAATCGCCTTCAATGATGAATATCTGATGCTTTAGAAGAAGAGATTGTCGTGCTCGTTTCAACGACGGATCGTAATAGTTATTGAAATTATCAAGTCCCAAAACGCCGTCGCCTCGTTTCTTCAACGCCATCGAGCAATGAGAACCGACGAAACCGGCGGCGCCGGTGACCAATACAGACATTCCATTAGGACGATGAGGGGTGGAGGAGTGGCGGACTTGTTTCTCCCAGGCAGCACCGCCGTGGTCACTCCCGCCGTAGAAGGCAGAGGAGAGGAAATTCCGGTGGGTGTGAAGGTGGTTCCCGCCATTTCCGCCGCCGCTGTCTGGGTAATTGATGGTGAAAATGAAGACGAGAATCAAAGCGACAAGAAGGGTAGCGCGGAATAGAAGCTTAGATGAGGCGTTTAAGAGCTTTGTGCTGTTGACTTTCCTGATATAGCTGTTGTAGCGTTCTAGCTTGAGGGTTTTGCTGGTATTCGGCGGAGACGCCATTGTTGAGGAATCAGAGGTCTGTAAAAAAAATGGAAAAGAAGAAACGAAAGGAGATTTGGAATGCTAAGAGCTCTGAACTAAAGAAGTAGAGCTCTGAAGATGAGCGGTGGGTTAGGGAAAGATTAATATAGCGATGAGAGAGAAAGAAGTGGGCCCAGAGAGAGAAAGAAGTGGGCCCAGAGAGAGAAAGAAGTGGGCCCAGAGAGAGAAAGAAGTGGGCCCAGAGAGAGAAGAAGGGGTTGGGAATGGTTATTGGTTAACGACAATTTTTCCTCCTTATTCTTACAGATGGAAAGTGGCATGTACCAGACCCTTCCACAAATGCCCCTAATCTTCCTTTTTATTACTTTTAAGTTTTTTAATTTTCCTCAATTATTTTTTTACATATTAAAATTCTCACAAAATTTAAAATGTTAATTAATAAACATACTTCTAAGTTTTAAGTAAAAATGTAATTCAAAAGTACGGAAAATCATTAAAAGGGCAAATTGGTCATTAATGATAATTAAAACCAAATTGAGTCGGGAATCATAGTCACCATACTAGAAGTTGTCAATCAACCAATGGTCCCTTTATTTTACTTAAAAAAATGTTAGAAAAAGAGTTAGTATCTAAAATTACTCAGTAAGTGATCGCAGTGTTGAAATTCGAATATATATTCACTACCAAAACTATCGGGACCTAAATTCATGATTGTCTTTAGGTTCTATTTTAATTTACGGTTAGGGATTGAAAGTATAATATTCTCTATACACGGTCCACAAATATGCACATGGGACGGACGATACTCAATATGAAAGTTATGAAAAGAAGCAGATGAATGATTGATTGAAGAGGGACGGACGATACTCTGTTCGAGGATTGATGAGGAAGCAATCACGACATCGACTAGATAAAACTGTAAAGCATTGTCGAATTAGCACGCAATCAACACGTGTCTGGATATCGACTAGATAAAACTATAAATCATTGTCGAATTAGCACACGATCGACACGTTGCCGGATATGAAAAATCCCAACTAACAAACCATCCATATTCAATTCTCTATTTCTTTTTTTTTCTTTAAATAAAATTGTCATATAATATATAATTTAAATACTAAAAAATTAAGTTTTAAAATAGAGAAATAGAAAAGAGAAATTTATATATATATATATATATATAGTGAAAAAGAGTGGGAATGGTCTTTAAAGTCAAATGGGTAAAAGCCAATGACGCGTTTGGTTTTATTTTTTTGTCGGATAGTTTGAGAATTAATATTTAATTTTAAATTTAAATTAATATTTAAAAATTTTCAAAAATTAAAATATACTACTTTTTAATATAAAACAAATTTGAAGATTTAAAGTAGACATATCTTATAATGTCGCTTTCAAATTTATAAGAAGGCGATTAATAAATTTATAAATTATAAGTTTTTTCTAATTTAATTATTAACCATGATATATATTTTTTATAATAAATTTAATAGGTCTAAATATTTATATTTGGATCATTTATTAAACGCATTTACCCAACTTAAACGCAAATTAAAAAAATTACCCTTACTAATATTGGATTATATGGACAAATTTTGGGTTAACCATTATTTAAAATTTTCATGGGGTTATTAATTTCTCAAAATTAATTATTTCTGGAAAAAGAATTGGTTAGAAAACTAATATAATTATTGAAAGAGGGTCATCTTGGGAAATAACAGAAAATTTGGGCAAAAAGTGAAAAGATTGTCAGAATTTTAGTGAATTCCTATTTTTCCTCTTTTGGCATTGGCGTCGGTGGTCAAATAAAGATGAGCTGGAAATCAGAATTATCCCAATTCAATCCAATTTTAACAGCTAAGGCCAAAATAATAAATAAATAAAAACAAAAACATTAAAATTAAAAAAAAGTCAATAAAATTGTCCTAAATTTGTACTTCACATTGATATATTTGTCTTTGAGATTCTTATCCGCTTTGACCCGTTACGTATCGCCGCCATCATTACGATTTTAAAACGCGTTTATTAGTAAAAGGTTTCCACACCCATACAAGGAATATTTTGTCTCTCTCTCTCCAACTGTGAGATGTCACAATCTACCCATTTGGGAGCCCGGCGTCCTCATCGGCACAACGCCTGGTGTCTGACTCTGATACCATTGGTAACAGTCCAAGCCCACCGTTAGAAGATATTGTCTGTTTTGGCTCGTTTCATGTCGGTCAGCCTCATGGTTTTAAATCGCGTCTATTAGGGAGAGGTTTCCACACTCTTATATTGAATGATTCGTTCCCATATTCGACTGATGTGGGATCTCACATCTTCATTGTTTTCAAAAAATATGTATAGGTTCGATGAATGCCTTAATGAAGACCACCGATACCCATATGAGAAATAGCATACATCTCTAGTTTCAATATTTATTAGATAATAATTTTTGTAGTTAAATAATTTAAAAGTGGAGATAGAACTTTTTTAACGATAATTACTGTCTTTATATATTAAATAAAATTTATATGGAGGATAAAAATAATAATTAATTTCTCATCAATATATCATCACTTGCCTTAACCTAATTTAGGTTATATTAATTAATTTTGAGCTAAAACAAGCTAAATATAATTAATGCTTTACATTGTAAGCTAAGTATGAATAAACATTTAGTTGAATTTAATTATTTGTCCTTAATCATATTATCCATTTTTGGGAGTTGGGTGCAATTTGTGAGGTAAACTAATAAAGGAAGATTCTTAACCTATTTTATTTTTTTATTAGGTTAAATTTGTGGAAAATTTTAAAATTTGATTCGGTTTGCTGGTTTGATTTTTTTTGTTTGTCGGGTCAACCCAACCAACTCGAAAATAGGGTTTTCAAACCAACCAAACCCTATGTTATTTAAAGATTGTTATGAATATTAAGAATATTTGACGTTTTGACGTTTTGTAACGATTATTAAAAACGGTGTGACTTGTAAATCTTTGATATTTGAGTTTTATGACAGTTTAGAGGGGATAAATAAGATTTTCTTAAACAACAGACAAAAATTAACAACCTGGCGACTCAACCTAATCCAACCCGAAAATATAGTGTTGGGTTGTGAACTCTATTCGAGCCATTCAAATCACCAATTTAACTAACTCTAAATTTCGGTCTATCACGCGTATGTATACCATTAAATATGTCAAGTTATCTATATATATATATATATATATATATATATATATTTATTTATTTATTTATTTAGACCAAGTCAATTGAATCACTAAAAAAAATATTATGATTTTTTAATAATAATAAGACTTGACGTGGAATTAAATATTTAATGAATAATTTGCGCGTTAAGTGATACGAATAATAAAGCATCATGTGCTCATTTAATTAAATAATTAAATTCTTACACTTTTTCTCCTTATTGTTGTCTATAATTGATTCCAACCGACCATGTCTCCTAAGGAATAAATAAAATAAAATAAATAAAAATAAAACACAATGGCATTTAGTAAATACATCTAAATATAAAGGCTATTGATTGTTTTCTAGTATTATATATTAAAATAAAATAAAATAATTGAATATTTCCTATACTTCTAATTATTCCTAGTTTGAATAAATCTATTATATATATATATATATAAAAACTTAGCTAATTGAATGTGTTAATTTCCCATAATTGATATATTTTAAATTATAGAAATAAAATACGATACATTCTTTTAAAAAATTAATTAAAGATTCTTAAGACACTTGATATTGTGTTTTTTTAATTTTCATCATACATGATTTTATTATTTTAAAATCTGACTAGGATTATAAAAAAAATTAATTATTAGATAAATTTCTTATTGTAGTCAAATATGGCCCTAAAATTATATTGGAAATAAATAAATGAATTTATTTATTTATTTTAATAACGAGAGAGAAATATAGAGTTGACAAATAAATAAATAAATAAATGAAATAAATTTGGTGGTTTTGTGGGGTTGTAGGGTATGGTTTCCACTCATTTTTGGGACTATTAGACCCATAAATTGAAAATAGGGAAGTGTGACTTTATATCTTTAATTTTGCACTTATTTATTTATTTATTTTAAAACTATTATTGCAATTGAAAGATATTTATTGGTTTTAGTCTCGTAAACCTCTCAAACTATCGTTGAATCCATGGACAGACAAGTGACAACCTGACGAACTGGAAAAACAAAGCTAAAGCAATTTTTTGTAAACGTGACGAGCGAAATGGGAACAACCTAAACCGTGAAAATAGGGTTGTAGACGAGCAATACAAGCGTCGTGCTATTAGACAAAACGACAGAATGGAGAGGGGGAACAAAACATTTCTTATAAGGGTGTGTAAACCTCTCCCTAGTATACGCGTTTTAAAAACTGTGAGGTTGATGACGATACTTAACCGACCAAAGTGGACAATATCTGTTAGCAGTGAGTTTGGGCTGTTACCGTTGTACCCTAGACGCGCGAGAGTCCAGTAGTTAAAAGTATCACTAGCTTATACTCGACCCGAATAAAAATAAAATTATGAAATATGGGGTATTTATGAGGTAGGTGATAGAAAAGAATGGGAAAGTTTGAAAGGTAATCATAATGCTATGGGAGACTCTTATTTGTTTAGGGTACATAGGAATTTTGACCACATTCACTCACCCTTTTGTAAATTTTGTCCTTTTTTTTTCAAGACGATAATCATTTTATTTATTTATTTTGTCACGACATAAGGTTGGGACACAAATAATTATCGTAATTTTTAAATTTTAATAAATTATTTTTCATATCGAGATCGTATGTTCAAATTTCTAGACTCGAGTATTAAAAAATTAATATTAATTTTGAATTATCAAATATTTGGATTTAAAAAAATATATATTTAATTGTTAACTAACTTTTGATAATTACTTTTTTATCCCATTTTGATATGTTAGCTTGCAAAAATGGGCACTCTTTTTTAGTTAATTGCCAATCTGCCCCAAAATCAAGTGAAATTTGAAAAGAGGGAAGATTCAGCACAACTAAAAGGTCCCAAATTTAAACATTATTAGAAAATTAAAATAATAATAATAATAATAATAAATGTGAAAAAGTTAGATAATTAGGTGTTCTTGCCTCGCTGGAAATGTCGGCAGAATGATTGGTGGAAAGAGGGAGGCCCTTCCAGAAGCTTCCTATTGCAAAATAATATTTAAATTTTATTTATTTTCTTTTAATTTTAGACTCGAAACCCTAAATACAACCATTTTTATAACGGTCGTATTCGACCTCCGTCCTCACTTTTGTAAATTTCAATCATGTCCTCCAATTTTGAACAAATTCCTTTTTTACTCAGTAAATTTTGAAATTTGTTCTAAAAATTATCGTCGAACTTTATAAATTATTTGGAAACCGACAATATTAAATAAATATTTGTGAAGCAAATTTTCGAGTGTGAACGTAGAAAATATGCGAAAAAATTTTGGTCGAGAAAGTGAATGTGACGGTGGACATGTGAGGAGGGCAAATGTAGGCATGTGGGTGTGTTGGGATTGTTAATGATTGCTCACTAACACTCCATATTCCATTGGTCCCTTTCTCTTCCACTTTCTCTCTCCTTTTATTATTTCTCTCTCCCGGGTCAGATATAATCGAGATTTTCTCCCCACCCTTATAAAAAAAATTAGTGGTGGACGACAAGAGCCGAGAATGACAAAAATGTGTCGAAAACTATATCTTTTCTCTTTACTTACTGTCTTATCGATTTCTCCTTCTCGATAAATTACTTAATGTAGCTATCATAACGTGAATGTTCCCGACAACGGTAGTAATCAATTTATCTCCAAAGAAGTTGCTGAATGAAATTACCGAGACGAAAAATCTTGTTATGAATCGTAGCAATCTCTCGTTAACGACATGCATATGCCCTCAAGTAAGATCTTAGATGTATTTAAATCGTATGCATCGAATGTCAGTTGAACTAAAAAAATGAACCTCTCTCGGACACACAAGGTGTTTGATGAAATTTCTATGTAAATTTTTGTTGCCGACACTTCTCTCGCACGAATTGTCTCTCTCCACCTACTCGGGACTTGTCAGTGGTGTAAAGAATTATGGATGAAGAAAGAAAAACGAGGATGTATAGAGCTCATAATTTATATAATTTTAAATTCATATTTATTTGAAAATTAAAATTATTAGCTTTTTTTTAGATCTAGTTTCTTCTATATTATTTATGGAAATAAATACGGCCATGTGATACAAAAGTCCAAAAAAAGTACAAATTTGTGGAAAATGGAATAATTCGAAATAAAAACAAAATTGTATTTAATTAAATTAATATTATTATTAACATGATTTTGTTGGTTAAATGGCCCGAAAATAGGAGATTCTTGAAAGGGCTGAGTGGAATTTGGTTATTTGTGGAAATTATAAATAATAAGAAAATGGCAGTGGTTATTTTATTTTATTTTTCTTTTTTGTAGGGAAAAAACAGTTGGAAATTAAATAATAGGCTTCAAAAAGTATTTAATGACACGTCACGTCAAAATCTGACGTTTCCTACACGTAATTTCCACGTAGGTTTGATTCTGATATTTTATTTTGATTTCTCCCTTTTTTTTTCCAATCAAGAAGCCTTTTTTCTTTTATGACTTTCTTGAAAATAACTACGTAAATAATTCATTACAAAATAAATTAGTAAAATAATACTAATAATACACACACACACATATATATATATACACAAATTTCAAACTTCTAGAAAAATTTAAATTTAAAATAACATTTAATTACAAATTTAATCCAATTATTTTTATTCTTAAAAGTGTTCTTTTTTATGCGGGATTTCAGTCCTCATAGTTCGAAGAATACTAGCTTAAGCTCGACTCCACTTCTCACAATTCGTCGAAAAATTCCAACTCGAACTCAATTCTCGTCATCAGTCAAAAAATACGTCTTCAAACTTTTGATACTAACGCTGCATTGCCACTTAGGTCTTCTAAGTCGAGTTAAATTATAATTTTAAAATTCATGAATCAAATTAAAAAAAAAAAGTTATTATTATTATAAAATAGTAGAAATTCCGACGTGTAATAACCAAAATTCAAATTAATTTACAGAATAATAATTCTAACAATTTTATTTACCACTTCTTCCAATATTATGTATAATTCACGAAGTTGTGCAGCATCTTGTCTACTACAAAAACAATGGGCCGAATAAGCCTCCTAAAGGCCCAAAATAAAACGAAGGAACAAGGATATGGGCCACATCGGCCCATAATTGTAAAAACGGGCCTTGCGGCTTGAAAGTTTGAATTTGGGCTGCTTTCCAACTAATCAAGCCCAAACTTTTAAATATCCTATTATTAATTAAAAAAAAACAGTGATTATTAGTACGAAAATGGA
The DNA here is from genome assembly GCA_033971965.1 of Cucurbita ficifolia. NCBI lineage: Eukaryota > Viridiplantae > Streptophyta > Magnoliopsida > Cucurbitales > Cucurbitaceae > Cucurbita > Cucurbita ficifolia. The sequence goes on from CM066978.1 coordinate 476,126, forward strand.
AATCTTGGAATGAATATATTGAGAATGGAAATCTAAGTCTACAAATTGGTAAAAGAAGGAAAACAAACAAACAAACAAACGGCAATCTTTTCTTTTTACCTTTTCTACTTTAAGCAAATGATTTTAAAGATTCAACCAACACCCAAAACTTTATTAATTTTCCCGAAGATCTTGTTGTCTGTCTGCTTTCTAGTCCTTGTACTTCATCTCAGACATGAGAAAACCCGGCATCTCGAACGAGCCAGAAAATTTCTCGACATCGGCCTTCAGCGCTTCGATTTCCTTGTTGTTTACCAGACCCTTGTTGAAGTCCTTCAACAGCTTTCCATGTTCTTTCTGGACATTCAATGTGATGGTTACAGCACGGTGCAGGAACTCAGCGATCTGTTCGAAGTCTTTCTCGACCAAACCTCTTGAAGTCATGGCCGGTGCACCTAACGATTGCCATCACAATTTGATGTCTTGTTAATCATGCGTTCGAAATCGCTACTCATTGATTGACTACAGGAAGAACAAGTTAAGGACTGTGGATTATGATATCGGTAACTTACCGATTCTAACACCTCCGGGAGCCAATGCGCTGCTGTCGCCAAACACGGCGTTTTTGTTTACAGTGATGTTGCACAAGTCGCAAAGCTTCTCGACCTTGTTGCCTGCAAAAGGAATTACCACAACATTGTTACATTACCAAAACAGAATATGTTCTTCCTGTTGGTTTTCTTAGGTTGATTCCACAAAATTACCGGTCAATCCCAAAGGACGAAGATCCCAGAGAACGAGATGGTTCTCGGTTCCTCCGGTGACAAGCTTGTAGCCCTTGTTCATCAGGTAATTTCCGAGGGCCACGGCATTGGCCTTAACTTGTTTCGCATAGACCTTGAACCCAGGGGACATAGCCTGCTTCAAGGCAACAGCTAAAGCGCCAATTTGATGATTGTGAGGGCCACCCTGAAGGGCTGGGAACACAGAGAAGTTGATCTTGTCTTCGAAGTCATAGACAGCATCCTCAGGCTGACCCTTCTTAGGCGGCTTTGGACCCTTCCTATAGAAGATCATTCCAGCCCTAGGACCCCTCAAACTCTTGTGAGTCGTGGTCGTCACGACGTCACAGAACTCGAACGGGTTCGCAGCTTCCTGCAAACAATGATGGACATCAATATTTTAAAATACCAGCCAGACCCAACTCGCTTAAGTTGCAAGAAACGAAACAAAGATTATAAGCAATCATAATATCAGTTCAAAACAAAAGGAAGCAGAAATCTATCCATTTCCTCTAAGTAGATCTTCATTTCAATTTTAATCTAGCATTTAAAACTTAATCATAAGAACAAGGAATGCAAAATGTTTGTAAGAAACAATTGAAAACATAACCGTTCCATCAATCCATTGAATATAATTTATCTTCTGTTACAAAGAAGCAATGTAACATCGATAATTAGGCATTAAATAAGCTTCTTAATAAACAAGATCCTGCTGCGTAAGATGCTCAAACAATTATGGATCTGAAAACCTGAGCCATTTCTAACTATTCCTAATCAACATAAACCAGCAGATCCAAATTCAGAAATGGAAAACAACATCCAATTGGCAACATTCGCAAGATAAAATGATAAGTTATTGAACTAAATTCATAGATTTCTTTCATTATATACCTGAGCAGCAACAAGACCACTAATGTGAGCCATATCACAGAGCAGAAGGGCACCGCATTTATCAGCAATTGCCCTGAATCTGGCGTAATCCCAGTCCCTCGGGTACGCACTGCCACCACAGATAATCAACTTCGGCCTGAAATCCAAAGCCTTCTCCTCCAACTTAGCGTAATCAATAAATCCAGTGGCGGAATCAACCTTGTAAGGCAAACTCTCGAAGTAAATCGAGGTAGCGGAGATCTTCTTCCCTCCGGAGGTGTAGTAACCATGCGTCAAATGACCACCAGAAGGAAGATCCAGCCCCATAATCCGGTCATGCGGCTGAAGCAACGCGGTGTAGGCGGCGAAATTCGCCGGAGAACCAGAGTAGGGCTGGACATTAACGCCCCATTTAGCCGGATCGACATGGAAAGCCTCGAGAGCTCGAGAACGGCAGAGATTCTCGATCTCATCGATGAACTCGTTTCCACCGTAGTATCGGTTCCCCGGCATGCCCTCGGAGTACTTGTTGGTCAAGGCACTTCCGAGGGCCTCGATGACGGCGAAGGAGGTGAAATTCTCGGAGGCAATGAGCTCGATTCCGCGGCATTGGCGACGCTTCTCCTTCTCAATCAAATCGAAGATCTCAGGGTCCACGTTTACGAGAGGAGTATTGCCCCAAGCATTGACGGGATCCATGGCGAGAAATGAGAAATTACAGAGAAATTTGAGTAGAAGAAGAAGAAGCTGAAAAATGGGGGCAAGACAATTTTCAGATGAGGGGATTTGTGAGGTTTTAAACAGAACTGGCGGTAGTGAATTTACGAAAGTACCCTTTTCTCTTTTTTTGGTTTTTAAAATTATAAGGAAAATGTTTTTTATTTAATTGAAATTAAGTTGTCAGCGTGTCGACATTAGCTCCATTGGTTGTTCTTTTTTACATTAGGTGGCATTTCCACGTTCACCATTAATTTTCATTTCATTCTAATTATATATATATATATATAGATAATTAATATTTTAAAATATAAGAAATATAAAGTATTTTATTCTATATAAAATGATTAATTTATACCTACACATTTTGAGAGTTAAATAAATAAAATCTCAAATTAATAATTTATAAATTTAAAATCTGAATTTTAAATTATAGATAAATACACGATAATTCGTAATTAAATTAATTGAATTTGAGTACTTTTTCCGTATTTCTACTCAAACAAAAATAAATTACATGTTTTTTTTCTTTTTTGTGGTTGCTATTTTAGTAGTTTAATTTTTTTTTTTTATTAAAAAACTATTTAAGTAAATTGGAGCTATTTTTAAAGGAAAATTAAAAACGAGGAAAAACAAATTAGAGTTAGAAATTAAAAGAAAATCCTTTTTATTTATTGTTATTATTTTCCTTACTTTTATTGAAAAAAGTTTAAAACAGCAAGGTCACTCGAGCTTACTTCGAGCTATGTTCAAATATATATTTAATTTATTTACTCTAAAATAGATAAATTTATTCCCCACTTGAGACGATAAGACGACGTTTGTACATATTCGTCATGTCGTTTAATTTTGAAGCGTTCTTGAAAGATAAAACGTTGCGTCTTATCTACCGTAGCTTTATGGTATTGGTTGAGGAAAAGGAAAAAGACCGATCAAGGTAGGTGAATCCGGTGGGGATCTGGGGGTAGTTGGGGGCAATTTAGTCATTTGATTTCACCAACCTATTGCTTCAATCCACTTTTTTACTTTTTTTAATTAATTTTCTAAAACCCGAAATCATTTAAAAAATGGAATGATTTGAAAGATAAAATAAAAAACCATTAATCATGCAAGATATTGAATTTCTCTTCTTTTTTTTATATATTTAATATTTTAAAAAACTAACTAATTTATGAAACTAAAATTTGTAATTTTGTGTTTAATAGACGAGTAAATTTTAAACAAATATTAAAAATTTAAATTAAGTTTAAAAACTAAAATAATAATAATAATAAACTTTTTTTAAAAAAAATATTTTCCTTAATAAGCAAACAAGTTTTGTGGAGATGTAGGTAGTTCACTCATACAAATAGGCAAGACTTTGATATATATATATATATATATATATATATTTATATTTACATTTGGGGGTTGGTGACAGATCACCAACTCCACTAACCATCCAATACGAGCTTATTAATTAATTAATTATTGATTTGTTTAATGTGATATTTGTTACTTCGACTTATATAATAATAGTGACACTAATAATAAACATTCTAAACATATTATCATTAAAATTATTGTTTAAGAAAAATCAATGGAAATTTGATATTTAATTATATAGTTTTTTATTTTTCAAATTATTAGTTATAAAATTTTAAATTAATGGAATAAAAATTTATAATTCAATATTATATATATATATAAAATAAAGATGTTTTTTAAAAATTATGAATATAAATATTGCTGATAATAATATGAATTTCAATTTATAGCTAATTTTAATTCTCAACCATGTGGGTGGAAGAAATAAGAATAAGGCATAAAGTGGATTTTTGTAATTAATATATTATTTTTTAAATATTGATTTGAACTTGAATGCACGTCGGTTGGGTTTAATATTTTAAATAAATAAATAAAAAATTATTTATTCAAAATTCTGGCAAGACCAGATCTGGATCTTGCTTTCTTTCCTTCTCTCTCTCTTGTTGGATTCTTTTCTATAATTTTAGGGGAAAAAACAGTAATGAATTGCGCAAAATATCTTTGATTTACAAAATTATTTTCAATATTTCAAATGGGTGATGTATATAGCTACATGCATATTCACGTGTAACGTGTAATGTTCTATGCACTACTGCTCGATTTGAATAAGGATTTAGAATTTCAAAACAAGCGGAGTCAAAACCTACCTCGACGAATCATGATAAAAGCTGGTGGATATGTAATGCTCGAGTGAAATATAGTACATGAATGAACCGATACCACATTCAAATAAGTGTGACTTCGAGGAGAAGATAGTTTTGAAAAAACTTAAAATAATTAATAAAATGCATATTTATTTACAGAGGCTGTGTGACATTCCACATCGCCCGTAGACGGGAATGAAACATTCCTTATAAGGGTGTGGAGTCCTCTTTTTAGCAGACACGTTTAAAAACCGTGAGACTAACGACAATACGTAACATGCCAAATCACACAATATTTGTTAGCGGTGGGCTTGAACTATTACAATTGGTATTAGAGTCATACATCAAGGCGGTGTGCTAGCGAGGACGTTGGACCCCTAAGGTGGGTGGGTTGTGATATCCCACATCGGTTGGAGAGGGAAACGAAGCATTCTTTACAAATGCGTGGAAACCTCTCTCTAACATATGCATTTTAAAACCGTGAGGCTGATGACGATATGTAACGGGTTAAAGCGAACAATAACCGCTAGAGGTAGGCTTGGACTCTTACAAGCTCAGTCATATGTTTGATTTGGAGCAAATTTTTGTTTGGCAGCTTCTTATAACTTTTATAAGTATGTGAGTAATGACAAAACATGCTGGAATAAGCGGTTTGATTTGTGTGTATCATGTTCACTCTTAGAAGCGACGAGTGGATAATGTAATCATTTCAAAAAATGTCGAGACCATAGTTCTTACTCGTTTAACTAAAAAAACCAAGACAAATATCTTGTTTTTATACTAAATTTTGATATGATTATTTAAAATTTTAACGACGTATATGTTTTAAAGATTTTACCATAAGTTTTTAAACGTGTATATATATATATATATATATATTTTATTTTTTTTTGAAGTTGTTCACTTTTAAAACACTAGATATTATTATTCAACTACTTAAAAGTTCATTTATCATAAAATTTAATATCAATTAATCATTATTAATCACTTTAATAATTGTTATTACAAAAAAATTAATGAATTTGCAAAAATAATTGTTTTTCTTATTAAATTAAAGTTATTAAAATTATCAATTTTAAATTTTATTGGATGTAATAATTGTGTTCATCTATTTTTTTATTTTAAATTTTATGAACCTTAAATAAAAAATAACATGTTGAATTTTTTATTAATGTATTCTCAATGGACAAATCAGAACGTTTGAATTGCGAGGCTAACAGTGATTTTAAGCCACGTCGCTATTTTAAAGTCGAGACTATTTTAGCTGTGTAGTCTCGGATACAGGGGAGCCCAACTCTATCACATCTCAGATCTCCGACAAAAGCCCAAAAGCAACATTTGGGGAAAAGGTAAAATCACCGGTACATCTCAACCGTTCATTTACTGTAACCGTGTGGGCCCACGGCCTTTATTTTCCAGCACGCAAAAAAAAATCGATAAATGGAAAATTTGTACCAATAACGGAGAAAAATTACTTTTTTCATATAAGTTTTAATTTTTTTAAACGAGATATTTGAAATTAAATAGTAAGATAAAATAATTTTTCTTTCACTACTCTTTCCACTATTTTATTTATTTTTATTTATTTTTAAATCACATTGGTTACTACTCTCTCCCATGACAATTCGTAGTTGACAAACTTGTTCGGTGACGCCACCCGACTAACGATAGATAGAGAATAACATGATTACTTTTGATGTCTACGCTATGAATTTTATCTTTTGTCTTAAAAATACTTTTAAACTTTCAAAACTATCAACAATATCCTTACATTATAAAAAAAAACACAAATATATTTTTTTAAAAATTTAAAAATATCATTGCGTTTAATTTTAAATGAAAATTTTAATATTTTGTTTTAAACATTTAAAAATATTTTTAAATTTGTCCTTTATAAAATATTCTTAAAAATGATTTTTTTATTAACACTCTTATTAAAAAAAACTTTAAACATACATTTAATTTAAAAAAAGAAATCAAAGATAATCGTTTTTTTTAAATTAATAAACTTTAAAAAATAAAATTACAAAATCTAGAAATAATTTACAGGGTGTTGATAGACAAACAATGTTATGCAGATATTGATGGTTAGAATTCTTTTTAATTTTTTTTATAAAGATAAAGTGTATTAATAAATATTTTTAAAGTTTAAGAGTATTTTTGAAATATTATTAAAAGTTAAAAGGGTATTTTTGAAATGGCTCCGTTCAAAATTAATTGTAAAGTTATTTTTTAGATTTTTTTTTAAATATAAGATTATTAACGAAATTTCCAAAGGTATTTGATAGATATAATATAAAATTTAGGGTATTTTTATTAGTTTAGCTATAAAAAAAAAGAGTCGAAACCCGGATCCGAAAACCGGTTTTGAAAATCCAGACCCGATAAAATCACAATCTCAAACCCCTAATCTGGGGGTTGGAAGCCCCAAATCTGGACCGTCGATCTGACATTCGAACCTATTTATAGGGCCTCCGTTTGCTCAATTTTGTGTGCGCTCACATTTCTCTCTTCTGCGATCTTCTTCGTTATCGCAGAAACAAGAGATTTTTGTGTTCTTTCTTCCCCAATTCTCTCACTATGTCTCTCATTGTCGAGAAGACCGCTGGCGGCCGTGAGTACAAGGTCAAGGACATGTCTCAGGCCGACTTCGGTCGCCTCGAGATCGAGCTCGCTGAGGTCGAAATGCCCGGTCTCATGGCCTGCCGTACCGAATTCGGCCCCTCCCAGCCATTCAAGGGAGCTCGCATCACCGGCTCCCTCCACATGACCATCCAGACCGCGGTTCTCATCGAAACCCTCACCGCTCTCGGTGCCGAGGTCCGTTGGTGCTCCTGCAACATTTTCTCCACTCAGGACCACGCCGCTGCCGCGATTGCTCGCGACAGCGCCGCCGTGTTCGCCTGGAAGGGGGAGACACTTCAGGAGTACTGGTGGTGTACCGAGCGTGCCTTGGATTGGGGTCCCGGTGGTGGTCCGGATCTGATTGTTGACGATGGCGGTGATGCTACTCTCTTGATTCACGAGGGAGTTAAGGCTGAGGAGATTTATGAGAAGAGCGGCGCTCTTCCTGATCCTTCCTCTACTGATAACGCCGAGTTTCAGATCGTGTTGACGATTATTAGAGATGGTTTGAAATCTGACCCTAAGAGGTATCACAAGATGAAGGAGAGGTTGGTTGGTGTCTCGGAAGAGACTACCACCGGTGTTAAGAGGCTTTACCAGATGCAGGCCAGTGGAACTTTGTTGTTCCCTGCCATTAATGTCAATGACTCTGTCACTAAGAGCAAGGTATGATTTCTTGTGCTTTTCATTTAGATCTGAGTTTCTGTTCTGTTTTTCATTTCTCTGTTGCCTTAGATCTGATTTCTGTGATAATTTTTCTGTTCGAATCCCGTCAGATCTGATAACCAATGGCTCATCCATGCTTGTGTGTGTAGTGTTTCAACTGTAACTCTGTGTGCAAAATCTTTGGACTGATATCTTGCATGAGTTTTCAAACAAGATGCTCTTGGACTTATTTCTTGTTGACCAACCCTAATTCAGCTACCCTGTTTTTCGCTATTGACTGATAACTGTAGATCTTTTATCAATCGATCGTGTCCTAGTGATGTTTTATTGTTAGCTTTGAGCTTCAAACACCAATCCAGTTCTGATTGGATTTACTTCTGATTGTTTACAGTTCGACAACTTGTATGGATGCCGACACTCTCTCCCTGATGGTTTGATGAGGGCTACCGATGTCATGATTGCCGGTAAGGTCGCTGTTGTGTGCGGTTATGGAGATGTTGGAAAGGGTTGTGCTTCTGCTCTCAAGCAAGCTGGAGCTCGTGTGATCGTGACCGAGATCGACCCAATTTGTGCCCTCCAGGCTCTTATGGAAGGACTTCCCGTCCTCACATTGGAAGATGTCCTCTCTGAGGCTGATATCTTTGTCACCACCACCGGTAACAAGGATATCATCATGGTCGACCACATGAGGAAAATGAAGAACAATGCCATCGTCTGCAACATCGGTCACTTCGACAATGAGATCGACATGATCGGTCTCGAGACCTACCCAGGTGTGAAGCGTATCACCATCAAGCCTCAAACCGACAGGTGGGTCTTCCCCGAAACCAACTCCGGCATCATCGTGTTGGCCGAGGGTAGACTCATGAACTTGGGTTGTGCCACTGGACACCCCAGCTTTGTCATGTCCTGCTCATTCACAAACCAAGTCATTGCACAGCTCGAGCTCTGGAACGAGAGGACATCCGGGAAGTATGAGAAGAAGGTTTACGTGTTGCCGAAGCACCTCGACGAGAAGGTGGCCGCACTTCACCTGGGTAAACTAGGTGCTAGGCTCACCAAGCTCAGCAAGGACCAAGCTGACTACATCAACGTGCCTGTCGAGGGTCCATACAAGCCTGCTCACTACAGGTACTGAAGAGGAAAATTCTGGTTTTACATTAGGGGTTTATTGAAGTGTTTGGGGTTAGTGGTCTGAAGGGGAAAGGGTCTATGTGTTGAAGAGAGACCCATTGTATGGGGATGAATAAGGATAGATTTGGCTGTGTGAAAAATATTACTTGTTTTTGTTTTAATTTTTTTTTTGTTTAATTTGTGGCATCGTGATTATCGGTGAGAAAGAACAAAAAAGAAGAAATTGCTGTCTTGGATTTTCTTGATATTTTATTTGTGCACGTTTTTCTTTAATAATCCCATTTCTTTTTTTTATAAAAAAGACAGATTATTGTCTTAAATAAATATGATTTGTTGTATAATAATAATCTGCAATATTTTGGCTGTCCAAATATTTATTGTTAAGATTTCCTTGGGGAAAAAATTAGTAATGGGGTTATAATCTAATTTTTTTTAATGATACTCTTACTTTTAAGAACTTAATAATAAATAAAATTTAGACCTCAAATTTGGAATAGTTCTTTTACAAATTTTCATTTCTCTTTTCTTATAATAGAATTCTTAGTTAAACTACTTTATTCTATTTTCAAATTAAGTTTGAAAATTAAAATATTGGCAAGAAGGATATAAGATACTTTTAAAAAGTTTTAATAATAGGGTTGAAATTTACAAATATTTATTAATATATTAAAACGTTTTATCATTATTTAAAATGACGTTGGCACTTTTTTAAAGGTAGAAAAAATACTCTTGGTATATAAACATAAAATGAATGTAAAGTATTACGTTTAAAGAAAATATTAATATCATACAATTGTTAGAAAAAGTTATTACCGTTTATATGAATAAAAATCGCTCTCCTTTACTTCAACTTGATATATCTCTCAAACTTTTCTTATTTTTAAATGTAATTACAAATAAAAATGACAAACTCTTTCATTTAGGAACAATTTCAAACAAAACCATAAAAAAAATTCAGTATCCAAAATAGCCAAATTCTTAAAAGTTATTTGAAATAGGAAAGAACCAACTTGGAAATAAAATGCCTATTTGAATTTTAGTGTTAGAATTTATTATATTTATATTTGGAAATAGTTATAAATGAGAGAATTATTTCTATTTAGAGTTTTAATATTTAAGAAGAGATAATTAGAAATATGTAGAGATGGAAGAATTAAAGAAGAGGATTAAAAGTATATTTAAGAAGCTAAAGAAAAAAAAAAGAAAAGAAATTGAGTTATTAAAAAAATTTGAAACAATTAAATGTATTAAAGACTAAAATACTAAAAATATTAACCGATAACATTTTAGATTATCCATTAAAAAACCGACCCGAAACCGGTCTAAAAAATGAAGACCCGATAAAATCACAATCTCAAAGCCCTAACCGAATGTGGACCGTCGATTTATCTATTTATAGGGCCTCAGTTTGCTCTATCCTTTGTGCGCTCACATTTCTCTCTTCTGCGATCTTCTTCTTCATCGCAGAAACAAGAGATTTTTGTGTTCTTTCTTCCCCAATTTTCTCACAATGTCTCTCATTGTCGAGAAGACCGCCGGCGGCCGTGAGTACAAGGTCAAGGACATGTCTCAGGCCGACTTCGGCCGCCTCGAGATCGAGCTCGCCGAGGTCGAAATGCCTGGCCTCATGGCTTGCCGCACCGAATTCGGCCCTTCCCAGCCATTCAAGGGAGCTCGCATCACCGGCTCCCTCCACATGACCATCCAAACCGCGGTGCTCATCGAAACCCTCACCGCTCTAGGCGCCGAGGTTCGTTGGTGCTCCTGCAACATTTTCTCCACTCAGGACCACGCCGCTGCCGCGATTGCTCGCGACAGCGCCGCCGTGTTCGCATGGAAGGGAGAGACTCTTCAGGAGTACTGGTGGTGTACCGAGCGCGCCTTGGATTGGGGCCCTGGTGGTGGTCCGGATCTGATTGTTGACGATGGCGGTGATGCGACTCTCTTGATTCACGAGGGAGTTAAGGCTGAGGAGATTTATGAGAAGAGTGGAGCTCTTCCTGATCCTTCTTCTACTGATAACGCTGAGTTTCAGATCGTGTTGACGATTATTAGAGATGGATTGAAATCTGACCCTAAGAGGTATCACAAGATGAAGGAGAGATTGGTTGGTGTCTCGGAAGAGACTACCACCGGTGTTAAGAGGCTTTACCAGATGCAGGCCAGTGGAACCTTGTTGTTCCCTGCCATTAATGTCAATGACTCTGTCACTAAGAGCAAGGTATGGTTTCTTGTGCTTTTCTTTTAGATCTGAGCTTCTTTTCTGTTTTTTCATTTCCCTATTGCTGTAGATCTGATTTCTATGTTCAAATCCCGTCAGATCTGGGACCCAAGCTCATCCATGTTTGTATTGTGTTGTGTTTGAATCATCCATATCCATGCTTGTACTTGCTTCTGAATCCTGCATGAGTTTAAAACAAGCTGTTAATGGAATTCAATTTCAGTTACCCTGTTTTCCACTGTTAACTGATAATTAAGTATATTTCATCTGCCAATCAAACAAGCTGTTAATGGTTCTGAGTGATTTACTTCTGATTGTTTACAGTTCGACAACTTGTATGGATGCCGACACTCTCTCCCTGATGGTTTGATGAGAGCTACTGATGTCATGATTGCCGGTAAGGTTGCCGTTGTGTGCGGTTATGGAGATGTTGGAAAGGGTTGTGCTTCTGCTCTCAAGCAAGCTGGTGCTCGTGTTATTGTGACCGAGATTGATCCAATTTGTGCCCTCCAGGCTCTCATGGAAGGCCTTCCCGTCCTCACCTTAGAAGATGTTGTCTCTGAGGCTGATATCTTCGTCACCACCACCGGTAACAAGGATATCATCATGGTTGACCACATGAGGAAGATGAAGAACAATGCCATTGTCTGCAACATTGGTCACTTTGACAATGAGATCGACATGCTCGGTCTTGAGAGCTACCCTGGTGTGAAGCGTATCACCATCAAGCCTCAAACAGACAGGTGGGTCTTCCCCGAGACCAACATCGGCATCATCGTGTTGGCCGAGGGTAGACTCATGAACTTGGGTTGTGCCACTGGACACCCCAGCTTTGTTATGTCCTGCTCATTCACAAACCAAGTGATTGCACAGCTCGAGCTCTGGAACGAGAGGACATCTGGGAAGTATGAGAAGAAGGTTTACGTGTTGCCCAAGCACCTTGATGAGAAGGTGGCGGCCCTTCACCTGGGCAAACTAGGTGCTAGGCTCACCAAGCTCAGCAAGGACCAAGCTGACTACATCAATGTGCCAGTTGAGGGTCCATACAAGCCTGCTCACTACAGGTACTGAGAGGAAAATTCTGGTTTTACAGTAGGGTTTTTTTGAAGTCTTTGGGTTAGTGGTCTGAAGGGGAAAAGGGTCTGTGTTAAAGAAAGAAGACGCGTTGTATGGGTTGAATAAGGAAGGTTAGATTTGGCTGTGTGAAAAAATATCATCTGTTTTTGTTCTTTTTTAGCTGAATCTGTTGTATCGTTTTTTATCGGTGAGGAAGAAGAGAAAAGGCAGAAGAGATTTCTTCTTTTATTTCATGTGTTTTAGGAAATGTATCCGTCCCGGATTTTATGGATATTTTGTTGGTTCTCTTTATTATTTGTCAACGTGTTTCTTCGATAATCGCTGATTATTTTAGGAAGGTCGTAGTCTTAAATGAAAATGATTTGTTTTATTGTAAGATTAGAAGCTATAGAGTCGAGGCACTAAAACCTACCAAAAACCATCAAACAAAAAGTTCATCCTCTAATATTAAAGAGGCTAATGATATTTCTCTAAATTAATATATTACTTAGTCTCTATTATTTTAAAAGGAGACAAATAAAATTATACTCGGAACAAAGAGAACGTACCGCGAAGATGGATGTTGTATCCCCGTTTGAGGACTTCCAACCAAGAGAAACTGAGTCATCTTGATGAAATCCACCGCGAAATCGACCGGAATCTGTTCAGATGAAGGAACCGTCACTGATCGTAAGCCGTCTGATCGACGGCAACGAGGATGAGGTGATTTACCAAAGGCCGAGTGCCTTCTCCGAGCCAGAAACTGTCGAGAAACACGTCCAGCATAGTAGTAACGGCTGTGGTTTCTTGATCGGCGTACGCCTGACGGCGATTATCACCGTCTTGTTCACCACAGAGCCGATTCAAGCTCGTCTTGTGGTGCAAGAGAATCATAATCGCTGGTATTACTCTGCAACATTGAATCCAGAACAAATTCAAAATTAATTTTAAATCACACAAAAACGTCAAATGTAGCCGATTTCATTAGTCGCGATGCAACAGAATCAAATCATCAATACTGTTCTGCAACAATGAATCCATAACGAATTCACACAATCAACTCTAAATTACACAAAAACGACAAAGACAGAATCAAATCACTAGTAAGTTCAGCAAAAGTATATCCAGAACCAGTTCGCACAATCGATTCTCAATTGCAAGAAGAAAAAAAAAGAAAAAACGATAAGCGACTTCATAAATAGCGGTGCAACAGAACCAAAATGACTAGAACTACTCTGCAAGGATTAATCCAGAACGATTTCACAATCAATTGAAAATTTCCAAAATGAAAATAAATAAATCATAAAGTTAGAGATAGAGATCGCGATTTCGACCTGATTTTGAAGCTTTGTACTGCTGCAATGGCTTCCATCGGAGGGAAGAGTGAAAGGATCCGACATAGAGGAAGACGAGACGCAAAACAAGAGAATTCCGGTGAAGAAAAGAGACAACGAAATCACATAATGTCCGACGGAAAGCTTAGGAAAATCCATGGAAATGCGGTGGAAGAACGAGAAGAGCGGTAGGATTTTAGGAATTCGCCTCGTGATCTCTGGCTGAACGAAACTTCAGTGAGCGCCATAATTAATTCTCTCATATTTAGTTGTTTAGAGAGAGAATTTAAGGTTAATGAAGTATTTAAGTTTTTATTTATTTATTTATATTTAAAGTTTGGGCCACTTGTGCCAAAATGCCCAGGCCCAATAACGGCCCACGATCCATCTACAAGCGAGACTAATTTCCTTCACCATCTCAGCGTCCATTATGCAAAGAATCTGAACCGTCCAGCTCGAATACACGAACTTTGGCCCTAAAATTTCCCAATTAGAAAGCCATTAAAAAAATATATTTGAATTTTCAAAAATTATTTTTTAAAAACTTTTAAATTTCTTTTAAAAAAAATTAAAAAATACTCTTACAATTAATACCATTTAAAAAAAATTAGAGTGAGATAATCACTGAGGTGCCAGATAGACAATTCATTCCTAAATTGACGATAAATTTATTATGTCATAAAGATTAATGATGTTAATGCTAATTTACAAATTTTATAGGTATTTTTTAAATATGATACTTACATAAATATATTTTTTTAATTTTTTAAAAGACATATTAATATATATATATATATTTATGAAATAAATTTATTTTCCAGTCATTTTTATTCATTTAGCTATAAATTAAATACCAAAATAATATAAATTAAAAAGAAATAGCCGATTTTTCCCCCTTAGGAATGCAATTAATAACAGTTCGAGGATGAAGACGACCCCCCGCCATAACGTATTCCTCCTTTTCCTCCATAACTTTCGTATTTTTCGATTCCTAATCTACCCTTCTTCTTCATCCAATACTCCCGGTTTCTTCTTGGTTTTCGCTCGCAATCAATGTCCTCTTAATCGAGGTTAGTTCTTTCTAAACCCTTCTCTTTTGTAATGTTTTTGGGATTTTATGAAAATTTCCCCCCTTCTAATAGGCTTCTTCATTCATCTTTCTATCTCTGAAGTATGTAATTTTTTCCCCTTTCTAATGCTTTTATAATTTTTCCTTTTTGAAACTGTTTAATCTGTCATATTATCATCTGGGTTGTTTGCATTTTCTTATTAAGTTGTGGAAATAATGGACAGTTTTGTTTGAATCACTGTTATGTTTGGTGATTCCATTAATTTCTACTTTGTTTCTGCTCTGATTAGTGATTTTCATTGTGGGGTTTCTTTATTTTAGTGAATGGAGTGTACCCCATCTTCGAACCCAAAGCCCATCTGTTCATTCATAATGGCATCTCCTTTGGATTTAGGTCTGTGTTTTTAGGGTTGTATGAAGAATCTGCAACTTTTGAAAGCTGATTTAGTGTCAGATAATGGGGAAATAGATAGGGAGAAGAAGAAGAAGAAGAAGAAGAAGAAGAAGAAGAAGAAAGCACTTTTTTGTGTTTGTCAACATAGAGGAGACAATGGTTTAATACCCATTAGATATCTTTGGAATGACAGGGAAAGGTGCATAGCTCTGTACTAGCCCTGAAACCTTCCCAGTGAGATTTATTGCAATGGCCTTAATGGGATCTTTTCTCATCACCTCTTTTTCTAGCCTCTGTAGGAAAAAGGTCTGGCTTCTGGGTGGTTCTTTGGTTTCAGCCCCTTGGTTCTCTAATAGGAATTCATGGCTGTGACAGCTTTGCTGTACCATTTGCTTTACTGTGAGTTATTTCATGTGGGATCTCACATCGGTTGGAGAGGAGAACGAATCATTCTTTATAACGGTGTGGAAACCTCTCATTAGTAGATGTGTTTTAAGACCGTGAGGCTAACGGCTATATGTAACGGGTCAAATACTATCTGCTAGCGGTAGGCGTGGGTTTGTTCAGGTAGTTGTGGTGTTTCTTGTTATCTCGGTTCTGAACTTTCGATTTGCATGATAGTGATTTTGAAGGGAGTGGGGTGGGGTTATTTATCTATCTTTATGAAGTTTCTGTTGTTTTTGTGGCCATTTATGAATCTTTGCATCATGCATTGCAGTTGATTCAGTCTTCTACTGAGTGGCATCGCTTACTCCTTCAACATTTGAGTCTCCCCAGCAATCTTGAATGGAGAAAATTTTCTAGAGGAACCGAACTCAACGGCTCGAGAACAGATTCCAGCTTCAATTATCACTTGTAGACCCTTTTGAATTGCTTATGACCTTGGCTACATCAACTTCTTGAATGTAAGGTACCGCTTTAGCCAAGGTAGAATGACATCCCCTTCAGCAGTCTTGATAATTTGTCCCTACTCTAATTGTGAGATCCCACATCGGTTGGGGAGGAGAACGAAACATTCTTTATAAGGGTGTGGAAACCTCTCCTTAGCAGACCGCGTTTTAAAAACCTTGAGGGGAAGCTCGAAAGGGAAAGCCCAAAGAGCACAATGGCTGTCTGGTATAAAGCTTTTGGGGACCTTTTGCTGTTTAAAACCTTTAGAAGCTTTCCCCTTAAAATGCCATAACTCTTGAAAAAACAAATCCAGCAAACCATCAGGGCCGAGGGTTCGAGGTATATTCATCCAGTTACAGGCCGATGGAACCTCATCCTCGGTGTAGGTAGGTACGGAAGCCTCATTCATTTCATTGCTATCACTTGACTTGAGTCCTCTTAGAAAGTGAGAAACTCGACCATTACTATCTTACCCATTACACGAAACAAGACTATTTGAAATAATCAGATATAAGCTATGCTGTACCATTTGCATCATGATTCTGAAAAGAGTGGGGGTGTAGGGGTTATTTGTCTCTGTGAACTTCTGTTATTTTTGCCCATTTTTTACCATTCTTTGCATGTAATGCCGCCAGATGTTTCAACCTTTTATTGCTGTTTTTGTTTTCTTCAAACTTCATAGAACACAGTGATGGATGTGCTTGAACAGTTCACCGATCGATCATAGAAGAGGAAATAACAGAGGCACGCTGGTGTAGCAGGACGAGTTGACCATGGCCTCGACTTCTTTTGCTGGCAGGAAGCAACTGCCAGTCATTGAAGCTACTTCTAGCTGTATTCCATACCCACCACCGCAGACAACATATGAGGATATTGTAGCTAATCCAAATATCTTTATGGCATCCTTGGAAAAGCTCCATTCTGTAATGGGAACCAAGTTCATGTATTCTTCTTAAACACCTCCTCCTTTACCTGTGAAGTGGACCTTGTCATTCATTTAATGGAAGTTTCTCAAATCTTGTTTAAATAGAGATAAAAAGTCTGTTCTTCATTTTGTTGGTTTTGCAATTAGATTTTGTTTTTCACTTTTTCCTCTCGAAAACGCAGGATCCCCATTATTGGTGGGAAAGAACTAGACCTGCATCGACTTTTCGTGGAAGTTACTTCTCGTGGTGGCATTGAGAAGGTAAAATAGCTTGCTTTGAATCTCGTGATCATTATTTTCATATCTGAAACTTGATGCTTGACCTTGGAGTCGAAACTTGTTCGTTATGGGCAAATATAAGTCCATTATTTGAGCCTATTTCCCGCTTTTTCATTCACTTTCACGATTGTTAAATTGTGAGATCTCATATTGGTTGGAGAGGGGAACGAAACATTTCTCATAAGGGTGTGGAAACCTCTCTTTAGTAGACGCGTTTTAGAACTGTGAGGCTAACGGCGATACGTAACGGGCCAAAGCAGACAATATTTGCTAGCGGTGGGCTTGGGCTGTTACAAATGGTATCAGAGCCAAATATCGGGCGGTGTGCCAGCGAGGACGCTGGGCTCCCAAGGAGGGTAGATTGTGAGATCCCACATCGGTTGGAGAGGGGAATGAAATATTCCTTATAAAGGTGTGAAAACCTCTTCCTAATAGTCACGTTTTAAAACCTTGAGGGGGAGTCCAGAAGAGAAAGCCCAAAGAAGACAATATCTACTAGCAGTGGCCTTGAGTTGTTACATAAATATTGCTACCCTACTCAAATATTGCTACCCTTGAAGATGATTAGATGGCTGAGTTTTTTTACTCTTTCTGTACACGTTTCGATGCTATAATCCTTACTGAATGATGTCATTCCGAGTGTGTTTATCAGATTCTTGGCCAATATTGAATTTGATTTCTTATTGAACAAAGACCTGATGTTGATGTTCTGTCATGGTATTGAATCTTTTTGCTATGGTTTTAGCCCTTCTACACGGTTGACGGGTTAAAGTTGAATCATTAAAGCACGATATTCGTTACAAATTCATATGATCGAGCAGCTCAAGCAGCTCGAGCATGTAACAATCTGAATTTTACAGGTTATAAGGGAGAGAAGATGGAAAGAAGTAACTTCAGTTTTCAATTTTCCATCAACGGCCACCAATGCATCTTTCGTTCTGAGGAAGTATTATCTTTCGTTGCTTCATCATTTTGAGCAGATTTACTTCTTTAAAGCTGTGGGATGGACACCAATAATTTCTGGCAAGTGTTAATAGAGTCAATCCACCCTGCCCCCCCTATGGCTTCTGCTCTTGATTTTCTAACACAGCAATCTTTCAGATTCCTCTCCGTGCCCAAGTGCAGCGACGATTCCTACCCAAGGGACGGCCTCTATGTTGCCACCATCAGATAATCAGGCGGTGTCCCAGCCGCCACGGAGTACTGCAACTGAACTTCCAGCAGGTGTATTCTGTGGTCCTTTAGAAATATACACGGAAAATAAGTCGGGGAGCAATATACTTGCGTGCTTGAGCTTCAATTTCTTTCTGTGCTTGTGCCGTATTTTACAGTCGATGACGCATGGTTACCACATCTGATTAGTAATTAGATAAATTTTCTTCTCCATACAGTTGCTTCGAGTTCGACATCTCCAGCAGGAGGGTTTCCAGTGATCGGAGTCATTGACGGGAAATTTGATAGCGGATATCTTATCACTGTTACTGTAGGGACGGAGAAGCTAAAAGGTGTGCTTTATCAGGCTCCTTCTGAGCAACCTGCTCAGCCTGTTGGTGTTTTTGCCAAAGATGGTACACCAAATGCTCATCAGCATCGCCGTCGGAAGAAATCTGAGATAAAACGAAGGGATCCCGGTCATCCGAAGCCAAACAGAAGCGGCTACAACTTCTTCTTTGCTGAGCAGCATGCTAGACTCAAACCATTACACCCAGGGAAGGACAGGGAGATAAGCAGAATGATTGGTGACCTTTGGAATAATCTTAAAGAGTCTGAAAGAACAGTAAGGATTGCAATACTCTGTCGTATATGCTTTCGGAATTCGCCACATCTTGGTACTAGCCGGTATCGACGAGTTTTCTTTACTTGCAGGTTTATCAGGAGAAAGCTATGAAAGATAAAGAACGATACAGAGTCGAGATGGAGGATTACAGAGAGAAGCTGAGGACAGGCCAAGTCATCAGTGATGCAGTGCCTTTACAGCAGCGTCTTCCCGAGCCAGACCTGAATATGGTCTATGCTGACAAGACGGAAGAAACCGAGGATGGCGACTCTCCTCAAACCCCAGATAATGATACAAGCTATGTTGAAGGCGACTCCGGAGAGTATAAAATGGAAGTGAAGGAGGAGGAAGAAGAAGAGGAAGAGGAGGACTCGGAAGAAGATGCATCTCCGAAAGGAATTGGTATTGTGGATGTTAACGCTTTGGTCGAGGAGGAACAGTGCAAGACGGGAACAGCCGAAGAGGATGTTAGAAAAGAGAGTAGCACGGTTGGGGATGATAAAGAAGTTTACGCCGGGGAGTCGGTAATGATGGAGGTGGATGCAAAGGAAGAACCAGAACCAACGACAGGCATTCGAGAAAATTAAGGTACTATACTGCTCAGTTTTTGCAGTGCTTCATCATGTTTCCCTGTCTCTAGCTTGCATTACTTCAGCTAATACTTGTAAAGTTTTCAAGTTTTCTGGAAGATTTTGAGATTCTTATCAGGGAAAAGTTTTGGATCTTTCCATCAGTTCTGTTTTGGGAAGAAATTTTGTTGCCTTTTGTTGAACATTCCAACTGGAATCACTCCCTGATTTGTTTATAAGCGAAGCTGGCTATTAGTAGCTGGTCGAGACATCGGGTCACTCCCCTTGTGATTATACAATGTATGAACTAGGATCGTCAATTAATCTTTAATAGAGAGCTATCTCAATTGTCGGGTCTACATTTGTATTAGATGACTTGGTAGCTACAGGACCGTGCACTAGATTCTCATGATGTAAGTGCCATCGGGTTAATATATAGGGTATGTTAGAGAGTCTCCAACTACCTTCTAGTTGTGAACGGGTCTCGAATGATAAGGGTTTGTATAGTATCTTAGTAGTTGGCAAGCATGAGGATTGCTCTCTCAGATTATGATGATTATACTGTATAGAGATTATTAGAGAGTCGTCCACTAATCTCTGACAGTGAACTACCTTAATTGACATAGTGTGTATGTACTTCGAGTTGGAGGGATTATGAGATCGCGCCTCACTTTAGTAAAAGATTCGTTTAGCTCAAATGAGCTCATCGATATCATCAAGTTTTGGTAACTCGTTTGAGCTCATCTTAAAGTTTTTATATCGAGCTCAAAAACTCGAGGGTGAAGTCAGGCTGAGGGAGGAGAAGAAAGGGTGTGGGGGGCAAAAGAAAAAATACCCAATAGAGACAATAGATCATTTAGTCCCCGGAGTTAAATACCGAACCTTAATATACCTCCTCTGATTCATCCTTTGCCTGGACGGAAAGAAATCTACCGGTCGTTGTTCCATTCAAACTTTACGAACTTAGGTAATAGTATCCCGATAAAAAAGGTGACGAAGGGGATGAGCCAAACAGGAAGTCTACTGGACGGGGTTCAACTAGCGAAGACTCTTGGAACAACGGGAGTAACGAGTCCCCAAGTGAGCGTATTATGGATCCGTCTCTTTTTTGAGCCTATCTCATCATTTGGGGTTGTTCATTTCATGTGATATACAAAAGAAAGCACTGTTCTTTACATTTGAATACAAAGATTTGAAAGATCAACCAATGTGCTTTCACAAAAAAGAGAAGAAAACACTGAAACCAAATTCAATAAATTTACAGATAAATATGGAAAAACAAAATGGGGTTTTAAAAAAAAAGAAAAGAAAGTAGAAGCCCCTCCAAATAAATCATCATCAATTCAGGGACTCAAAAGAAATAACAAAAACCAAAAGAAAAAGAAATTTATGAATCAGAAACTAACAGAGCATCCCAAATCATGTCCATGTCCAAAGATGGCATTCTGCTGAGCTGAACATGCTGTTCAATTTCCAAGATTCCATCTTGATTTCTCTTCAATTCCCCTGTTTCAGATCCGCCACCATTGCCGCCGCTTCCCGACATGTTTTCCGGTGAAAAACTCACCGGATTCTGGTTCAAATTTAGCACTTTTGAATCTCCCTGCAACAGTCTTTTCTCTGAAATAGAAGAAGGATCGATGGCGGATTTGGTGGCAGTGGTTGCTGTGGTCGTTTTTTTTCTACCGGAGTTCCCCTGCGTGATCGCCTGCAACTTAGCCTCCAGCAGCGCCGCCGTGGTACGGTTAAGAGAGTTGGATTTTAGGCGGTGCTTCTGATCGGGAAAATTCAAATGTGCGAATTCCCCTCTCAGTATATAGGCGGCAGTGTCGTACGCGACGGCGGCTTCCACCGCTGTGTCGAAGGTCCCAAGCCAGACCCTCGTCCGGTTCCTCGGCAGCCGAATCTCCGCCACCCATTTCCCCCAGTGCCGCTGCCGGACACCTCTGAACAACTTTCCGACCGCCGTCGCCGTCGCCGACGTCTCTGTTTTGTGATTCCCCTGTTTTCTTCCAATCTGTTTCATCGGCTGAGTTTTTGTCGCTCCCAGCCAGAAATCACTGTAATTTCTCGACGCAGTGGCAGCAATGGCGTCGGCCTGATTCTGAATTTGGTTGCTTTTCAGCCATTGGATCCCATTTTGAGCTTGAATTTGAAATGGGTATGGATCAACAATGGTGGGTTCTTGAAGAAACAGAGTCAAATTTGTTGAATCTGTTCTAGACTGAAACAGAGGAGAACAAGAAAGTGACTCAGATTCTTGTTTGGGAAAACTCTCCAAGAAATTCAAAGGAATAAACCTTTCTCCATCCGCCTGAACATTACTTTTGATCAAATTCCCACCAGAAATCTCAGTTTTCCCCCTCGAAAACAATCTAAACGACGAAGAACACGACGAAGAAGGAGAAGAAGAAGAAGAAGAAGAAGAAGATGGAGACTTTGATTGATCATTTCCTTTGGAGCCGCCATTTTCAGACCTTGAAGCTCGAGCTATGGATTCCCAGAGACTTGGATCGCCACAAAAACAAGACCCAGACACCAATTCTTGTAAAGAAGAAGATGAAAAATCCTTTTGAATTATGATTTTTTGTTCTTCTAAGAGTGGGAATTGATCCGCCATGGTTGAAGAAGAAGAAGAACAGGAAATACAGCAAACTCAAGGCATTATTATGCTATATATATATACATATATATATATATATATATATATATATAACATTTCATGTGATGGGTATCTACTTTTTTTCACAAAAAATTTAAGTTATCATCTGAGTCAGATCTATAATTCTTTTTTCTTTTAAGGGTTTTCCTCAAAACTCGTCTCATTCCATTTGCCTCCACTCCTGAGTTCGTGCAAGCCATTTCTCTGTTTCTTTTTCTCCTTTTTCATGGCTGTCCAATCAGAGGCTGACAGGTCAGCTCTGTTTAGCTGACCTGTCGGCTAGAATTGTCCATGGACATGGCTGAATATCCACCATGAAAGTAAGTAAAGAACCTCAAAGCTTATGCTTTCATGGCATCCCTTAGTGCTCTGTTCCCTCTTTGGTCGCTTCTCATGTGGGTTTTCTCCCACACCCATGTGTCAAAGTTACCACTTTTCTTTTTTTACTTTTTTACTTTTTCAAAAAACATACCCAAAAAAAAAAAAAAAAAAAAAAAAAAAAAAAAAGGTAAATTACCACTTGAGGTCCCTACCATTTCAAAAATATCTATTCAACCCTTCAATTTTGTGCTAATTAAGTTTCTTCCATTCCTAAAGTTCAATGGTACTTCTGAAACACCGTTAAGAGTGAAAGGATATTTTTGAAACAAAATACTCACGATTTACATTTAAGACTAATGGTAAAGGTGTTTTTGAGATCTATTTTTGAAAGTTTTATTATTATTATTATTTTAGTCCATTTATTTCTATCAAAATGGCCCCAAAATGGTTGGAAATTGAATGATTGGTCCTAAACCATAAAAAATATGATTAAATTGGGAGAGAGACAAAATCATTAGCTTGAGAAAATTGTTATTATGAAGAAATCATTGGTGGGTTTTGTGAATAAACAAATATTTCGAACGTTATTTGAAGAGGGTGCCTTTTGAGAATGATTTTGGCCTTTGGGACATTCGAAGGGAAGCAATTGGTCCCGGCGGTTGATCTTCTGAAGTAGCTCTAACATGGGCAACATAATAGTTTTGCTATCGAGAACCGAGAACTCGGTAGACAAGGTCCAACATTTGAGGTTGGAAATGAGTATCATTTCCCTTTGAGTGGTGGAAGAATGCAGCCATTTTAAGCTATGCTTGGTTTTTGGTCAATACCCATTTAGGGATAAACACATTCTTTCAAAGCAAACTTAGTGATAGAATAATTTCAAAGCCAAAAAGTGAGAAAAAGGGTTATTGGTATTGGGAATCTCTCTCTTTCTCTCTATGTTTGTGTTATATAATTGAGTTAGCACATGCCTTCAAGCTAAGCTATCTCTATCTATGTTGGGTTTGTCTAATATAATACATAAATTAACAAGCCAAAAGTACTACCCATTATATACTAACGTTTATCTTTATGAATGTGATGCCCGTGTAAAGGAGGAAAAAGTGTATGAACCGCGACCACATTCGAATGAGAGTGATCCCGATAATATGAAGCTATCGTTGATGTAACAGCTCAAGCTCACCACTAACAAATATTGTTCTGGACTTTCCCTCAAAGTTTTAAAACGCGTCTGTTAGAGAGAGGTTTCCACATCCTTATAAGGAATGTTTCGTTTCTTTCTCCAACTGATGTGAGATCTCACAATCCACCACTTTTGGGGGACAGTGTCCTCGCTAGGCACTCTAGTTCTGATACCATTGGTAACCGCCCAAGTTCAATAAGGAGCACATTCTATATTGGGTGAGCTTCTAATTTTCTTAGGAAATATGTGAGTGAAAACAAAATATTCTAAAAGGACCCGTCTTAGTTTGTAGGGATATTCTTCACTCGTAGAAGCAGTTCAAGTCAAATGGGTAAAATGATCATGTCGTGGGAGATACAAGGAAATGTCGGGTCATCAAGTTTCAAATCTGAATTCCAAATCCTAAACATTTTAAGTAATATTATCTGAAGTTTCCCTTTCGTACAAGAATTCATAAATCAACCGGATCTGGTGTTGTTGCTTGCAAGTTCGTGATAGCTAGAAGAGGTGATTAATGGAACCAACCAATGAATGAGGAGTATCATATGTCCCAATTAAGGGCACATTACATTGACATTCTTATGTTCTTAGCTTACTTTCCAAAATGGTCCTATTTGGACAATATTTTATAAAAAAGATGACTTGGATTTGTCTTTGTTTATGCCTCTTCTCTCACTTATACCCATTATTTTTGCCCTATAAACAATTAGAATTCATTGCATTTAACCAATTTTGTTATTCAAAGGTTTGGACTTTATAAGATGTTGGCTTCTCAACCATCATAACTACCTTCGACTCTCGAAGTTTTAAAATGCGTCTGTTACGAAGAGATTTCCACACCCTTATAAAAAATGCTTTGTTTCCCTCTCTAACCGCCGATGTGAGATCTTATAAGAAAACAACAGAACAAGATCAAAAGTTAAGCCGTAAGTAATCTTCTTCCTCCTCGTTCTTCGTCAAAAGGTAAAGAATCCATCTTTATACAAGAATCGAGAATCTTTGCATTATCTATCAATCCAAATCAAACGTCTCCACACACTCGTATTCCCGTTTATAACAAAAAAAACAAACATTTTTACATTTTCGGATGTTGTTTCGTAACTTTAAACATCTTAAAGTGATCGCTTTTTTTCACTTTCTTTAGCTGTTCGTTACCCTAAACGAATCCAAAATGGCTAGAAACAACATCTCGGTATGCTTCAAATAAGACAAACGAAAGGTTAGAGAGAAATTTAGAAATTTCATTAAAATTAGATAAACTTGAGATTTACGAGCCGATCGTCGTTGTATATTTATAAATAAAATATTTGTAAGTGTAGACTTGAGAAAGCAGCAAAAGGCAAGAGGTTGAAGATAAATTAGAAAAACTTATCCCTTTGCTCAGAAAACAAATGAAAGCTTGTGGATCCCAATAGGCTATGGCTAACCACACCCATCATGACTTCCACTCCCACCCAACTAACACCCAAAGGAGATTAATTGTATTAGGTTTATGATCCTATTTTGTTTTTACAAACTTTCGTGTTTATTTATTAATTTTTATGTTCGTGACGGTCCCGAGTCAACTTTACATGTTCAAAGTATTGTCATAGGACAATTACATTACTGTTAGAGATATCTATTCATTCTCCAGAACTGGAGTTCTGTCTCGAGTTTCAATAGAGAACGAGGGAGGGAGTAAGGAGAGACCTTTCTCTGTCAGCTAAATAGGGTTGAGAACGGGAATTACATTTCTCGTCATCGTCTTCACCCGTGTCCATCCAAATCTCCACTGTGTGCGTGTGAAAACCTAAGTTGTAACATTAAAAATTGAGTTTTAGAGATTATTCTGTACATTATATTATATTTTTGCTTATTGTAGAAAATGAAAATTTTACATTAATTTTTTTTAAACAAATATTTTTAAAAAAAATTAAAAATAGGAAAAAAGTTGAGTGAAAATAAATGGAAAACACCCCTGCACATCCCCGCGCGCTCACCCCGCACGACCCCGCACACCCCGCGCTCTCACCCCGCACGCCCCCGCACATCCCCGCGGAGCTATATTTTCTCGTGTCTAAATTTTTAGTTCTTAGATTTTTATATATTTGGAAATACAATAGTCTAGATTTTTCGGTCGATTTGTAAGTTTTAAACTAAACCCTAAAAATGACTCTCGAGTATTAGAACACATTATTTAGAAGGTTAGATCTCGGTCGATAACTATTTAATTTTTGAATTTTAAAATTAAAAAATTCGAACGCTAAATAGTTAACCAATTGAGCGTCAAGCATTAAAAATATAAAAATAAGTAGAAAAGTTTAGGATTAAATTAAAATAAATGTTAAGGATTTGTTTAAGTTATCATCTTGTGATTAATTAGGTCTAATGGGGATTAGTGGGTTATTGAAATCATCAGCATTGGGTGGAGGAAATGATAATGTCAAAAAGTGCAAGCATGGACCAATGAGATTCTTCCACTTGTCACAATTTGATGGTCAACAATCTAGAGCCACTAGTTTAATTGCTAAAATTTGTGTGGCTGAAAAAATAAAGAGAAGTTTTTTTTTTTTTTGTCAATAAATATATATATATTTTTTATGTGTTTGTTTATGTTTGTGTTTTGCATATTGCAATAAACAAATATGAAAAAGTTTTAAAGATAATTTTGTTTTTATAATTAAATGTATTTTTATGACCATATGTTTTTTTTTATTTATTTTTTGTTAAATTATACCCTTAATTTTAGAATTTGTTCCAAAAAATATATTTTGAATACTATTTGTAACCGCCCAAACTCACCCCTAGCAGATATTGTTCGCTTTGACCAGTTATGAATTACCCTTAGTCTTACAATTTTAAAACGAGGTTTCCACATTCTTATAAGGAATGTTTCGTTCCCCTCTTCAATCGATGTGAGATCTCACAATCGACCCCCTTAGGGGCTAGTGTCTATCTATAACGCCTCATGCCCAGAATTTACATGAATTCTAGGTCACTCAATATATGATTGTTTCAAGTCAAGCACGTTTCACTTTGGAATTCCTATGATTCAACTACAAAAATGAACGATGCAGATCGTAAGTATAAGTAGTAACTATTCATTCTTTTCAAAACTTTCTCAACCCCATGTCGAGGATTCACACCGAGATTTAGAATCCAGATTTGACACCTATTGACTCGAACATTCTCTTGCAATATGATCATGTTACGTACTTGTCTTGAGCTGTCTTTTAGTATCTTTCTCAGCCATAATTTCATATCCTCAAGATCACTCTGACTTAAATGTGACCTTAGTTCATTTATGTACCGTTCGTTTACTCGGGCGTCACAATATATATCATACATTTGAAATCCCCGCCTCCTAATTTACAACGGGAAAACACGACCCGAGTTGAATTTGAAACATTGCATTGTTTAAATTATCACGAGAATAAGAAATTATACACTTCTTATAAGTGATAGAGAAAGTTGATCTAAGTTTATATAATATGATTAATTATGTTTGTATGAGTTGTAGTTGATGTTTTTATGTGCTCACATTCCCTTCCCTTTGACAAGTGAGAGGTCTTAGGATAACTTAATTTATTATATTTTCAACCATTTTCTTCCCTAAAATGACAAAAACTACCCTAATTTTTTAATATTTAACAAATTAAACAAAACCCTAATTCCTTAAAGCCCTCAAATGCTCAACAACTCCCATAATAATTTTTAAAACTTTTGTCATTGCCCCCTCATTGACCTTGTTTTTGCACTTTTCCCCTCCTTGATTATTTTTGTAATAATTTATACAAAAGTGCTTATAACATGTTATTTTTATTCATAAAAGCGTTTGTGGCGTGATGTTTGGGATGATTATATAAATCAATAAAAGTCAAAATCTAAATTAATAATATTAAAGAAATAAACTCGAGAAACCAATATGAGAATAACTCAGTGATTAAGACATTTACTCTTTTCTTTAAGGGTCGGGATTATTATAATCCACAAAAATGACTAACTTCTATAACCCTAAAAATGTAAAGGGAAGTTTTTCAACCATGTTCAAATTACGCGCTCGATATAATGATCGTTTACTTTTATATGACAACAGTCTCTCCTCCCTACTACGAGGTGTTACACTAAATCAAAACGCTTGCTCGTCCGATCAAGTACTTGTTCTAATTCATAACATTAATTTAGGTTAATCGAATGATCGAGATCAATGATGTGACATTCTTTTATTGATAATGGAAATTTTACGTATACTAATTATGTTTATTGGATTTTTGTTGCTTATTGTCAATGACAAAGACGTTTTTGAAAGTTTTAATAAAGAACGAAAAAATAATCAAAATTAAAGTATTGGGACCAAAAATATAAATTATCTTGAAAAAAAAAAATTATATGACTATGGGCATGCATGTATTATACCATGGCTGCCTTAGAAAGGAAGGCAAGGGAGAATGTACTGATAATATTTATTATTATGTAAAAATAAAATAATAATAATAATAATCTAAATAAAATAAAATAATAATAAGGCCTTTTGGCGTTTAAAGTTGTAATGCCAACGTGGCAAAGGGTGAGGCGT
The DNA here is from genome assembly GCA_033971965.1 of Cucurbita ficifolia. Classification (NCBI taxonomy): domain Eukaryota; kingdom Viridiplantae; phylum Streptophyta; class Magnoliopsida; order Cucurbitales; family Cucurbitaceae; genus Cucurbita; species Cucurbita ficifolia. Next base: position 504,306 of record CM066978.1, read on the forward strand.
GGATGGCACGTTAACACATTTGAAAGTGCTTTCAAGTTCCTATAACAACACTTTTTCCCCATTTTTCAATTCATTTGATTTATTTTTCTTTGATATTTTATTATTAAATATAATCACTTTTTCTTCCCCACATCAATTTTTTATTTTAAAAAACCCGTATTTTCATTACTAAATTCCATAAATATCGATCTTGATTAACTTAAACATTGTTCAACTAATATAAAATATGTATGCTAAAATAACTATTTTGGTTAATATTTAACAAATGGATAATATGACTGAATATGTATAACAAAATGTTAACTTAAGCGTATACTGTGAGTTACTCACGATTTGACTTCAAGAACACCTAACATAAGTGGATTTTACCTTTTATTTTTCTAATTATCACGTACTCCTTAAATTTATTTCGTTATGTTTTCAAGTTCTTTTTAACTATTAAAAGATCGTATTAAAAATTCACGAGCTGAAAAGAGTGATAAGTTAGAAGAAAACGACATTAGTCACAAGAAATTTCTTTTCATTCATGTGAAGGACGTTATTAAAAGAGAAGGAAAAGTGGGTGAGGATCAAAAGGGGAAAAAAATAAAGTTTTTGGAAGCACAAAGTTGAAAGCAAATGGATTATGGACCACTTAAAAAGAGTGGAAAATAAGTGAGATGAGAATAAACAAATTTTAGTATGACAAAAAAAAAAAACATATATATATATATATACATATATTTATATTTTAAAGCTTACAAATTTATTATGAAAACTATAATTTCAAAGACTTTGATCTAACTTTATATACGCGCAAAAGTATATATTTGTAATTATTTTAAAAAATAAAATTACTCTCATCTAATTTCTCATAAACTTATTTATGCAATTTTTAAGTCTTTCATTCTACTATTTTTGTAGTTCTTGCTATTAATCTAAATATAGCTTAGTATATATCAATGATTGATATATAATATTAACGAAATATCTCATTAACATTTTCTTTAAAAAAAATACGTGTATTAATTGTTAGAGAATACTTCAAAAATTTTGAAAGACAATCAATTAAGTTAAAAATTTAAAGATGTGATTCTCCATCAATGTCTAGAAGGAAGAAATGTAAATCCAAGAACTAACAATTTATAATGTCTCATGTCTAGTATTTGGATAAGGATTCTGAATTCGAATTTGACATATGATGTTCCCAAATTTGGCTTCTGACGACCCGACATTTCCTTGCATCCCTTGCGACATGGTCATGTTATCTACTCCTCACGTCTTAAGAGTGAAGACTCCCACATACCAAACACGAGCCCTTTCAACATACTTTATCTCACTCACATACATTCCAAAACTGTTCCTAGGAGGTAGCCCAACATAAAATTATTCCAAGTAAAACACATTTCACTATGGAATTCCTAAGATTGACCCACCGGAAAAGAAGATGCACCTTGTTAGTATAAGTACTAACTTTCATTTCCTTTAAGCCTTTCTTAGTCATCTTATCCTCAAGTTTGCTCTCATTCAAATGTAGTCTCAATTCATTCATATACCCCTCCTTTACTCGGTCGTCACAAGTTGAACTTCTTATACTTTCATAAACATACTTTCATAAACCTAAGGGTTTGGTAAGCAAGTTGATGAAATTAAGTTTCACAATCTTATTCCTGTCTTCTCTTCCCAAGCTCTCTAATTTTGTACAAATTATACCAATATCTCACAAATTCCCACATACTAATAACAAAAGCATCTCATTTTCAGCAAATTTATTTTCAAACTAACCATTCTGGACTTTCCATCCCAATATCAGCAGTACTAAATGCCTGTAAAAAATAGAACTTTTAAAAGCTATCTGGCTTTCCACAAACATCTACTCCAATCTAAACAGAAAACTATAGCAGGAAGCCAATATTTGGCTGAACACATGATATAGTTTAAGTTGTTCGAACCACTGCCGATAAGGACGACTCGTAGAATTGAAGCCTATAAGTACATCCTAGAAGCAGAAGAGGGCAGAGCAAGAGCAATACTATAAATCACAACCTTAATTGTCCGGGATCTGTTTTCCTGGTGGTACAGTTATGTCCTTGAATTCTAAAAGGCAATGCTGTAAATGAGACTATCTGCTTATGCTGAAGGGAGGATATCTTTGTTTATCTTAATCTCAATCTTATCTTACATGTCTTTGAATACATTTCAGGCCCTTTTTTTAATAAGACATTTCAGATCTTAAATCCAACATAGGAAACTGTATTGTAATGGGGAAATCTTTTCCACCTTTATCTAGCCAGGTGGGGTGTGAAACGTCTTGTCCACCTTTATCTAAGCCTTTCCCTTCAGTCATAATCTGAGATCTTAATTGCTCTAGGATTCGATGGTTGAAGGTTCAAAAACGGTTCTGATAAAAAATATTTGGCTGCACATGTGATACAGTTTAAGTTGTTCGAACGACTGCCGATAAGGATGACTCATAGAATTGAAGCCTATAAGCACATCCTAGAAGCAGAAGAGCAACCTTCATTGACCGGGATCTGTTTTCCTGGTGGTATAGTTATGCCCTTGAATTAAAAAAAAAAAAAAAAAACGTTTATGAGAGGCTTTTCTTTTTCGAAACGAGTAGACGAAAGGGGCGATTCTCGTTTGGTTTATTGGGAGGTCGTTTCCAGAAAATATGTGAGAATGGCAGGTTGGGTGTAGAAAATTTGTCCCACAAGAATTATGTCATTTCTGGCTCATGAATTGTGAAGGTGCCTCTTTAGAACCTAAAGCAATGTGGCATAGGATTTTTCGAGTAAATACAAGCATAGAATCTTGGTCACTAAGTACATGTGCATAGGTTTTAGAACCTGAAGTATTGTAACATAGCTAGTCTTTTACTTGGCTATTTTGTTGTACACAAAGTTGGGAAGGAACAAAAGGATTTTTAAAGGTGTTGAACTTCGTAAGAGATGTGAGTTCTTGCCCCATTTCAATGGCTCTCTCTTGTGGATCAAGAACTAAATTGTTGACCATAGAAATTTCCTACTCAATGATAGGACCATAACTATTTGCTATTATCTCTAGATGAATTCTTGGAGGCCTATGTGTTAGATCATAATAGAAGAACTTTTCATCTAGATCCAAATTCCACGAAATCCGCATTAACCGCATAATTACCTCAACACAACATATCAAGAGTACTAAGATCATGAAGAACAATCATCAACAATTAACGTTGACAGCATAAGAGATATATCCATTCACATTACTGAAACATACAAATGTTTATTTCTCCAATATCAAACAGCCTAAGAACCACGAGATCTTAGTGTTCACGATTCTAAATCATCCAGGACCATTTACTTTTTAGCGCTACTTTTACCTCCGGATGAATTACCTTCCGATGCCGCCTGAGCCGCCTTCTTTGCTGTCTTTTCTTGTAGCGCCTTAGCATCTCTGACCAGAATCCAATACCAAAAGAAAAATCAATCACATTACAAAATTCAAAACGAAAAATAAAGAAGAAAGAAGATAGACGAACCTTTCGCGTCGCTGCTCGGGGGTCAAACCATCGTCCTTGTTTTTACCCTTGCCGCCGGTGCGAGCCTGAGCCCTCTCTCGGTCCTTCTCCCTTTGGTTTCCTCGTAGAGATCTGAGTCAAGGTAAGCAAACTTGAAAATTTTCAAGAAATCTTCAAAATCAATGAATCAAAACACCTCAAAATCCGAAATCAAGAAACAAGAAAACAAAATGAATCGAAGATTCAGAAGGATATGAGTCATTTGAGGGTGAGATTGAAGTGGCGGAAGAAAGTCGTGGAATTCGTGGATTGGCCTGGAGTTGGCCGAAGAAACGAACAATCAATCTCTAAAACAGGGAACCAACCGTCGGTATGAAAGAGCAGGGGAATCGGCTATCCCCTTATATAGTGCCCCACTTCTATTCCTATTCTATTCTATCCATTTATTTTCTTTTATTTTTAAATTTTTAAATAATACATTTTTATTTCTAAAATTTAAATATAATTTCTATTTAATTCATTTTAAAATTTAAATATTTTAAGAAGAAAAAAAAAGAATAAAGTTATATTTAAACTAATATAAATAAACAAAAGTAAATAAAAAAAATGTATAAGGACGTGGAAACCTCTCCCTAGCCGACACGTTTTAAAAACTTTAAGGAGAAGTCCGTAAAGAAAAACATAAAGAGAACAATATCTACTATCGGTAGGTTTGGACTGTGCTCCGTAACAGACGTGTTTTAAAAACCTTGAGGGGAAGCTCGTAAGGAAAAACCCAAAGAGGACGATATCTATTAGCGGTGAGGTTGGGTTGTGCTCTATAACATATGCATTTTAAAAATCTTGGGGAAGCTTAGAACTGAAGGTTAAAAAAGAACAATATCTAGTAGCGGTGGACTTGACCGGTTAAAGTGGGAGACAATTTTGGAACTATTTTTGTTCATTCCTAAACATAACGATGGTGTCAAGTCATTTATAGGTTATTTTTATAAAGTTTGATAATCAAAATAAACATTTTAAAATTTTAATATTAAAAAAAGAAAAGGAATAAAGTTCGAGATTTGGACCAAAATAATATTTAAACATAATAATAAAAATAAAAATAAAAAGATGGAAAGTACCATGTCATTTGTGTCTTTCCACTAAGCCATTCCGTCCCAAACCCTCTCTTCCTCTTCCTTTTCCTTTCCCGATGGCCACACTTGTTCTCTCCCACTCCTTCCTCCTCCTCCTCCTCATCTTCCTCCTCCCAACCTCCGCCGTCGACGGCGCGTACTGGTGCGTGGCCCGCAGCGAGGCGAGCTACGAAGCCCTTCAAACCGCCCTCGACTACGCATGCGCCACCGGCGCCGACTGCACTCCGCTTCTGTCGAACGGACTCTGCTTCCTCCCGAACACCATCCAGGCCCACGCCTCTTACGCTTTCAACAGCTTCTTCCAACGCAAGGCTATGGCCCCTGGCTCCTGTGACTTCGCCGGCTCCGCCACCATCGCCCAGACTGACCCCAGTCCGTCTCCCTATCTCTACTTTCCTTTTTTTTTTAATTATTAATTTTTTTTGTAAATTTATAAATATTTACAATTTTTTTAGAAATAAATAAATGAACACATTATCCAAAAATGGATAAATTTTTTTTATTATTAATCTTGACATTGGTGTTCTATGCAGGTTATGGATCTTGTGTTTATCCATCTTCAATCAGGTACGCTAATTTTTTATTTTTGTTTTTTTTTCTATTTTTAAAATAAAATATTTGAATTTTCCAATTTATTAAAATGTGCATATATATATATATAGGTATTTTGGTGGAGATTTCTTCATGTTCAAGTAAATGGGTTCACTTTTTAGAGTGTTATATTAATAATTTATTCTGAAAATCATATTTATTTGGCTTCTTTTCTTTTTTCCCACTAATTTATTAATTTAAGATTCTTTTAAAAAATATAATAAAATTTTCCCCCATTTTTAAAATTCTCGATTTTTTAATTTCCACTTTAAAATAAAGAATCTCGATTTTTTTTTCTAGCCAAGAAAATAGACATTTCTCTTTATTCTATCTTTTTAGTACAATTTTTATAGTGTTGAAAATAAAAAATAACTTTTTTTTTTTTGCTAAAATAAATTATTTTCATTTTAAATTTAGTGGGAAAAAGGGAATGCAGTAATTTCTTCTACATCTTTCTGTGGGGCCCATCTTGGTTAGACACCGTTGGATCAGTCTGGCCGGGGCCCAGGGAGTGGTCAGATCCAACGGTGAGGATGGCATGGATTTACTTTCAAATTTTAAATCAGCTTTTTCCTGAAACGGTGCGTTTTGGGGAGTCTTAAAAGATGGTCAAGGATATGGTACATGTCAGAGTCTGGTTGGTCATTGATTACTGCAGTTGTCAGACCCCACCAGCCTTCTTTTTAAATAAATTCTTTTGTTTAAAAAAAAACAATTGTATTTTTAAAATAATTAAATAGAAAATAAAAATAAGCTAACGAAACAAATTTATTTCGATTTATATACCTTAATAAAAATAAGAAAATAAAAGTGTTCTTAAATTTGGATATATAGTAATTTTGAAGTTCTATCTTTACGTTTGTCGTTCAATGTTAAACTATCAGTTACATTGTGACGGTCTCTCAAATTTAATAAGAATAATAAGTATTATGTAAAACAATATGGTCTGAATCTTGTGTTATTTGTGATAATTATCCAGTGCTGCAGGAGGAGCAATTACACCGAGCCCTCCGGCTAACACAAGCCCAACCCCGACAATAACGGTACCAGCTACGACCACCACACCAAGCTTCAACAATGGCAATACCGGTGACATGAATGGACTTGATCCAGTATACAACCCGGCATCAACTTCAACTCCAACCAACTCGAAAGCCTCTTCGAGTTTTAGGATCTCGAAACTCTTGTTTTCAATTGCTATCTCGGTCACTTCACTAACACTATAGGAGGAGGGCTATGGAGGGTTCATTCAGTTTTGTTAGAAATGGTGAGGCTTCCAAAGGTTTGGTCAAATATCATGTAGGGTTTAGTTCAGCCTTCACAAATCTCCTTTTGCTCATTGAATTCAATGGTTCAATTTCATTCTTCTATGTTCCATTCTTGATTTCATTATGATAGTTATAGAACGGACATACGTTCGTACTCGGCTACAAACATTATTGACTTCTAGTTTCAACGCTCCAACTTTTGAGTTCCATTTCTATCTATTTCTAAAACTACTCTCACGAGAAGACATTGAAAACATATGAGATCCCACCTCGGTTGGAGAGGGAAACGAAACATCCCTTATAATGAGGTTGAAAACGATACGTAACGTGCCAAAACGGACAATATCTGCTTACAATGAGCTTGGGCGGTTACAAAACATTGTGAGATCCCACATTAGTTGGATAGGGGAACAAAACATTCTTTATAAGGGTATAGAAACCTCTTCTTAACAGACGCGTTTTAAAACCGTGAGGCTGATGATGATACATAACGGGTCAAAACGGACAATATCTATTAGAGGTGGGATTTGGTTATTACAAAACACGAGAAGAAAGAGTCGAATTCTTACGATGATACGTAATAGGCCAAAACGGACAATATTTATTAGAGGTGAGCTTGGACTGTTACAAAACACGAGAAGAAAGAGTCGGATTCTTATCCGACGACTACTTTTGGTATGATCTTTATACCATGAATCCAAATTCAGGTAAAATAAAATAACGAAAGTTGTAGAAATGCTAAATCACATTGTCATATATTATTAATTGCCTCGAGAAAATCGGACTTTTAGGAGCGTCAATATTGAAGATTCACAGAAGAAAACAAACCCAATTGAACCCAAGTATAATTCTGAACCTCCTCATTTAGCTTTCTTTGTATTCTCAAGGCTTGTGGCTGAATTCATCAAGTATGAACCTAAATAAGAACATAATGAAAAGCTCAGAAAAGTGTTATGTGTGGCAATTAACAACAACAGGGGTTCTATCAGCAATATGTACCACGGTTATATTGTCACATATCTTCTTGTTTTCCATGTCTGTATGTATGTACCTTCCTCTCATCGAGACAAACTTCTGGTTGTCGTACGATGTATATTATATCCCCGACAGATTTATACGAGTCCTGGTTTCGGTGCCATGTCCACAACGCATGAGTTTCGTTTTTCACCTGCAAAGAATACTCTTTAGTTCCCCACACAGAGAACATCGCATCCAGCCCAAACAAAGAACGAGTTTCCAGAGTGTATTTCCGATACGACATGGAAATGAATTTCGTTCAAGCAACTAAGAGAGAACGAGAGAGGGAAGGTGAACCTCCAAAATGCCATGGCCGAAGCTACTTTCACGATAAGCACTATAATCAGGTTGCTGATCCCAGCAGAATTTTCCTTTAGCTGGGCCTGATGTAAAATTGAACGCACAGAAACCGCCCATGTATTCATCCGGTGTCGAGGACGGGTCTGGACAGTTTCCGGGTTCATCAGCATGTTCAATTGACATTTTCTCTCGGTTACCTCCATCACCTACCGTTATGTAGACCGGACCGCAAGGATCCAAAGTGTAGTTATATACTCTATTTGACCTCTCATAGGCATGAACCTGGTCGTGAATCGAAATCGTCAGATTATGCACGAACAATATTACGTGTGCAGCAGAAACAAATAAAGAGGACATACATGGCCGTTGAAAACTATGTCAACTTTATACTTGTAGAGCAAGTCTTCCATTGCCACTCTCATGCACTCTGCTTCTCTATAATGAGCAGTGTAGGTGCTGTACCATGGTGGGTGCCATGTAGCTATCAACCATGGAGTAACTTTCCTGTTAACTTTAGCCAGGTCTTGTTCTAGCCATTTGTATTGGTCACCTGCAACGGGTGAAATAAAGCACAATGGATTCAGCCATTTTCAATCAAAATCAAGCTTCTTAATCTAAAAGATTGTGAAAAAAGGGGCAGGTTGTGGATTTACCTGATCTGTCATATGAAATGTAGGCACCAAGCATTATAAAATGAATGCCACCTGCATTGAAAGAGTAGTAAAATGTTGAAGACGAGTTACTCTCGCTGGATGGGAATGAAAATCGGGAACTATAAGCTGCAAATGTTCGATTTTCAGCTTGTGGTTCGAACTCGTGGTTCCCTTCCACCACCATTAATGGAACTTCGGATATTAGAGGCTCCATATACCTGATAATAGAAAACTATAAGAGATCATTTCCTAAAATTGCCCGGGCCGCAGTTTTTCAACTAGAGCTTTGAGCTTTGAATAAGTGAATCGTCTTTCCGCAAAGTTGGGTATTATTAACGGTGAGATCTCACATCGGTTGGAGAGGAGAACGAAACATTCCTTATAAGGGTGTAGAAACCTCTCCCTAACAAATGCGTTTTAAAAACCTTGAGTGGAAGCGCGAAAGAGAAAGCCCAAAGAGGACAATATCTGCTAGCAGTAAGCTTGGACTGTTACAAATGGTATCAGAGCCAGAGCCAGACACTGAGTGGTGTGCCAGCGAGGACGCTGGGACCCCAAGGGAGGTGGATTGTGAGATCCCACATCGGTTGGAGAGGAGAACGAAACATTCCTTATAAGAGTGTGGAAACCTCTCTCTAACAGACGCGTTTTAAAAACATTGAGGGGAAGCCCGAAAGAAAAAGCTCAAAAAAAACAATATCTGCTAGCGGTGGCTTTGGGCTAAAGGGGGAAGACTTCAAAAACTAAATAGTTTTAAATCATTTGGATGGCAGATTCACAATCTCTTAGAACAAATATGCATAGATTTTGCATGAGGCATCACTATGCTATAGAATGGATCATAGACGTAGCAGTTAGAAATACCGAAGATTTTGCGTGTTAACGATCGAGAAAGATATAACAAACATAAAAGAAGGTTGCATAATGGTTCTAAGCATACCGAAGATTTGAAAGGAAGAAACGGGGGAAAACCCGACTCACCTTCCCCAGTAATCCCAACGAGGCTGATAAGTTTCGTGAATAGGAGTATCAGGAAACGAACAAGAGTAACAATCAGAGCCAGTGCCATTTGTAAGATATAGGTTTGCGTAACTCACATCCCCAATCAATAGCACAAGATCGGGATGGTTCTTCAAAATATGATCAACTGTTGATGTAGTGTTGTATGTAAGACCCAGATCACCAACCAATGCTATTCTATTAGGATAACTCTTAGGCCCAGAAACAGGCATGGTCCTGAAATAATGGATATCACTCATTTGTTCTGCAGCTGCAGGGTCTCCACATTGATATTGGTACAAAGTGTCAGGCTCCAATCCTGTCAGAAAAAACAAGTGAGCTCCAAAAATCTTCTAGTGATGAAACCAGCTAGTTTTAGAAGTCAAAAATTAGAGTTGGAATCGATCGTACCCATTAGACGAACATGGTGTATAATTCCAGAAGTGTAGTTCTTGAGGCCTTCAAAGGGATAAAGTTGATTGTAGATAAGAGAATAACCCTTTGCTTGGTTTTTCATTGGCATGAGGAACTTCCCATATGTGACAATACTCGCAACTTTCCTCAGGATCTAATGGATGAATGGCGTCTCCAATTTGAAAGTCACCTACACATCCATCGAGTATATGTGAGATCCCACATCGGTTGGAGAGGGAAACGAAGCACTCTTTATAAAGGTGTGGAAACCTCTCCCTAACAGACACGTTTTAAAAACTTTGAGGGGAAGCTCGGAAGGGAAAGCCCAAAGAGGACAATATCCGGTAGCAGTGGGCTTGGGCCGTTACAAATGGTATCAGAGCCAGACACCGGGCGATATGTCAGCAAGGAGGCTAAGCCCCCAAAGGGGGTGGTCACGAGGTGGTGTGCCAACAAAGACGCTGACCCCGAAGGGGGGTGGGTTGGGGGGTCCCACATCGATTGGAGTAGGGAACGAGCACCAGCGAGGACACTGGACTCCAAAGGGGTGGATTGTAAGATCCCACCTCAGTTGGAGAGGGGAACGAAACACTCTTTATAAAGGTGTGGAAACTTCTTCCTAGCAGGGAAGCCCGAAATGAAAAGTCCAAAGAAAACAATATCTGGTAGCGTTGGGCTTGGGCCATTACAATATCACTGAATTGAACCCAGGGCTCCCATAACATTAAATCTATATCTTCTTGGAGTGAAAAACACTTTAATGAAAACTTGAATGGATCATTGTCTAAAGCATTCCGGAGTTTCTAAACGAAAAACATGCAATCTTTCAATCAAAAACTGGCAACTCCTCGGCAGAAATATCAAATAGAGAAACCACCCGAAGCATGTTCATAATCAAGTTTTCAATTTCTCTCTAATAGTTCTAGCATTGTTAACACCTGGGCCATCCTTGCCGAATACTTTCTCTAATTCAAGCTTGTGTTAGGAGGGGTGTCTCTTACGCATTACGTCGAACACTTAACATACACACGACCAGTTCAGATAGAATTTTCAGAGCTTTACTAAACGAGCAATTGTACAAACAAACAAGCAAGTTCACAACTAAATTAGCCATATTCAAAAAGACCAACGAGAAGAATTTACTGAACCTGTAATCCAAGAAATCCAAACAGAGTCATAATCTACAGAGAGAGAAACAGAAATCTGCTCCGGCACAAACTGGCCCCCATTCTTCTGAACTCTCGGATCAGTTTCCGGCAAGTCCTCAGCCATCCCCCGGAAACTCTTATCAAGCGGAACAGTTACAGGCTTAAACGGCCCTTCTACGGTGGTCGGAATTCTTCCATGAACGGAACAAAACCTCAAAACAAACAAAGAAGAGAGCAAAAGAACGGCAAATGGGAAGCGACCCATTTGCCTGATTCAGCAATTTTCACAACCCAGATGAAGAAAAATGAGAGGGAATGGGATTTAAATAAGAAAAGAAACGTAAATGAGGAGCAAATCGAGTAGGGTAAAGAAACAAACACGGTGCAATCCCCACGTGAAGGCAATGAACAATGGCGACAAAGCGGATAACGTCCATCCTTCTTTTTCATGCGAATTGATTCGTTTCGGGAAAAGTGATTTTCTCCACAAGTCCGAATTCGAGGCTGACAAATTGCTGAAACTGCGTTGTGCTGGCGGTTTCTTTGAACATTCCCATTTATTGCTTCGAGGCATTTTTTTTCCTTCTAATTTTGGTTGAAAATTTATGTACTTTTATTCATTTTATTTTAGTTTATCCAATTTTAATTTTTGTTCTTTAATAAATCTTAATTTTAAAATTATAATTTTTTTATAAAAATATGTTTTCATAATTTATAACTTTTTAAAATGATATTTTAATCTATAATGCTTTTAAAACTTAATTATCATATCCATTTAATATTTTTATAAAAAGATATAATAGGTAATTATAATTTTAAATTTTCATAATAGATAATTGTCCCTTTTCATGTTTGAATTTTTTTTAAAAAAATCTAAATTTTTTGTCGTAAGTTAATGATAATATAGTAAATAAGAATATTTTATGGAAAGAAGATAAATATTTTTTAAATTTATCACACAACAAATTATAGAACATAATTAATATGATATGATTAATGAAAAAGTTGAATACATAGTCAAGTATTTAATTCTATAGGTAAGGACAAATTTTAAGGCATTGACTAAATAAATTTGTGGTTTAAAATTATATTATAAGATATTTTTTTTAGTCTATTAAATTATACTTTGAATTTCATTTCCATTTATTGGGAGTAAATGGTTCAAAATTAATTATTTTATTTTTAATAAATCTTAATTAAAAGGCGGAACACAATATTCATCAGTCTTATGGTGGAACACAGTAAAATGAGACGGTTTGTTACTATAAATTAGATTTTTTACTAAGACTGTACAATGAACCCGACATCTTGAATCGACTCAACCTAAATTATAAGGATTGGGTTGGGTTGAGTTTAGTTTTCTTAGAAGCTAATGGGTTAGGTCTAGGTTCAGTATGCTTCGATTTGACCCAACCCGAACTGAATAAATACATAGAAAAAAATTTGGGGTTTTTTCTTGTCTATTGTCGTCACCTTTTGCAAAATCTGAAGTCTTCTCTTCTCTTTTACATTCAGTTTCTAAGGCAAACGTACTCACTTACACCAGTAGTTTAACCTCAACTATATGTCGTCTAATCCCAGATATCTGCAGTCTAGTCCCCAACGTCCACCCATCCAGTAGTAGTTGTGTGCTGAGTTTGTTGTCCTCGTTTAAATTTTTTTTTTTTAAAAATTTGAACCCCGGCAACCTAACCCAAAAATAGAAGGTTGGGTTAGGTTGCCAATTTGACTAACCCGAACTTTTGAGTTGGTCCAAAAAAATTCTTCAACCCGATCTTAGTACACCACTATTTTCACTGCACGTTTTTAAAATTTTATTTATTTATTAATTCTATTAGGAAACAATCTTACTAAAATTAATATTATTATTAAAAATGTGTATGATTACGCTTATGATTTTATTCAATTTATTCAATTTTTAAAAAAATAAATATTTATATTTAATGCAACTCGATCTTAAATTTTCTATAAAAATTTAAAAAAAATTGAGGTCGGAATCCAAAATTCCAGCAAATGAAACGTATTGGATAAATTGCATTTCAAATAGATTCCCTCGTGATTCTTCCGAAGATTTGAACCTTTTTTTTCGTTGCTAATCAATTAGGGCTCTGGGAAATTGCGAGATTGATCCTACAAGTTCATTTTCCGGCCGATTCGAACGTCGCGGAAATCAGAATCTTTTGAGCGGGAAATTCAGACGAGGAAGAAGATGAACGTGTTCAGATTGGCTGGGGATATGACCCATTTGGCCAGCATTCTGGTTTTACTCCTCAAAATTCATACTATCAAGTCTTGTGCTGGTTCGTTTTCTTTCCCTAATTTTGCGCGTTTTTTTGGGATTTGGCACTGTTTTTTTGCTTGTGAACACTGTCATGCTTTCCCGTTTTTGGAGCCAAATTACATTCCTTATCGTCTATGATAGATCGTTCAAAAAGGGCGAAATGAGTATCAAACACTGGAAACTAGTTCTCGGTTTGGATAAGAGACGAGTTTGATAAATTCTAGTCGTTGGCTGCCGAGCGATAAGGCCGGAGTCGTCCTATCTACTTAGAAAGTTTTTTTTTTGAAGACTCTTTAATATTATCAAAAGCAAGCCTCACCCAATAACAGTACAACGCAGGACTTCCCTCACATTTCTAATAGAACCAAGAGACTAGCTATATCTCTTACGTGCTTCCCAGTTGACTCCACTTCCATGGGAAACTAGTTCTCGGGTTGGATAAGAGCGAGTTTGATATATTCTAGTTATTGGCTGCCGAACGACAAGAATAAGCAGGAGTCATCTTAATCTGCCTAGAGTAAGTGATGACTCCACTTCCCTCGTGTCAGTGGGATAGAGTAGCTACGGTTGTTTGGTGTACTAAGTTTGTACCGAGAGTAAGTGATGAGAACTTGCTCACGCTTTCCGGACCCTAGAGTGACACGTGTAATTACCAAAACAAATATTGTTTGTATGGTTGGATGTGATGACAATTGGTGCTCATTTTAGCATTATCATGTCTGAATCTGAGTATTGATTCTGCAGGCATTTCTTTGAAGACTCAAGAACTATACGCCCTGGTTTTTATTACCCGTTATTTGGATATATTTGACAGATTTGCATCAGTATATAACTTGATAATGAAACTAATATTTCTGGGGAGTTCTCTCTCCATTGTTTGGTATATGCGACGTCACAAAGTCGTGCGTAGATCGTACGACAAGGACCAGGACACGTTTCGTTATCAATTTATCGTGCTGCCTTGTCTGCTATTGGCTCTGGTTATTAATCATAAATTTACATTTAAAGAGGTATAGATATTGTTCCTTTTTCTTCTGTTTCTTTTGAACTGGATCATATCACACCTTAGGATCACTGATCTCATCTATGCTGAAGATGTGTTAGTTCATCCCATTATAGATGTAGCTTGGTATCATTTTTCTGCCCATGTTCTTTGATATTAATGAATCGAAACAAGTAGGTTATGTGGACGTTTTCTCTATATGTCGAAGCTGTTGCCATTCTTCCTCAATTGGTGTTGCTACAAAGGACGAGGAATATCGACAATTTAACGGGACAATACGTCTTCCTTCTCGGGTAACTCTCCATTCCCCGTCTTCTCTGAGTATCTTGTCGTGAGGGATTATGAGACGAGGAGAGGCTTTTGATTCAAAAGCTTGAATCCATATATAATCTCCTCGCTTTCTTCTGTTTTCTCTTTTCAGCGCGTACCGTGCATTGTACATATTGAATTGGATCTATCGCTACTTAACTGAACCTTACTTTGTTCGTTGGATAAGTATGTCTTTGTCCTTTCTCACATACATGTGCACGTGCACACACACGCACAGACGAAAATATTCGTTAACAAGGAACTAAATGAGCTGCTCGTCCAACAAATTCGCTCTTGCAGCATGGACGGCTGGTCTCGTGCAAACGTTGCTGTATGCTGATTTCTTTTACTACTATATCATGAGGTAAGTTCAACAACTTAATGTTGTCTGTATGTCCTCAATCCTGGGATGATTTTCTGACTCCATTTTAATCGATGTCTCTCAGCTGGAAGAACAACGTCAAGCTTGAGTTACCAGCTTAGCTTAAAAGGGTTAGCGTTAGAATTGTGTTAAGCTTTTGGCAGAAAACGTAGCTCTTCTGTCAGTTTTGAATTAGTTGTAGGTTTGGGGACTTTATTTATCCTTTTGTAAGTTTGCACTCTATAAACAAAGTCCAGTGTTAAAAGTGACAATTCATTTGCAGCTTTCTTTTATAAATATTAGATGTTCTTTTTCAATTTCTCGTAATAGCAACCATAATAATAATGTGAGATCCCAACCATAATAATGTGAGATCCCACGGAAAAGGGAACTAAAGCATTCTTGATAAGGGTGTGAAAACCTCTCTCTAATAGAGGCATTTTAAAACCGTGAAATTGATGGTGATACGTATTGGGGTCAAAGTGGACAATATCTGCTAGTGGTGAGTTCGAACCATTACAAATTGTATTAGAGAAAGACACCGGACAATGTGCCAAACAACGTTGGCCCCCAAGGGATTGGATTTGTGAGATCTCACATCGGTTGGAGAAGGGAACGAAGCATTCCTTACAAAAGTGTGAAATGAAAACCTCTCCCCAGTAGACGCGTTTAAAAACCTTGAAGGAGAAGTTCGGAAGAAAAAGCCCAAATATGACAATATTACAAAATTGGGATGGGCAGTTACAAATAAAAACTAGGCTAAAACTTTAATTATTTCAACAATTTTGGAACTCTCAAATTGATGTAGATGTAAGAGAGGCATCTGGAGATCAAAATGGTGTTCCATGAGCATCATGGAAATCATAGGAGGGTTATGTTAATTGGTAGGCTATCATTTCAACTATAAACAAATAAATGGAGAAAGATATAAGGGATAAGAACATTGCAGGATGGTCATTTTCAAATCTTCCTTGTGCATTTCGATTTCTTTTTTCTTCGGTACATCGGATGCTGGTACGACAAACTAAACCAGACACTTCCCTTTGGACAATGGTATCAGCAAGAACTAACAATGTATATAATGATATGAAAAAGGTGAATTCGCACCTGTATAAGAATATGCAACCGATCCATTTACAATGTTGTTCAACCTACAAACCTAACCTTCATTTGAAAATGATCACTTATCAATATAATCTGCAGATTGGATGATCCTCAGAAGCTCCTTCAAGTTGGCCAATATATGGCGTGGACCCAAACTCTTCACACCAATAAAGTTCAGAAGCTGCTCCAAGTCCTGCCACAGATAACAGGGGAAAACTATGATACAAGTAGAGCTCCAAAGACCAACACATTGTGGCTTGTTAACAGATGCAATAAGTAATGGTAGAAGGTCGACATCATAGTTCTGGAGCCAAGAGGGCCAGGGATGAAAAAACCAACAAAGGGGGCAGAATGGTTTCTGCCAAAAACTGAGAAAAGTGAAATGAGTTTCAGCTGATCACTTCGCACGAAAACTAACAACCTGGTGAATCACAAAATCCAGACGACGAATGAAGGAAATGAAACAATACCTTGTTTAACAAAAATACAGCATACGCAGCTCTCGTTGTATCTTGTCCATCTAAAAAGAGAGGGAACTCGACATGCTTCGTATTTGTGGCAGGTAGTGTGGTAGATAAGGAAACAGATGATGTGGGTTCTATTGAAGGGGCATAATCACAAATGTACGAACGAGAACCACTCAAGCGTAAAGGGTAGCGTAAAGGAACTTTTAGATATGAAGATATGAGGGAAACAGCCTGCAAAAAATACAATAATTGACTGTTAAACCAGAGCATAAAGCATAACAGGTTAACCATAGCCAAATCATAATATATCACTAACACAACAATCCAGACAAAACACATTCAATATCACCTGCAAACAAGGTAAAAAAGTCTATCCAACATTAAGCAACTTCAAAAAGAGGTCAAAATGAGGGAGAACATACATGAGCTACAAATCCCAGGGCAGATGCAGACCTCTGAGTCTCTTTCTTATCGCTGAAAAAGCCCATTTTTTTAAATGAAAGCACATTCAAATTTAGACCTAATATTGTCAAGGATCCATGATTGACAGGTTTAGATCCAGAAGAATTCCCTGGAAGAACAAAAAAATACACGCTCAAAAATATTAACAGATTATGACAGAAAACTTACAATAGTCTGGCATCATCCCATTTACAAAAACTTAGCAGAATTGATATTTTCTCGATGCTGGTCGAAGATTGATAGGTTTTGCATCATAAATAGTAGTATCAAAGTGAAAATACTTTAGTGAGTTCTTATAAATTTAGCAGCACTTCAAAAAGTGGTCAAAATATTGCAGCTTTTAAAAAACAGTTCCCCCAACAATCTTGCAATACCTGGAGTAAACTAAGTCTCGTATATCAAGAATTATCGACTGTCTCAAACTTACAAGCACATACCTAATCTAGTAGTGTTGGGAAATGATTCGAGCTCCTGATCCTTTGCAGGACTAGTCGAGATCTTTACAGGATAGAGAAATGAAACTTGTGAAATCATATGTTGCTGCCTTCTTCTCAGCATCTTCTGTAAGCATTTAAGACGATCATAGCCTTCTTCCCCAGAGAGTAACTTATTTGATTCCTGTCAAAGATACGGAATCGTAACAGCATGCCGATTGCCTAGCTAGTTAGTAGAGTGCCTAATATAGCTTGGATTTCGAATCATCCTAAATAGCAGAAGAATACTACAAAAACTCCAAATCTTATGCAACTTACCATTTAAAGAAGACAAAAGATCTGTGGGATAATAACAACTTAGGCCTCTCTATAAAGTATTGCTAACATGCGTGTGCACGTGTATCATTGGTATTTCCACCTCTACTAGCCTTGTAATATGATTATCGATGAGCCGAACATACATCCTGTTAATATTAATGAAAATTCTGATACGGCTTCTAGTTATAATCACACCATAGATAATTACCTCCAATCGCTTCCTAGCTTTAGATAAAGCAGTCCCAGCAACCAAAAGTGATCTAACTTCAATGCTAAGACTCTCCTCTTGCTTCTTAACATCCTCTGATGCAATTTTAGAACGCATGCCCATATTATCCACAATACATTTCCTTGCTTCAAGCTTCTCGCGCATTTCTGCAAGCTCATTTGATCGACGAACTGACTCGGAATCAACCTGCCCAGCAAATAACAACCAAAAGTCCATAGACTTGTCTACAAGGCTTGGAATCACTCAGAGGAAAATTTCTTAACAAAATCAATCAGAACCTTTCAATCCCCCCAAAAAGGGAAAGCACCAATACCAAATCAAGAAGACCAACAGCGATCTATTTTACTGTTCTCTTAATGAAATTTCACTAATTAGCCTTCTAATTCAACTCGGACATGCAATAAAACACCAAAAAGTATTTCAAAGATGTAAATGACGAGAAATTTGACCTCATCAAAGCACTCAACTTGTAAATTTTAGGACAAATGCCAGGGAGCCCTAAATGAAAATAAGAACAAAAGGTCTAAAACCCTCAGCTTCGTCTAGTATACATAAATTCCTTTTAAACCAAACGAAGCAATTCTCCAACATCACTAAAAAGCTAAATAGATCCCATTTCCAATATCCAATTCACACAGGACATGAAAAATGCAGGCGGCCAAAATTCCTAATCAGAAGATAGAAAATAAAAAATGGAAAACTACTAAGCCGCAAATTTCGAATCAATGAAAACAATCTATAAGGCCAAAAGGAAACCTGAATTAGGGAGTCGAGCTTTTGCTTGAGAGATTCTTTGTGTTGCTTGGCTTCCTCGAGCGCCGAAGAGAGACTCCATAGCCTGGCAAGCTCCTGCTCGAAGTCCTCCCATTCAATAACCTTCGCATTTTCCGGATCCGATGATCTGCTGGATTCTGAAGAAGAAGAAAGGGCTTTGCCGCGTTCCATGAACGAGTTGAAAAGAAAGGACGATCTTCGAGTTCAAGAAGTTACGACGGCTCGGCGTCATCGTCCTTCCTGCCCGCAGCTACTAAAAAGGCCTCAAGAAACCATTGGAATACCTTTTTCCTTTTTCGTTCTTACAGAAAAATAAGGTTTCGGATTCTCAGAATTGAAGGGAGAGAAGGAGGAAGAAGGTGAGACGTTCAGATGAGATGCAATTAAAATTAAGAAATTGGGGAAAATTTTGGTCTTAATAGAAATTACCCTTTTTTATGAAAAATATTTTGTTTTTGTTAACTAAATTTATATATAAAAAATGTGTAATAAGTCTTTAATAAGTTCAAAAAAATTTAAAATTAATTTATTTATTCATGTAAAATTAAATTTTTTATTTTATAAAACAATAAATTTTGAATTTTGAATTTTTTTTTTAAATGTCAATGGACTAAATATGTTATTTTGAAAGATGAAAAATCAAATAGATACAAATCTAAATGAAAATGATCAATAAAGATTTAAAAGTTGAACGTTACTGCCTTTACAACCAAGTATACTTTCATTTCCATTGGCTCAAATATAAGAACTTCAAAGTTAAGCCATAAGTACCATGATCATTTTGCAAGGGATGTAGAGAAACACGGAAGACATTTTTTAAACTCTCCAATATCTGTTAGTGATGAACTTGAACTTGGGCTACTACAAACACTGGACCCTAGCAAATATGTTTTAAAAATTTTGAGAGCCCAAAAAAAAAAATAAAAAATTTGCTAACGGGCTGTTACAAATACTAGGCGAATAAAGATTCAAACTTCTAATATTTGATCTATATTCAAACTTCTAATATTTGATCTATTCTATGCTCTATCTGACAACGCTTTAAAGTAGCTAGGTCAACAAAAAACCCTAAACCAATCTCAATCTCGGGCTGTGGCTATAGTGCCATATTTAGGTTTAGGCACTAGAAATTGTCCCCCCCCAAGTGGAGCAACCATGATGATAACCTTATTTGAGGTTGAGTCATGTATCCATATTATTAGTACCCTTCTCACTAGAGAAAATCTTCATGTATAATGAGACCCAAATTTGACCTTCTCTGGTAAATATTAGTGATATCTTCATAGATTTCACGACTATAAAGCCAGGAAATCAGTGTAGGGATGGGTAAACAACAAGTTGAAAAAAAAAACATAAGGCAACACAATTAAGAAGAAATACAAATTACTCGTAACTAAAGGTGACGGTATCACATAATGTCTCAAAATGACTCAATAACAACAAACCAAAATTAAAACAACACAAATTCAGACACATAAAACTAAATAAGTAAAAGCTACCACGAGAGAGAGAGCCGCCCTATACAAGGTAAAGCCACTCATACAACTAACAAAAACCACAAGTCTTTTTCTCATATTCTTCAAACCAATTGACACGCAAAATGCAGACTCTAGGCTGGCTTTGTTGTTTGGATGGCTTATTTCTTCTTGACAGCGGACTTGGTCACCTTGGCTCCCGATGGGTCCTTCTTCTCCACGCTCTTGATCACACCAACAGCAACGGTTTGACGCATGTCACGGACGGCGAAACGACCCAATGGTGGGTATGAGGAGAAGGTCTCCACAACCATGGGCTTGGTGGGAATCATCTTAACCATACCAGCATCACCGTTCTTCAAGAACTTGGGCTCCTTCTCAAGTTCCTTACCGGATCGACGATCAATCTTGGTGAGGATCTCAGCGAACTTAACAGCAATGTGGGAGGTGTGGCAATCGAGGACTGGGGCATAACCATTACCGATCTGGCCAGGGTGGTTCATGATGATAACCTGGGAGGTGAAGTTGGCAGCTTCCTTTGCTGGGTCATCCTTGGAGTTTGAGGCAACGAAACCACGCTTGAGATCCTTGACAGCAACGTTCTTAACGTTGAATCCAACATTGTCACCAGGCAAGGCCTCTGGGAGAGACTCGTGGTGCATTTCAACAGACTTAACCTCAGTGGTCAGTCCAGTTGGTCCGAAGGTGACGACCATACCTGGCTTGAGGACACCAGTCTCAACACGACCAACGGGGACAGTTCCAATACCACCAATCTTGTAAACGTCCTGAAGTGGGAGACGGAGGGGCTTGTCTGAGGGCCTCTTGGGCTCAGAGATCAAGTCAAGGGCATCAAGAAGGGTTGGTCCCTTGTACCAGTCGAGGTTGGTGGACCTCTCAATCATGTTGTCACCCTCAAACCCAGAGATGGGAACGAAGGGAATTTTGTCTGGGTTGTATCCAACCTTCTTCAGGTAAGATGACACTTCCTTGACGATTTCATCATACCTAGCCTTAGAGTATTTGGGAGTGGTAGCATCCATCTAAGGAAATCAACAAAACAAAATAAAAGGATACATATATTAGTAAATTTGTTTTATAATTCATTGGAAAAAAACTATTCATTAAAGCATGCGAGAGTGGTTAGTTCAACGCATAAACAGTGATCAAGACATCGAAATCCATCATACGTGGAGAGAGGGGGATTTGAACCCCCATTGATTCTTTGCAAAGAACCGCACCAGTTTTAAGACCGGAGCCAATACCCAAATGGCCATTCTCTCCTCGGGACATCAGAATTCATTGTCTAATAAAGTGGGCACAAATCATAGTCAGAATATGATGCAGTAACGTTCATGGATTCCGTTAAACAACCACATTGCATCTTTACTATGATCGTGACCCCTCTATCAGAACTAAGATAAGAATAATTATAAGCAAGCAAATCAAGATCAGATCAAATTAGCAAAACATTTGAGCATATAACAACCTTGTTGCAGCAACAGATCATTTGCTTGACACCAAGGGTGAAAGCAAGGAGAGCGTGCTCACGGGTCTGTCCATCCTTGGAAATACCAGCTTCAAAACCACCAGTGGTGGAGTCAATAATAAGGACGGCACAGTCAGCCTGTGAGGTTCCAGTAATCATGTTCTTGATAAAGTCACGATGTCCGGGGGCATCGATGACTGTGCAGTAGTACTTGGTGGTCTCAAACTTCCACAGAGCAATGTCAATGGTAATACCACGTTCACGCTCTGCCTTAAGTTTGTCGAGAACCCAAGCATACTTGAATGACCTTTTGTTCATCTCAGCAGCTTCCTTCTCGAATCTCTCGATCACACGCTTGTCAATTCCTCCAAGCTTGTAGATAAGATGACCGGTGGTGGTCGACTTTCCAGAGTCGACATGGCCAATAACCACGATGTTAATATGAATCTTTTCCTTACCCATTTGATATTAACCAAATGAGCCTACAAGAAAAACAAAGATACAGGGGTCAGTACTCCTCACATACATACAAATCTAACATTACAAACAAAGGAAGTTACGGAACACAAATCAACTCCAATTCCAACACATATAACCGGTACAAACAACGTCAAGAATAGGCGTATTGAAATCATAAGGTCCTAAATTACTAAACCTACGAACACACATACATGTACTAGGATCTATGCTGACATTAAGCAACTGTTAACAACCTATGCAAGAATCCAAAAAATATAATTGAGACACGGAAAGATGCTGAATCCATACTATTAAACATCATGAACTTAACAACAGATATCAGCATACTAACGAAAGACTATAGAAAGGTGTAAATCAGAACAAAAGATTAAGCACGCTACGTTGAATCGTCGATTGTTGAACATCTAGGATGCAATCATTAATTTTATAAACATAAATCTACTTGAAGCTAAACAAGATTCGTAAAGGACCATAGATTTACACCGCCATATTCATAGATCTGACTCAAAACATCCGAACAAGCATATAAACTAAATCAAAGAACAAACTAGACATGCTGAAGACTAATATCACTCAAGCAGTTGAGAGAAAATCACGAACAAGAGAGAAACATGAAAGAAAAACAACTAAAAAGGTCAAGAATCGAATGCTTACCCACAAGAATTTGCAGAGAAATCAGAAGAAAGAAGCAGCCTCAATTTTACGCAGGAGCAAGCAGCGAGGTCTTGGCAGCGAGACTTCTCACATATTTATAGCCACTATGGGCGTCTAGGGTTTCCATGAACCATTGTGTCGCTTTTATTTAAGTTTACAATTTTACCCCTCGATCGTGATGTACAATTACGACAATAGCCCTTAATTTGCTTGCCCTAATTCCTCTTCTTCGACGGATATATTTTGAGGCGCAGTCGTACGGCACACCACAATATCGAGAGGCTGCCACCATTATTTTTATCTTTTAAATTTAATTTTTTCCCTTTTTCTGAAAAATTACGAATTTTACTATTTAAATTTTATTTGCAATTAAAAAAATTGGAGAATATGCGTTTTGCAATTTTAAAATGGCAAAAAAAAAAAAAAAAAAAAAATCGAAAACTTTGGAGAAAATAACAATTTATTTCGTAAACTTTATTTTATAACTATTTATTTGGTATATTCAAATTAAATAAATATTTAGTTGGTATATTCAAATTTGTAAAGCCTTAATTTTTATGGCAAAAAAATCTCAATAAGATTCCAGTGTTATTTCGATTTTCAAGCGGACAAAGTTGTTATAATATGTAAGTATAGGGACTGAATAGTTAAAAACTAAAATGTATGGACTAAATTGTTAGTTCCGTTCAATTTATTAAAATGATTAGCTTGTGATTATGCCAGTTGTACTTGTAAAATAATTTATTCACGAAAAAGGTCTGTCATACCAAGTTTGTAAAGTGATTTGTTTATGAAAATAGCCGACCATAGACCGTTTGTAAAGTGATTTGTTTATGAAACGGGCTGACCATAGCCAGTTTGTAAAGTGATTTGTTCACAAACAGAGCCAGACATACTGCGTTGTAATGTGATTTGTTCATGAAAAGAGTTGGTCATACTGAGTTTGTAAAGTGATATGCTCACGAATAGAGTGAGCTATACCGAACTTGAAAAGTGATTTGTTCACGAGAAGGGTTAGTGATGCCGAGTATACCGATAAAAGTTGGGTGAGGCTGCAAAACCAATAAGTTTGGAGGCCCCCAAAGGCAGGTGTGCATTCATACGATGGTGGGGATGTAGGTGGTAGCAAGTGTGAAGGTATAGAACAATTCTGGTTATGAAATGTTCATGAAGCCATCGTGTTAGCTACAACGTGGATCATTAACAAGTGAATTTAAGTTAAGAAATCTTTGGTTTTTCTAATATTTTTCGGGTGGCTGCAACGAGTTCTTCATTCTAATGGAAGGAAACTAAAAATTTTGAGAGAAAGTGTGAGATCCCACGTCGGTTGGAGAGGGGAACGAAACATTCCTTACAAAGGCGTGAAAGTCTCTCCCTAATAGATGCCTTTTAAAACTGTGAAACTGACGATAATACTTAACGGGTTAAAGCGGACAATGTCTACTAGTAGTGGCATCGGACTGTTATAAATGGTATCAGAGTTGGGCTCCGAGCGGTGTGCCAACGAGGATGTTGGGACCCTAAAAGAGGTGGATTGTGAGATCTCACATTAGTTGGAGATGGAAACAAGCATTCCTTATGAGGGGAAGTGACTCTTTTCCAATTAACCAAGTGATGTCCTCTCTCTTGGTTTGCTCTGCACTCACGGCTCTCGCCTGTTATGGTAGTGGGAGCTCTCCAATGAACTTTGAAAGGATAGGAAAAGAGAATAAAATAAAGAGGGTCACTCTTTTTAGGAACATGGCTTATTCTTTTCGTTGTTCATGAACTTCTAGGTTCACCGACCCTTACTTTCTTCTACTGAAGACTTCCACGAAACGAAAATCGGAGGAATTAGAAGGTAAAACTATCATTTTCAAATAAAATGGTAAAAAATAATATTTATAATAATTATAATTAAAAAATTTGGTTGAAGAGCTAAACCTAAATTTTAAAATTTTAATTAATAATTAAAAAAAATGTGAAAGGTAAAACTATCATTTTCAAAATAAATTCCAAGTGGTTTTTGTGGTTGAATTATAATTAGCCAAACACGACTTATATGGAAGGTTATTAGTATATATTTTCTCCACATTTATTTATTTATTTATTTATTTAGATATGTCATACCTACAAATTTATTAAAAAAATCAATACCTTTAAAATTAAATAGTTGATGTATTACGAGACATTAAAAAAATTATTTTATATCAATATATGTTTTAAAATACGAGAAAATACATTTTTGGTCAGAAAATATATTAGATTTCAATTTTAAAAAATTAAAATAAGTATCGTGTATTAAAAAAAAATAGATATTAAATATTAAAATAAAAAATTGAAATAGTATGTATATTATTAGCTAAAATTTTAATTATTAAAATTAATTTACCAAATACCATAATAAATATTTTATAGATTTAAAATTAAAATATACCGTCAATAATTATTTTAAAAACTACACCAATCTCAAATTAAATCTATAATTAACGATTTTTTCAAGAATATATTTTTCATTAAAAAATAATATTTAATAATTTATTATTATTATATAATATATATTATATATACATATCAAGAGTAGGTAACCGAATTCCAGCTCTCAACTAACAAAATCAATTATCAACTTAAATAATAAATGTTTCATAAAGCTTTTTTCATAAGCTCATTTGAAAAAACAAAGTGAATATATATATATAAAGTTTCAAATTGTTTCTAATTTGTAATATCCAAAATAATTATTCAATGAATAAAAAATTGTTTTTAAATTGCACATAATTAGAAATTTATAAAAGTTGTAGAAGAAAAAATGGAAGATAATAATAAAAAATTATTAACAAAAATAAATAAAATATTTGAAAAAAACGACAATATTCACAAATTTTATAGCTTACTGAAGGTTCATATCTATCAGTAATTTGAAGTCTAAAAAAACTAATAACTATTATCATGAGCGTTTTATTTTAATTATAAATATTTATAAAAATAAATGATTAAATCATTGATCTCTAAAATAAAAGTGAGTATTATTTTTATTTGGTATATGTTTTTTTCACACTAAAATTTTTTAAATCTTAAAAAATAATATTACTCACGTTTTCCACATATTTTTAAAAAACAAGTCTGAAAATTAATCACATTTATGTTTGCTATATATGGTAATGATAATAATTTAAATAAAATATAATAATATAACATGCTTTTTTATTTTATAATATAATATGGTTGGCAATTTGACTACTCGTTTAAACATAATTTAATAGTTGAAGCACCGATAACGTGTTCTTAGCCTATGAACATGAATTGTCTTCAAACTTCCAAAATATTTTTTTTTTAGTTTTTGAATAAAAAATAAAAAAACTCTCTTATTCACGATATTTGTTTGATAAATCATGAGTATACATTAATCGAAATAAACCCGATGAAACTATATATTATTTTTTATATAGAAATCTTCATTATTGTTTTGTTTTAATTTAATTCTTTTATATATATATATATATATATATATATATATATATTAGAGATTGAACCAATCATTTCTTTATTTCAGAACATTTGATATTAAGGGAAAAGGTAAATACGCTAACCTATGAGTAGAAACTCCCGTAGTTGTTCACGAACCACCCATCTCTTCCTTCCAATACGAAAGGGAGTAATATGCAAATAAATGATTGTAATGGAATCTAATGAAAAAAGATAAGAAACTTACCTGTGATAGTTGTATCCTTTGCCGATCCTACCTAAATAACAGCAGGCAGATGGTCAAATAGCTCGGGATCCTTTGATAGTTCCACCTAAATAACAACAGTGAGATGGTCAAATAGCTCAAGATCTTTTGACGGTCCCACCTAAATAACAGTAATGAGATGGTCAAATAGCTCGGGATTCTTTGCTGGTCCCACCTAAATAACAACAATCAGATGGTCAAATAGCCCGGGATCCTTTTCCGATCCCACCTAAATAACAACAGTCAGATGGTCAAATAGCTCGGGATCTTTTCCCGATTCCACCTGAATAACAACAATCAGATAGTCAAATAGCTCGGAAAGAAAGAGTAGAACTTTTTATTTAGAATTTGTAGACTTTGGAATAAATTTACTTGAAGAACAAGCGATAAAGTTATGGTTCTAGAATTAGTTAGTACTATTCCGATGATCTCGACAGACAAAGGTGGGTTCTAATTTGGCTACCTGTTGACATTCAATTCAACCATGCAACCTAACGACTTTGAATTATTTTATTTATTTTCAAAAAAAAAAAAAAAAAAAGACACAAAGATCTCACCCATAATTAATACAAATATGCCAAAAGTTCAAACCTTTACCCCAAAACTTCGTTTCATGTCCACATTGCCTCTTCTTCTTCGAATATGAAGCTGAACCGTCTCTGTTTTCTTCTTCCGGCGGACTTCGATGAAGTCCAGCCACTTGATCGTGAAGAGCTTCATGAACTCAACGACAATCACAGCCACAACAAACAACAAAACAAACAGGATCACAATCAAGATAGTTGGTCTCAATTTCAAGCCTTACTCCGAGATTCCCTTCACAAAATCCATAACCTGAAATGGGTTAATTCTCGTTGCTACGGCGGCAGACCCAGAAACCCACCGCCGGCCGAGTTTCACGACACCGATGGGGTACACCTTTCTGAGAAAGTCGGCGGCGAAAACCCAAGAATCTTCAGCTTTGCAGAGCTCTATATTGGAACCAAAGGATTCAGTGCAGAGGAAATTCTTGGTAGTGGTGGATTTGGGAAGGTTTACAGAGCATATTTGCCTAGTGATGGAACTATGGCAGCTGTGAAATGTTTGGCTGAAAAAGGGGAGAAGTTTGAGAAGACGTTTGTGGCGGAGCTGGTGGCGGTTGCCCATCTCCGACACCGGAATCTTGTCCGGCTCCGTGGTTGGTGTGTTCATGAAGACCAATTGTTTATTGTTTATGATTATATGCCCAACCGAAGCTTGGACAGAGTACTTTTCCGGCGGCCGGAGAACGGCGGGACGGATCTTAGTTGGAAACAGAGAGTGAAGATTGTGAGTGGCTTGGCTGCTGCTCTGTTCTATCTTCATGAACAATTAGAGACACAGATTATTCATAGAGATGTTAAAACCAGCAACATCATGCTTGATTCCAATTACAACGCTAAGCTTGGTGATTTTGGTTTGGCAAGGTGGTTGGAGCATGATCTTGAGTACCAAAACAGCGTGCCGTCGATGAGCCACCACCAGTTCCGGCTGGTGGAAACCACCAAAATTGGCGGCACAATTGGGTATCTCCCACCGGAGAGTTTTCAAAGAAGAAGCATTGCCACTGCAAAATCTGATGTTTTCAGCTTTGGTATTGTTCTTCTTGAGGTGGTCTCTGGTCGGCGAGCAGTGGACCTTACATGTCCTGATGATCAGATTGTGTTGCTTGATTGGTTTCGAAAGCTCTCCGACGACGGCATGCTGCTGCTCGGCGGCGATAACCGGCTGCCAGATGGGTCTTATAATCTGATTGAAATGGAGCGTTTGATCCATTTGGGTCTCCTCTGTACACTCCAAAGCCCTCTGTATAGGCCAAATATGAAATGGGTTGTGGAAGCACTTTCCGGTGGCGTGATGGGGAATTTGCCGGCGCTTCCATCGTTTCAGTCTCATCCTCAGTACATTTCTCTATCTTCCACCACCAATGACAGCACTACCAGTAGCAGAACCACAGCAACAACAATGACAGTTAGTTCATCAGATTTCATTTCAGCCAATGGAGAAACCATATATATGACAGCTGAGAGTGGGAACAATTACACCAACTCTTCTGATAAGTTTCTGGACAGAACAAAAACTATTCAAATGATTGACAATCCAAGAGTAATATCATTCAAGGAGATCATTTCAGCTACCGATAACTTCTCCGACTCGCAGCGGGTGGCGGAGCTGGACTTCGGAACTGCCTACCATGGCTTCCTTGACAGCAGCCACCATGTTCTAGTGAAGCGCCTTGGAATGAAGACATGCCCTGCATTGCGGGAACGATTCTCGAATGAACTCGAAAACTTGGGCCGGCTTCGCCATAGAAACTTGATACAGCTTCGTGGATGGTGCACAGAGCAAGGGGAGATGCTTGTGGTATATGATTATTCAGCAGACCGTCTCTTGAGACACTTGCTTTTCCACCATGACAATACAGCCTTGCAATGGTGTCATAGAAACAACATTATCAAATCTCTAGCTTCAGCAATTCTTTATCTTCATGAGGAATGGGATGAACAAGTCATCCACAAGAGCATCACCTCATCAGCTGTCATTCTTGATTTTGATCTTAACCCAAAGCTGAGTTCTTTCGCCCTTGCAGAATTCCTGACAAGAAACGAGCACGGCAATCATCATGTAACCATAGATAAAAGCAAATCGGTTCGGGGGATTTTCGGGTACATGTCCCCCGAGTATTTAGACTCGGGAGATGCAGCGGCGACAGCTGATGTATACAGCTTTGGTGTAGTGGTGCTAGAGGTGATTACTGGACAGATGGCTGTCGATTTTCGACGGCCAGAGGTGTTGCTGGTGAGGAAGGTCCATGAATTCCACACCCGGAAAAGACCACTGGAAGAACTTGCTGATATAAGGCTGAATGAAGAATACAACCACAAAGAACTGAAGAGAATGTTGAGATTAGGAGTGGCATGTACTCACTCAAACCCAGATTTAAGACCAAAAATGAGGCAGATAGTTAAAATACTTGATGGCAATGATCAATGCTTCCCTGAAGAAGAAAAAATGGAGAGCCTAGAAGGTTGGAAACAAAGAAATGCCACTTCTTTGTCACTGGTTAGGAGGATCCAAGCTCTGGGAATACAGTGAAAAACCAAAGAGAAGAGTATTTCATTTTGCTAATATTGTAACTTATAACAGAGAAGTATGGCTTCCGGATGTTTCATTCTGAGTAAGAACATAGCAGTCACTTGTATAAGTTGTATTCTCCTGACATTTCCGTCTTA
Source organism: Cucurbita ficifolia (assembly GCA_033971965.1). Classification (NCBI taxonomy): domain Eukaryota; kingdom Viridiplantae; phylum Streptophyta; class Magnoliopsida; order Cucurbitales; family Cucurbitaceae; genus Cucurbita; species Cucurbita ficifolia. The sequence goes on from CM066978.1 coordinate 534,113, forward strand.
GACCAATATCATTTACCAATCGAATCGTTAAAGTGCAGTAAAAAGCAAAGAATATCCATCATTGATAATAAATAATCACAACATAATCAATAAGATATTTGTTCAGGTTAGAAATCACGACTCTCCACAATAGTATGATATTGTTCACTTTGAGCATAAGCTCTCATGGCTTTGCTTTAGGTTTCTCCAAAAGGCCTCATGGAGATCTCTCCCAACAATCCTCCTCTCGAAAAAAGTACGCTATAGAGCCTCCCCTGAGGCCTATAGAGCCCTCGAACATCCTCCCCTTAATCGAGGCTCGACTCCTCTCTTGAGTCCTCGAACTAAGTACACCCTTTGTTCGACACTTGAGTCACTTTTGACTACACCTTCAAGGCTCACAACTTCTTTGTTCGACACTTGAGGATTCTATTGACATGACTAACTTAAGGGCATGACTCTGATACCATGTTAGGAACCACGAACCTCCACAATGGGTATGATATTGTCCACTTTGAGCATAAGCTCTCATGGCTTTGCTTTGGGCTTCCCCAAAAGGCTTCGTACCAATGGAGATGTATTCCTTACTTATAAACTCATGATCATTTCCTAAATTAGCCAACGTGGGACTCTCTCCCAACAATCCTCGATGGTTGATCCTTTTTAACTAAAACGATTGCCTCACAGGCATTTCATCAAACATGTGGAGTGCAACATTCATGATTGCATAATTTGGTCCTCCACATTGAAGTTCGAATCCGATTTTCTCGTCAACTTTCAGAAAACAAATAGATTTCAATTGCAAAGTTCATTAGAGAAATAGGATAATCATACGAGTTCATATCAAAGAACATGCTGAGAATCAAAATGCAAGCGAATTAAGAGTGTCCCAGTTCAGAAAATTTACTCACAACTGCAAAATAAAAACCAGATAGTGGAAGTAGAACACAAATCTGCCGCCCCATGAATCTTCAACAGCGATTGGCAGCTAGAAAGAGGGAGAATTGGGAATTGTACTCAAAGGCTGACGTTTTAGAGATGACTACGAAGAGAAGGAAAAGTCGTGGGGTTTAGTAGATGTCATTTCAATTCTACTTTCTGGGTTTTAATTTCCTCAAAAAAGTTGCTACCGATCATGATAAAAAGGATGAAATTGGCCGAATTGAACCGCAATCGATTTTGAAACTTTTGAGGGAAAATTGTCAAAATTCAAACATCTTTTGATGATTTTGAGAAATTATTATTAATGTTGACAATAAATAATAATAAATTGACTATGAATTGATTTTGTTGGCCAAATTTTATTCTATAATATTATAATTCAACTCCAATTTTCAGTTTTCAAGAAGAAAAAATAAAAAATTACTTGTTCCTTGACGTCAGTCTCACAGTTATAAAACAGGTCTGTTAGAGACAGGTCCGTTAGAGAGTAAGTTTCACTCTCTTATAAAAAATATTTCATAAAAACGATTCGTTCTCTTCTCCAACTTATATAAATTAATATGTAACCGGTAAAATAAGATAATATTTGTTACCGTGGGCTTGAGTGTTGTATAAGCCACTAATTTATTAGTAAATAATAATAATATTTTATTAAACATAGGGATAAATGGGTAATTACATTCACTAGAAAATAAATTAGTAACCTAAGGAAGAGTTTAAATTTTTATGATTAGTGGTAATTTTAACAATTAACATTAAAGTAAATTTAAGAGTGGTTGAAAGCGGTTAAATTTTTTTTTTACCAAGGTTGGTCTTGCATCCAACCTTCTGTATCGATAAAACTCATGTCGGTTAGCTGTTGTATTTCATTCAAATCCAGCTTCTTTTCCCATTTTACTCGATGCGACATGTCGGAACCTGGTCCGTAGCAACCATACTCTGCATAGGTTAATTGGTCCCTGGATTATAAAAATCAAATATTTATTATAATAATAATAAAAAATAGTAATTATAAATACTTTAAACAACTTTATTTTCTTTCCTAATACGTTTTTTTCCATGTAAATTTTTTAATTTTATTTGAAATTTAGGCTTTACATGGACAAAACCTTAAGATTTTAAAAATGGATAAAAGTTAAAAGGAAATTACTAGTAAACCAGCCTATTTTTCTTACAAAGAAAGTAAGTCATTAATTATATTCTTTTTCAAGTATAAGCCAAAAAAATATAATATATATATACTTTTATATATATATATATGTGTGTGTGTGTGGCGGTGGAGGTTTGTAATTGTGTCACATTCACTCCAACTCTGAGTCAAGCCAATTAGGATTTGCGTCGCCTATGGCCGGACAACGTATGCTCAAGTCTCTAGCCCCGTTTTGAGAAGAAAATTTTAGAAAAAATGGAGTAGAGAGATTTTCGAAAGAGAGTTAACAATGTTTTATAGCTATTAGTAAAGAAAGAAACATTATGGGTTCTTTTAAAAGTTACAACATTATCCTCGACCTTAATAATACAATTTTGAAACATTTATGAAAGGTCAAAGGGTAATATTGTAATTTTGAAAAAATCGAGCAAAGTTGAGTTATAATTTTTAATAGTCTAATGTATAAAAATGTTGAAATAAATAGAGATGATAGAATAAAAGATAGCTTACTCATGACCAACAAGATGCCAAGGATCCCAACCATTAGGGTTTATGATGTTGGAGAAGGTAGAATTGTAAAAGATAACCCTTGAATAGCCTCTCCATGGCCTTCCTAAGAAAGCTGAGCCACTCCCAAACACATTGCAATCTTTGAAAACAAACCCATTTGCATCATTTGGGTTGGTTCTTCCTTGTGCTGTTATGAAGCTTGTAGACCCTAATGGAAGAAGTGCTTCTCCCACCACTGATATCGAACATCCCTACATCAACGAAAACGATTCGGGTTTCACGACTTCATCTTTAACTGAGCACAAGCTCATTCTAAACCCTAAACCCTAGATTCTAGTAAGTTCCTAGCACCTATGCTGCTTCAAACGTCATATCATTTGACATTACCAAAAACGATCAGGGTTTCTCGACTACATCTTTAACTGAGCACATACTCACTCTAAACCCTAAACCCTAGTAAGTTTCTGTCACCTATGTTGCTTCAAACGTCATATCATTTGACATCACTGAAAACGATTAGGGTTTCATGACTTTATCTTTAACCGAGCACATGCTCACTCTAAACCTTACACCTTAAACCCTAATAAGTTCCTGCCACCTATTCTGCTTCAAGCGTCATATCATTTGACATCACAAAAAACGATCAGGGTTTCACGACTTCAACTTTAACTGAGCACAAGCTCACTCTAAACCCTAAACCCTAAACCCTAAACCCTAAACCCTAGTAAGTTCCCGCTACCTATGCTGCTTCAAACGTCATATCATTCAACTTTGAAAGAAACAGTAATAAATACCTGAAAAATGGATTGGGCGCTTCCGAAAATAAAGTCGACAGCACCTTGAATGACGCAACGATGATAATAATGTCGTCCTTGATCATCCCACAAGGTATCTTGGACACCATAGAAGCCACATTTATAAAAAGAAGCCTTATCGCCAGTGATCATTGCTGCAACTGCTGGAGCTCTTCGATTTCCATTATTCCATGGAAAGTTATACGAATTCTGATACCCACAAGAATTAGATCATAAAAAAACCCTAATCTTTTATGAACAAACGAATCATTTTCACTTACTTACCACAAAAGTGATGGATTTAACGACAACATTATCAGCTGAAGAAGTGAAAGTAGGACTTTGAGCAAGAGTGAAATGGTCGTCCCAGACAACCTTTGTTGTTCTTCTTCTTTGTCCTTTCAAAATGATATATGGCTTATCATATGGGATTTTCACCTTCTCTCTAAATAAGAACAAACAAACAAATAAATAAATAAATAAATAAAAAGAGAAAATGAGGGTAATTAAGGAAAAGAAAATGACCTGTAAATACCAGGGTTAATATGAATGGAGACCCAGAACCTATTATTTGAAGGAACAGAATCAATGGCGGCTTGAATGCTTGAGAAATTTCCATGGCCGCTCTGATCCACAACCACTGTCCGCCATGTCAATTTCTTCCCTCCCAAGCTTCTATAACGTTCATCTTCATTTCCTCTTACAAATATTATCATCATTGCCATCAATCCCACACAAATCCCACGAAAAATCCACATTTTTCTCATGTTCTTTGGAACAAATCTCTGCAAATTTTCATGAAGAATGAAGAAGATGACGATGGGTGTATATCTATATATATATACATACATATGTATATATATATATATATACATATGTATGTATATATATAGAGAGAGAGAGAGAGAGGTTGGCTTTAATGGCAATTATTTATGGGGTTTTTTTTTGTTCTTAAATGGATTGGCAAAGTGGGAAGGTCAAAGGTTTTCGCATTAATGGAATAAAATTTAATGGTTAATGGAGTGATTCAATTTTAATAGAATGTTTTGATGACTGTAATTTTTTTTTTTTTGTCATTTTAGGTTTATTTTTCTTTATAAATGTGGTTGAAATTTTACTGTCTGAGTTATAAGTGAGTATAGTTCGGCCATAATTGACATATATTCATTTTTTTTTTTACGAAACCGTGAGATTTCGTATCAATTGAAGAGGAGAACGAAATATTCTTTATAAAGTTGTGGAAACCTCTCGTGAATGCTTTTTAAGGAAAATAAAAATAGGACAATATGGGCTAGCTTATTGTTTTTAGTGGTGTAATTATAAGAATTTATGTGTCAAAACTATTTAAGGTGGTTTTTTTTATTGAACATGTGTCGGAATGGACGGTATCTTAGTTTTTTCAAATAATGTTTTAAATGAGAAGGAAGCTTTTTTAAACGTCACAATGACAATGAAAATGACCAATAGTACCTCGAGAGAAAATGATACAAAATTGGATAGAGAGCGAAATTATTTGGGGTCGTTTTTTTCTTGAACACGTGCCAAAATCGTGTTAACTGACTCCTGTATCTGGTGATTTCGTTGTAATTTTTTTCGAGACTAATAGTTAACATAACTATTATGTGTCGATTCCAAAAAAACATGTCATAAGATGTTTTTTTTTTGTTTGGAGTTCAACAAATTTGGTAACGGAAAATTTTAACATTTTAATATAATGTATATATATATATATATATATATATATACATACAACCTCATTTAAGGCATTTTGTAACTTTCTGTAATGGTCTAACGTTTGACCATTGATAATGCTGTGTTAAGAAAAATACACCCGTTGGCCATTTGGTCAAAATATTAAATATTTTTAATTTCTTTTTATTTTTTGGAAGGTATAAAATCATCAAATAAAACTGCCCTTAGAGAGAAAATGTCGACAGATGTGAGACAATAAAATTCCAAAAAAGAAAAAACTTCAAATTAATTATATCAATATATATATATATATATATATATATATATATATTAACATTAAATGAGTGCTCCATTTTATCCATAATAAATAAATAAATAAATGAAAAGTAATCATAAGAAATGCAAAACAGAAATTATTATTATTATTTATGGGAAAATTCATTTTCTGTTTCTGGATAGAAAAAGAAAAATGCCAAAAGAAAATAAAAAGATTCGGTTATTTCAATATATTTCCAACGTTGGAATAGTTTTTCCTTTTCTTTGTTTTATTTTCCTTATATGAAAAAAATATAATTAAATATGGCAACTTACACATTAATTTAAATAAAAAGGGTGTGCTCCAATTAAAAATGAGAACATTTTTACAGATGTTGATGGGGCCGGGTAGAGGAAGTCTTTCCTGTCTCCATCCCGCCACCTATTTCATTTTCCATTCCCACAAAATTTCCTATTTATTTTTGTGGGATCGAGATGAAGACATGAAGGGAGCAGGAAATTGGGTAGGGACGGGGACAAAGAATATAATCATGTCCCTCGCCCATTTATGGGAAAAAAATTCTTCCCATTCCCTCCCCCGTTCTTTGTCTAAATGAGAAATCCTCTTTCAGTAATGCCCCGACCTCGTTGGTAAAACGGACATTTCTAATCATATTACCTCGTCTTGAATTGCTTCTAAAAATGAAAATTACAGGTTGTTTAAAAAATTATTTTAATTATAACTATATATTTTCTCTTATTATTTATTAATAATTAATTTATTTGAAGCACTTTTTATTTATTATGATTTTTTTTCAAAAAAACCCATTTTGGTCATCTAAATCATACAATAGCCTATAATAAACACATTTTAAATACCATTTTCATAATTAAAATGCCAAAAAAGGTTGTTAGTTGCCTTAATCGAAGCTCAATTTCCGCTCTTCAATTGTCGAACTCAATAAATAAATAAATAACCAACAAATATAATATTAAAGATGATTATAAAAAGATTTTATTATTTTCATTTTATATTAATTTTAGGGATTGCTTCATTAAAATAAACATGAAGTTTATTACATTTACCATAGTAATTAAGTTTACCTCAAACGTTGGTAGTGGAAGATGAAACAGCTGTGTAACACAGTCAAACCAAAAAAATCAAAATTTTAAGTCGAGAGTTTATAGCCAAATATATATATTTAAAATACTTTCAAGATTATTTTTTAAAAAAGCTTAAATATTATTTTAATTCTTATATTTTTAATTTTTGTTTATACATTTTTTTAATATTTACTTTGGTACCATTACATTACATTTTTAAACATGAAAACCAAAATCAACCAAACAAAAAATAAAAACCATAAAAACCAAAAGGATGTGTTGTCCATAGTCGCATGCTCATTCAAAGCGTGTTGTCCATGGTCGCATACTCATTCAAGGCGTGTTGTCCATAGTCGCATGCCCTTTGCATGTCAAACCCCTTGTGTTATATCACTTCCCTCATTTCCTTTACCTCTTGCGTGAAGTATAGTTTCTTTTTGTATTTACTGGGTGTATGACGTTTTGGCATAATCATGTGTACATCTAGTAAACCTAAAATACTTAAAAATGTGCTATGGGGTTGCGACTAGTCATTAATTCTTCATACTCGGAGTTATATGTTATCTAAGACATTGTATTGCCATTGGGTGCAATTGTGAATCAATTGTGACACTTGTAAACGTCCCAAGTGGGTGCAATTGTGACACTCGCTACAAAGTAATTCTAGCTTAGTGTCACAATAGTACACGTTTGCAACTGATTATGTAGCACTCTATCTTACCGTTGAGTGAGTAAGCCAATTTGAATTCATATCATCACGCTCACCACCAAGTGAATAATCGAATTCGAATTCCTATCATCACTCTCACCACCGAGTGAATAATCAAATTCGAATTCCTATCATCACTCTCACCACTGAGTGAATAATCCAATATGAATTCCTATCATCACTCTCACCACCGAGTGAATAATCCAATATGAATTCCTATCATCACTCTCACCTCAATTCAAATTCATGTCGCAGTTGGCCAAACAATGTATATAAGGGTCTAGCATGTAGCTACAAGCAACACACTTTAGACAAGTATTACTATGACACTTAACTTAGCACGACTCAGCATCATAGTACTATTAACTTCCATGGCAAAACACCTATCAGCTATCACAAGTATTATGAACTTCAGATCGATCTGTCTCACTTAATATAAACGAAACCATTGGTATAGTAAATCAACGGAATATAACAAAAAGTATCAAAAACTTGACTAAATTGAAGAATTCTAGAAAGCATACAGAGACGTATCATCATGTCTACAAACAAAGATAAATGTTGTCAAAATTGAAAAAAGGGCAATTCAACAGCAACTCAATTCTCTAATATTCTTTCTTCTGAGATCAAAATTACCAATTAGTATTTGATAGGAGCAATAACTTCAAGATGGGGACCAAGCTTCTCCTCAGCAACCTTCTCTGCTTTAATCCTCAGCTTATTTAATTGCTTCTTTCTCTCATATGCAGCTTGAGCTCTCTCCTTTCTCTTCCTCTCAAGTTCCTGCATTGGAGTAACACATCAATGCGTAAGAACTGAACTTCATGATAATCCAAAAAGGTAGAAAAAAGTAGAACTTCATGAACCAAGAACTCGAAAACTGATGTATATTTCCATTCACAAGTGCAAAAATGTTGCAGTTAAGGGAGAAAAATGAAAGTATTATACAATTAAACAAGAGAATTATGACTAATATGATCAAATTGAAACTAAAGATTGGAGAATTGAACATAAAATCAATGATAAGCAATGAAATGGATGAACATATAACGCCCAACAAGTATAATTAACATTTATTTAAACAGGAAAACACTAACTATAATAAGGTTCAAAGATACCAATTGCAGAACAAATTTCCACCCCAAACAGCAATATGAACTCAACAATATTCAAAAGAAAAATTCATAGAGAAACAGTTCAGAAATTTCAAAGCACGACATTCTCACCTTGATGGTATCATAGTGGTTCCATCCAACCTCCGACGAGAGTCTGCCCAACAAACAGTACTTATGTCCGGCTTGAAGCCTCAAGACCCTGAATTTCCAAAGCAACAAAACCAATTTGTAAATACAAAGACCACACAATCAGAGCTAAAATAAACACCAAAACCATTAATCCCCAAAACACAACTTACTTGAGAGCATCAGGGATGACCATCCTCTTGATCTTATCGTATGGAGGAGGAACACCCTCGTACGCCTTCAAACGGGCAAGCGCCGCCGCTCCACGCTTGGTCTTATGGGGAATCATCCTGTAAACCCAAATCAAATCAAGTGAAAAAAAAAAAATCCCAAATCTGCACATTCACTCCCGATAGCACATAACCAAATCAAAGAAAATGACACAGCATTCAAAATACACAAATGCAGAAGAAAAGAGCAAGACAATACCCACGAATGGTACGCCAAAGGATCTTAGCGGGGGCACGGAAGTGAATTGGACCATGAGAAGGTTTGGTGTTCATCCGCTTCCTCAAGAACCGCATGTACTTCATCTTTTGGCGGACCAATCCACCGGAGATGCAGATCTCCTCGCACCTAACCACCACAACTTTCTGTCCATTGAGAAGCTCTTTAGCCAGAATCGAAGCGAGCCTTCCCAACATGTGATGCCTGGCGTCAACGACGACGCGCTTGGCGCAGATACCGGAACCGGACACCATCTTCTCGTCTCTCTGTGCAAAAGCCTCGAGCTGCTATAGTCTTCTCTGCAAGGGAAATGCTTGGGGTTGCTAGGGTTTTTCAATTAATATGTGAGGGATGCATGAATCTCATTGGGAGTACTTTTGTGGGCCTCTCATTTTGGGCGTACTGAGCCTCTCATTTTGGGCGTACTTTTCGTGGGCCTCTCACTCTGGGCCTACTTTTTCATGGGATTCTCATTTCGGCCTACTTTTCATAGGCCTCTCATTTTGGGCGTACTTTTTATGGACTTCTCCTTTTGGGCGTACTCTTCGTGCGTCTCTCATTCTGGGCCTACTTTTCATGGGCCTCTCATTTTGGGCGTACTTTTTATGGACCTCTCATTTTGGGCGTACTCTTCGTGGACCTCTCATTCTGGGCCTACTTTTCACGGGCCTCTCATTTTGGGCGTACTTTTTATGGACCTCTCATTTTGGGCGTACTCTTCGTCGGCCTCTCATTCTGGGCCTACTTTTTCATGGGCCTCTCATTTTGGGCCTACTTTTTATGGACCTCTCATTTTGGGCGTACCCTTCGTGGGCCTCTCATTCTGGGCCTACTGTTCATGGGCCTCTCATTTCGGCCTACTTTTCCTGGGACTCTCATTTCGGGCCGACTTTTCATGGATCTCTCATTTCGGCCTACTTTTCGTGGGCCTCTCATTTCGGGCCTACTTTTCGTGGGCCTCTCATTTTGGGCCTACTTTCGTGGCCTCTCATTCGTTGCCTAATTTGCATGGGCCTCTCATTCTGGGCCTAATTTTCATCGGCCTACCTTTCATGGGCCTCTCATTCTGGGCCTACCTTTCATGGGCCTCTCATTTCGGCCTACTTTTCGTGGGCCTCTCATTTCGGGCCTACTTTTCATGGGTCTCTCATTTCGGCCTACTTTTCGTGGGCCTCTCATGGGCCTACTTTTCGTGGGCCTCTCATTTTGGGCGTACTTTCGTGGGCCTCTCATTCGTTGCTCTATTTGCATGGGCCTCTCATTCTGGGCCTACTTTTATGGGCCTCTCTTCTGGGCCTACTGTTCGTGGGCCTCATTTCGGCCTACTTTTCATGGGCCTCTCATTTCGCCCTACTTTTCATGGGCCTCTCATTTCGCCCTACCTTTCATGGGCCTCTCATTCTGGGCCTACTTTTCATGGGCCTCTCATTTCGGCCTATTTTTCCTGGGCCTCTCATTTCGGGCCTACTTTTCATGGGTCTCTCATTTCGGCCTACTTTTCGTGGGCCTCTCATTTTGGGCCTACTTTCGTGGGCCTCTCATTCGTTGTCTAATTTGCATGGCCTCTTATTATGGGCCTAATTTTATGGGCCTCTCATTCTGGGCCTAATGTTCGTGGGCCTCTCATTTCAGCCTACTTTTCATGGGCCTCTCATTTCGGCCTACTTTTCATGGGCCTCTCATTTAGGCCTACCTTTCATGGGCCTCTCATTTCGGCCTACTTTTCCTGGGCCTGTCATTTCGGGCCGACTTTTCATGGGTCTCTCATTTAGGCCTACCTTTCATGGGCCTCTCATTTTGGGGCTACTGTTCGTGGGCCTCTCATTCTGGGCCTACTGTTTCGTGGGCCACTCATTTCGGCCTACTTTTCATGGGCCTCTCATTTAGGCCTACTTTTCATGGGCCTCTCATTTTGGGCGTACTTTTATGGGCCTCTCATTCTGGGCCTACTTTTCATGGGCCTTTCGTTTTGGGCCTACTTTTTCATGGGCCTTTCTTTGGGCTATTTTGAACTCATTTTAATTTCTAAAATTTATAATATTTTTGTGTTTCACTTTCAAATATGTAAAGTTAAATAACTTATTATTATTATTGTTATTTTGATATTACAAAAAACAATATTAATTAGTATTTAATATTAATTAGTATTTTTTCTTATTCAAGAATGATTAAAAAAATAATATTAATTGTGAACCTAAGAAATAGGGTGTGAGAAGGAAAATAGAAATCCGAGAATATAATATTTATAACAAACAATATTCAGGCTGATCATTTAATTGAAGTTTTACTACCAAACACAATTTAGAAACAATAAAAATATCTCCACTCTCTACTCATTAATAGGTGTAATTCAATCATAACGATCGAAATTCATGAAGGAGCGATTTTTTCATTAACAGCATAGCTTTAGAACAAACTCGGAGTAAAATCCCATAGCACAAAGTGAGAATAAACACAGAAATCACATCAATATCTACCATTTTTCTAAGGTAAGTCCCAAATGGAAAGCGGATGGGGAGGGGGAAGAAGAGCGAACTAAACCGGAGGAGGAAAAGAAGTACCACTGAGCTTCCTCGGTCGCCGAAACGCTCGGCGACAATAATAACGTCTCGGCGACAATAATAACGTCTCGACTACAAAAAGCATCACACTTTTAAGAATAGAGTGGCTTCAGGCTTCAGCTTTCCATACACAATCCCATTCCTATCTTCCTAGAATTTGAAACATTGATAATACAAGGAAAAGAAAGAAATCCAGTTCATACATCGGGAGTCCCCAAGATCGTCGGTAGCATGTCGAGGTAATCTAACTCAAAATAATATCTTGCACTTTACCTGTGCCTGGATTGCTCTGCAATGTCCTCTGGAGAAGATGACATGAGTACCAACCAAGTCATGAACAAATCAACAAGTGGATGATCATGAGGAGTATTCGAAAGGCTGGGGCGGTTGAGGCTCCTCGTCTACAGCCATGGCTGATCCCAAACCTTGCTGCCCGATTGCGGAGCCACTGGCAGGTGATGCTGTCGATGATGGTGAGTCCGTTAGAGAGAGAACCTCGGGTTCAGAAGGACGCAAGTCTCTCAATAGAACGAAACCTGAAGGTGCCAACTTCACTGGTACATATCTGCCTTCCTCTAAAAATTTGATGAATTTTTCCTGAGCAGGAACCACTCTAGCTGGGTTGGTCAGTATTTCAAAAGAGGGCTCTGGTTCTGTTTTCTTCGGTGGGTTGTCGACCTGCCACATAGTAAGCCACAGAACACATTACGCCGATTTACCACATAGTAAGCCACAGAACACATTACGCCGATTTGCCACATAGTAAGCAAAAGTAAATGTAATGCAGCATAAACCCGAACTGATACGGACCGAAACAGGTGATCTATTCACATAAAAAGCAAGAGATAACAGCATCAATGAAATTTACCTGCATAGAGTCACCATCCTTCACAGCGGATGATTTCCCTTTAGTAGGATTAGAACCTGTGGATGAAGATTCAGCTGCAGATGACTTTTCAGCATTGTTCTTTTGTTCAGCTTCTTTCTTAGCTCTCGCTTTAGCCTTTGCTGAAGTTGACAAAACTGCGGTTGGAAGTTTTACAGCAGACGTAGCGGCGGGAACGGTGGTTGGTTTAGGATACTCGAATAGTGAAGGTTTTGCATGCGACAAGAATTCAAACTTCGGAACTTTCAAGTCATAATTCAGTCCAATAAATGCCGTGGGCGAGAAGGATAAGCTGATAAAATAGATAAGGGGATACCAATACCAAAACTGGCTGAAAACAGCAAGACCGACAACTGCAGTCATTTTGTCATGTTTGGTCTTGGACGACAATCTTATAGTAACGTTCCTACCGCCAGCATCTAAAATTCCCGATGCCAAGATTGCTCCCATCTTGCTCATGGTGTCTTCATGCTTGTCCAAAATTATTTTCTCCAATTGTCGCCTACATTAGAAATTTATTAGGTGAAAAAACTTCAGAGAATAGAGATGGAAGAATATAAAAGTAAAGAGATAATACCTGAACGCTCCGACACGGGTATCGCTGGCTTCACTAATCTGGACCATGACCATAGCCATTGCAATAAGTGCACCTTGCCGAACAAAATCAACGACATCTGATGTGAGGGGCTCCAGCAAGGATATAGCCTCACTCAGCCCAGTGCCTGCACACGATATGCCCACTGCAAGAGCAGCCCCGTATCGAACATGTGGGTTGTAAGATTCAGACAGCAAGGAGACAATTCGAGGCGTCTGTGATTTATAAACAACATGAGATCAGAATTTCAAATATAAGAGACGAAGGAAGGAGACTGTTAAGGTGGGGTAACTCGTTCTTATGAATTGATATGCCACTAACCTGCTCAGGCTCCGAGTAGAGGACAAACCCCAGGGCAAGAACAGCTGTTCTCCTGACATCATCACTCACATCGGATACAGCAAAATGAAGCAACTGACGTATTGCCTTGTTGTTTGCTGTACCTCGGTATGCCAATGCTAATGCATACATACCACCATAACGAATTATAGGATCTTGATCTCGAGTCATCTGCTCGATTAAGGTATCAGCTTCTTCTTCTCTTCCATAAACGGTGAGAGCTATCCCCAATGCTAGGCCACTGAATAAGAGTATACAAAATAAGAAAACAACATAATAGATGTATAGAACACTTCACCAAGTGCTAGTCCAGAGAACAAAACTCTAATTACCGGATGATCTTTTCGTGCTGTGTCTCATGTGCATAGGCAAGCATCTCGCTAGCCTTCTCACTCGCTGTCCCAACCATAAGTAAGCCCATACTGATACCAGCAGCTTCACCAGCAACAGCACTGTCTGTGTATAGCACAGTCTTGATGTCGTCGTAAATCTCTTCATCAGCAGTCCCTAGTGTTGCCAAACCAAGACCCAAGCAAGCACCATGTTGTATAACCTGAATCCATCAAAATAACCAAAATTGATCTATACTCCCCCAACATCGAGTCATCGACTACCAGTACAGGAAATTTAAAAGAATGTGTACCTCTACATTAGTACTTCGTAGGCTATCTCGAAGAAACTGTTTTATGCCTTCACCATGGTTGGCGTGAATAAGACCTAGAGCATAAAGGGCACCACCCTCTGAGTAAGGACTGCCACCACCACCGGACCCACCTTGTGGTAAGTATGGTGCCATAAGAGATCTTCCCTGCTGCAAATGCCCTCTGTGAATAACACCAAGCCCTGCTGTAGCACTAAACTTAGCCCAGTTGGTTGCCCTGCTCAACCAGTCCTAGATAAATAGAAGCAGGACATCATAAACGTCAACGAACAATAAATTAATTACAAAATGAAGGAAAATGTTGCAGTCTAAGATCAGGCTCACCAAGTTCTCGCGGAGAAATGTATCGACAGTGGTTCCAGCATGCATGATTGCATTAGCATAAATTGTAGCACTATGACAGACACTATTTCTCATCTCTACAGATTGCTTTATTGTCTTCAGAATGAGAAGATCCGATCTATCGACAATTAAGGTAAAAAAAAAAGAGTTACTATCTCTGTATACTTCAACCCAACCCGGGAACGTCAATGTAAAACGAAAGGCTTAAGAAGAAAATTTCTTACTTGTTGTGACTGTATAAGAACTGTAGGGTCAAGTGTATTGATGTTTCTCCTGATAGAATTCCCTTGATTTTTGTATACCTCTCAGCATACACTGCCTCCTTTGGATCTACTTGTTGTACATTCAGATCGGGGGCAGAACTTTCATCGGTCATTTGAGCATCCACAGGAGCAGGAGAACTCTCACTTTGAGCAGACTCATTTGAACCAGGCTGTGCTGCTGCTGGAGGTTCAGGCTTGGGATTTGGGAGTCGATCCCTCACATTCAATAAAAATGCCTGGTGCTCGTTCTCTATGAGATCAAAGGCAATTTGAAACGCCAGAAGAGTGTCGTCCTTGTTTTCGGATTGAAGAAGTTTTTCCAATATGCTTGCAACACCTTCAGGTTCATCCAAGAACATAAGACACTGACAAATGCTCAAATAATCTGGAGAGGGCAGCTTCTGATATACTTTGACAAGAAGACGAAGAACCTATGGGATTAATGAAACAAGAAAGATAAGCATCAACCCTCAACATTCTCATCCAAGAAAACAATGTAATACTTTTAGGCTGGCAAATGAGCAAGTTGATTAAATCACTCACCTCGTGTCTATATTCTCTAAGGTTAACAAATGAGTGTGAAACGTTTATGCAGTAGGATAGAGTTCCTTGAACATTATCACTTTTCGTGATCGCTTCCTCTAATTTGTCCAATCTTCGGCACTCAATTGCAATTCCCATAGCTTGTTGGTATTTCCCATCCGTGATACACCTAAATGAACACATAATGAGTAAGCAATGGGTAGTAAAGAGTGGCATCATGCTAGAGACAGAGAGACCCACATACTTATTAAGCATTCTCTCCACAATTGCCTCCAGCCTTGGGTCAACGTTCGTCCCTTCTGCATTTGACTCTGCTGCCTTAGACTTAAGACTAGCATATTCATCGATAGCTTTAGCTGAGATTTCAAATAAAGAAACATCAATATCAAATTATCGAGTCTCACTTTATCTAAGCATCCTAAGATCCCTCTATTAATGTCAAGTGTCTCATGTACAATCATAATTTATTAACAAAACCAGTAAATATCATTATTCGACATGCTTAAGATTCATCTTCAGCCACAAACAGAAATTTTGAAGAAAATCTATATACATGAGTTTAATAATAACTTTTACAGACTAATATCTATAATTGATGAAGATAGTGATTATTCGTACCTAGAAGGGTATGAATATAATCAGAATCCTCAGAAACATCGAAGAGTGAACCAGCTCCAAGTGCATAAGATAGGGAGTCATTAAGTTCACCCAAGTAATAGAAGACCTGTGAGTTAAAGGTGGGTAATTGATTATCAATGAATGGAAAACAAAACAATTTATAGAAAGTGAAGAAAGTGAAGAGAAACAAACAATCTGTATCCAAGAGAAACCAAAAGAGAAAGGCCAAGTTTACCTTTGACACAAGTAACGCTGCTAGTTGTCTCTGATGCTGATCGAATTCTTCATCTTCATACAAGCTTTCACTGAAAAGAAGTGAAACATATATTACATTTAGAGCAACAATATGCACTATCATATCAATGATATCACCACCTGCAACACGAGTCATAGAGCACACTTCTACGATGTCCAACGCCATCAAATAATACATCCCCTTATTTTGTTACAACACAGGCCCATATCCATATGGTTTTACTTGTTTTCCGTTTTTTGAGTAAAAACTGAGCTTTAATCGAGGAAATGAAAGAAAATTACAAAAAAAAAAAAACAAGGCCAACATAAAGGAACTTAAACTCTAATCACAAAATTACAAATAAATGACACCCACCCAACAGAATTACACCAAGCTCATAACTGCACAAAAGTTGTTGATTGACGCCCATAAGAAATGTTAAACCTAAGAACCTTCCAAACATCCTCACACAATCTCTCCACCTCTTCCCAGATCCATTTACTTCATATTTGACTGCTGGTCATAAATCACAGTTAAGATGAACCACCCACTTGTTAGAAAATGATTAACAATAAGTCAGCATTAAACAATACCCCTTGTAATCAATCATAAATAATGAACTCCCATTTGTTAGTTATCCCCGTCACTTTTCCATATAACTTGTACAGTTCACCCTCTTTGGCTCTACCCATGAATTAGCTTCCCAAGTTTGTACCGAGAGCAAGAGAACAGAACTTGCTCACGCTCTCCAGGCCCTGGAGCGACACCTAACAACAGGGTTGAGTTCAGATTTGACTGTTTGCAGCATGGGAGCAGATTACCTAGAATGCTAACCTAGTCACCTTAACTAAGAACTCCCGTATATATGACATGTCATGATCCATGGAGGATGCAAACGACCAGGCTCATAAAAACCCAACAACAACTGGAATATCATAACTCAAACGCCATCTATGTTACCAAGAAACCTCGATAAATTTCGGGTTCGCAACGCTGTCAAAAGGAAAATTAACTAAACTAGCAACCTGAATTAGAACGCACGGTTGTTTATTACTAATCCAAATTCCAGAATCAGAATGCAGGTCGACATGAAGTATGATTCAACTTAACTTCAACCCAATGTCTACCCAGCAGTCGCTAATTTTACAAATGTCAACTTGAATTTCTCCAAAATAACACTTTGGCACTCCGGACTCCAATTTCTCGGACCCAACAAAAGAACGCGCCAAAACATCAAGTAACACCCCCTAGATTTTGTTGGTTCAGACATTTTCCACGACGAATCCACGCCGAACAGAAATAATCCATTCTCTCCCTCGTATATTAACAGCCCCATAATCCATGAAAACTAAAAACAACAATACCCAAGTACAGAATCGAAGAACTCAACAAATTAAAACGCAAACTTTCATCAAGAAAAAAGGAGAAACCAAATACGTACATGACAGGGACGCTAGTTGAGATCTCGGGCCAAAAGTTGTCGACCAAATTGTTGAGATTCGATAGAGCGTGAAGCTTGAGCAAAGGATGGCTCTCATTAAGCATCGCCAAAAGCCCACCAGCCGAGCTCACCAAGGTCGCCATAGCTTTGACGATACGAACACTGAAACGGAGCTCGGATCTGTGGGAAGAGAGAAATGAATCCAAAAATCAAAATTAGGGTTTTACAAACCCTATTGGGGGAAGCAAGATTCTTGGAACAGAGAGCGAGGAAGGAGATGAGAAAAAAGAAGGAATTGAGTGAGAATTGGGGGATTCGCTACTGAAATGGTTTGCTTTTTGTTTCGATTCTATCGATCTACCAAAACCTGACTTAGCCAACAAGTCAGTTCCTTTTCCTCTCCTCCTGACTATCTAAAATTTGGATTAAAATCTAAACTTCCAAAGTTTTTCATTTTCATAAACTTAAAGAAGTTCAAATTAACCTTTGATTCCTTATATACAAAAATTAGGGTTCAACTAAAAAAAAAAAAAATTATTTAATTGTGCTTAGTATCTCGACTTTTTTTCAAAAATTTATAATATTACCCTTTGACTTTGACGTTTTTTTCTTGAACTGAATATCATTTAGAATTTCAAATAAAATTTAAGATATAAAAAAGTGTGACGGTGACATAGAACAATGTAGCGATCCAATTTTTTGTTCTAAATCACCACTACACATTTTCAAGTCCTAATTCTTGATCAAATTTTTAAATAATTTATACATTGCTCGTATTCACCATGTAAAAGACATTCCACGATCATGTTAACCTACATGTGTCCCAATCACTGACAAACTAAAAATGTGTGTATTACGTTCTTTAAATACACGGATTACATTTGAATATTTTTTGTTTTTAAAATTATTTACGAGTTTTATCTCGAAATTTAAAAAATGTCCTGTTAGTCTCAAAATTATATTTTTCGTGTATAAATAAAAAATTTAAGAATTTATCAAATACAAAAATTGAAGGTTTGGAATTGATTCACTTCTTCTTGGTGCCACCGATATAGTTTTGATAGCTAAAAAACATACATTTTTTATGTTCTTTTTAGGAACTTAATCGATGACATATAGAAGAGGTTTTACTTGAAAGTTGAGTAAAGCTCACTCCGGTAGAGATGTAACAATCCAAGCCCACCATAAACATATATTGTCTTTTTTGGGCTATTCCTTTTAGACTTCCACTCGAGATTTTAAAATGCGTTTGCTAGGAGAAGTTTCCACACCCTTTGTAAAAAATGTTTCGTTTCCCTTTCCAACCCTCACAATCCACCCCCTTTGGGACCAGCGTCCTCACTAGCACATCGCCGTCTAGTGTCCACCCCCCTTCGGAGTTTAGCCTCTTCGCTAGCACATCGCATAATGTTTGACTCTGATATCATTTGTAACAACTCAAGTCCACCGATAGCAAAAAATATTGTCCTATTTGGGCTTTTCCTTCCGAACTTTCCCTCAAAGTTTTAAAACACGTTTATAGGTTTTCACACCCTTATGAAAAAATGTTTCGTTTCCCTCTCCAATCGATGTGAGATCTCAACTAAGTACCATTACAAGTACAAGTGCTATTCGGTGTCCCAACACTCCCCTTTTGAGCGACTATTTCTTTCGGTCGAGCCTCAATGGATCCCTTTTTCGATACTCGACACAAGGGCTGTCCTTCCCCACAACGTTACAATTGGGCGAGAATTGCATACTCACATTTTTAAATTTTCTTACCTTGAAAGTTGGAACATTTCTGAATCATTCAATCCAGTGTCGGCTATTTTGGACACGAATCAAGAAATCACTGCTAACCAATAACTCACCCACCACCAAATTCCGATTCAATTCAATTCAATGCCTTCCCCTTCCCCCACATTCACGCATTTACTCGCACCCATCTCTATTTCTGCCCCGCCCGCCCTCGTTTCTGCAGTGTCCTTTTTCTTCACATTCACTGCTCCTCAGCCTTGTTTGCCTCGTTTCTCCGCCGCCGCCTCCGGGAAGATCGGCAAATGGGTGGCGACGGAAAGGTCTTTCCCTTGGCTGAAGTCTCTCAGCACAATACCCGCGAGGACTGTTGGTTGATCATCAATGGCAAGGTTTTTCTTCAATACCATTTTCTTTGTTTTTGGGCTTTCTTCTTTCAGATCCCTGGAGGAGTTTGATTCTGTGAAGTTGTTTGTTCTTGTTCTTGAAATCTCACATGCATTGTGGACTGACCCATTGTTCTTCATAGTTGAATCAATATGTTAACCAATGGCTGCAAAACTGCTGCATAGTGAGCTTTGCCCCTGATGAACTGTATAGTATTTTTCTTATTATTGGGTTTATCAAACACTAATGATAACAGCTCAAGCCTATTGCTAGCGGACATCGTTCACTTTGGGCTTCCCTTAAAGTTTTTAAAATAGGTATGCTAGGGAGAGGTTTACACGCCCTTATAAATAATGTTTGATTCTCTTCCCCAACCAATGTGGGATCTCACAATCCACCCCCTTTGTGGCCCAGCGTATTTGCCTGCACTCGTTTCCTCTCTCCAATCGACGTGGGATCTCAGGATCCACCCCCTTCGTGGCCCAGTGTCCTCGTTGGCACACCGCCCCATATCTACCTCCTTTGGGGCTCACCCTCCTTGCTGGCACACCGCCCCGTGTCTGGCTCGGCTCTGATACCACTTGTAACAGTCCAAGCAGTAGAGGTTTCCACACCCTTATAAAGAATGTTTAGTTCTCCTCCCAACCAATGTGGAATCTCACAATCCACCCCCTTCAGGGTCCAGCGTCTTCGTTGGCACTCATTCCTCTCTTCGATCGATGTGGGATCTCACGATCCACCCCTTCGTGGCCCAACATCCTTGCTGGCACACCTCCCAATGTCCACCCCCTTCGAGGCTCACCCTCCTCGCTGACACAACACATGGTGTCTGGTTCTGATACCATTTTAACAGCCCAAGCAGGAGAGGTTTCCACACCCTTATTAAAAATGCTTCATTCTCCTCCTCAACCGATGTGAGATCTCACAATCCACCCCTTTCGAGTTCCAGCGGTCTCGCTGGCACTCGTTCCTCTCTCCAATCTCTCCAATCAATATAGGATCTCACGCTAATAACAATTAAGATTTCCTCATAATCACTTTTAACGCAAGCAAACTCAAACCCAAATGCATCCTCTTGGAGAGTGATGTTTCATCCTCACCAAGGTTTAGACGATCGATTCTTTAGTTGAGCGTTCCTCGTACTAGAAATTGCTAGAGACTGAGTAAGGCTTTAGAAGACTGGTTCTTTGGCTGAGTGGCTCTCATGGTAGAAATTTCTTGAATAAGGCTCAAATGACTCAATCACTTGGTTTGTTTAAGTTGGAAAGCATGACTTTGTGTAATGTGTTAATAGGTTGTACATTGGACCACGCAGCCCATGGATTCATTCACGTTTAGTGTTTTGACTGGCCTTATATCTTGTGTCTTTGATTCCTTGTAGGACCAGGATCTCATTAAATAGATAGAATCCAAGGCTTCTTTATATTTGGCAGTCCTGTTATGAAAGAAATGTCGTAGTGGATCGTAGTATTAGAGACTACTTGGTGGTGTGATTCTCGTATTTTTACCGATGAACCGATAAGAGTATCGGTTGAGGCAAACTCCGTTGTGTGGTTAATATGTTGAAACACTCACAAAAATGAACTCCAGTCTCGTTATGAGATCTCATTTAGTTTTTGTGTGTGCAAATGCTATTGTTCACTAAGGGTGCTCTTATGCATACCTTGTGAGAATAGGACCTAATGGGTGTTTGTGAGATCCCACATCGGTTGGAGAGGGGAACGAAACATTCCTTACAAGGGTGTGGAAAGTTCTCCCTAACAAATGCGTTTTAAAACTTTGAGGGAAAGCCTGGAAGGAAAAGTCCAAAGAGGACAATATCCGCTAGTGGTGAGCTTGGGCTATTACAAATGGTATTACAGTCAAACACTCGGCGGTGTACTAGCGAGGACGCTGGGCTCCCAAGAGGGGCGGATTGTGAGATCCCACATTGGTTGGAGAGGGAAACGAAACATTCCTTACAAGAGTGTGGAATCCTCTCCCTAACTGACGCGTTTTAAAACCTTGAGGAGCCCAGAAGGGAAAGCCCAAAGAGGACAACGAAACATTCGTTATAAGGGTGTGGAAACCTCCCCCTAACAGATAGCGTTTTAAAACCTTAAGGGGAAGCCCATAACAGAAAGTCCAAAGAAGACAATATCTACTCGTGGTGGGTTCGGATTATTACAATGTTGGACATCCGACACTTGTTGTGTTAAACTTAACCGATAAAAAAATCAGGTGTCCGATGAATGGTGAACACATCATTGCTATGTTGCATGGTGGGTTAATGTCAGTCACTGCACCCCTTATTTGCTATAAAGATCTTGGTTCATTCTTGATTATACTGCTGCTATTTGATAATTTTGTTAAGACCCCAGTTGTGAACACTCATTCTAGGAGAGGCCATTTGAGATTATGACCTTGCCCATTTTGATTATCCCAACAGGTTTACAATGTAACCGAGTTCCTGGAAGACCATCCCGGTGGCGACGAGGTGTTGTTGTCTGGCACAGGTTTTCGCATATAGCTTTAGTTCTTTACAATGCACATTGAGTGTCGGGGCACCGTTTACGTATGACGAGTTTTTCATTGCAACAGGTAAGGATGCAACTGATGATTTCGAAGATGTGGGTCATAGTGAGAGTGCAAGAGAAACGATGAACAAATACTACGTTGGAGAGATCGACATCTCGACAATCCCTGAACGTTTGACATACACAGCTTCCAAGCAGCCTCACTACAATCAGGATAAAACAACCGAGTTCATCGTCAAGCTTCTCCAGTTCCTGGTCCCTCTCACAATCTTGGGTCTGGCAGTCGGTATCCGCTTTTACAGCAAATCAACCTGAGTTTCTTGTTCCGATATTCGGTGGTCGGTGGTCGAGTCTTATGGTCAATTACAAACTGCTGCATTGTGCTTGTGAAACTTTGATTAAAGAGAAAAGTGTTCTAATCATGAAGTTGGTGGCTTTAATCAGTATTTTACTAACAAAATCTCTTATCTTTTTCTCTAATAATCATTTAACACATGACTAAACTAATCCCCAATGATTAACAGCACAAACATGGGGAAGATATTAAATTACTGATGTGACGATTTTACCCTCTCAAAAGGAAATTAACAAAAGTGAATTGTGTCCCTTTAGGTAACTTAATCATTACAAATTTAAATGAATGGGAAGGACTAAAATGAAAATATGGAAGAAGTGAAGGACTAAAATGAAAATATGGAAGAAGTGAAGGACGAAAATGCAAGGAAAGTTTAGAAAGTAAAAGGTAAAAAGTTAAGATTGAATAAGAGTGTTGGGAGGGTTGAGGAGTGCACAAATTACAAAGCAAAAGGGCTCGAAGTTCGAGAGGGAAGAGTCGAAAGGACTGAAGTTGCAATAAATGAATAGTAAGTACCTATGATGTCATCATTGGGTGGAGTTGCAATAAACATTTCTTAGGAGTGATTCTATAACAGCTCAAGCTCACTTTAAAAGAGTAAGCATATGATTATTTTATTGAGAGTGATTCACTAACAAAGCATATGATTATTTTATTGAGAGTGATTCAGTAACAATCCAAGCTCACCTTAAAAGAGTAAGGATACAATTCTTTTATTGGGAGTGATTCTGTAAAAGCCTAAACTCACCGCTAGTCGATATTGTCGTTTTTGAACTTCCCCTTTAAGGTTTTTAAAACGTACCTACTAGAGAGAAGTTTTCACACCCTTATAAAAAATGTTTTATTCTCCTCTTCAACCAATGTGTAATCTCACAATCCACCAGTGTCCTCACTGGCCCGATGTATGACTCTAATACGATTTGTAACAGACCAAGCTCACTGCTAACAAATATTGTTCTATTTAGACTTCCCCTCAAAGTTTTTAAAACGCGTCTGCTAGGGAGAAGTTTTCTGCTAGGGAGAAGTTTCCGCACATTTATAAAAAATGTTTTGTTCTCCTCTCCTACTAACGTGGGATCTCTATTAGATGGAAATTACATAAAATTATCTAAGCCTTTAACAATGCTTTAGGACGTTAGTAAAGCTTTCATGAACAAGATCAAAGAACAAAACCTTGAAAATCACAGCACAAAGATGCAACATCATATCATTAAAAGAGAGAAAAAAGGGGAGAAAAGGTAGAGAGATCTTCCTAATATTTTGTAACCCTAAAAGTGTTATCAGAGATGAGTGAAGGGGGAGTAATCATCAAAGTAGAGACTGAAATAAAGGGCCACCTGTGAGATATGCAGCTCTCAAACACATGCAAACTCTATCTCTCTCTCTCTCTCTCTCTCTCATGTGAAAGTTAAGAGAATGAGGTGCAAATCCTTGTGCCTGCCTGCCCTCCTCTCCTTGCTTTTTCACCTATAATACTTGAGATTTGCAGTTAGCAGGCATCATCACCATGAAAGCAACACACAAGTCAGACAGAAAAAGAAGACTACAAAACCCCAAAAAAGACACCATTCTGTGCTCTTATCTCACAGGACAAACTTTGCAGTTTACAGTTATGTACAATCTAAACAGTGACTTGTCAGCCTCTCCAAATTTACACAAACCCCATTTCATTTTTCAACCCAACAACCCTCACCTGGCTATTTTGTTTCATTCATTCTGATCCATGAACTATTATGAACACCACGGTTCATAAACGCAAGATTTATCTAAGATGCATAAGAGATGAAACTTCTGAGTTAGTTTAGTAAATTGCGTACCTAGTTTAGCTCGCAATTACTTCGCCCTTTTGACTCATCCTCTCCTGCAAACATGAGATTTTAGCATTGCGTAGGAGAAAGCAAATAAAGGTAAGTCATAAATTTACTCAAGAGTGGGACTCATGCAGGAGGTGAAAAAGCTACTTAGTCTATCATTTAATGACAGCTCCATGAATGCTCTCTTTGAATTCAGCATTCTAATCTTTAGGCTAAAGACTTCTCTAAACCCAAGAAATACCCCCCTTCACCCAACCGTTCTATCCACCTTCCGGTCTTCTCCTCAAGATTTTAAAACGCATCTAATAAGAAGAGGTTGTAAGGAGAGGTTTTCACACTCTTATAAGTATTTCTTTGTTCTTCTCTCCAACCAATGTGGGATTTCACAATTCACCCCTTGTGGGCCCAACGTCCTCGTTGGCACACTGCTCGATGTCTGATTCTAATACCATTTGTAACAACTCAAGCTCACCGCTAGACGATCCGCCCAAAGAAGACAATATCTATTAGCGGTGGACTTAAGCTGTTACAAATGGTATCATAGCTATACACCGGGTACTCTGAAATTGCCTTGAGGAGAAGTCCGAAAGGCAAAGATCAAAAAAAATAATATCTGCTAGCGATAGGCTTATAAACGCTAGCCTTATAAAATCTCTAGTCAAAGTCTTTTGTGGATTTTGCTTTGTTAAAGAGCATCTTGGAGATATACTTTTTTAAATCTTAAGCTGGCCCTGATTGATTGAGGTGTTAATCCCTGTCTCCTAATCTTTCTATCTCTCTCCTTATGAATTCCTACTTGTCTGTCACCACCACCACCGACCAAGCGGCAGCAAATCACATTTAACAAGTGCCACCATACACACTAATAAACTAATGGTGGACATAAGATTCCCCTCATTGTTCATCATAAAGCTTTTCCACTACCACCCACCTCAAAAAACCAATCACCAACCATCTATCTCAACCAAATAATACTTTAATCTCTCATCATTCAGCACATCACAAGCGGCACATGGTTTATCATCACAGTGCCTAATTTGCAGCAATATACCGATAATACAAACGACAGTAGGGAATGATGAAGAGAGACAACGGGTTAGCTTTTATTACAAGTATAGACAAAGAGGAGTGGAGGAGAGTGCAGTACTACAAAGTGGGGAAGATAAAAGAAAAATATCCTAAGTAACTCTATCTGTACCACAGAGTTTCCTAGCTGCCTAAACTATCTACTAACCCTACAACTAAACTACAGACCCTCTTTCCTTCCCCTCTTAGTAACATGGCTAGACAATGGACTCTAATGGGTATTTAGTGTGTAAATCATAACCTCTGTTATGTTACAGAACATTAGTCTACACTTCTATGGAGTTTCATTTTTTTTGGGGGGGTTTGAGAGGGGTCTTACGACTCCTTTACAAGTTAACAAGGATGATGGAAAAAGGAAATACCACCATCACCCTTTGAAGTTAGACTAATTCCTTCCTGCTACTTTTGAAAACCCGAACCCGAGATATATTGAAAATAAGCAGGAAAGAAGTCCTGATGGAACGACGCGCTATAATCTTCTATGGTTGCAACTTCTCCCATTCATAGCGGCCTGGAAGCGGCATATCTTTCACGGGATCGAAGTTGTACCTGCAAACATCATACGATTGAGACTGTTACTAGTGCGAACAAAGGTCCTTTTACAGCTATGGAAGAAATGTACATGTTATAACATACTTCTCAATGAAGTGTCGCTGCTGCTTTTCTTCAGCAAGAGCAAAAAACTCATCCATTTCACTAGCCGTCGGTATGTGTCGATTAGATGAGTACAAATTTCTACGGTTAGTTTCGATCATGCTGGATGTTGGCCTGGTTGTAGAACTGGGTGTTCTGATGATATCAGGATTCCTTATCAAACTGGAGGGAGTAGATTCCCTAGTACTCCTGGTACAATCCAAAGCATCCTCCGTTAGACAAAGCAAACTGAGAAACAATGATAAACAATGTAGTAACACTAAGTTGCTCTCAAGTTGGATATACCTCAAGTAACATTTCAGTAACTGAATACCCTTTTTTACCTCCATTTAACATTTGAATAACATAATTACCATTCAAATTTTCAATAATTATGGTACCAAAAAAAAAAAAAACTGAATACCCTTGCGACTGTGCCTCCTCCAGTTCCAACCAAGGAATAGAGAAAAAGGGTAAAAAAAACTAGGGGCAAAATACAAAGTGAATGAAAAATAATAGTAATTACAAGCCCAGAAACGTCATTTCACAATCCTTCTCCTCCAGAACAAGACAAACAGAAAAAATTACAAGCAAATACATCTATAAGTTTTTTCCTTTCAAGTGGAATAAATGGGCGAAAAAGCAGAGTAAACAAAAGAACAAACACATGATATACAAACAAGAAAATGATAGTTTTGAATGACCATTTCAACTGGGGAAGAGAATCCCAGGACAATGTGCTAAAGAAAAGTTAAAAAATATAACCACTAAAAAGTCATCTGCGTAATAAAATAGCTCTCTATAGGAAAGGTGGTCTAACAGGAGCATAAAAAGTATGAACATATAAACAAGGTGCGCATAAAAGTTTGACAAATACCATCCAAGAAATTTTCAATTAAAAAAAAGTGATGGCGGAAAGATTATATCTGGGGCCTTTGCGCTGTAGAAAATCCTAAAAACACAAGAATCTGGATGCTCAATTTCAAGTTTGATTCCAAAATACAAAGTTAATGAAAAGAAAAAACGAGGGCCACAGAGAAAATTCAACACCAGAAGATGAACAACAACAAATTGAAGCTTAATTTCTCCCCCTTCTGTAATATTCCAAAACCCCAACAAAAAATTTCAAACTAAACGCGTTCATAGCCAACAATATCATGGAAATGAAAATTTCAGACTAAAACCTCTTGCATGTTTTTCACCAGACACAGCTAGCTCAATAAATGGACAATTTCAGTCTCCAAAATGTCGAAAATCTTAGGTATGGAAATCATGAAGGATAACAAAATTCAGGCAACGTTAATTAAATGGAACAAGAAAATGATGGGAAAAAACAGAAGAAATCCCACCTCTCTCTGCTCTCAAAATCCAAATTATTTTCACCAAACGAGGCCTCTTCATTGACCAAATCAATATTCTCATTCTTACTTCCACTCGCATGAATTTCATCAAATTTCCCGACGGATTCCTCTGCCGCCGCCGCCGCCTCCTCCTCCGCCGTGTGATCCCCCTCTTCATTAACACGGCCAAGCGAGACCGACTTTTCCGGCATGGCCGACCTCAAACTAGAACTGACCCTAGGGCTAGGGTTTCTCGTGCAGCCCTCTTTAGGGCTTTGCTTCTGTCTCTTTGATTCATGGCCAGAAAATACAACCGGTGGCTTCTCAAGCCTACGGCTCCTAAGCTGAAGATAAGAACCAGAAGCAACCGGAGACGGCGACGGCGACGGAGACGGCGACGGAGATTGTTGGAGACGACGCAAGGCTAGAGTCTTAGCCCTAGTCAAAACCCCAAGAGAGGACTGTGAAACCTCCATGACTGCAACTTCGCCTAATGACTTGGTTTTCCTCATGTACTTCCCCATTAATTCCACCTAACGCAAGCTCTCATGAAGTCAGCGAACCAGACACAGACCGAAGGAAATGGCCCCAACACAGAAGGGATTGAAGAAGAAAGTTGCAGAGCTCAAGAAGGGAAAATGGAGGAAGAAGAAGAAGAAGAAGAAGAAGAAGCAGAGAGCAGGGGCTTCGTTGTTGAGTTTAGAGAGAGAAAGAAGAGGAGAGAGAGAGCGCGAAGAGATTCAGGGGAAGAGGGAGAAAGATATATGTAATGTTAAAAGATAGAGCCCCTGGTTGAAGAAGAAAAGGTAGGGTTGGAGGATTCCAGCCCCCAGGTCCACCGTACTTTCAATTTCTCTTTATCTCCTCATTTTCCTCTGCCTTTTCTCCTTCAAAATATCACGATTTTTTCATTCTTATTTTATTTACCTGGACTAAAAATTGTGCCCAAATAAAATTTTACCTAATTTTTTAAAATATTTTTTTCTTTTCTAATTTCTCTCGATTTTTTATTTATTTGATCTTTACCCAAAATATTATCACATTTTAAATAGTTATAAAGTTTTTACATTATTAAATAATAAATAAAATTATTTTTTCTCGAGTAAACCTCATCTCTCAAAAATAATTGATTAAAAATTTAAATATTTATATTCCCACTTATTATTATAATAAAAAAATTACTGTATATTATATAAAACAATATGACATCAATTCAAATATAATTTAACTAGTTTAGACGTTAAATTCTTTGATTAGAAAAAAAAGTTAAAGGTTCAACTCTCGTCTCATCACATACACACACACTATATATATATATATATATATATATTTATGTAGAACAAATTTAAAAGTTTAACGTCACTAAAAGATAAAAATATTAAATATATATTTTAGTATTTCTTTTAAATCTAGTTATATTGTCTTTATTATTTAATATTTCTATTCATTATTATTAAAATGAGTCGATAACAAATATTTTTAATATAATACTTAGTTAATTGATAGGAATATAAATATTAAAAATGACGTATAATTTCTTAGAAATTTAAAGGAAAAATTATAATTTTGTTTTCTATTTTAAGTGACTTTTTATCTCCTCTAATTCTCAATTAAAAAATATTAGAAATTAAGAATGTTTTAACACTAAGGCTAAATTAAACACCATAATTAGTAATTAAAGTGTACAATAATGAGAGAAACTAATATATGTAAAAAGAAATATATAACAATGGACGAAAATCAATCCATGTAAAATGTAGAGAGAGAGCAAAATTTCATGAGAAAATGAGATTTTAAAGAGATTTTGGGGGAGAAAATTGAAAAAATAGAGACAAGTCATTGGATTCCCTTTGTCAGCCTCATCATCGACCTCGAAGTTTAAAGGTCGGTACACGCTTAGTCCAAGCTCGAATGGTCCATTTCATTTATTCATTAGACGGGATATAGATCACGTTAGCCTAAGGGTTGGGTCATAAGCTTGTTTTTTAAGGTTGGATTAGCTCTATTCAAACCTAAATAGTTAGTGGTGTACACGGGTGGAGTCGGGATAAAAAAATTTACGAGTTCAAAATTTTAGGTTAGTCAGGTCAACTATTCGAATAAATCGAATAGGGTTCACACCCTCCAGGACATCTAGTTCTCAAAAAACTCAACTCGATCCAAACCTAATAAAATTTAATCGAACTCAATTTTTACTGTTTGGAGGGATAGTACAAATTATCGAACCATTTGAACATCTCTACAAACAGTATCGTAAACTCGTTCGACTCGGGCTTGAGCTAAGATTGGATATGCACTTTTTAGGGCCGAACCGAACCAATAATGAAGCGACCACAAGGAAAGTACAATTTTTTATTTCTCTACATTTTTTTTCATTTAATTATTATTATTTTCTTAATAAGACGCTAAGCTTGAAAATCACACTAAAAAAACCTGTACGATACGACGTGTCGGCCTACTATTTCAAGACGTCGTCGTTTGTGATACTTAAACTGCTTCTTTTGGCAGTTGATCGAATGGGAAAGTCATTTAATTTTCTGGTAGAGCCTTACGTCACCTAAATTTATGGCTCCCATTTTTTTTTATTAAATTTTAATTCATTGTTTATGGGATTTTTAATTAATGCTATAATTTTTATAACTTTTTATTAAAATATATTAAAAAATATACATGATAGAACAAGAATTTAATAGAGATCAGGCGTTACAATTCTTTATTCATTTTTTTTTTGGATTTTTTTTTATTTATTAAAGTTAGTTTGATAACATTTTCATTTATTTATTTCAATTTTTTAAAATATAAAGGAGGGTAACCGTTCTAATTTATTTATTTTTATTTTTTAATACATTTTCAAAGTTTAATTTTTATTTCTAGTTTTTCCCTCTAAAATATAAGTGAAACATTGCTGAGGGGTGTTCATATGATCC
Source organism: Cucurbita ficifolia (assembly GCA_033971965.1). Classification (NCBI taxonomy): domain Eukaryota; kingdom Viridiplantae; phylum Streptophyta; class Magnoliopsida; order Cucurbitales; family Cucurbitaceae; genus Cucurbita; species Cucurbita ficifolia. The sequence goes on from CM066978.1 coordinate 564,212, forward strand.
GATAACCCGACCAACTTGTACTAACCAACTCAAACCATAAAAATTGGGTTGGGTTAGATTTTTTTTTTTTTTTTTTTTCGATTTGGGTTGGGTTGAATTTTAAAAAAATCAAACTTTGGGTCGGTTTGCGAGTTAACATTGAACTCGACCAACCCGAAAATAGAGTTACAACCAAATCTCCTTATCCTACCTTTAAAATTGTTATGAAGATTAAGAATATTGTACGTTTGTAACTGGTATTCATAATGCATTATGACTTGTAAATGTTTGATATTTGAGTTTTATGAGATTCTAGTAGATTTTTTAAAATAATTAAAAAAAGAACTCAACCAAACCCAAAAATAAATGGTTGGGTTGGGTTAGGTTGTGAACTCGATTCGGGTTACTCGATTCACCAACTCAACCAACTCGAAATTTGGGTTAGTCCAAAAGATTTTCCGAACCAATCAAACCTAACCCTAATACACCCTTACATGACTCGAGCCATTCTCGACTCGAAATGAACAAAAACCCGTATCTCTTATCTCGAATATAACCTAACTTTCAACTAACTTTTGGGTGGACAAAAGGGCTACTCTTTTTGTTATTTTAGAGACATAAACTTGTGTCTCAAATTTGGAAGTCATTAAAAGCTCTTCAAACCCACACACTAGCCTTGTCTTATGTTAGGCAAACTTTGTATATGGTGCCTCAGAATTAAATTCTCTATCCTTCTAAAAGCTTAGCCCATTCCCATGTTTGCCCACTTTATTCCTTAATAGCTTCACAATCAAAGTGGGGAAATTGTAACCAAAATTATGAAACTTTTGATGTCTCTTCACCCTACAAGAAAAACCCATGATTGGAATTAGGGTTTGAACAATAATTTAACTTTTTAAGGCAAATATTCAAACACCTACCTACCTAACTTTCAAATTTGACGTATTCTCTCTATTGTGCTTAAACGGCCACGTCATTAGGACAAGATAAATGACACGACATTCCAACACGATCTACCTGGATTACTTAGCTCAAATTATAAAAGTTGAGTTGGGTTAGATCTTTTCTCGATTTGGGTTGAGTTGAGTTTTTGAAAAGTTGAAAATTTTGGGTTGGTTCGTGGATTTACATTTTTTGAGTTGGGTTAATCCAATCAGCCCGACAATAGGGTTATAACCTAATCCAACTCTATTTTTAATATTATTATAAAGATTAAAAATACTTTACGTTTGTAAGTGATATTAGTGATATGTTGTGATTTGTGAATATTTGATATTTAAATTTTATGAGATTTTAGTTATTAATACGGATTATGTGAATAAATTTTGGATGGGTTAAATTTTTTTAAAACTCATATGAAAAAGAAAATACAACGTGAAAGCCACGCGCGTTAAAATAGAGTATCAGCGAATGTCACACGAACCGTTTTGTTTGTTCGACACGCGCCTTGAAAAGCAAGTTAATCCATGACGAGGTGGGGCCCAATGAAAACACAAAGAGTGGGAATTTCTTTATTTTGACTTGTGACGTAATTGATACTTTTCTTTCCAACTTTATCCCCACCCTTTTTATTATTTACTCGATTATAATAATTACTTGCAAGTTACAACTCATTGGCAAAAGGGGAAAATTGTAAAAATTATGATTATTATTTTATAACTATTTTTTTTAATATTAAAAGATTGATTCATTTTTAAAATAATATTGGCGGGATAGACAATAAATAAGAGTATCTACACTTTTGTAGTAATTAAAGTTTTTCTGATAGCAAGGGACGAGTATTAAAATTTGATTGTTAATATTTATGTTGAGAGCTCGACAAAAGCTGCTTTTATAAAGCCTTCCTTCCTCCGTGAACTCGAAGGATTAAAATAAACTAAAAGGAAATGTCATGCTTTGTATGTCACGAGATATATAGACTTTTACTTCTATGAGCCTGATATTGTGAGTAATCAACTACACGAAGCTCTCTTCATAGTTTTAAAACGTGTCTACTGTAGAGAAGTTTTCACACAATTTATAAGGAATGTTTCGTTCCTCTCTCTCCAACCGAGGTAGGTCTCACAATCCACCCGCTTTGGGGTCCCAACGTTCTCCCTGGCACACCGCTCGGTGCCTAACTCTGATATCATTTGTAACCGCAAAACTCCACCGTTAGTAGATATTGTCCTATTTGGGCTTTTCCTTCTAGGGTTCCAATGGTATCAGGGTGGATTGTAAGATCCCACATCGGTTAGAGGGGGGAACGAAACATTTCTTATAAGAGTATGAAAACCTCTCTCTAACATACACGTTTTAATATCGTAAGGTTGATAGCGATACGTAACAAGCCAAAATTGATAATATCTACTAGCGGTGGACTTGAGTTGTTACCAATATTCTATTAATCACTTTTTATTAAAATTAGGTATAAATTAGCAAAATAGTTTAACTTTTAGTATTTCATTTCCATGTTAATTAATTTTGTTTACAAAAAGAAGGGGATCAAACGCGTCGATAATCACGCCTAAATATATTAATTTTTGGAAGCGTAGAAAACAAAACAGCGGCATTAAATGCAGACGTGGACCAATGATAATAGTTCCCGCTCTTTTTGAAGGATTCCTTTGTCTTCATCAGGCTTATCACGCGCTTTCCCACGGTCTCTCAAATTAAGTGCGTGAACCTCACGCAACCCCATTACACGACAAGCCGTAAACTTTGACTTCCGACCTAAATTCTTGACCGTTGGGCTGGCCCGAGGTTGAATACTTGAATCGGACCGCCAATTCTTTTTTTTAATAATTAATTTAGTCATTATTTTTTAAGTTGGAACTTAAAAGTACAATATTTAAGAATGATAAATAGTTAATTTGTAATAATATTATTAATTAAATTCTAAATAATTTTTATTCTCATAGGAGTTTTAACGAAACAAAATAAAATAAAAACAATGTAACAATTTACAATTTAGTCTCTATATTATTAATTTTTTTTTATAATTTTGTTTATAAACCCTAAATCTTAATCTTAAATTCTAAATTTGAAATCTTTTTAATATTTAAACATTCATAAAAATAAAACAATGTAACAATTTATAATTTAGTCATCATATTATTAAATTAATAATTTATTTTATATATTTTAAGTTAAGTATAACTTAATTAAAATATATAACGACTAAAGTGCTTTTAAATTTAAATAATATATTTTTTATTTGTACATTGATAATTTGTTAAAAACCTAAATTACTTATAAATAAATAGTGATTAATTTGTTAAATATAAAAAATTAATATTTAATTTAATTAGACAAATCAAATAAATGGAGGGTGAGTTCACGCGCAAGGAAGGCGAGTGAACATGGAATGAAAGGAAAACAGAGGGAATCCGAGGCGGCAACGTCGGTAAAAAGTGGCGTCAAATCGGCGCCATCGCACGTGAGTAATCACGTGCATTTATTTAATCTTTCACCAATCCCAAATATTTACCAAACGTCATCATAAATTATTCCTTTCTTTTAATATCTCATTTTTCAAACCTAAGGAAAAAAGAAAGGGTTAAAGTATACCAAATGTGTCAAACGTTATATACAATATTTTATATAATTTATATTCAAAGATTTTTAAAAGTTTCGTTTGTAATTTTTAGTTTTGAAAATTAGTTTTAAAAATAAATAAAAAAGATAATAACGTACGAGAATTATCTAGTTGAAAGGTTTTTGTAACACTCAAGGTAGGAGAATATTAAGAATCGGACGATTCTGATATTTCCCTACAAGGTTAGGATATGGTTATTGAGGATTATCCAGAGGATTTCTGCGGTACTATCTCCATTGATATGAGATTTTTTAGGGAAACCAAAAGCAAAACCACGAGCCCTTATGCTCAAAGTGGACAATATTATATCATTGTGGAAGCCCGTGATTCTTAACATGGTATAAGAGTCATGCCCCTAACTTAGTCATCTCAATCGAATGCTCAAATATCGAACAAATAAGTTGTGAGTCTCGAAAGTGCAAACAAAAGGAGTATTTTGTTCGAGGGCTCTCGAGAAAAGTCAAGCCTCGATTAAGGAGAGGCTGTTCGAGGGCTCCAGAGAACTCAAGGGAGGCTTTATGGTATATTTTGGAAAACAAAAATAAAAACATGAGAGTCTATGTCCAAAACAGATAATGTCATATCACTATGGAGGGTCGTAGTTCCTAACCTATCCATTAGACTAAGCCTACCAATGTTACCATACGGGCTGGGCCATGAATTGGGCCAATTCAGGAATACATTTTTTAAAAAAAAAATATTTTAGGAATTACATTTTCTCATGGGCGTGACACTCTTGGTTGCAAAATTTTAATTATTCACCAACATGTTAAAAAAAATTAATTTCTTTTAAAATTTTAGGAAAAAAATTGAAATAAAAAAAATACTTTTTTAATAAGCTCCAATATAAAATCATCACATATATCATAACCTTAAAAAAAAAAAAAAAAAAAAAAAACAGCAAATCTCCACACAAAAGGCTTATAAAATTTGTACTTCACAACACTAAGTTTAATATTATATAAACATTAATCAAAGGAATTATATATAGAAATATTTCATAATAATAATAATTAATCCACTATTAATATGACCCTCTTTCATTTTTATTTCAATCTTACTTGTTCGATGTGGGATTTGGGCCACTAGGAACTTCATGCATAGCTGCTTCAAACTGTGGTCTCGAGAAGGCTTGTTCAGCCATGGCCTTAGACGAAGGAGGACGGGACGGATTACTCAATGAAGCCATGGAGCTCGGCGCAGTCGAGAATCGATAAGGAACGACAGGGAGGAGGAGAACGAGGAGGAAGAGGAAGAAGCAAGCTTGAGACTTAGTTGAAGTAGTTAAGGATGTCGAGAAATAATGATCTTCAAATTTTGCCATGAAAAGGGAGCGGAAAGACGATGATGACGATGGCGACAATAATGATCGGCAATGACGACACCCCCCGAAAGCCGAGCGAGAGGTCAATATCCATGAAAGGGTTCGAGGAAGAAGAAGAGAAATAAGGGTTGGAAGTGATTGTGAGAGAAAGATGTGGTTTATAAGAAGGGAAAGGACTGTTTATGAGAACAGTGAGAGTGTTAATGGCATTGGGAAGATGGAATTATTGGCCACTTTGTTTTGGCATCTGTCAATGAAAGGGTACACTGCCAAACAGACATATACTAGTTGAGACTGAGATTTTACGACCCTTATCTTTTCACTAAAAATATGTTCGAGATTTCGTTGCAGAACGTTTTAGGTTAAGATTCATATCAGAATTTAGAATTTGAAATCGACATTTAATCATTCTGACATTTTTTCTATCTCCAAATTTCAACCCGAGATTTTTTTAAAATGTTTTGTTATCACTTAATAAGGATATTAATTTTTTTTTAATAATTCGAAAAACTCGATACAATCCAACCCGACCCGTATAATTTAGGTTGGGTTATAAATTTATTAGGATTGTGGTTCAAATAAATGAAAATTTTATTGGTTGATTTAATTTTACGATTATTTTTTATTATTTAATGTCTAACAACTTATAAAAATAATTATAAATTATTTAGAATATAATTTTTCAAAATATATATTTAAATTAAATGGTAATTCTTAATTAAATATTTAAAAATAAATAAATAGGGTACGAATTAACATTTTACTATTATTAAAATCAAAATATTGAATAAATGACCTAAATAACCATAATTTAATAACGATTGTTTTGATTGAAAAATTTACAACTCGAATAATTAAGTTGGGTTTAAAAAATGTCTCAACCCGACCCAACGAACCCACGAACACCCATACAATATAAATTTTTTTAACGTGTTTTGTCATCACTTGCGTGCTTAACAAATTTAACTTTAGAGTTCTTATAGTTAAGCTACAAAAAAAGGAAGGTACGTGTTATTAGTATATGTAGCAACTATCGATGAACTATAATTTCATTTCCTCATAATCACTTTCATTCATGGTATCAATTTGGTTTATTCAAACGTCATAGATCAAAGAGATTTTAAGAAACCTTTCTAAGTCAAAGGTTTGAATTTCACGTCAGCTACTTAACTAAAATAATAAATCTTAATATTTTACGTAAACCTAAGAAAAGTCCGCATGCATTAGTATAGGAATCAAAATGGCATTACACGTAAAGTTATTTTAATTATTCTTATTATTAGATTTTATCAGGAACTCAAACCCATTAACGAAACTTGATATCGAGCAACCTATCATATGTGGTCTCAAACATTTTAAACAAACGTCTACTCATCAAGTATCGGGCTGAAGAATATGCAGGCTCGGAAGCACAAAATCTAGCTCGGAGATCCTAAATTTTTTTAAAAATTGTTTACAAAAAAATATTAAAATAAAACAGAAATATAAGCATGAAAATATATCATAAAACCAAAAGAATGATAGAACATAAATCTTAAACCTTAAACCCTAAATAAATAAATAAATAAATAAATTAAAAGAAAGTACAATAATTTTCATTGGGAGATGTGTGAGAGAGAAAATAAACAGTAAATATAATGATATTTCAATAATGATAAAACTTTTTGGTTGTTAATATAGTTTTTTCTACCCTTGACTTTTTTCCAAAAAAAAAAACTTTTAATTATTTTTAATACTATAGAAAATTATTTAAAAATATGAGGTTGATAAATAAAATAATTAATTAAATTAATACAAGTCTAGACAAATAGACTGACAAAAAAACCAGATCATGTGGGGAAAGAAGAATCTATTAAATAAATTTTTTTTTTTAAATATTTTTTAAAAACATTATAAAAAGCAGCTGATTCAGATTAGAACTGTTGCCTTTTTTTCCCTTTATGTCTGCTCCTTAAAGCAAATCTCTCTCTTCGTACTGCATTTATTTTATTTATTTCATTTTCTTACTTTTAATTTTTAATTTTTATTTAATAAATATTTTTATTGGTGTATATTTAGTTTTTAAAAGTGTTCTAACACGTTTATGAAATTTTAAATAGGTTGATTAACGTTCATAAACTTTAAATTTCGTATTAATTTTTTTGTTGTGTTAAAAAGAGATTTTCACACTTTTATAAATAATGTTTTGTTTCTCTCTGCAACTTAAGATTTGACGGTTACCACTTTTGAAAGTATCAAGAATTTTTTAAAATATAATTTATTCTAAAATTTAGTTAAAGGGTAAGTAGGGTTTTTTATATTTTATTTTTATTTTTATTTTTTTGAATTAAAGTAAGAAAAGCAAAGCTCCAAGCATCAATCAAATCCTCAATCAGTGCCTTTTGATTTCTGATGAGGTTGTGAAAATGGAGAAGCTTTGTCTCTTAGATCCTATCCATGGAGTCCCCACCTCCCCTCTTACAAAATCTCTTCCTCTCCTTACCTATAATTTCTTTTTCATTCAAAATTTACAAGACTTTTATCGAACCAAATCATAGCGACTAAATCAAAACTATAATATATATAAAAAATGAAATATGATACGATTAATTAAAGTGACTTGTATGAACATTTAGAGTTGAAATGGGTTTAGCTAACAAAAAACCAATAATTAAGATTTGATTGCAAAAGGGGACATAGAAAACTAAGGTAGAAATATCAAATATGATAACTTTGATAGTGATGTAAAGGTTCTTTCCTCAACTCCATTTGGAGAAGGATGGGAGAGATAAGATATAAAGGCAAGCTTTTTTGACAAAATTGCACCATATACTCAATAATTATAGATGGCGTATACGATTTTCGATCAAGATTTAAAAATTGAAATCCTGAATCGGTACCTGGTGTGACCTTGATGTTTCCCGACCACAGTATCAAATTGTCTTCAAGTAGGTCTATTAATGTAGACTATTCTTACAGACTAACACGAGTCATTTCAACATAATTTATTCTCACTCACATGCTTTCTAGAACAATTTTCAAGGTCACCCGACATAGGATTGTTTCGAGCTAAACACGTTTTAACTTTAGAGTTTTTATAATTAAGCTACAAAAAAACAAAAGTATACCTTGTTAATATAGACAATAACTATCCATTTTTCGAATTAACAATAAAAAAGAAAAAAAAAAGTAAAAACAAATACCACTTTTCTTGAAGAAATAAAACGATTGAAAATGATGATATGAGCAGAGAAAAATGTGATGAAAGGAAAGGATACATAGTAAACAAAAATGGGAACATAAACCGATTAAAGAAAAATGTACGATAAAAGATAGAGAAAGATGTGCAGAAATGTATTCTTTTTTATTCATGTTTTTCTCCCTTTTCAAATCTTCAAGAACCATTTTCAACTTTTCTTTTTACCGCTATCTACTTTCTTTATTTATACTTTTAAAAAGATTCTAATTTAAAATTTAAATTTCAACTTTATAAAAAAAATTAAAAAAATTAAAAAAAGAAGAATGATAATCATGTGATATATTTACATATAATTTCCAACAAAAATGAAATAAATGTAACGACTCATGGCCAAGATTCAGAATTCATATTCGACACATGTGTACCCGACATTTTCCTATATCCCACACGATATATTGCCTTTACTTTTCATAAATATTTCAAAATTGTACTAAGAGCAGAAAGCATTCAGAGACAAAAATTCAAACCTGAAACAGTGTCGATCTAAATTTTTAAAATAGGTCACCATCCTATTGTTTCTCAAAGATTTCTAAGATAGTTTTGAAACATTTATGAAAGGTCAATGATAACATTGCAATTTTTTAAAGCATAAAATTGTATCGAGAAGTTCTTGGAACAACGGGACATTGCAACCTTTTCTATTCCATACTTCAGACCAATAACCTAGTAGGGATATTAAGAAAAACCTAATATTATTATGACACAAGATTATGTATATAAACATTTTAAGAAGCTTGCGAGAGAACAAGCTTATCTAGGCTCTGACCCACCCCCATGTGTTATCTCCACCATTACTAACCGAACTCTAAAAACATGCTTTCTCCAAACCTACCCTCAATATTTTACTCTAACAACCGTCGGAGAGATTAAGGCAGCACATGACATCATCGCTTTGAAAAGACAAGGTATAATTTTTTTGAAAAAGCATTAGAATGCACAATTTAAAGCAGAATCGCCAAAACACTTAGCTTTTGTAGCTATTCTTCTGACACCGGTTTCATGGTGAAAAAACTTCGTGTTCGAAGCCGAGACGTGGATTCTGTCCATTACGTTGATTTTCGGGGCCTCGAGTATTGACTTAGGCAGTGATAACGCCCATTGCATTCCCCAGATAGACAGTGGTCTCATATATACGAGGGATCTGAAGTTCCCATCCATGGACCATGCCTCTGGAGTCTGGAACCAGTACCTGTAAGAGGTAGAGAAGGAAATCAGATCAAATGATATGAATTCATAGACGAATAATGGAGAGGACTGACTCCTCTCCCAACAATCTTCCCCTCGAACAAAGTGCATCATAGAGTCTCTCCTGAGGCCTATGGAGCCCTCGAACAGCCTCCCCTTAATCGAGGCTTGACTCCTTCTCTGGAGCTCTCGAACAAAATACACCTTTTTGTTCGACACTTGAGTCACTTTTGACTACACCTTTGAGGCTCACAACTTCTTTGTTCAACATTTGAAGATTCTATTGACAATAGGTTAAGGACATAACTCAATGATATGATATTCTCCACTTTGGTTTTCCCAAAAAGCCTCATACCAATAGAGATGTATTCCTTATCTATAAACCCATGATCAACCTCTTAATTAGCCGATGTGGGACTACTCTCCCAACAATCCTCAACAATTGTTGCCATGTCGCAGCTTAGATATAATATATATAAATCCTTAATAATTTACAAAGTAGATTGTTCCAATGAAGTAGAAACAGGGCGGCACAAATAGTAAGAGCAATGTGAAATGCAACTGACATGAATAAAAGGGAGAGGAAATTGATAAAAGTAGCAAATGATTAGGGTAAGTTTTTACATACCCAAATCCCTCTTCTGACCACCCAGCAAGGAAAATACCCTCAGCAGTTTTAAATGCTTCCTCCTCCATACCGGCAAGGATCATTGTAGCTGCAACAGCATAGGTAACACCAGTCCATATTTCACGAGACTGCATGCAGGTCTCATCCACCTTTCCATTAGGATGCATCCCATTTACAGCGCCCATCCTACCTCCTCTAATTTTCATCACGTTGAAGTCGTAGATTTTTTTAAGAGCACTTTTGATTTTGAAGTCGTCAAACAGAGGTGGCAAACCAGAGGATGCTGTATACCATTGCCCTGCTAATTGATCAGCTTGTATTGAATTACTATTACTACTTGAACCACTGTCATAGTTAAAATAAGAACCATTCCACAGTTTAGCTTCCAAAACTGGTTTGGCTTTTAGAAATTTACTCTTGCAAGTTTCAGCAAAATCCCGGTCGCCCAGCTCATGAGCCATTGCTGATGCAGCTTGTAAAGCAGCAACCCACAAACAGCCACAGTATGCACTAATACCATGAACAGTCCAAGTATCATAGGTCTGGTCTGGAAATCCATCGTTCTCAATAACACCATCACCATCTCTATCAAATTGTTCCAGGTATTCTATTGCAGCACGAACAGAGGGCCAAACATCAACTCCAAACGACATGTCTCGTGTTGCAGCAAAATCTCTATAAACCTGAAGCACGAACTTTGAGTTCAAATCCTTCCACCTGCTCGTATCGTGGATATTATAAGCGTTCATTTCATTCCAAGGATCATGTGTCCCAAGGTCATGTGGAACAGCACCCCTGACTTTACGAATTCCATATGTTCCATCAGCAAGAAACTTCACATTTCTTCCGTCCTCTGATAAGACTGCTTTGGCAAAGTCCCGTTGGATATTGAGTTCAATCTTGGGAAATAGCTCTAGAAGGGCAAAGGATGCATAAAAATGCACATCATATGTGCACCACATTACATATTCTACTCCTTCCAAGTAAAGGAACCTACCGACATCTTCCTCGGTATTTCCCAGCTCCAATACTTTGTATGTTTGATAAGAGCGGTCAGTATAGCCCCTTTTCAATGGAACCATTAACTCCTCTTCACTTACATGGGAACTAGAAGTAGGATTTTCATCCTCATCAAATTCAACGCCAGCAAAATCATTAAGCGTAGTGGTGGTCATAGTCCTGGAGACTTCTTCTCCCCTGCCACTGACTTTAGCTTCTGTAGGTTTTATAGCATCATTTTTTATTCTAGCTAGTTCATCTTGATCATTTGGCCTCTTTTTATCCACTAAGAAAGAATCTGTAGGTACCATAGAAATAGCAGTTGTTATATAGTAAACGTAAGAAAGATGAATAGTTGTATTCAAAACCACAAAGTTAATGTAGCTGAGTACCAATCCAGATTGTGCCACCAGCAACCAGAAAGTAAAGCTCGTTAAACAATGTGAACTTGTACCTGCAAAAAATAGATGTTGCACACAAGGCATAGAAGTGAATCGCATCGAAAATGTGTTTCATGGCCCTTAGAACACTAGGGGAAATACTAGACACAGTATTAGTCAAAAGAATGCACTGACAGAATTCTAAAAGAATTCATGGTTCCTAAAATGGTTTCTACTTTTATCTTGTGCAATTGTGACCACACTTGATTAATTTTGGGCCACAAGGCTACTCCAGCATGAATGACCAATCGACACCATAAAATATTACTTTCAATGATCCAGACAAGTCAACTCAAAATCAAAAGCAATCTTAAGCCTTCAAAACAGACATTTTTTTAGTAAATAACAAGCTTCATCTGTTCCAAGAATGACCTTACATCATTCCTCACATGTCTATAACATGATTGAGTTCTTGAGATTCTAAAAGCATGAATTTGAGATGAAGCTCGTGTGGAAGGAATTCCTCCCTCAAGGAACCAGACATGAAGAAACAAACTCTACAAAAGATTCATACAATTAACAATGTTGGAACAAATATTACCATTCAGGTAGCCTTTCCTCCATGAGGATAGGCCTCTGCCATTTCTCAATCTCCTCTTCCCATCTTTTATAATCTGTTGATGATTAGAGAACAAAAGAAATAATTTTTTTTAAGTCGTCCTGTTTAATTCATTGAATTTAAAGAATCAGTAAAATATGCAAAGATACGTTTAAGAAGTATGTCAAGAGAATAACAGTATACAGGTCATCCTAAACAGAACATTGTTCTAAAGTTTGTCCAATTGAGAACAATATAAGTCAGAGATGCTAACTTGTAAGTGCATCATGGGCCAAAGTCTGAGCAGCCATTTCAGAAGTCCCATAAAACTTTGCGTACCTCCTGAAACACACACAGCAAGATGAGACTTTATATTGTTCAACATTGACCGAACATATTTCCATATGACACTTTTTTTCTCTCGTGATAACCTGTATATTTCTTTCATTTATAAGAATAAATTCGTGTCCCCAGACTATATACGTGAGTATATATAAGAGGTATAAATGTGATCAAAAGAGTTCCATGGAATCAGCAGACAATATTTTTATGTATATATGAAGGTAAATACATATCTTCCAAATATACGTATATATTTTTAGAACATATATCTTCCTCATAAATACGGACTTCAGTTCCTTTATAGTTCACTCATCTCAACGATGCTTGGTTTATGATAAAAAAGTAGAAGCACCTATGATATGAGAATCCCTTTAAGAACTTCACTTTTGGAGATGACCATGAAAGAGAAAATGTGATCGTGCATTTTCCATGAGGTTCCACCCATGCAGAGGCTGCAACTGCAGCACAAAGTGTTTCTCCAGGTGAGGAGGGCACGCTAGGTCCCGAACTGAAGTTATCACGATCAAATTGCCCATCCTTTCAACAATAGAAGGTGTGTTTAATTATATTATATTCATAATGAAGGACCATGAAAACACAATAAAAAGTTAGGAACAAAACTGAGCGCTACTTTTGCTCATTACCACACAAGATTGTGGACAGAATAAGTTTCTCACCTGCACCATTTTATCCCACATGTCCTTTGCTGTGATGCAACTTCCTTCTGAGAGTCCAAAGGATGGCAGAACTGTCACACTAACATTTTGCGTCTCACATGCAGCTATGGCAAAGGTAACTGGAGAATTCCCCTTTGCAGACCTGAAACAATTGCATAAACCTTCACTTTGCAGGCCTATTATACTTTATACCCACAAGCATACAGACAGGGAACAGAAAGCAGCAACTAAGTTAAACGTTATAAGAAATTTGACAACTAGCACTCACACCACAATTTATCAGAACAAAATCTTGTCAGTTTCTAACACTATAGATGATAGTACAAAGTGAAGTTGTCTCAAGTCAACAATAATAGCCTTCCACAATCTTTATGAACAAAACTCACTGCCCTAGATGCCAACTTGACTTATATCAATCAACTTCTAACAAATTATTTCAAGAAGTCCGATATTAAAAAAACTTAATTCGAATATAGCACACCACACCAACTCTCATTTTTTCCCCCCACCCCCTTCTGCATGTGGTCGAATACATGGGATCAATGAACCAAGATACTTGCAAACCAACCACAAAATAGAGTATAGGGTTTCGTGACTTGCCTGTGATGTAGGTTCACTCCAAATACTCCATCTTCGCCTCTACAAAAAGAAATGCATTCACATTAGGCGGGATGAAAGAAAGAAAGAAAGGGATTACATATTAGTTGACTTTGTACTCACATAAATGGCTCATTCACATGATCGCCAGATAAATGTGAGATTCCTCCTATTGAATTCTGCATATACAAGATAATTGTCGATCATCTATGGAAGCATAGGAAATAGCATTACTTTAGCGACAGAAAAAACATTACCGCCCAAGTAAAAAGAAGACTCACTTTCGCCCTTTCCTGTCCAGTATTTACCAACTGAAGGAATAAACACATGAATGAATATTAAGAGGGAACAAATACCAGGTAAATTTAATTGTCAAAACAATTAACCACCATAATTTAGAAGTAAAGCCTAATAACATAATGCTGCAGTGCTAAACAAGGCAACATAGAAACTACAGTAATGTAGAGCGAAACCTCATTTCTTACTTCTAAAATCAAAGAACTAGACAGAAGAAATTGTTCAATAACTGTTTCGTGCTACACAGAACCACCAACAAAAAAATTCCAAATGTGAGAGTAATAAACAAGATTATAGTAATCAAGTCAATATCAGCCGTCTTTAGTATGTGCCTCATTCGAATGCAGCATTTATTAGTGGGATCACGTCAATATCAATTCCAAAGGCCAGTCTGCACAAACAACACTCAAACGCAACACTTAATGTTGAGCTTTCTTTCTCATACAAAAGGTTTTTAGCAATCTTGGTTCTCAGCGAACTAAAAATAATTTTCATCTATGACTAGAAGCATAACTTGTTGAAAGAACAGCATGAGATTAGTAATAAGAGAACATACTGTGTATACAAAAACAGCAGTGGGAAGACTGCTATCTCGATAATTATGTGGTATAAATGGTGATATTTGCCTACACGAAACTTTAAGTTCTGGATCTGGCTCACCTGAAAAACAATGTGCCATTAACCAGAGATAATTAGAAAGGGCAGAGAAGCATAGCTAAGCGAAAAAGAAAAAAAGAAAAAAAAAGTTAAGAAACACTTTTGGTTCCTGAATTGTTATAAGATTTTTGACGTTAGAGACTAAATTTTTATAAAATTCAAAGTACATCATTACAAACTTAAGAACTAAATTGTTACTTCTATGAAAATTTAAGGACCAAAAGTGTTTTTTAACAATATATATATATATATACAAAATAGAATGATACCGTCATATACAGTCCATGCCCTAGGGAACAAAGCATGATATGTGGAATGTTGACCATCAAGATTCCATCCCCACGATGATATCCCCGGGTCTCCAACCTTCCTACAATGGGGAATAATGTTCAGAATCTGCCGCAACTTTGGACAAAAATTTGGTTAGAACTAGAAACAAGTGTTTCAATGATTTCCTAACACAAATCCGAAATGATAATACTAATCAAAAGAGAACACAAGGCTTATCCACTTGTGTTATCAAAGCCAAGCATTTTACACAAGTGGATTTTCAAAAAATGAGCCTTCATAAGCTGATAGCCTCACCCTAAGCCTTCGTGTTGACCAGGAGCCAAGACAGACGCATATTTCTTACTTCCTCCATCTCTAGAGATAAATATCTGCATAAACATGAGAACGTATTAACCACATTGAAAATAATTACACGTTTTAACCAGAAATACAATGAAGGAAAAACTATATACAGGAATATTCCCGTTCTTGGATTATTTTTCATATGTTTTCTTAAATACAACTTCATACATCTTTAACAATTATCCTAGAAGATAGTTTAAAGGGCAGGGATTTACAGAAAATTGATTGGCCATGACAGGGGAAGCTTCACATGTACCAGGAATAATTTGCCATTGCCTGAACTCGCCTCTAAAACCTCTGGATATACTGCCACTTCTGTATAACAATTAAAAAATTACCCAGAGATTAAGATTGTATTATGAACATTGAACAGAGAACTATCATGTATCATGCCTATAGATCCAAAACATACCCCATTCCTCCAAGAGGAACCCCATGAGATGCCGAAGGTTTGCAATCTTCTCTGGTGAAGGGATCAATAGGTGCTTTCTGCACAAATCAAATTTTGTTCTCGGTTCCAAAGTCTTAAAACTAATCCCCAAGGGATATTAAAAATATATGTTCACAATTACTATAAAATTTCAAAGTCATCCAGAATTGTCGAAAGAAGCTGTTTCTTAAGATATAAGAAATTACCCTTCCTTGAGATGCCTCTTCTCTTACGTAGGACCACAAGCGAATGCCAAGTCGAACCTATAGCAGTAAGATTGCATATCACACAGACCATAAAAGAAGATATTGATGAGACATGATATCTCTCGCAAAGCGGAAAAACAAAATGTCAAGTGTACATCACTTACCATTTTAATTGCTTCGGAAAATGTGATACTAAATTCTTTAAGGATATTCGCATGGCCATTCAATTTCCTTCTCCAGGCTTGTTCGGGTGGTAAAGCACTGTCAGAATCCAACTGCAAGAGAAGAAGATGAGATATGAGAACATTGAGAAATCATCTATGAGTTCTATCAAATTTTCACGATGATTTCAAGGAAATGATGCAGAGAAAGAACATTTTCACAATATCATTACCAGCTGCAAAGTCGACTTGCTGATATACTCTTCCAGTGGCCACGAGTTCTTTCTACAGTGAAACAAATTTCCACTAATCATGTTGAAAAATGCAAATCAATTGTTGATGATGAGCGGTGAAACAGCCAAAAACAAACACAGGTTGAAATACAAAACGCCGAAGCTAGCGTAAACGCAATCCTCCTGAAATCGAATCGTTCTTCCAAGCCAATTGAAGCCACAGAGCTACCTTCAGCTCCAATCAAGGCAAGATAAAACGACAAGTACCAGCTACCAAGCTCCACACCACCAAATCCTAAACGAAAATATCCAAGGACTATGTCCGATCCAGTACAAACACAAACAACAAACAACAAACAACACGCCGTTCAACAAACCGAAATGAATTCCAGTCCACTTTACCAACTAAGTAAAGCCGAACCTCTCAGGAGTCGCATCAAATTAAGCCTTCAAACAAGAAAATCCAAAAAACTAAAAAAAGCAAAGAATACACAAGGCTTCAATTGATTGGCCGGAGAGCTAGCTACAAGGGAGCAGCGTGGCACGACGCCGGCGAGCAACCTGTCAATTGGCTTTCATCACTGGCTGCATGATCGCGAAGTGGTTAACAATCCGGTTGAGAATTGGAATATGAATGGAGTAGCTCTTTTTGATTCTCCTCTGCTCAAAAACTTTGCCGCGCTTGCTTCTTCTGGTTTCATTCATTCATTTATTTATTTATTGGAGAAGACGACGAAAGTGAGTTCGCCAAAAAAGAA
Source organism: Cucurbita ficifolia (assembly GCA_033971965.1). Taxonomy (NCBI): domain Eukaryota; kingdom Viridiplantae; phylum Streptophyta; class Magnoliopsida; order Cucurbitales; family Cucurbitaceae; genus Cucurbita; species Cucurbita ficifolia. The sequence continues at coordinate 581,111 of CM066978.1, forward strand.
AAAAAAAAAAAAAAAAAAAAAAACAGGAAAATTATAAGTCGGCATCGGCTAATTGTTTTCTTGGTTTTTTTAATTCTCGTATTTGTTCGCTTTATTTATTTATTTATTTAGTGGAATTTTCAAACAAATTTAATATACTTTTAAATCAGCAACCAACTAAGTTTAATTGAAATTATAAAGATTTAAGCCATTTGATTTCTTAATTTAATATCATGTTAAATTACTCGTTGTTAAAAATTATTAAATTATATCAATATTTATAAATTAATATACACATCATAATCAAATATTTACCTTTGTAAATTAAATTTAAGGAAAAAAATATAATTTAGACGTCAACCCTTTCCTTAAAGATTAAAAGTGCAATCTTTTCTTCTTGTTTTACAGCTTTTATTCTCCAATTTCTAGTCATCATATTCGACTGAGTTGTATTACAAAAAAGAAAAAAACTGTTTTTTAATTTGATCGACTTATTTTTATTATTAAAAATTAGATATTTTTATTATTTTTATTGTCGGGATGTAACTTAAGAAAATGTACTAATGTAGAAACTCATTTAGTTGTACTTGGAGATTTTCCCGTCCACATCCCTACCTCCGATTTAACCTTTATCTCTATACATTTTTTCGTTTATTTTTGCAGAATCAGATTCTTTATGGATTTTTTTTTTCCATTATAAAAAAAAAAATCAATATTATAAATAAAAAATCTTTAAATATATATTTATGAATATTTATAAAGAGTTATCCGAAATTCCGCAATAAATAATAAAATAATTTCGGATAAAGATTTTTAGAAGGTTCGCTTAAAAAGAAGGGCGAGGAAAAAATCCGCGCAGGCAACAGGGAGTAGGTCACGTTCAAATTTAAATTTGTAAATTTCCGTATAAAAGCGGACTCCGTAAAAGAACGCGCCAAATAAAAAATATTATTCAACGCCTCGTTCAGCCATCGACTCCATTTTCCGCTTGGGTTTCCTTTCTTCTTCAACTGCTCCTTCAATTCTCTCCCATTTCCGCCCAACGCAAAAGCCATAAACAATCTCGAATAGCTTGTATTGGTTCCTGAATCATGGCGCAGAAGTCTTTGATTTACAGTTTCGTCGCTCGAGGAACGGTGATTCTCGCTGAGTACTCGGATTTCTCCGGTAATTTCACTAACATCGCTTTTCAGTGCCTCCAGAGACTTCCTGCTTCTGATAACAAGTTCACTTACAACTGCGATGGCCATACCTTCAATTACCTTCTCAACAATGGATTCAGTATGTCTCCAAGCTTTCTCATAATTTCTGCTTTAGATTCTCTTATTTCAATCTCTTTCTACTGTATTTGGTATTTGTTTGACCGATTTATATGACAGTGGCTGCATTTGAGGAATAAGCGGTTAATCTTATGACGATTAGGTTGTTCATATGATTAATAGTAAAGAGAAAACTGAGTCCACTGATAATTACCTCTGTTTATTGCCATGATTGTAATGAATACAGAGGACTCTATTTACAGAGATTAATGTATAAAGACCAACCTATAGTGAGCACAATTCATTGTAACAAATTAACTCCTCATAATATGTAGGAAGTTTCTAATGTATAACTTGTTTAATTTTAAATTTTAGTTTCAATTAAGGAATTTTCTAGGAAAATAAACCGATGATTTCGTTTTATTCTTTGTTGAAATGTATTCGTTTTGATCATGTACAAGAAGATATCACCAGTTTGATAATCAACCGATGATTTCGTTTTATTCTTTATTGAAATTGTTCATTAGAAGATGTCACCAGTTTGGTTAGATCCTGTTCAACGTCTCTTTGTATTGTTAAACGCCTTATCAGCTACATTTGGTTTGATTAGTTTAAGCATATGGTTTCGATGTTGTTGTTGCCCCTAGTGTAGTTGTAGTTGAGGCTTTGTAGTTCTATCCTTATAGTGTTTCTTTTTGTATTATGTGTAATAAAACTTGTTAGTTACGATTGTTCTACATTTACACTGTATAGGTTTTAATGTTAGCGTTTATTGCTTGGTGCTACAGCCTATTGTGTAGTAGCAGTTGAGGCTGCAGGAAGACATGTTCCAATGGCGTTCCTTGAGCGAATAAAGGAAGACTTCAACAAAAGATATGGTGGAGGAAAAGCTACAGTTGCTGTTGCCAAGAGTCTGAACAAGGAATTTGGGTAATACATTGTTACTTGCTTATTTCAAATTGAAAGTTACGTGATGACTTGCTGAACAATGATGTTGCAGACCCAAAATGAAGGATCATATGCAATATTGTGTCGATCATCCTGAAGAAAGCAATAAGCTCATGCAAGTGCAGGCTCAGGTTTCTGAAGTAAAAAGTGTAATGATAGAGAATATCGGCAAGGTAAAAGGAGTGATTGATTCTGATCAGTTTAGGCATTGCATTTTTATACGATACTAGTTTTTAGTGTATTGCTTCATTTTTTATACAGATTATGGAACGAGGTACTAAGGTCGAGGAATTGGTAGATAAAACCGAGAATCTTCGTTCACAGGTTAGTCTCTTTAAAATTTTACACATGGTTGACGTTAAAATTAAATGCGAAGGCACATTTGGCCGTGGTTCTAAATATCAATAGTTTAATTCTAGTATTTGGCTCTTTTGGAAGGAGCATAAATGTTTTTTTGTTTTAAGAGATGGCAGCAGCTCGTTTTTTAGTGTATACAAAGTTGCCCTTTCACAATCATTTTGTTTTTAATTTTGAACTTTTAAAAATTAAATTTATTGATATTATTTCTACTTATAGATTCCTTTGTTTTGAAATATTTTAAAATTTGAATGTATGTTTTGAAGTTTTTTTAAAAAGTAACTTAAAAAAATTGTTTTTATTTAGGATGGATGAAAACTATGGTAAACAATAGAGAAAAAAATAAAAGTGTTTTAGAAAATCTTAGACTAAAAATAAAATCGTTATCAAATGAAGAATAATATTTACGTTAATCGAGACGTACGCAAAGTAATCACATTTGTAAAATTGTCTCTCATAAATACACATTGTTTGATGTCTTGTTCTGTAGGCTCATGATTTCAAGTTGCATGGAACTCAACTAAAGAAGAAGATGTGGTACCAAAACATGAAGATAAAATTGGTTGTGTTCGCTATAATCATTATCTTGATTTTGATAATCGTTTTATCTGTTTGTCGTGGTTTTAGCTGCTGAGCCCTCGTGAGAACATTTGTAGTTAAGTTATATTCAAAATTATTATTCTAAATGCCATGAACTAAACTCTTACTCTTTGGCTCGTCTTTTCAAGTGTATTACATAGTTGCTTCCAATTGATGAATGATTTAGTATTTTTGAATTTAAGAATAGTTATTGTATTAATAGAATTTCATAATGTAGGCGATGAATAATTTATTATAGGTTAATTATAACTTAAATATTGATTTTAAATTTTAGAATTTAGTCTCCATCGTTAAATGAACACGATTCCTCTATAATGGTATGATATTGTCCACTTTGAGCATAAACTCTTCGGGTTTTGCTTTGGGCTTCACCCAAAAGATCTCATACCAATGGAGATAGTATTCTTGATTATAAACTCATGATCATTCTTCACAATGGTATATATTGTTTACTTTGATCATTCCCTAAATTGAGAATTAGCCGGGGTGGGACTTTGAACCTACCTCCATAATTTAGGAAAATCTCATAAAAGTTCTTATAATTTTGGTGAATGGGTTTAAATGGTAGACTAAGGCTTGAAAGATCTTCTCCTCCCCCCAACCGATTTTCTCTTAATCATCTACACCCACTAAAAACATGTGTGTGAAGAAAGCAAAACCAAAACAGCACGAGAAAGAAGGAAAAAGAAGGCTAAATGCTTATCTTGCTATTGAAATGAACGGTAAGGAACAGTCGATTACTTCACCAAATAAAATACCCACCAAAAATATGACAAAAGAGAGGAGCATTTCTCTTGTTTTCTGCCTTTCACCACACCAATAATGAGTGCTTCTTCTGTAAAGCAAAAGCAAAACCCACTTGTTGTAGTGGAGGCATTATCATGATCTACAAGATGGTAATGGAAATGGGTCTAATGGGATCCGCTTAGAAATCCCAAATCTGAAGAGCAATTTAGAGAAGGAAAAGGAGGAGATGGAGAATTGCTCCACAGAAACAAGGAAAGTGAACTGGCCTGATGCCCATGGCAAAGATATTGCACACATCCAAGAGTTTAGAACCAAGGTAATGGTTAGTTTATAACCATTAGCAAATAATTGGAGCTTTTTATATGGGCCCTAATGTAATGGGGCATAGCATGTTACTAAAAGTTGAGATTTGGGGTATAAGTTTGTTCGTAATCTTAAACATTTAGGTTGATGGATGATTTAACATAGTATCAGAGTGATAAATTTTGTGTAAACTCTTATAGTGTCATTTTCTGTCGAATTCCACTCATGGAATTACATAGATGAATTTGTGGCTAATCTACTAAATTTTTAGTTTTACAGTGTACCAGAATATGAGAATCTCGAGAGAGTAAGAAACTCTTGTATGTGCACAATTTAACGGGAAATGATATGTTTTTTGTTTTAACCCCACTAATCTTTTTTATCAATAAAAACCTGATATATGATAAAACTTAAAAGAATCCTTAAAATTTTTAGTCAAAATTTTAAAACAAAAGACTGGTTTTAAATTTTGCAACACGGGTCGAAAAGTAAAATAAAAAACTAAATAGTTGTGAAATGAGATAAAAAAGTGTCCTCGGTCTTATATTCATGTGTTTTTTTTATAATTTTTTTGTCCACATTTTTCTTTTCAAAAAATAGTTTTAGGGCAAGGTAATTGATCATAATTCAGATAAAATACCACAAAAATAAATTATGAAATTAGTAATTTATAATAAAACTCGAAGTCCTGAACTCACATGGCAATAGCCCATTTAATTATACGGGCCCATGAATTGGGCCTCTAAATAGCGACACTACGAAGGGCTACAGTTTCAACAGTAAGCCCAGGCCCAAACCCAAACAACACGCCCCATTCAAGTCCCTCACCAGTGGTCTTGAGCCCATTTTGACTCGACTTCTTCCTCATCTCATCCAAAATAAAAAACACGCACGCGCTCGACATGTTTCCGTACTCCCTAAGCACGTGCCTCGACGAACGCAACTTATCGGGCCCAAGGCCCAACTCCATCTCAATCTGGTCCAAAATGGCCGGCCCACCAGGATGCACAATCCAGAAAATCGAGTTCCAATTAGAAAGGCCCAAAGGCCCAAAGGCCTCAAGAAGAATCCTCCGAATGTTTTTGGATACAAGCCCAGGAACATCCTTGAGAAGGTGAAACGTAAGCCCAACTTCACGTAAATGCCCATCAATGGCCCCATCGCTATCGGGCAAAATAGTTTGGGCCGCAGAGATTATTTCGAATATGGGCCTCTCAAGCCCAGGAACTGGATCCGAGCCCACTATGATCGCAGCGGCCCCGTCGCCGAACAGGGCTTGGCCCACGAGACCGTCGAGGTGGGAATCGCTCGGCCCACGGAAGGTAACGGCGGTGATCTCGGAGCAGACGGCGAGGACACGGGCGGCGCGATTGTTTTCGGCGAGGTCTTTGACGAGGCGGAGGACGGTGGCGCCGGCGAAGCAGCCTTGTTGGTAGATCATGAAGCGCTTGACGGAGGGGCGGAGACCGAGGAGCTTGGTGAGACGGTAGTCGGCGCCGGGCATGTCGATGCCGCTGCTGGTGCAGAAGATCAAGTGGGTGATGTCGGCGGTGGGGCGGCCCCATTCCCTGATGGCGTTGACGGCGGCTAGTTTTCCGAGCTTTGGAACTTCGACCACCGCAATGTCTTGTCGGGAGTCTAGAGACGGCGCTTCGTGTGCACAGATTTTTGGGTTTTGTTTTAGAAGCTCTTCTGTTAACAGCATGTGCCGCTTCCGGATTGTCGACTTTTCACCTAATTTTTTTTTAATTTTTAAATATATTCAACATATTTTAAATTTAGTTATTTCTAATTTTTATTGAAATTAATTGCATTATAATTTTTAGGCAAGAAAATAAACATAATTGTAATTAAATTAGTTTTCATTAATTTCGACACTAAATTTACCTTTTAATCTAAAATATGTCTATGTATTCAAGTAAAACACTCGTTAATAAGCACGAAGAAATTATTTATTTCAAAAAATTTCAAAACACTTTTAATTATAATATTTGAGAAATATGGTTACTGCAAATAGTTATAGATCAGAAAAATAGATGAGAGGAGAACAATTTGCTTACAAATGCGCTTGAATTTGTGTTTGAGCTCAGTTTTATGCTCGTTGTTGGTTATACGAAAATAGTAATCAGGATAAGTGGTTTGTTGAACACAGTTCGATGGAACTGCAGTTCCTATAGCCATTATAGTTGCAGCTCCTTCGGCTCTTTGACCCTTCAAGATCTTGTCTATCGTCGTCATCTTCTTTGGCTTTCACCGCTGCTACCCAACTTCGATGGAAGCTCAAGCGACGAGTAGTCTTTTGGGGAGAAGGAGATTGGGCGTGGAATTTATACTCGTAATGGGAAGCTTTTGGTGCATTGACGGCCAGGTTTGTTATTTTATGGTTGGTAAGGGGAGCCAAATGCGCCATTTATATCCACACTTCTAATTTGTGTAAAAGGGCGTGACCTATAAATATGATGATTATATGGCACACATAAGACTTGAATGATTCTTTTTTATATGTAAAAGAAAAGCCTTCCACATCTCCGCTACATCTCCATCTCCTTAAAATTTCTCATTAATTGTCTGGTTTCCCACATTTTTTCTCGTTTATTATTTCTTTAAAAAAAACTATTATTTTAAAATTTTTAATTTCTCAATATAATTTTTATTAAAATACTGTAAATTTTTTTTTAATAAATCTATGAAAGATTTTACTCACATCATTTCTAAAAAAAAATGAAAATTTAATATAATAACCTTCTTTAACAATTAAAAAAAAATTAAATACAAGTATAGTCTTTAATTTAAATATTAAAATTAAAATCTCAAAATTAACTTATTTATTTTTTTAATATAGTAAAAAAAAATGTATATAAAAAAAATTAAAGAGGGAGAAATATGTTAGACATTCACATAGGAAGGGAAAAAACAGAGAGAAATATATTAGAACTTAAAGAAAAAATAAATGTAATAAAGAAATAAAAAAAAAGAAATTTTAGATAATTAAAAAATTGGGGAGAGAGATAGTGCTAGAAAGAGAAAGAAAAAGACTTCAAAACAGAAATTTGCCTCTTTTTTTTCTTTTTTTCCTTATATTATTTAAATTGGAAAACATAATTAATTAAAAGAAAAGAGCTGAAATTTAAGCTAGAACACATATATGTCCCTCCATCGGTAAAGATCACCATACATTCCATAAGGTTCTTCAAGAACAAGAAAAAAATTATTACCATCTTAAGTAATTATTGGAACAAATAAGAACGTTTAGGTGTATCATAGTGTAGCACATGACAGTCTTTCTCTATAGAGCATCCTTGGACATTAGATTGTGGTTGTCGACCTTCCGAGCATTGCATAACTCGTCGGCTGCATCGCCCCTTTCGAAAACAGCTGCTGCGCCCATTCCCGTCCCTGCGTTTGAGTTTATACGATATCTTGTCAGCCTCAGAAAGCCAAACCAATGATTGTATTTAAACACAAAAACATGTCAACGTACCTATGCACATCGAAATAACTCCAAAACGACAGTCCTTGCCACGGCGCTTCATCTCGTGCAACAGAGTAGCGACAGAGCGGGCACCTGTACAAATAAACCAACTAAATTGGCAAAGACAAAACGAAGCTGAAGCTATCTATCAACACATCTCGAAGTATAGTTAGTCACCACAGTTGTTGAATTTATGCACGTTTGGTCAATTACATTATGTTCAAGTTCGGATCCAGATGAAAGGCAGTAAAAGAAAAGGCCTGCTGATAGAGTTGGGCGGGGAGGCAAGACTAGTTATCTCCTGGCACGTAAGCTGGCCCCCAAAGATGAAATATGATGCTAAGTACTAATTCACTCAGTACGATATACATATATATACATACATACTCCGCTATACAATACGTACTACTGTTTGCAAATCGTTCTATAAATTGCTTGGCCATTAAAGAGTTACCTGTTGCACCCAATGGATGCCCAATGGCCATTGCACCTCCATTAACGTTAACCTTCTCTGGATCAAGTTCCAACTTATTACGGCAGTACACAAATTGAGATGCAAATGCCTGCACAGCAGTTCATTAAAAAGGTTGATGAGTATTGAACTGTTTAAACTCCAAAAAATCCTTTTAACGATATAATACCTCGTTTATTTCGAAAAGGTCGATATCATTAAGCTCAAGACCGGCAGCCTTCACTGCAGCTGGGATAGCAACAGCTGGACCAACGCCCATGATAGCTGGATCCACACCAACAGCAGCAAAAGTCCTAAATTGGTGAAACTTATGAGCATGGTTCAACATGTAAATGTGCCACTAATGTAAAGGGGAACCGGACATCCTAGAATGCATAGACTCCGAGGATACGATGAGAGAAATAAAAAACTCCCTATGCAGCCCGAAAGAGGATGACGACAAGAGAAACGCAAAGACAACATATTTTGTCTCTGTAATTTCCAAAAGACGTCCATACCTAAAGACACCAAGAATGGGTAGCCCCTTCTTCGTTGCGACGCTTCTCTTCATGAGAAGTACAGCCCCAGCACCATCACTCACTTGACTAGCATTGCCTACAGTAGTCCAGGTAACAAAATATCAATTTAACTCGCTGACATATTATTTATATTGATATCTGATAGAAGTAGAACAATACCTGCAGTGGTGCTTCCGTCTTTCTTAAATACAGGCTTCAGCTTTGCTAGATCTGCCAATGAGGCATTGGGCCGAATTCCATCATCAACAGAGATTGTAACAGATTTCTCTTCACCAGTCTTAGGGTCAACGATCTGTTTGATTTTAACAATTACCAGGCTCAAAAAGATAAATCAAATGCTTCCCTCCATGTGCATGCGTGTAAAATGGTACCAAAAGCCATAATAATGTTTGAAATACCTTGGTGCTCACAGGGATGATCTCATCTTTAAACCTACCAGAAGCAGTAGCAGCAGCAGCCTTTCTATGAGACTCAACCTAAGCACACAAAGAAGAAAATTATTAGAGAATGCCACTAAAGAACACTAAAAACAGAATTTAGAACTTTCCACATACTGCAGCCTGATCTTGTTGCTCTCTAGTGACACCAAAACGATGAGCAACATTTTCAGAGGTTATACCCATGGGCAGCAGGCAATTTTGAGCTTGTTCAAACATCTTTGCCTAGCATGTTTAAAGAGAATTTTAGCCACCACAATGTACAAATAAAGAGTAGTTTCAAAGACAACTTAATGATTCCAAAAGCAAAAAAAATTTGGAGTGTAGGCAAATAATAGTCTGTATATACTCTTGGATTGACTGATCCTTCCCATGTCATTGGATTGGCAGTCATAGACTCCAAGCCAGCACCAATGCCTGGAAAAATAATTGCATAAATGTTAAGTTATTGATGTCATATAATAAAAAGATTAAGGATTTAAAACCCTACTTTTTTAACGGGAAGGACAATTGCTACTTAGTAGCAACAGAAGTATATTAATTTCTTACCGATATCATAAAACCCTGCTCTAATAGAAGCAGCTACATCTGCAACAGCCTGCAACCCAGATGAGCATTGCCTATTGACAGTTCTCACTGGCACGATTTCTGCATAACAAAAACACATACCCGTCAACAGATGAAAATCCAAATATCAAATGCTTATAAGCAATAATAGACCAGATGAATTACCAGGAAAACCAGCATAAAATGCAGCCATCCTGCATTCACTCGCTCTTTGGGACCCTGGTGCCAAAACACTGCCCACAACAATGTCCCCAACTTCACTTGGGTTGAGATTGGTTTTCTCAATCAATGCCTATATAAAACCATCATAGGAGAATTAATATAAACTAAAAGTGAAAGAAGAAAATTACTCTTTAGGAAGAAAAACAAGTTGTATTTATTTTTGAGACAGTAAATCAGTCCGCAAACTTCGAACACCAAGAAACAAACCTTCAAAACAGGCGCAAGAAGATCATCCGGGTGGGTGTCCTTGAAGCCACCACGTTTTGATTTGCAAAGTGCAGTTCGATATGCTCTATTAAAATTGAAAGAGCACAAATACAGAGTCGAAGTAAGTAGATATTTCAATTGTTTCATGGTCACCAGCTAAACAAATGAATTTTAAATCTCGGAAGGAAAAGATTGCAATCTTTTGCTTTTACAGGGCGCGATAATTTCTTTTATTTACAAAAGGGATAGAATTACTAATAATAAGACGATGAAAAGAAGCTTGACTTCTTAACATAGCGATCCAGAGATACAATAAGTAATAAAGATTGTTAAACTTTAATTTGCGAAAATCAATCAAGCAGCAAGAGGAGGGAAGCAGGCACTTACGCAACAATCACTACATCATCTTCAAAAACTGAAGTCCTCTGATATGCAGCACTATCCCCAGCTAAACATGCCGATGCCTAGTTTTATTAAAGAAAAACTCCATTAAAATCGTAATCCAACCATACAGATCCAAGAATCAATGATTCTTAAATATACATAGCAAGGACAATCCAAACCAAACAACAATTACACAGAATGAATAATCATATTCACCTACAATTACATCATCCCAGACCATCCCACTAAATTACCATAAGTCGAATCAATCAAATTCTAAAACTAATTTACTTTGAAGTCATACAAATCCGAAAGCAAAAGTACCAAATCTAAATACCAATTATGAAATCGTTAACAAACAAAAGTCGTCCATATTACCAAATCGATCGATCAGAGTACAAAAAGCAAAACGAAGAAAAGGAATTGAGAAATTAACAGTCAATCATACCGATAAGGAAGAATCATGAACAGGAACGGAAGAAGATGGGCGGAGATGCTGCAGCAAAACCTTCTGCCTGTTGATTGCCCTCTCCATTTTCCTTCGCCTTTTTGCCTCTCGCGATCTTGAAGAAGAAAAATCAAAGTCGATAATATCTACAATCCATTTCCTCTGCAACAGTCACTATATATAGAGACAGATTTTTATCTGTCTTTTTTTTTTTTCCTTCTTAAATAAATATTCAAATTCTTTTTTATAAAAACAATAAACTTTAATTTAATAATGTGATAAAACGAATTTTATCTCAAAAAAATATATTATTATGTATATTTAAAATAATTTCTTTGTTTCTTTTTCTTTTTGAGAAAAATTTATGGTAATTTGTTAGAAATGGGAATATAGATTAAATGACTTGAACATATGGCAAGACGACGTCGTACACCAACCAGGACGGAGGATTATGTGCTCCTCTCTTTCCCCACACTCCTCAAAGCGCGTGCATCTCACTTTTGTAGTTTTTTTTAAGTAAATTATAAATTTAGTCTTTAACTTTTAAATTTTAAAAAATATTAAATCAAATAGTTATATTTTTAAATTTGTATTTAATAAAATTTATTTGATACAATTAAAACTTTAACGTCTTAGATATAAATTTTAATTTTTTTGTTTAAAATATTCGTAAATTTTTTAATTATATTAAATCTAAAAGTTAAATAAAATTACAAGATATAATAACCTATAATTTAAGAAATTATATTCTAGCTTGGGTTGCAATTATACCAAAATTGTATTAAATTTTTATACAATTATACCCGAATTATTTACAAACTTATAAAGGCAATATTTAATTATGACAAGTGTATATTAAGTTTTTTTTTTTTTCTTTTTGTTATTTCTTTAATTATAAATCTTAAAAGAAAAATCAAAATAAATATTAAATTATAAAAACGGCAAACTTCGTGGCAATCGGTAGACCTAATTTTCTATTACTATTATTTAGACTCTATTTTCTCAGGTAGGGTGGAATGCTTTTCTACATGTGGTTCACACACGTGGGAATGAACCCACTAGCTCGTTAATCTACTCACAGATCCCTTATCAATTGGAGTCAGGGAGGACGCTAGGCCCAAAAGGAGGTGGATTGTGAGATCCCACGTTGATTAAAGAGGGGAACGAACCATTTTTTATAAAAGTGTGGAAACTTCTCCCTAGCATACATGTTTTAAAAACCTTAAAGGGAAGCCCGAAGAAAAAGTCCAAAGATACAATATCTTATAGTGGTGAGCTTGGGTCGTTACAATAGGTTAATGCATGTTCAAGTTGCAAAAAATCTAATTGAAAATAAAGGAATGTCAATAATATCATTGTGCATGCATCTGTACATAACATACCGTTTAACGTTCTGCATTAAAAATCATGGTTTAATAAGACGGTATATATAATACTTACATATTTAATTTGATGCTCATAAAACCCGTCATAAATAGTATTAAATATTGTCAATAATTCAAAATAATACTAATATTTTGTAGTTTAATTATGTCGAGAATAATGAAACTCCTATAGTTTAACAGTATTAACGAAATTTTTGAAAAATTTAAAGATATTTTTTTAAACAAAATACAAAAAATGGTAAGTATATTCAATAATTCACCCTAAAATAAATAATTTAATAAATAGTCCTCCAACCATAATTCTAAATCTGGTCAAAGCAACTCAAGCAAATCGTGTTAGAGTGTGAATCGTGTGAATACACGCGAGTAATGGAGCGCGTGTCGGCAGATGAGAATGACACATGTAGATGCGTGCACGGATTGGGGATATTATTAATTTTAGTTTCTTATTTATTTATTTTTATTTTTATTAGTTTATTTGGTATTTTAGCCTTTCAGGATAGATATTACTGGTAATTGAGCACGTGCATTTGGTGAAAATAATAGTTGTATGATCAGACGGCTGTAATCAATCCAATCAAATAAATATAAATTAATTAATATTTGGTAATTGATGAGAGTAAGGAGAAAGATAGGAGGAGAGATAAAAATATATTTTATTTTATTTTTTTAAAAAAAGTTATTTTAATTAAAAAATATATGGTTAAATACATTTTAAAAATATCCCAATTGATCCTTCACTTTTTTTTTTTTTTTTAATTTTGTGTTTATTAGAACTTTGACTTTGAGTCAAACATTGGACAGTGTGCCAACGAGAATGTTAGCCTTGAAAGGTGGACATTAAGTAGTGTGTCAGTGAGAACCGCTGAAGTGAGTGGATTGTGAGATCTCACATCGGTTGAAGAGAGGAACGGGTGTCAGCAAGGTTGATAGGCTCTGAAGGGAGGTGGATTGTGAAACCCAACATCGATTGAAGAGGTGAATGAATTCTAGCGAGGATGCTGGGCTAAAAAAAGGTGGATTGTGAGATCCTACATCGAGAATAACAAATTCTTTATAATGGAGTGGAAAATTTTTCATATTAAATGCGTTTTAAAAACTTTAAGGGAAACAAAAAAAAAAAAAAAAAACCGCTAGCGAAGCATTTTTTATAACCTAGGTTAAATATTTTATGTAGAATGTTTTTGTCCAATTCTAGAAGCCTTTCAGCCACTATGATTATAAAGCCCACGTGTCTTAAATATATATCATTTGACTTTTTTAGTGGACTTTCTCCTATGAATAATTATTTACAAAAAGACTATATTGGAAGTAATTTATCTTATATTTTTTTAATGTATAAATATGTTATCCTCAACTTTAATAATGGATTATTAATAATTTATTTTTAAATCTAATTAAAGCAACATTCATTTTATAATTAATAAATTGTAAAGAAATCAAACTCGAAATAAATTGAATATCTTCCCGAACTAATTAAGTTGGTTCATGAATTTTCTAAAAGTTCTTTTCATATTTAAACGAGCTAATATAAATTTAATTATTAATTATAAAAACAATAACGTCGTGATGATTTAGAGTCAAACTGAATATGTCATAGTTGAGTCCAATCAAACATGTCTTGTGAGTTGAACATACGCACAACTCAAGCAACAATATTAAATAAAAAAAAATTGTGAATAACGATCGAGATTAAAAACAAAAGCCAATTACTCGAATTTTGAACCCTAATGTAAAATGGTCCTTATTCACAAAAACACAACTCGAGCAACAATATTAGATAGACGAAGTTGTGAACAACCATCGAGATTGAGAACAAAGGTTAATTACTTGAAATACCGAACCCTGATGTAAAATTGTCCTTATTCACAAAAATAAAACTCGAGCAACAATATTAGATAAACGAAGTTGTGAACAACGATCAAAATTGAAAGAAAAAGCTATGTACTCGAAAGTCCAAACCCTAACGTAAAATTGACCTTATTCACAAAGATACACAACTCGAACAACAATATAAGATAAAAGAAGTTGGGAACAACGATCAAGATTGAAAAACAAAGGTCATTAATTGAAATTCCGAACCCTAACCTAACCTTGTTTGTATTCACAAAGACACACAACTCGAACAACAATATTAGAGAAAAGAAGTTGTGAACAACCAACGATCGAGATTAAAAAACAAAGGTGATTACTCGAAATTCGAAACCCTAACGTAAAACTATTTACTTTTGAGCCATTTTGGATGTGCCCATCCATGTCTCTTCAATCACTCAAGAAGTGAACACTTGTTGAAAGCAAATAGAAACTCACATGAAAAAAGCAAGCAAAAGATAAAAGAAAATGAGGGACACAAACGTTAATGCTCACCACACCACACAAACTCAAAAAACAATTGAGGTAAAATAATAGAACAACTAAGAAAAGAGGTCGACTTGTCCCATGTTGTTGTACAAAATGATGTCCCAAATTCCCATCATGTCTCCCCATTCCCAAAATGTAACAAAAAAGGAGGGAATAAATTAATATTATCTCACCATTATTGGTGGTTTTTGTTTCTATTATGCCTATTCTTTTGCAAAATGCCTTTGCTTTTTCTTGTCTAAAGATCCTTTCTTTTATCTTGTGAAGTGCAACCCATTATTATTGGTCAAACAACTAACTTCGCCACGTCACCGCACTCTACACGACCTGGTGGTTCCAAACCAGAAATTATTAGATAAAATTGTTATAATTGACAACGTCTCTCGAACAATCTGAGTGTTTATCACTGTTGTTGGATGTATGAGACAAGTACCCTTGAGTTTATGTCTATGTTACAATTGAGTTTATGTCTATGTTACAAGTGAGGCGGGGCGATACAATTGAGTTTATGTCTATGTTACAAGTGAGGCGGGGCGAGACAGCCGACTCCTAGTTCAATCTTTATCTAGAGCAAGTCCCTCGTGGGTTAAATGGACATCTCTAGCTATTGGGTTTGGACCATATCTCCTTATAAGGAATGTTAAATATTCTCCTTTCCAACGGAATATTAAATATTCTCCTTTCCAACTAAAGTGGAATCTAACGTACCTTCAATATATCTTAGTGTGTTTATTAGGGAACACATATCGTGGCGACCTCGGTGGTTGGTTGAATAATTTGTTGACATATGACTATATTTATTTATGATATCATTAAATATTACTTTTTTAAAAAAGAAAAAGAAAAGTTGTGTCATTGCTTACTTTACTACCACTTATAGTACAAAAGCACATTGATTTTTTTATGAAATTATATTTTAATAAAAATATCTGACCTTTGGCTTTGACATCAAATTTTATAACTTATGGAATTTAGTATTTTATAAAATATCTGAAAAAGGTCGATGAAAACCCTAAAATTATTTTTATTTTAAACTTAATTAAAACGAATATAACTTAATAAGTTATATCTACAATATATAATTCTCCGAAAACCACTAATTATTACAAAAAAAAAAACCCAAAAATATAATCTACAAATTAATTAATTTACAGAAAACAAGCAGAAAAAAAAAAAAAATCTAGTTCGGAGCTTGACCCTTCAACTCTTCTTCACTAACAAATGTGCCGTGAAATCCGTAAGGAACCCTCGCCGGAAGTCTCACCGCCGCCACTTCCTTCATCTCTGCCGCCTTCACCACCACCAACTCAGATCTCTCCCGCTTCTCGTCCCTCACAAACCCTACAACATACCCTCCATCCTCATTCTCATCTTCGCCGGAATTACCATTTTCCGACACGTAAAACGGTTCGCCGCCGTACCGACCGTCGCCATATAGAAACTTCTTCACCTTTCCAGTTACTAAATCTACCTTCGCAATGCCGGAGCACTTCGGCCACGGCTCTGCTATCGCCATGTAAACGAAACGGGTCCTCCGCCCTACCAACTTCCGGTTCACCTGACCCGCTTCCAAATTCATACCCGACCCGAACACCCGACGGGTCGCCTTTCGGTTCCTCATATCCATCCGGATTTCCGTCAGCTCAATGGTCAACGCCCGGTCCCGGTCGTTGAAAATAGAATCCGGCGGGTTCATACACGACCCGACAGCAACGACGGTTTTCTCGCCGTTAATTCCGGTTTCCTCCCACGCATTCCATAGATGGAAGCAGAAACAATCCGGCACGTCAATCCAAACAATTCCGGTCTCGTCGACTCCGGATTTTGGCAGGATTCCGAACCGGGAAGTTTTGTTCGGGTCGAACACGACGGGCGACCCGCCCCGAACCATTTCGGATAACTTGAAAACCACCTGATGATCTGGTATCACGACGTGGTTTTCCGTTATCGCGAAATCGTGGATCATCGTCGGGTCACGAAGGGTGATGTCCACGTCACGAACTTTTTTCCCCAACCGGTCGAACCGTAAATATTTCAAATACGGTTTTTTAATCATGTTGTAACTCAAACCGTGAAGATCGCCCGAAATGGGATCCACTTTAGGATGAGCGATCATGGGACAGCTAATCTGACTGTTAAAGCTAAACCGTCCGATCGTTTCGAGATCTCCGCCATCCTTGATTTTGACGTGATACGGAAGATCATCTTCGGATAAAGCTAATAATCGACCGTTGAAATAAACCAAACCGGCGTTGGCGACACCTGTCCCTTTCGAGCTGTCGATGAACCCAATCCCGGCCCGAGCTAAAAAGATTGCGAGCCTAGCCAGTCCTTGGTGACCATGAAGCTCGCCGATCGGCTTGGGGAAAACCGGTCGGCCCAAAGCGACTTCCTGCTCGAGACGGCTTGTACGAGTGAACCGGCAGCTGTAACTGGCTTCGTTACCTCCGTGAAATGTAACGGCATGGATCATTCCATCACCGTCAAACAAGTGGTGCCCACCTATGGGTGCATGCATGGGATTTGCGCCGTTTCGTAAATAAACGCCACGTAAGCATGCAGGTAAATTCCCGATGATTTCAAGGTCGTGACGAACGGGACACTCGGGAACCGGAGAGAAATTACCCGAAATTTGAACCGCCGGGTCAACCGTTTTCGGCAATTTATCAACGATCAGCGACGACTCAACAGCGTCCAGCAGCGACGCCGCCAAATTCTGAAATGGGTTGAGGCGACGCGGAAGCGGAGGCGACACCGCTTTGGGCGGCGGCGGCGGCGGCGACGGCGGTGGCAGAGTGAGTAATTTTAGTTTCCTAATTGGAGGGGTTTCGACGGTGGAGGAGCTCCGGCAAAGTGGCAGCGGCGACTGTAAAGAGATTTGCATGACCGTAATTGTAAATTGGAAGAAAAGGAAAGAAATTGTGAGTTGAAAGGGGATTTGAAGTCCGGATTTTATATAAGCAGCGAAAATGGAGGTTGAAGGAGGCACGTGGAAGATTTGACACGTGGGAGCTGGAAATGGGGATGATAATTGGGGCAAAATTTTAAAAATTAAAAAATTAAAAAATAAAGAGCAAAGAATGAGGTAAAGTAAGTGTCAATGGTCAGTTCATAATTTTTAATAATTTTTTTAAAATTTTTATTTTGAAAAGTTTTAATTTGAGAATTATTGGGTTTAGTTCATGTGTGTTTGGACATGGCGTGGGGTTGTTTTTGTCCTTGATCACATGTGGAATTTATGGTAATTTTTAGCTTCAAAATGATGCAATAATATTCCATAAAGGTAGCCCATTTTCCAATAAGGGCAAATGAATACGTCATATTATCCCTCGTTTATATGCACAAATCATACCGGATATACTGCACGTGTTTCGACTCTAAATTTCTTGATTTTAAACAAAGGCAGGCTTCTGGTGCTTAGGTCAAAGATCGAGACAATGGTCAATCTAAGAATTGACCTAAAAGTTTTCTCGAGAATTGACGAAAGATTGTTCAAAACGGATCAGAATTAGATTTAGTCGACCTAACTCGGTTCCGCCCACTTTAATTTTTGGGCTATTTAGTTTGAAAGATTCCCTACAATTTGGTTGGTGTGGGTAATTGGGGTGAACTAAGCTGCGGAAAGAAAACAATGATCAAGTCCCAATATAATCGTAAGTTCGTAGTTTAGGGGCCTTTCTCAAAGGAGGGGCTGAGGGGGATGCCCACAGCATCGGAAAATGAGTGTCTCAAAATAAATAAATAATATTTCTTTTTGTACCTTTTTTTATGAGCTCGATTTACTATATTCAAATTTTTAATACCGATAATATATATTTTATCCACATATTTATTTGTATATAGTAAATTATTGATATATTTATTTGTTTACTTCAATAATTTGTTATTTGTTATATTTAATAGATTCATGAATTTTAAAAATTGTCTAGTACGTCAATTTCTCGACCAATCACGTCACTATTTTAGTAGAGTCTTACAATGACATGTTTTGGTCATTTTTTCGTTGCCTCATTTAAAATAGGTTAAAAATGATGACACGAGCATAGCATAAGCGCCAAATTTGGACATCCCACGACCCTCCAAATAATGCCATGCAGAAAGAGAATGGCATGTGGAGCTCTTTCGTTAGAGACGAAAAAAATTTATACTTATTTCCTTCCTATTTTGACTCGTATTGTATGTTCAAAAAATTAGACCAATCCAATTTTAATTTAATTATTGGAAATTAATTATTAAAAATAAATAAATGGATATTTTACTTTATTTTAAAATTTTGTTTTTTAGTTTAAAAATATTATGGATAAATATATATATATTTTTTAGAGTGAAGAGGTTTTTTTATTAAATTAATTATTATTACGATTAATAAAGGTAAGTTAGTGTGTAGATATATATATAAAAAAGAAATAGCACTTAAAAACTTTCCTTAAGACCTATCCACGTGGGACTCCACGTGGGCAGAGAGGACAAGTTTGGGCAGCCATTTGACCCCTAACTTCTCGTCTATTGACTTTGTCTAGCTCCCGCAGGTGGGGGTCACGAGGGTTATCAGTTTTTACATTTCAACACGTGGCGATAATACAAACCCACTTCACACGTGTCACTTTTCCCACCCTCCCTCCCACGTGCATGTCCATACCCCCACATCCCCATTTCCTGACATTTTCTTTTTCTTATTTATTTTTATATTTTTTTAATTTACTTAAAGTTTTTGTTCTTTTTCCCCATGGGCCCCACTACCCAACAAGCTTTGGTGTTGGTGTTCCTTGTCAGTTGTCCGTATTAACATTATCAAATTTCCGATTTTGGTGTTTTTATTACGTCATCATTTCGGACAAATAAATATAATTTCTTTTTTTTCTTTTTTTTGGTGTTCCTTTTTCTTCCACCACGTGTCTTCTTCTTTTATTTTACAATTTTTTTTGTCTAAATTAATAAAGTAATTTGTGTATTTTGTCGTTTCAAAAAATAAGTTTAAAGTTAAAAAAAAAAAAAAAATTATTAATACTTTGTTTCAAAAATAGTTTTTTTAACTTATTCCCTTTTGTCTATATATATTAACGATAAAAAGAATTTTGAACTTTTTTTTTTTATATAAAGATAAAGTATTAAAGCTGCTTTTAAAATTTAGTGAGTATTTTTAAAATATAATAAATATTTTTTAACTTTTTAAAAAAGATAAAAAGTATTAATGAAACTTTTTAAAATATAGGGTATTTTTGAAACAAAGTATTAATGGTTTTAACGGAAATGTATTTTTTATACTTTTTAAAAGTTTAAGAGAATTATTGAAATTTTTAAAAATTTATGAGTATTTTTTTAGATAAATATAAAGTTTATGTGTATTTTTTATTAATTTAGCTTTATTATATAATTTTTTAAAATAATAAATTATTTGTCATCGTGGGTTGTTTCTGACCGTACGTAAGTTGGTTTATTGGGCCAGGACCCTGAAATGGCCCAATCTTGAGTAATGGGCCTTTATTGGGCTTTTTGTGGCATTTCAAGCCTGGTTGTTGACTTGTACTGGGCCACATGTAGTACGGCCCAAATACCCGTTTGGGAATGTTGGACTTACTTTACATTTTGTAGAAGAAGATCAAGGGATACTAAAAATAAGGTATTTTATTTAGGGGTTTTAATGTGAAGCATTAATATTATCTTTGAAATAAATAAAATATTCAAATGTTCGGATGAAAGAACGCTTCGGGGCGACAATGAGAATTGAGAGCTTCCGATAATGGCGACGGGTCGAAGAAGGAGAGAGAATTCTAGTAAAAAAAATTAAAATTAACCTACTTACATCAACAATAATTACTAATCTCGACTATCATAGTTATTTTTATCGTACTTTTGTTAATATAGAAAGTGGATCCATCCCGAGCCTAACATAGTGGATAAAGCCATAAATTATTTTTGCATAACAAATCACCTCATCATTGCATAACATGCCATCAAATGAAATTAAATGACGTAAAATTAATAAATTAAATATGGGTAACGCTTGAATAATTGAGAAAACTTTATATTATAGTGATTAATGATGTTCATGTGCATCATTAATTGGTCATTGACTATGGAAATGGACTAAAAATAAGGAGTTATCAATTGTAGCTGCATGAAGTTTCATTATGAAGTGAGCTGAATTTAATGAACACACACACACTACCCTTTACTTATAATAATTGCACTTTAAAATCTTCATTTTCAAGTAAATAAAGTTAGTTGTAGCTCAAAAGTCAATGCTCTCTCATGGGATCATATTTTAGGGTTAGGATCAGAGTTTGTATTTTGTCTCGGTTAAATTACATGTCTGGTTTGTATAATTTGAGCAAAGTTTCAATTTAGTCCTTATAGTTTTCAAATTTTCGATTTCAACCCTTATAATTTGGATTTATTTTCAATTCTAGACCCTGTTCTTTAACTCGACAAATAAAAGTTGGCTGAGTGGGTATAATACCCGCAAGAAAGTTTCCCTCGAACCATCCTGGGTCAGCCCATCTTGCCTATTCGTGTGGAAGAAGTTAGACCCTGAATTTTCAATCTTCTGTTGTAGCTACTATGTGAGATGAACCCGAATTCTGAGTCAGCTACAAACAATCTGTGAGACTTAGATAGATCGTATAGGTTGAAATTATTCTTAAACTCGTACGAATTAAAGTAAACTATATACTAAATTGAAACTTTAAGATATATGTTCGAGGATCAAATATAAATGAAAGGTATAATTAAAGAAGAATATTGAAATTAAAAAGACAAGAAAGAGAATAATATTATGGAAATATAAGCAATTTAGAGAGGGATTAGAAGGAATTAGCACAATATAAAGGGTTTAAAGTAAAAAATGAATAGTTTTGACTTTAATTTTCCGTAAAATATATTAGTCAAACTTACCTATCAAGTTATTTAAAAAATTAACTTGAATATAATTTAATTAAAAAAACATAATTTAAGGTATAAAAATATTAATAAAAAAATTGATGATCAGTTCGAGATTTTTTTATTAAAAAATTTATTTAAAATGTTTGAGAATAAGATGTCTCACAATTTGATTAATTGGTTTATTATTAAGTAAACGATTTTTATAATAATAATAAAAAAAGTCGTAATAAACGGTGGCAGATTCCAATGTAGAATATATATTATAAGTTAATTTACTTTTATCACATGTTAATCACTAATAAATGTTGGACATTAAAAAAAATAAAAATATTGTTTATAATTCAGAAAAAAAAAAACAAGAATATTCTTTCCGTTAGATTAATTCCGTTGCTACAGTAGGACCCACTTTTGCCACGCTGTCATTCTCGGTAAGAAATCGTATAATTTGGATTTGAGTTAACGGCTTTGACAACGGCAAGAAAGTTCCGTCCCTTAAAAATAAATTTCTGCATTCTAAATATATTTTTTAATAAATTTAGAAAATAACATGTTTTTAAATTAAATTAAGATGGTTTAATATGAATTTTAAAAAGCTTAAATTTATTCAACTTTAAATTATTCGTTCCATAAATTATGTATCTATAGAAATTATTATATCAATAAACTAATTTTGATAAAAAATATAAACATTAAAGAGTTAATATTAAGATTTACGGAAAAATAAAGAAACTAAATTTAAACCTTTAAAATAAAAATGACTCATTAGAATAAAACTAACATGAAAAATTTAAATTTAAATTTAACCCACTACTATTATTATTATTTATTATTATTTTTTTTTTGTAAAAAAAACATATATATTAATGTTTTTATTCTCAAGAGAAAATGAAATATTAAATAAATATCGGCTAGATTAATAAAAATATAGTTAAATTTTGCATTTTGCTTAAAAAATATCTTTACTGTTAGTTTTAGATAAAAATCGTTAAAACTTTCAAAATGGTGTTAAAAATACCCTAACTTTAAAAAATACCGTTTAATTAATACTTTTAAAAAGTTTAAAAAATACCTTAATTTTTTTAAAACACTTAAAAAAATAATAAAACAATGTTTCAAAAACACTCCTGAACTTTAAAAAAACGATACTAAAAAGTAATATAAAAACGTGTTAATAGTCATTTTTTGTTCGGTTTTAGCTCTTATGGACCATCTAGTACTCGTCTTAGCTAATGGAAATGGCTCTAATACATGCCAATACCGACACAATTATACACATGTTTTGAAAGACATCATCATTTATTAAAAAAGTGAGCGGTAAAATATCATGTTTGAGATTAAAATTGTTACTTTTTTTAGAGTTTACGAACAAAAACTTACATATTTGAAAGCTTCGAGATCAAAATATTTGGGTTAAAAATAATTAGTAAAAAAACATGCTAAAAGAATTAACGTTAGTTTGTGAAGATAATTTTCTCGAACGCTCATCGGTATGAAAAAAGATAAAATAGAATTTCTGAATATTTTCTGTCCCCAACATTATCCATAATCGATCTCCAAGTTGCTTCTGCGTCAAGGCATTAAATTTTTTTTTTATTTTTTTTTATTTTTTTAATGACAGTTTTTTCTGTAGGGCCCGCTTTATCAAGTAACCCACCAATAATAAGACAGTTGAAAGGAAAGAGAATGAAAAACGGAGGTAACAATCCCCGGCGGGTATGTCACACGGTGAGCAGCGAATTCCGGACCGTCAGATTAGATGACTCCCACGAGATCTATTTTGGTAAGTGTAAGAAGTCAATGAGGAAAATGTTGGGAGGTGGGGCCCAAGAAAATCAAATGGTCTCAGAAATGTAGAAGATGATGATATTGGGTGGACCTTATTGTAGAGGATGATGAGGGTAAAATTGTAAATACACTCGAGGAGAGAGAAATATCGTTGGTTTAGGGTTTACGGGAGGCGTGAGAATATTGTTATGATGGGTGGCACTTGGCCGTGCATGGTAACATTATCGTGCCCACGAAAATAATAATAATAAAAAACAAAAATTCCATTATATATATATATAAAAAATAAATTTTAGTTAATAAAATTTTTACAAAATAAAAAATATAGCTAAACTAAATTTGATTTATAATAGGTTGATTTATTTCATTTGTAACGATTCAAGCTCACTACTAGCAGATATTATGCGTATCACCGTTAGCTTCATGGTTTTAAAAAGCGTCTATTAAGGAGAGATTTCCACACACTTATAAAAAATGTTTCGTTTCCCTCTCTCATCGATGTGGAATCTCACAATCCACCCTCCTTGGGAGACCAAGGGCTTCGCTGGTACACCGCTGGGTGTTTGGCTCTGATATTATTTGTAACAAACCAACCCCACCATTAGCAGATATTGTTTGCTTTATCCCGTTTTATATCACGGTTAGCCTCACGATTTTGTTGATTGATTAACAGTAAAATGATATGATAGTTAGATTGACTACTTATTTAACAAAATATACAAATTCTATTTAAATACTTTTTCATACTTTAAAACTAAAATAATCGGAGACAAAATAAACACAAAACTTAATTGTTAGAGATTAAAACTTTATTTTGAAAAAAAAAATTAAAATTTAAAAATGTTATTTTATACATAATTCACGTTTGAAAACATATTTAAAACCGTGACAAAATTTCCAAAATGATGTTATTAAAATCTTATACTAATTAAAAAAAATTAAAATTGTTATCATCTTATCCACAACTACAAGTTTAATCAAACAAATCTGTCATTAATTAGCCATTGATCACTTATTAACAATGATTACTATTTGCAATTGTCAAAATCTATTCATTCCAATATTCCAATTAAAAAAATAAAATATTGCTAATGGACAAAATTCTTGTAAGCTGATTTCTCTATTATTTTAATTTTTAGTCACGAGAGAAATCATTATCCAAATTAAATTATCCACAATATAAAGAACCAAAATACGTTGTTACCAAATCAATTCATTTCAATTATATATATATATATATATATATTATGTTTTATAGTGAAATAAATAATTAATGGGTTAGATTATTTTATTTTTAGGTCTTAGAAAATTTAATTTTGTTCTTAGTCCATAACCAATAGGACGTTTGTTAAAATAATCTGAATTTATAATCAAATTTTAAAAATAAAATTTTAAAATAAGATGCATGTGTGTGAGGAGAAGACATGTTGGAAGGACTCGTATTGGTTTGTAGAGATAATGTTTACTCTTGAAAGCGAGATTTGTATGAGATTTGACTTTACATGATCTAATTAATTTTATATTTGTCAGAGGTCTATTAAAAATAAAATTAATTTTTCACGAACATATTAGATATTTTTAAATAAATAAAAAAAGTTTATATGTTTGGATATTATAATTTAGTGAATGATTAGGCTTAAAAAACACTCACCTTTTCCACTATCATAGCCAGAATTGAGGAATGAGAAATTTAAAATTTAATTTAATTTTAAGATGGAACCTAAAAAAAAAACAAAAAGGGAAAAAGATAATTTAACAGGCTGTCACCTAATGCTCCACACCCACCAGGCTGATCCACCAAATCAAGAGCCGTGATTGGTGCCTGTGACTGTGATTCACACGCCCAAGCAACCACACAAATTTAATTAAATAATTTAATCACTTTATTATATATATTTACTGACCGCGAAATCAGCTGAAAACCGTGACATCTGTCTCCGGCGACCGTATTCCGTACCTTCCATTCCACGTCTTCCTTCAGCTCCCGTCCGACGTGGCACCAGGTAAAATTAATCTCCATTTAATTTTAACTCTAAATTTTAAATTAAATTAAATTAAATCATACGTGTTACAATTTTTATCATCATATTAAAATTAAAATTTACATAAAAATAAGTTTCACCCATATTAATAATTAAGTAATTTCACTAATAATCATAAAATTACATAAATTTTTTTAATTAATTTTCTCTAAAATTTTACAAAATTACGTATCCTTTATAATTATTTAATATATAATTTTTTTTAATTTAAATGCAATTTGATGAAATTAAAAGTTAGTAAAAATTCATATAATTATTTTAATTTACTGTCGTGGTAAATAACGTTTTCACTAGGTTAAGCTCAATGGGGGATTGGTAAAGCGTCAAAGCCGTAAAAAGAATAGAAAAAAAAAAGTAAAAAAGAACTTTGAATTCCAATTGGAAAAGACTGATTTATTCCTAAATTCTCAGTTGAAAAAATATGCGATGAGGAGCGCGGAGGGTTAAATTAGTCTTTTCGCTAATTATTCTATCCATTTATTAAAATTTTATTGATTTAATCTCTGTACTCTAAAAAAAAGTATATAAAATCTCAAATTTTCAAATTATGTTTATTATATCCCTGAATTTTTATTACATTTTGAATTATTATTTTTATATAAGAAACCCTTTTGACTTTTATTTTTACATTGGATAAAATTTCTGTATTATAGACCTTAACTTAATTTATATGTGCTATAAATTTAGATATTAAGCTTATAAAATTTAATCGTATTTAGTTTTTTTTACCGACATTCATAAAATCCGCTTAATAATAATAAATTTTTTTTAAAACTTATTTTTATTTTTAAAATTTGGACCAGAAATAAATTATTCATAATAACTACAAAATTACGAAAAAACAAATGAAATAAAAAAAAATCAAAATCATTATCCAAATTTCAATTAAACAATTTCTTGTGAAATTTTATTAAAAAAAAAGTAAAATGCTTCCCTGGTTTTACTCGTTTTTATTGCATTTAAAATACGCTTTTATATACATAAAAAAATAAAAATAAAAAAGAAAAAATTTGTGAATTATAGAGGATAGACTAGAATAAAGGATAATATATATACATATTATATATATAACGGTGAGGTTTGTTGACGGCGTTAACGTCGGTTAAACGAATGTATGGGATTTGTTATCGTCTTCATATTTATCTGCGTTATTTTTTTTTGCCGTTGGAGGTTTGTCTATAAAAGGTCCGTTTCGTCCAAGGCTTTCACTGACATCACCACTGCTCGTTTCCCTCTGTTCTTCTGCTTCTTCTTCCTCTTCCTCTTCCGCATTCTCTTTCTATTTCTTCTTCCTCTTAATTTCTCTCGCTACTTCGCTCAAGAGCTTGGACGAGAGAGAGAGAGAGAGAGGGATCAGTAATGGCGGCACTTAGTAAGTGGTCTTCTCTGTCTCTGTTTGCCCTTGCAATGGTGTTCTTCGTAACAATCGCTCTGATTCGCAAGGAAGAGACGTCTGAAGTTAGGTAAGCTTTTCTGTTCTCCCTTACCTCTGTTTCTCTTGCAATCTCAATGCGATGTGTTGGATTTGGTAACTGATTCTAGCGACATTGTGTGAAATTTCTGGTTGCGATTAGTGAATGCAAGATTCGTATAATGTGAATTACTTTCGATTTGGAGATTCTTGAATGTTGATTTAGTGTTTTTCATATGATTTTGGATCAATGTAGTAATGTAGAAATGAACGAGAAGTAGAAACTACGTTCCATTGCTTTAATGGTGTTCTTCAGTTCAGTATTCATTTAGGAAAATAAATGAGGAATAACAACAGAATCTCTGAATTCGAAATGATCTGTAGCGGATTTGTTTCTTGTTCTTCGTCTTTTCTAGATTTTACCGGACTGTGTTAGCGAGAGTTTCAGAGCTCTAGTAACTCATCAATGGCGGCTTGGGTCATTGTTCCTTTCATTAACTTGAGTAATGAAAAAGAGGCGAAAATCTGTGCCGAATAAAACGATTTCAGCCGTGCGTTTTACTCATCTTGCTATAATCACTGCCGTTGGATTCTCATCGGATCCGTGTGGTGTGATAATCCAACTGTAGCTAACGATCTCAACCGTTGAGATCCCGATCCTCGATCTGGACCGTTTGTTTCGTTAACAGTTATATTCCCCTTCGGATTCCTTCGCTGCAGTGAATAAAACACCACACACTGCTAGTTTATTTCCGTAATTATCCCAATAAAATCCTTTTAATTTCCCAAATTGTTTGATAAAATTCCGGGGTACTTCAGTCATTTCAGTCACAAGAATAAAAGGACAATTTCTTTTTTTCCCGTTTTTCTTTTTCCCCCTCTATTGCCGACCTATCGTTTCGCTTCAATTCTCTATCTAAACAAAAGCGCTTTTTCAAACGGTTTTCTTTCCTGTGACAGAACGACAGTACGGGCAGGGTGCGTGAGATCTCTTCCGCACCCACCTTGAGCGGCGAGCCATTAACTCTTCATTTCATTTTTCATTCCTCACGCGCCCTCTGATATTCCACGCGCCTTACACTCAGAAACATGTTGTCTTCACTAAATTAAGTTTAATCAATTTGATGAACATTGGCATCTATAAAAAATGATTTTTTTGGTTTGGTTTTGTTTTTGGTAGAATTCGAATATTTTTAAATTACTATGATGGATTATTATGTTCAGAGAGAATTATAAGATGAGATCTAGGTGGGTTTGTCACTCAATTGGGAGATTCTGTTTTCAGGGTGCAGAATGATGATATGGAGGAAGAACTCAACAATGAGCATGCTGTGGATAATCCTGACGAGATTGCTGCCTCTGTTGAGATGTATGTCTTTTTCTCTCATTCCTTTTTGTTATCATTACATGTCTAAATCTTGCTTAAGTTGTTCATTATTAGAGAAATTAGTTCTTGTGAAATCTGGGTGGAATTGGATATTGTTCTTTTAATTAGTTGTGACTCTCGTGGTGTAATCAAGTAGATCACATGGGTTTTTGTCTGTATCGTAAATTCATACAAGGAGAGTTTCTAGACGTTATAATGAAAGAGTCTTTGTCTTGTTCTGTTTGTGTAGTATGCATTTTCTTGTGCCCGTTGGGGTTAAAAATTAGTATGTTTTTCTCGAGAATTTGTACTTTTATTTTGTGTTTCACAAGAACTTGAAGGAGATTGTTCATATGAAGATCCTTTTTGATGTGGCAGGAGCATCCGTAATAGCACTGAAAGGAGGAAGTTGGGATACTTCTCTTGTGGAACAGGCAATCCCATTGATGACTGCTGGCGTTGTGACTCAAATTGGCACCGCAACCGTAAACGCCTTGCTGAATGTGGCATCGGGTTTGGTCGGAATGCTATTGGTGGTCGTGACGGTCGTTTCTATGTTGTTACTGATTCGAGTGACCACGATCCAGTGAACCCGAAGCCAGGGACTCTTCGTCATGCTGTGATTCAAGAGAAACCTCTTTGGATTGTGTTCAAAAGAGACATGGTGATTCAATTGAAACAAGAACTCATCATGAACAGTTTCAAAACCATTGATGCTCGAGGGGTCAATGTACATATTGCCAATGGCGCTTGCATCACAATCCAGTTTGTGACTAACATCATTATCCATGGTCTTCACATCCATGATTGCAAGCCCACAGGGAATGCCATGGTGAGAAGCTCTCCAACTCATTTTGGGTGGAGAACCATGGCTGATGGTGATGCCATTTCCATCTTTGGATCCAGCCATATATGGATTGACCACAACTCGCTCTCTAATTGTGCTGATGGACTTATTGATGCCATTATGGGCTCAACCGCTATCACAATCTCCAACAACCACTTCACTCACCACAATGAGGTATGCTTTTTTTATTGCATTTATTATATGAACTTAAAGTTTTAAATAGATTTATCTCATGAAATTTGGTAACAGGTGATGCTTCTAGGCCATAGTGATTCCTACACAAAGGACAAGCAAATGCAAGTCACCATTGCTTATAACCATTTTGGCAAGGGGCTCATTCAAAGAATGCCAAGGTGTAGGCATGGCTATTTCCATGTGGTGAACAATGACTACACTCATTGGGAGATGTATGCCATTGGTGGTAGTGCCAACCCCACCATCAATAGTCAAGGCAACAGATATGCAGCTCCATCCAACCCTTTTGCCAAAGAGGTATACCCATTTCAACTTTGATTCTGCGAGAACGAATAATTCTTTATAAAGGTATAGAAATCTCTCTTTAGCCGACGTATTTTTAAAACTTTGAGGGGAAGCCCAAATAGGATAATATCTACTAGCGAAGGCTTGAGCTGGAACAGATGGTATTAGAGCCAGACACGGGGGCAGTGTACCAGCAAGGACGCTGGACTCCCAAGAGGGTGGATTGTGAGATCCCACATAAGTAGAAGAGGAGAACAAAATATTCGTTATAAGGGTGTGGAAACATTTCCCTAGCAGATAGGTTTTAAAACCAGGGAAACCTAGTCTAAAGAGGACAATATCTGCTAGCAGTAGGTTTGGGCGGTTATAGATTTAGATTATGAAATTCGTTATTGTAGCTCACGAATCGGTTCGATACAATCAATCCAATACAGGTGACTAAGCGAGTCGAAACGGCAGAGAGCAAATGGAAGGGATGGAATTGGAGATCAGAAGGAGATATGTTACTGAATGGTGCTTATTTCACCCCATCCGGCGCTGGAGCATCAGCAAGCTATGCCAGAGCCTCAAGCTTAGGAGCCAAATCTGCTTCCATGGTAGGCTCCATCACTTCTTCTGCAGGTTCTCTCCCATGCCGCCGAGGCCATCCCTGCTAGAACTTCTCCTCTCCATCATTTTAACTTCAACCCCAAATGTTAAAAAGCCATAGAACATAAAAGCCTTAAACTCCATGATTACACATTCATTTTTTTCCTTCAAACCCATCATTCCACCATTGTTGTTCATCTGTTGGTTCGCTCAACCTCGGCCTGCTTCAGCTGAAAAGAGAACGCCGCCGTGTTATGTAGTAGGGGGCAGGTGCAGAAGCGTTGTTCTTCTTCTTCTTCCTCCTCCTCCTCTGTTCTTTACCAACTTAACCCATCTTCCCATCTCTGTCAGTCATTCTGTGATGTTACCCTATGTTTGTTGAGTCCATGAGAGAAAGAGAGAGAGAGAGAGACAGCTTAAAGAAGATCATAAAAGTTAGCAGTGATGTTATTATGTTTTTGTCAGTTTTCTTGGCCTTTTCTCTCTTTTACTTAGTGGGCAATGTTAAGTTTTGGTTACAGTTGGGGTTTGTTTATATACTCATTATTATGCCCTCTCCATTTGTTTGTGATCTGCCAGCATTTTTATTATATAGCATGTGCTTTGTAGGGCCTAAACTGCCCCTTTTCCCCAAAATTCATTCCCATATTATATTATGCTTTCTAAGTTATAGCCAATGAGATTATCAAAGCTCATTATGATGAACATGAACGCTCACTTTTTAGAGATTCGTTTTAATTTTTTTAATTACAAAAACCATAAAAGTACTTTGAAACAATATGAGAATTTAAAAGAAAAAGAAAACCTTTTTTAAGGTTTGAAAGTTCAAATTCTTGTATTGTAACAGCCAAAGTCGACTGTTAGTATATATTGTTTGCTTTGGTTTGTTACATACCACCGTTAGCCTCACGGTTTTAAAATGTGGTTGATAGGGAGAGGTTTCCACACCCTCACGTAAGGCTATCGTTACCCTCTCCAACCACCCCCTTAGCGGTCGTCTAGCGTCATCGATGTGGGATCTCAAAATCCACCTCCTTGGGGGCTTAGCATCTTCGTTGGCACACTGCTCCAACCGATGTGGGATCTCAGACTCCACCCTCCTTGGGGGCCTAGCGTTCGCTCCAACCGATGTGGGATCTCACAATCCACCCTCTTGGTAGCCTAGCGTCTTCGTTGGCACACTACTCCAATTGATGTGGGATCTCACAATCCATCCCCTTGGGGGCCTAGTGTCCTCGCTGGCACACCATCTCACATCTACCCCTTGGGGGCCTAGTGTCTTTGCTGGCACATTGCTCCAACCAATGTGGGATCTCACAATCCACACTCCCCTGGGAGCCCTAGCGTCCTTGCTGACACACCGCCGTGTCTAGCTCCAATACCATTTGTAACAGCCCAAGCCCAAGCCTACCCCTAGCCAATATTGTTCGTTTTGGCTCGTTACATATCGTCAGCCTCACATCGTATTAAAAATAGAATTTAGTGTTGTTTTCATAATTATTTCAAAATTGTGGATAAAATCTTTTTAAAATATAATGTCATTGTATAATATTGAAATCACTAATAATAAATTTATTTATTTAAAAAATGTGATTTATGACTTGGAGAGAAATTTGAAAAAAAAAAAAAAGAATACTTGTAGAAAAATTGTTATCTAAATATAAATATATGGAAATTTATTTTTAAAAATATAAATTCCAAACAACCTCTTAAAAGCCGAAGAGAAAGCATTAATGAGAGAAACAGAATATCACGTGCTTGGTAATAGAAAGATAAGCTTTGGCACGTGACACATGCTTCATTCAGAAGTTTTGTCTTCCCCTTTCCATCATTAATATGGATGAAAATAATACATTTTTTCTTTCAATAATTTTGATATTAATTAATATAATATAATAATTCTTCGTGTTTATCTTTGTTTCGAAAAATATTAAAGGAAAAGAAAATCTTATTAAAAATAATTAGTAAATATTATAAAAAAAAAATTCACCTATTATATAATTTTTAATATTTCAAAGG
The DNA here is from genome assembly GCA_033971965.1 of Cucurbita ficifolia. Lineage (NCBI taxonomy): Eukaryota > Viridiplantae > Streptophyta > Magnoliopsida > Cucurbitales > Cucurbitaceae > Cucurbita > Cucurbita ficifolia. The sequence goes on from CM066978.1 coordinate 613,197, forward strand.
TTAAAATCTTAAATTTTAAAACAACATCGGGCAAAAAAAAAAAAAAAAAAAAAAAAAAAAATATATATATATATATATATATATATAATAAACCACATAATTCTCGTTTTTTCCAAAAAGTATTTATTTATTTATTTTAGGTATCATCTGGTTCCACCAAAGATGTTAAATGGGCCAACCAACTGAAGCCCACTTCACCGTGGAAGGGATTGAGCCCATAGCCTTTCAAATGGGCTACTTTCTTTTGGACATGAGCACATCATTTGGGCTTTTAGGCCCAATATTTTACGAAAAGCACAAAACCCATTTATAAACGTTGATTGATAATTTTTTAAAACGTTTTTATTCCTAATAAATGTTCAATATTTAATCAAATATCCAATTTTGAACGTAGCTCAACTGATTAAGACTTATTTTTAATAAATATTTATCAATTTTATTGGAATGTGATAAAATTTTGCCTTCTAATTATATATCTCGTGTTAGCAACCAGTCATGTTGTTATTATTATTATTATTGATTTTTTTTTTCTCTTTAGACTTAAAAAGAAATGTTTTATAGATAAATAAATATACAAAATAAAGGGAAAAAGGAGAAAAAAGAAAAGAAAAGAAAAAAAAAATGTGTGTTTAAAGAGAGAGAGGGTGAAGTTAGCAAGGGGAAGCCTTTTCCAGCATCACCAAACCCTGAATTTCGGGGTGGAGGGCCCTCCAAACGGCGCCGTTTTGACCTTTTTTCCCCCTCCTTTTCCTTTTTTGGCTTCTTCTTATAAATCAAATGGTTTTAAAAAAAAAAAAAAAAAAAATTAGGTTTATAATATTGACGTGGACGGAATTTTAAGATTTCAATTTAGATTAATAAATAAATATTTTAAATATTTTAAACAAGTTTTGATATCCATGTTTTGTTACTTGTTCGTGATAAATGTCGATTAATTTTTTTTAACTTATAAATACGTAGAAACATTAATAAAATTGTCGATATGTTGACTTAATTTTAATACCTTATAATTAATTTAATACTCGTGTCGATTTTAAAACATTGCATTTTATGATTAGAGTTTGATATTTATGACATAATGAATGAAATATAATAAAAGTATTATTAACATAAATATAATACTAATAATAATTTTTAAATTATTATTATATTTTTGTTTTACTCTAGTATTACATCTATACTATTAATTTTAAAATTTTTATGATTTATTTTATATGAATTGGCAATTAATATATTGATTAAGATTTATGTGATGCTTGTTTATTTATTGATATATATAAATATTAAATGCATACATCATATTCATAATTTTATATATTTATTTTTGTTTCCGACCGACTAACTTACCCACTCTTGTCCATAGCTCACTCTCTTCCATTTGTTCTTATATTCACCTAATTATACCTTTATATTACATATTTCTAATTTTTTTTAATTTTTTTAAACATATATGATTAAATAGTTGAATTATGTTCAAATTGATAATAAAAAAAAGTTATATTACCACTAAAAATAGTATCGATAAGTATTTTCGAAAAGAGTCTCGTGAATCAAGCTGAATATTGTATTGGGTCACGTTAAGACATTTTTTTAGAATCAGCTCAATTGTTCAGGTTGTAAATTTATAATGAAACCCAACTTAATCATTAAATATTTGGGTTAGGTTTGTTCGGATTATTCGAGTTATAGAGAAATCATAAACTAACACAATTCAAATAAGTTGATAATCCAATCAAGTATGTATAGATTGGGTTTTTTTTAATACTAAAGATAAGAGTATATGTGAGATCTCACGTCGATTGGAAATGAGAATAAAACATTTTTTATAAGGGCATGAAAACTTCTCCGCGCATATTAAAACAGTCAGGTTGACGGCGATACATAACAATATACACTAGCAGTGAGTTTGGGCTGTTACAAATGGTATTAGAGCCAGATACCAGACGGTGTGCCAACGAGAACGTTGGAGTACTATGGAGATCATCGTGAAGCTAATATTGTCCACTTTGGGCGTTCGGCTACCGAGGAGATTATGGGTTGATAATGAAGTTTGAAACCCATATATAATTGAAATATATTTGTTAAAAATGATTGTGTAAGTCACGTGGTTGGCCTCAAAATGTGGGATGTGTTCTTATTGTTGTCCAAAGCTACCATTACTACTCATAATTTATTAAACAAAACCCTTTATTTTTCTTCTTTTGATATTGTTTAATATTGTAGCCCATATACACCAAATGATTCTTCCCTTCATCTCTTTGCCTCTCTTTCTTTATTTCCCCTTTTTAGTTGGAACGATTTGAATTTGCTTCGTTCGAGAAATTTAATATATTTTTAACGATCATTAGCTGATATGAATGTTGCTCTACGATAATTGATATGAATTCCTTTCATTCATATATTCTAAAGTGAATGCACCCGACTAAGGTCGAAAAGGTCGAGCACGATGAACTAACGAAACAGAGTTCACAACCAAACTCAACTCAAGTTAAGTTGGGTTGGGTTGTCGGGATTTTTTTAAAAAACTTACTCATCCGCAATATATATATGTTACATTAATAACTAAAATCTCACCAAACTCAAATATCAAACATTCACGAGTCATAATACATCAATAACATCAAGTTACAAACAGCAAATATTTTTATTCTCACAATAATTTGAAAAATAGGATAGAGTAGGGTTGAGTTGAAACTCTATTTTCGGGTTGGTGCGGTTATGACCAAAATAAAAAAAAAAGTCAACCCACAAGCCGACCCGAATTGTTCAGTTTTTTAAAAATTTAACTAACCTAAACTGAAAAAGTTGGATTGGTCAACCTCTCGAGTCATATAGACACCCCTAATTTTAAGTGAGGAAAATAATGAATGCATCTATCGACATGAACTTTTATAAGTTTCTTAAATTTCCGTTCACTCAAATAATACATATATATATATATATATAATTTCTATAATCTTAAAACTATATGTAGTAAACAGTACAATATTAATGGGCTGATTTTTTTTTAATAAATTTATTTTTCAATTATTGGAAGAAAAAAAAATCCCAATTGAAAGCAATATAATATTTTATATTAAAGTAGAAAATTTAAAAAGTAGATATTAAATAAATAAAGAAAAAGAAGACCAAGACTTTATTATAATATAAATAATACAGATTCCTCCTAAAAGTCTCAATTCTTCTACGACTTCAATTGGATTAAATAAATAAATAAATAAATAAATAAATAAATACCCTTTAATGCATATGAAGCTTATCTATTCCCAAGGTTTATGATTATTATTATTTATTATTATTATTATTATTATATAATATAACTCTGCATTTTTTTTTCTATTTTTAAATCACATTATCGAATATTAAAAATGTATTCCGACAAAGCTTATATTTGTAAAATATAAATCGTACATTTCTGTTAGTTTGTTTTAATTGATTTATTATTTATGACGTATATAGAAATTACGGGGTTTCATTAAAAAATAATGATAAAATTTAATTAAAAAACAAAATTTTAATTTTTATAAATTATTTAATAGATATACACATCATATGTGGAAAATGGGAACAAAACATTCCATAAGAGTGTGAAAATCTCTCTCTAGTCAACACGTTTTAAAACCGTGAGACACTGGGTGGTGTGCCAACGACGACGCTGGCCTCCAAGGGGGTGGAATTGTGAGATCCCACATCGGTTGGAAGGAGGAACGTAACATTTCTTATAAGAGCGTGAAAACCTCTCCTTAATAGACGCGTTTTAAAATCGTTAGACTGATGGTGATACGTAATGGGTCAAAGTAGACAATCATATCTTGATCATATATGGAGGATTGAGTGTGGTAAGCATTGGGTGTTTTCGAGCAGCTAGGTTGTATTCGAAACAATTTCTCGAGTTTTTCTTCTTATTCGAATGGATTTTACAAGAAAATAGGATAATCATATATGGATTCTTTTATGCATCTTTTAACCATCATATCTTCACGATCATTCTTCTTTATCCCTGTACCCTTTATTTACTCGAGCGTCACGAAAATACGAGAATTTATTATGAAAAAACGAGTAAATATGGTGTTACGTAAGGTAAAATGATTATTAACACAACACGTTAATTTACTTTATGATTTTAGTGTACAATTTATTAATGTTGGTAAAAGGTAGAAAGAGCATCCGATGAGGTAAAAAGCTGGTCAATTTAGGGTTAAGGAAAGTCAATAAATGTGTTTCAGACCAGGTTGGTCGGATCCAGATGTCTGAATCTTATGTCTCTGTCAACATTTTTCCTTTTCAAGCAGCCATTATTCACATTTCACACCCCAACATCATCAAATATTTTCTGATTTTGGTACATTTTCATGAATTTATAAGTACTGTTGCTCTCATGTTCATTACTTTAGTAAAGGGTTAAAAAGCAACCAACAAAAATAGAATGAGACTCGATGTGATTTTGTTTGCATTGCTTTCAAAAAAATACGAAAGATAACAAAATTATCGTAGATTGGATGATCATCATTATGAAATCTAGAAACCGGGCTCTCGAGAGTTCGATCCGCACAGAAATAATGGACTCTTGTGTTCCATCACCGGCTATGAAAAGTGTGAGGAAGATCTAGGTGGTGACGACCGTGACGATTTTGTTGACTTTGGTGGTGAGGAGTTTAAGCTTGATTAAAATACAGAGAGCAACATGAAAAAGACATTGATGGATAGAGCGACACCCATGAGTTGATTTAGTCATATGAAACATTGTCGGCCTTGTTGATAGTCTTATGAAGGTTGAAGACGACACCGATGCCATAACAGAAGGGTATAGATATTATAGTGAGGGCGAGGGCAATTTGGAAATTTCTATGCCTGCTGCGGATGGAGAACAAATACACTTAAAGCCAACGAGAAATAAAAAGAACAATAAACCAATACTGAGACCGATTTGAGAACGAGAGTATTATCCATTAATAAATGAAAAGGCAACATAGAAGATACAAAGTTGACAAAAGCCCTAGACTCGAGAATGATAAACACTCTCACGAGTCTACTATAGTTTGGTTCAACAATTGATACGTTTATTTAATTTGAGGCTTAAATTGAAGAACTTGAAAGTTTACGATTAAAATTGATACAATTAGTCATGTGTGAAGTAAAAATCGATAGTGTTTTTTCTTCTTACGAACCTTCTTGTCCTATACTCGTAATAAAATTGGTACCAACATGAATACCCATCTAACAAAACAAAGCAAATTAACAATTATGATGATGAAGGGTAGAATATGCATCCAATAATGTGTCGGAATGGTATTTCCTACCGATCCATGCCATTCTTCAGTCTCATAACCTGTCTCCACACAACAACTCGGTTCCTTTTTCTAAACTCAAATCGAGTCCGTGAGAGCACACCCTCATTGGACTATATTCAATGGCCCTTACTCGTCTTTTGACATCCGTCATCCTGGATTCTTTTTTCCGTATGTCGGAGTTGGGGCCTACATAACAGGTTGCTTGCTTACCAAGCCATTATGACTTCATTCCTTCCCCTTGTCAACTCGGTAAAGCAATTTCATTACCGGAACTTATTCGATCAATGGCTTAACAATTTGTGATACATGTGCAAGAAATCAAAGGGAATTCATGTTCTTTATCAATCATTTGCAAATTCCCTTTTTTAGGGCAAAGTAGAGAAGGCTCTTCTTTTCCCAACCCTAGCTAGTTTGCATAGGAGATGGGACCCTACCTTTAATTATTTGAAACTCAACTCGCTCTCCACTATGAATGAACAATAAAGGGCTTTGCTCTCTTACCCATTCTTCACCTCAAAAGGACATTGGAGATGAAATGACATTCAATTTGATGTCCTTTAGCCTTGAGAAACAACCTCCTTTGGTGAGGCACCCAAAATTAGACCCTCTACGGTTCTCGATCAAACCCTAGTCTCGATTAAAGTATAACCAAACAAAACGGTTAAACCCTTGTCTCGATCTGTCCCTATATCTCCCTATTGGTACGATATTATCAATCTCGAACGTAATATTTAGGGTAAGTTGAAACTTTGGTAATAAGTCACAACTTTCAAAACCCTAACTGGGTTTTTGAAATTTTATGTCTATTTCGTGGGATATCATTAAGAATTAGAAACCCGCATTTTCTCTGATGAACCTCCTCGATCCATCGTACTGGAGCGACACGAGTTACACTCAGAGTTCGAAAAGGTCAAATCTTACCTCGAACTGAGACGACGGATGGAGAGCTTGTAACTTATGTTCATTCCTTAGCTCTTAAACTTTAACTTTTGTGTTCTATAGATCACTAACGTTTGACACATTTATGTAAAGCTCGAGAAGTCAAGTTTAGAGATTTTCTAGGCACGCTACACATTAATAAAATCATCGTTCATTGCTCCTATTTATAAACGTGCAATCGTTCTTCTCTCATCGTCACGAAATTTATTCCTTCTCTAGAAATTCAAATCTCGACCCGAGATTGGCCCAATCATTAGGGTTTGTTTAGGTGTAAATTATTTGGTAAAATTGTGATGAATTTAAAAAAGATAAAAATGTATTGGGAAGCAACGGCTAAGTTTGTCATGTGGGCTGTGCAGAGGCCGCGTGAACTAATCTACCAAACCATTTTCATTATATTTTAAGTATTAATTATTATTAATAAAAGTTTTTGTGCACAAAATTTTCAGAAATTAAATATTATTTTAATGCAAAAGAAGCAATTTTGTATTAATTTATTTAATACTTTTTGATTAATATGAGAGAGGGTGGTGGCTGGTGGTGCTGATGGTGCTGCTGCACCTTCGCCGATCTCAAGACATTGGAGTTTTAAACAATTTGCTTATTATTATTATTATTATTATTATTATTATTATTATTAATTAATTAATTAATTAATTAATTTTCTCCCCTCTTAAATAAGGTGTACGTAAATATACAGCGATGATCTGGAGTGAACGAAAGTGATTATCCTCGTTTAAACTGGGAACCGAAGAGAGAGTAGGGTGATATTATATTCCCGTCCCCTATCCTGCTCTTAACCTCACCAAAATCTCCACCCTACCCACGTCATCGTATATATGTATATGTATGTATACTAAAAAGTGGTGAAATTTTCCAATCGCGCAAAAATAAATAGAGAATTTAGTGGGATGCAGATTGAAATAGGAGTAGACATCTCTAAAAAGAATTGATAGTTACTATCTATACCTATAATATACATTTTTTTTAGTGATTCTGTCTTAAAAGATTAATATTAGCATGTGAGAATAATATATAATATATATGATACCAGTTGTCATAATCACACTTTTCTTGGCAGCAGACTTTGCGATTGCGCAGCACTCACTCTGATATGAACCAAGAAACATCAATTATACAATATACTTCAATGAAGATGTGAAAAAAATGTTGTTGAAATTATCAAAAAGATATTCCAATTCATGCCACATTGAAGAAGAAGTTTCATTGTTATAAATTTTGGGCAGGTTACAATTTAGAGTTATTGTATTTCATTAATATATTTTAAGACTTTTTATTTACTTTAGGTTACAATTACATAATTGTTAATTATGGTCATAAAGTATGAATGTTACAACTCTTAGAATGCCTTTAATAGTTTCATTTTGAGGCTATAGCCATGTATGTTGTATTTGTAAGGAGATTTTGGAATTAAGAATAGAATTTCTACTTAAGCTTTGTTGAGAGCTAAGTTTTTTCTTTGCAAATTCTTGTGTTTAGAACTTGCATGCTTGAGTCATTCAAGTGATATTGATCAAACCACTTGTGGAGTGATTCGAATCACGAGTTTAGAAACGAGTTTTCTTTACTCTTGATCTTGATCATCAAGGTAATCCGTTTCATACTTTCCCTTGGGTTGATATCATATCATTTGGTATCAGAGCTTTCCCTTGGGCTGATTTCATATCAAAGCTTTCCCTTGGGCTGATTTCCATATTATATCACACTCACAACATCGAGTGAGTCAAGCCAATTTGAATTTACGTCACCTACAGTTGAGCAACGTATGTTCAAGTCTCTATCCCTGTTTTGAGAGGTAGGTTTTAGAATACGAGGCATAGAGATTTTCGAAGGCGAGTTGGAAAGTAAGAATGAAAGAAGATTTGAAAGCAACGTTATATAAATATAAGCAAAAAACAACAACACAACAACGTAAATAGCATATAATTTTTCGGGTATAAAAAAAATTAAGTCATTATACAACGAATTGTCGGTTAATTTGAATTAGAATTTTCATAATACTAAAATTTAGAAAAATAATTATTATAAACACTAAAAAATAGTTGTAATGCAACGTTTTGGGATAAAAAAAAAGTATATTTTTTCATCTAAAAGAAATGAAAATAAAATCAAAGAAGACCAAAGATAGAAAGACTAAAATATGTTTTTTAAGGTTTTTGGTTTTTTTTTTCTTTGGGTGGCAATATTATTGTCTTCTTGTTCTTGTTTTTTTTGAATTTTTAAGAAACAAAATCCTAGGTATTTGTACACTCTGTTCTTGTTTGAGCTTGAGTCCATGGCAAGGAAGAGCAAACACTCTCAAAGCTCCCAAGATCTATAGAGTTTTCAAACCCCAAAAATTATGCAAACCCAAGAAGAAAAGTTCGGAATTTGAGGCAAATGTCCATTCAATCCCTCTTCTTCTTCTTCTTCTTCTTCATTCATTCTTCTCTTGCTGCAACGAACCATGAAGCTTCCATTCTCCTCTCATGGCTTCACAGCTCCTCCACTCTGTTTCCCCCTTCCCCTGTTTTTCCGGACTGGAATGTCCTTGACTCAACGCCCTGTAACTGGACCTCCATTACTTGTTCTTCTCATGGTTTCGTCACTGAAATCAACATCATTTCAATCCCTCTTGAGCTCCCTTTCCCTTCAAATCTCTCCTCTTTTCCTTCCCTTCAAAGGCTTGTCATTTCTGATGCTAATCTCACCGGCTCCATTCCTCCCGACATTGGTGACTGCACTGAGCTCACACTCATCGACCTCAGCTCCAATGCCCTTGTCGGAACAATCCCGACAACCATTGGAAAGCTACAGAAGCTCGAGGAGCTGATCTTGAACTCCAATCAGCTCACTGGCAAAATCCCACTAGAGCTCACTAACTGTAAAGCCCTCAAGAACTTGCTCTTGTTTGACAACCGGCTGACCGGAGGAATCCCTTCTGATGTGGGCAAAATGGGGAATCTTGAAATTCTTAGAGCAGGTGGGAATCGAGATATCAGCGGTGAAATCCCAGAAGAGATTGGAAATTGTAGAAATTTGACGATTTTGGGTCTGGCTGACACCGGAATTTCAGGCTCTTTGCCTAGTTCTTTAGGCAGGCTTCAAAAGCTTCAAACTTTGTCCATTTACACGACCAAGATCTCCGGCGAGATTCCACCGGAGTTAGGTAACTGTTCTGAGATTGTTAACTTGTTTCTTTATGAAAATAGTTTATCTGGTTCTGTTCCTAAAGAGATTGGTAAGTTGAAGAAGCTTGAGCAGCTGTTTCTATGGCAGAATGAGCTAATTGGGACAATCCCATCTGAAATTGGTGAATGTTTGAGCTTGAAAAAGATTGATCTTTCATTGAATTTTCTTTCTGGGGCTATTCCTTTAACATTAGGGGGGCTGTCTTTGCTTGAAGAGTTCATGATTAGTAACAATAACATGTCGGGGTCGATACCTTCGAATCTTTCGAACGCGACGAATCTGTTGCAGTTGCAGCTTGATAGTAATGAGATTTCTGGTTTGATCCCATTTGAGTTGGGGATGTTGTGGAAGTTGAATGTGTTCTTCGCTTGGCAGAATCAGCTCGAAGGAAGCGTTCCTTCGAGTTTGTCGAATTGTTCGAATCTTCAAGCTCTTGATTTGTCTCATAATTCATTAACAGGAAGTGTTCCTCCTGGATTGTTTCATCTTAAAAACTTGACAAAGCTTCTTTTGATTTCAAATGATATCTCTGGAACATTGCCACCTGATGTCGGTAACTGCTCGTCTCTTATCCGAATGAGGCTCGGAAACAATCGGATTGCCGGGGAGATTCCGAGCTCGATATGTGCTCTACAGAGCTTGGATTTCCTTGATTTGTCAAGAAACCATCTTTCAGGATCCTTGCCTGTTGAGATTGGGAATTGTAGAGCTTTGGAAATGATTGATATCAGCAACAATGAGCTGAAAGGTTCACTGCCTCAGTCACTTACTTCACTGTCTCAGCTCCAAGTTTTGGATGTCTCATCAAACCAATTTGATAGTGAGCTTCCAGCTAGTTTGGGAAATCTTGTCTCTTTGAATAAGCTCATTCTAGCTCGAAACGCTTTCTCAGGAACAATTCCGACATCTCTAAAACATTGTTCGAGTCTCCAACTACTTGATCTTAGCAGCAATCAGCTGATCGGGAACATACCGATTGAGTTAGGTTCGATCGAGTCGCTTGAGATTGCTCTCAACCTTAGTTGTAATGGTTTCACTGGCTCATTGCCTTCTCAAATGTCTGGACTTAGTAAGCTCTCTGTTCTAGACCTTTCACATAACAGCCTTGAGGGTGATTTGAAGCCGCTTGCAGGGCTCGATAACCTCGTCGTGCTTAACGTTTCGTTCAATAACTTCACTGGTTATCTTCCGGACAACAAACTTTTCAGACAACTATCACTGACCGACTTGGCAGGCAATAACGGTCTCTGTTCTTCGATTCGAGATTCGTGTTTCTTGACAGATTCCAACAGGGAAGGACTTGCAAGAGATGGGGTTGATACAATGAGATCAAGAAAGCTCAAGCTAGCAATTGCATTGCTCATTGTACTAACTGTTGTGATGATAGTAATGGGCGTGATTGCGGTGATTCGAGCTCGAACGATGATTCGAGATGAGGATTCGGAGCTGGGAGACACATGGCCTTGGCAATTCACACCATTTCAAAAGCTGAGTTTCTCTGTTGAGGAAGTGTTGAGGTGTCTTGTGGACGGTAATGTGATCGGTAAAGGGTGTTCGGGGATGGTTTATCGAGCCGAAATGGACAACGGAGAAGTGATTGCAGTGAAGAAGCTGTGGCCAACTATGATGGCAACAGACAATAGCTACAACGACGACAAATGTGGCGTTCGTGATTCGTTTTCGGCAGAAGTTAAAACTCTAGGCTCGATACGACATAAGAACATCGTGCGGTTCTTGGGCTGTTGTTTGAATCGGAATACACGACTACTAATGTACGATTATATGCCGAATGGTAGTTTGGGAAGTGTCCTACATGAGAGAAATGGGAATACCTTGGAATGGGATCTAAGGTACCAAATCTTATTAGGTGCAGCACAAGGCCTTGCCTATTTACACCATGATTGTGTCCCTCCAATTGTTCATAGGGACATTAAGGCCAACAACATACTCATCGGTCTCGAATTCGAGGCCTATATCGCTGATTTCGGCCTTGCCAAGCTTATTGACAATGGAGATTTCGGTCGATCATCCAACACAGTTGCAGGGTCCTATGGCTACATTGCTCCTGGTAAGCATTTTTCTTTCAAATCACTTGAAAACTCATGTAATCCACTATTGTTTTGTGAGATCCAACGTCAGTTGGAGAGGGGAACTAAACATTCTTTATAAAGGTGTGGAAACCTCTTTCTAGCAGACGCGTTTTAAAATCTTGAGGAGAGGCCTAAAAGGGAAAGTCCAAAGAGGACAATATCTGCTAGCCGTGGGCTTGGACGGTTACAAATGGTATCAGAGTCAGTCACCGAGTGGTGTGCCAGCGAGGACGCTGGGCTCCCAAGGGGAGTGGATTGTAAGATCCCACATCGGTTGGAGAGGGAAACAAAGCTATATTCCTTATAAGGGTGTGAAAACCTCTCATTAGCAGACACGTTTTAAAATCTTGAGAAAAAGCCGAAAAAGAACAATATTTGCTAGCGGTGGGTTAGAGTTGTTACATGTTCCAATCTTAATTAGCCTATATTATTTGTACAAATCTTCCTGAATCAGTATTCTATTTTCGTCCATTTTAGAATACGGCTACATGATGAAGATAACCGAGAAGAGCGATGTCTACAGCTACGGTGTCGTGATAATCGAAGTCCTAACCGGAAAACAACCGATCGACCCAACGATACCCGACGGACAACACATTGTAGATTGGGTGAGAAGAAAGAGAGGGAATGAAGTCCTTGACCCAAGCTTGCAATCAAGACCAGAAACAGAAATAGAGGAGATGATGCAAGTTTTAGGCATAGCGTTATTGTGCGTAAACTCGTCACCGGACGAGCGACCGACGATGAAAGACGTCGAGGCAATGCTGAAAGAAATCAAACACGAAAGGGAAGAGTATGCGAAAGTTGACGTGCTGCTCAAAGCTGGTTCCTCTCCTGCAAATGGTGGGCAAGAGAACAAGAGCTCAAATAATGTTAATGGCGTTGGAATTGCAACATCTTCTTCAAAAATGTCGACCAGAAGCTTGCTGCCTAAAAGCAATAACACAAGCTTTTCTGCTTCCTCGTTGATCTACTCATCATCTTCCTCTAATGGCAGAAAGAGTTAATTTTTTTTTTTGTAAAATAGATTGATTTGATGCTTAAGCCAACGTGGGAAGTTTGTTTATGATCAACAAGAACATTTCTTCTTTCAATGATGTAAAAAAAAGAAGAAAAAAGATTGATATTTCATAGCTTTAGATCAAGTTTGTGATCCAACCACTTTATTCAATAATGAAGGAACTATTTGCTTGTTAATTTTTCATTACGTAACAACGAGCGGTATGTGTGGTTGAACAAGCTTGGATTTCGTATAAATTGTGTTCGGTTGGCGAAGGTAAGTCTCGTCAAAAGTTCGACGAAGCTATAAGCCGGGTGAAAAATGTGAATGGAGTTTGAGTCCTCCTTAATGCTTGTTGTGAGTGTGTTAAGATCAGGACGTTGCACGGTTGAACAAGCTTGAATTTTGTACAAGTTGTGTTCGGTTGGTGAAGGTAAATCTCGCCGAAACTACAAAGCCGGGCGAAAAATGTGAATGGGGCTTGAGTCCCCTCTTAAGGCTTGTCGTGAGTGTGTCAAGATCACGACGTTGCATGGTTGAAGAAGTACGACCATAACAGTTGGTATCAAAACCACACTTTGTGTATCTAAGTCGGATAAGATAGAGAACTCGAGAGTTGAATGAAGAGTTTGGAAATGTCGTAAACTCACAACCTGATTAAAATCCAATCTACAAACTTGTTCCTATCGAGAATAAATTCAAAATGGGCTGAATTTGAGACATTTTGTGAAGGATAGCAAAATCTGTCAAATCTCATATTCATAATTACTACACAAACAAAAACAAGAAGAAATCTTCGGAGATAACAACAAATGCAATCATTAAAATCCACAAACTCACATTCCATCCCCAAGGAGACATCAAAAGACCAAGATTCTGTCTATTCAATGGATTGATTTCTTTCCCCATTTGGATAAAATTAAACAAAAACAACTTAAAACCCATAAATAAATATGCATTTCGAATCAAACCCATATTTTTGTTCATTTTAATAACACTAAATTCGAATCAAACCCTTCTTTTATCTCTTTATTTGTTTGTTTGATTTCGTTCTTCAAATTCGTGCTTGCTTTTTAGCATAAGCTTTTTTGATTGTTCATAAAGGACGGTACTTTACGTGAAGAAATTTAGGGATCTTGAGAAATGGGAAGATGCTCCTATTAACTTAATGGCCAAAAGAGAGCCTCCAATTATCAAGCAATTGGTATATTTTCGTTAAATTATAATCTGATTCTAGTAGTTTTATAATTTTTAATTTAGTCTCTATAGTTTGAATTCTGTCATTTTAAAAGTGCTAGTGTAACCGCTCAAGCCTACCGTTAGTAGATATTGTCCGTTTTGGGCCGTTATGTATCGTCGTTAGTCACACTCTTGTAAGGAATGTTTCTCTCCCCTCTCCAATCGATGTAGGATCTCACAATCCACCCTCTTTGGGGCCAGCGTTTTTGCTGGCACACCGCCCGCTCTAGCTTTGATACCATTTGTAACAGTCCATGCTGGCTAGTAGATATTGTCCACTTTGACCTGTTACGTATCGCCGTCAGCCTTACGATTTTAAAACGCTTTTGCTAAGGAGAGGTTTTCACACCCTTATAAGAAATGCTTCGTGCCCCACTTCAACCGATATGAGATCTCACAGTTAGTTTAGTCTCTATGATTTAATCGAACTTCACAATTGGCTTGCCCATGAGATTCTTTAGCTTATTTTTGTTGAAATGTGAAGTATTTTCTCAACATTTAAATGATAAGAACACAAATTTATAAGTATTTATAAGTATTTGTAGTAGCTTAAGTTCAAGCTTACCGCTGGATATTGTCCGCTTTGACTCGTTACGTATCGCCATCAGCTTCACAGTTTTAAAACGCGTCTGTTAGGGAGAGGTTTCCACACCCTTATAAGGAATGCTTCGTTCCCCTCTCCAATCGATGTGGGATCTCCCTAACATATGCATTTTATGAAGCTGACGGTGATACGTAACGAGCCAAATCAGGCAATATCTGCTAGCGGTGGGCTTGGATTGTTACAGATGGTATCAAAGCTGTCACCAAACGGTTCAAGCACTGATCGGAGTAGAGTTAGACCATCTCCATAGTAGACGCGTTTTAAAACTATGTGCTGACGGCGATACGTAACGAACTAAAACAGACAATTATCTACTATCGGTGGACTTAAGCTGTTAATTAAAGAGTAAGATAGAAAATCAAAATGGGTGGTGGATGAAGAGAAGGCATGTGAATTAGAGAATCAAAATCTGCTGTTTTTGTTATCTTTTATGTTGTTTCAGACACCTTTCCTGTCACTTCCTTTGTCATTTTTGTTACCTGCAGTGTATAAATAAGTTCTTCAAATTAAATATAACCAAAAAACATCTTATTAGTACGATCGGCTTAATCTGTTACGGTAGCTAAATTCATCTAAATTGAGTTGGATTGGATTATTTTTTACAAAATTGAATTGGTTTGGTTCGGTTTTCGGGTTCAAAGAAGAAAAAAAATCGGGTCAACCCAAACCAAACGGGGTCCAACACTTTAAGTTTCAGCCTTCCACTTTAGGGTTTTCTTTTTATTCTTTCAACACGGTTGCTACTCCCGATCTTGCTCATCTACAAGCTGCCTCCTGCCACCGCTCGCTGCTTACAGTTGCACGCTACTCCCGCTCTCACTCTCAATCACACAACCAACCAACCAAACATAGTAACTAGTCATACGACCTACTTCGAAAATAGAGGGTTGGATTGAGTTGGGTTGCGAAACAATTGGGGTTACTTGGATTACCAATCTAACCCACTTGAATTTCGAGTTGGTCTAAAAGGCGCAATCCAACCCGTCTACATCCCTAATATTAACAGTCTTCCTACAAAAGAAATGTAGCCCCACGAAAATTAGAACACATAAAAACAATCTCGTCCTAGTTTAACGACAATCGAGGGCATGATACCAAGTGATTTTCCCACTTTAACATAGCAGTGTTTAATATGCAATGGTGTAAAAGTGAATTTGGATCACTTTCAAACGTGCCCTAAATCAAACCCGAACCCTTTGGAAGGTTTTAATTTCTCATCACTTATATAAATCAACACAAATAAAATCAAATAATTAAAATGGGGCATAAGAGTTTTGAATGAATTGGCTAACACATTTGGTAGTGGAAGCATAGAAAGATAGCGATTGATCTAAACATAGTTAAGCTGATAAAACATTCCCGAACAAAAAAAAAGTGCAAATTCTCTATAACCCATTAGAGGAAATCATACATTTTCATTGATTTTATAGTTTTAATACAATAATAGGAGGAAATAATCACAAGTTTTGTTGTTCTTTTAAGGTTTTTCGAGAAAATTAAGGTTGTTTTTAGAGGAAGTTCTTTTATTGGCTGTAGTCTTATGAACATGGACAACTTTGCTGGTTTTAAGTGGACCAAGTGGAAGATGAGACATTGTTTTCTCTACTTTAATGGCGGATAAAACTGCATAGTTTTCAGCTGTTTCGTTAATACTCTTTAATTCTTTTAAAAAGTTCGAAAACACTGTTATACTTAAACCGTTTATAAAAAAAGTTTTTTTTTTTTTTTTATCATTCCTATCCTAAAAATTGCCGATCGAGATAATTTATGAAGTGTAGATAAACTGTTTCTATCTATATAGTACCGTAAAATTTTTTTTTTGTATAAAGGTTAAAATGATATAATATTTATTGAAAGGTATTAACCGAAATTATGTTTTTAATTTAATTTCTTGAAAATTTCAAGATAATTATTGAAAGTTGAGAGTATTTTTGAGACAAAGTACAACTGTATTTTTATTAATTTAGAGACGGTATCCATAACATTACGTCTTTTTTGGCTAAACCATGACGTGAAAAAAAAGTCGTCTCGACCAAACAGACTCGAAAAGCGATATGATCCAACAAGAAATAATGGATAGAATAGCATACGAAAAACGCTATTATAAACTTTTTATAGCATTTTTCGTACGTCGTGACAATCCATGTTATTAAAAGTTTAAGAAAACAGCTGCTGTGTAATTCTATCCGGTTTGGCAGCAACAAAATTGAAAGAGTGGAGCTATGCATTTCCCTCCCAAGAACCCAAGTCGTTTGCAGAATTCATCACAATTTGGCTGATCCTCGCACTTGCTCCTACACTCGTATCCCGCCATTCCTGCAAAAATACAATACGTTTCAATTACGGTTCGATCCATATCGTTCGGTACCTACTTCTTGTTTCTTGTTTTTCGATTTGAAAAACAGATCAACTGTTTAATAGCGTTCTCGTTTCTTATTTTTTCATTTTTTAAAAATGTTTCGATTTTTAAAACAACACAAAATCTGTTTTTGTTGTTTATGTTTCGAGTTCTTTTCAGAAACATAAATTAAAGTATCGTACGATCGTAAAAACTTACCGAGGGAAGAAAAGAGGAAGATAGCAAAGATGAAGACAACCAATCGAAGAGCAATGGAAGATGCATATCCATAAGCCATTTTTAGTGATTGTTTTTTAGAATATTGCAATTGAAAGACGTTGAAAATGGAAGATATATATAAGAAAATGGCTACGCCTAATACTCACACATGATTTTATACGCTCTTTATATGGTATGTTCTTACTACATTAAGAAATATTATTAAATTTATTATGATTTTATATATTTTTTTTTGGTAAAAAATTATTTGAAAAATAAAATTACTTGTCTGGGATCTGATCTCCACGAGGAATCTTCTGTAACCTCCGAAAACAATAAATGGAGGATTTCACACACGATCTCCATGGAGAATCCTCTCTCTGATTCCCACGAAAAAACAAGCCGGGATTTTGCACTAATAAAAAATAAAAATGTTATCAAATGATACATAAATGTCATTATTTATGGCAAGAGTACGGATATTGAAACGTCTTAAAGATACAATAACTTCGCTATTTATCAACTATAAAAGTGAAACAAATCAAGCACAAATGTGTTCATACCCATCTCGTTCTCTATCTCATTTCAATAAAATGAGTTTATTTTCGACACTTACGCTTTCTCTCTTAATTTCATTGTTCTTCTTTAACCAATTCATTACTATCGAAGGATCAATCTTCCAACATCGAGAGATTCTCGTCAAGATAACAAATGCTCTGAAATCTAGAGAGCAGATCACGGTTCACTGCAAATCTGGCGACGATGACTTGGGAGTCCACAATCTTACAGCTTGGGCCGACTACGACTTCAATTTTCGTCCAAACTTATGGGGCACAACATTGTTTTACTGTTCCTTCCAATTGCCTGCCGCGTTTCATTACTTTGATATCTATATAGATAAGAGAGATAGAAAGAAATGCAATTATACTGAATGTTTGTGGCTTGTGACTGAGCAAAGACTGTGTATGTACAACTATAAAACCACTAAGTATGAGTTTTGCTACGAGTGGTCAAGTAAAAAATCCATTATGGATTGAAGGTTGGATTTTAATATTGAAATAAATAAATGTTCTTGATATGTTGTTTGTTTCCCAACTTTTTTTTTAATTCATAAACGCTATCGACATAAACTATGATATTAAGAATTGTTAACTTATTTTGGTCGTGATTGATGATCAAAACAACTATATTGGGCTAGAGTAAAGGTAAGGTCGAGCCTTAGGACTTGGTCGAGAGTAGAGGCAAGTCGGTTAGAGTTGCTATCGAGTAAACATATACATGTACTGGCCACATGTATCGGTGAACAAAGTTTAGTTTATGCATAAGTTAATGTTCGGCTAGCGAAGAAGAACCTTGCCTAATGTCTAACAAAACAGCAAAATTAAATAAAAAAAGGTTTTTCATTTATTTATTTTTCCCAAATTTGAGAGAAATTAATAGAAAACGTTCCGTTTATATAAGGAAAGGATAATACAAAGATATGATATAAAAGACACTTTACAATGTGTCGTAAATAATAAGGTAATAATATAAACATTTTCATTAAGAAATAACATATTAGATCAGGGAAATACGATCATACTATGTTAAGCCATTTCTCAATCTATTATTTAAAAAGAAAATTGAAAAACAATAAACCAGAATCGTATTCAAATAGTTATCAAATGACAAGAACTATTCTTATTTAGCTGATCTAAATTTCTTATGGGTCGTTTGGTTTAAGGTTTTGTTTATGAGGCTCGGAATCAAATAACTATGTTTGGTGTTGCATGAAAAATGTTATCAGAAAAGAGTAGACCGCACATATTCATGATATGTAGATGTTCGACATACGGACTAGTAAAGAGTTAACCAATTGATCTTTGGATCATGTACAGAATTCTGGTGGATATATATGATCCGAAGAGCCGAGTGATGAGATATGATGACCAGATAAAAACCCGATTAATTTTCATATTATTCTTTTACATTTTTTATTCAAAATTTTAGAGAAACCGCCGATAATGATTTTCAAACATATATTTTTTCATTAAATAAAACAATTTGTTCCATTTTTATTATAAATAATAAATGAAAATACGTTACCAAATACAAAATATTGAAACGTCACCCTTATTCATATGCTTTGAACTTACGATACCTTACATTACACCCTGGAATATGCACGGTTAATGACGGATGGTTAATGATACGAGTAACTAAAATACTAATAACAGGACATCCATTCCAATATAACAATAATATATCTCTACCGATCAAATTCACGGAGCCGATGACAATTAAAACTAATTTTGCAAGTATAAAATTGAAACAAAAAGCATAAGTATTCTCATATTTACAAAATGAATTCATTTTCAACACTTGCACCGTCTCTCCTCATGTCATTGTTCTTCGCTACCCTATTTACTACCATCGACGGATCAATCTTTAAACACCCATAGATTACGGCCAATATAACAAATGTTCTAAAAAGTCACAATCAGCTCATTGTTCACTGCAAATCTGACGATGATGACTTGGGAATCCAACAGCTCTCACCTTTGGGCGGCTATGCCTTCAGCTTTCGACCAAACTTCTAGGGCTCAACACAGTTTTACTGTACCTTCCAGTGGTCTGGCTTTTCGCATTACTTCGATATCTACAAGGATTATAGAGATAGAACCAAATGCAACAATACTCTGTGTTTGTGGATTGTGGGAGAACAAGGTATCTGTGTGTTCGACTATAAAACTAAATTGTATGATATTTGTCACACTTAGCTGTCTAAATGAATATAACTAATCAATATGTCCATAAATTGAAAAGTTTGATTATAATATTATAATAAAGCGGTATTTTTAGTAGTTGTTTTTTTGTGTGTTTTTTCTTTCTTGAAAATTTGATATGGTGTATTTGTTTTAATGAATTATAAAAACGCCAATAAAATATTTAATGTATAAGAGAAATGACAAAAATGTTTTAAATTTGTTTTGAACGGTGATTAGAGCGTAAAAACATTTATGCAAATGACCCTTGTTTGCAATACTTTGAAACTTTTAGAGATATCCACGAGGCGGGACGATGAAGCCTTCCCCGTTCCAAGACCTCCTACCTGTATCAATTCTCGTCTCATCGAAATTTCTAATTTATTTTTGCGAGAATCAGGGTAGGATTCTCCGAAGATCATTTGTAGGGATCATGTTTCTGCCCCCCTCCACATTCAAATGCCTTAAAAAGGTAAGTGTTTGACCCATTTGTAGCGGTAGAATGACATCTCTTTCATCATCATCGGAAGCTCCAACGACGCTCTCTCTTGTATTTATAAAAGAGAGATTATAAGGTCTCAAGCCCACCGCTAACAGATATTGTTCGTTTTGGCCTATTATGTATTGTCGTCGACCTCAGAGTTTTAAAAAGCATCTACTGTGAAACATTTCTTATAAGGGTGTGGAAACCTTTCCACGGTAGACGCTTTTTAAATGCAAATGCAAAATCTAAGCAATAGTCGGGTAACATAACCATTACCCAAGATATATTCTATGGGGGAAATATACATATTATGATTTTTTATGTTAGAAAAATGCAAGAACTATTCAGTTATCCGAAAACGAAGACTGCCCACCTGGAATTTCACGAGGCTGCGTCGTCCTTTGGGGCTAGAGTATAAGTTAAAGCTGGAATATGATCGTCGTCAGGCTCGGTCGATTCTAAGAGCAAAGATACAACTTCCCGCATCGATGGCCGATGAAAAGGAGACGAACTTGTGCACATTAGAGCGATTTTTAGGACTGTCAGCATGTGATTGACCGTGCCTTGATCTCGAAGATTCAGTCGCTGATCTAGCATTTCATACGACATCGAGTGGTCTCGCATATAGTTTTTGACCCATGTGACGAGATCACCTCCCTGATCGATCGGCTGTACCGGAGTTTTTCCCGTTAGCAGTTCTAGTAAAACTACCCCATAGCTGTATATGTCACATTTTTCTGTGACCTTCATGGTGTATGCATATTCTGCAACAAATTAGGTGAGGTGGGAAGATTTAGTATTTCATTCACTAAAAGTCTATAAACGAACAAACGAATGAAACGATTACCAGGAGCGATGTATCCATACGATCCCGCGACTGCTGACATCGACTTAGACTGAGGCATGTCCATTACTTTTGCTAAACCGAAATCACCAACATGAGCCTCGAACTTATAATCGAGGAGAATGTTATTCGATTTGATATCGCGATGAACGATCCTTGGTTTGCAGCCATGGTGTAGATAATTAAGTCCCTCTGCAGCTCCAACGGCGATTGTAAACCGAGTCGGCCATTCCAAGTTACACGCCGTCCCGTGAAGCAACTCACCCAAACTACCCCTTTCCATGTACTCATAAAGAAGAAGATTTGAGCCTTGATGATTGCAAAAACCGTATAGTTTAACGATATTGCGATGTCGAATCTTTCCTAGTGTCGAAATCTCAGCTTGGAAGCTATTATCGATGTTGCTCCCTTCCCTGTTCGATGCTAACTTCTTGACAGCAATCGTCTGTCCAGAATGCATCACAGCCTTGTATACGGTTCCACACGCACCTTTTCCCAGTACGCAGCTCTCGTGAAAACTATTAGTTGCTTCGATTAGATCTTCGAAAGTAAAACCTTCCTTAGGTGGGAAATAGACATCCGAATCCATAGATTGTGTTTCCTTGTTTTGCACGATTTCTGATGGATGTCTCATGCAATATAAGATGATCATAATAAGAACAATCGAAACTCCACCAATAGCAGCTGCAATCCCGGTTATGATTCTACCTCGACGTGCATTTACGCTATCGAAAGATGGAATGGATGGAGACGATGAATCTCCATTACAGTTGCCAAGAGGTCGGCCACAGAGCCCCTCGTTGCCAATGAAGCTACTCGTGGGCATATTCTGAAACAAGGGTATCGAAGGGATTGGCCCGTGAAGGTCGTTGTAGGAGACGTTACAGCTCATTAAACTCGAAAGATTGGCAAAGGAGATCGGTATTTCACCGGACAAATCGTTGTTATTAAGCAGGAGATATTCCAATAGATTCAAACTTCCAAGCTGTGGTGGTATTGTCCCAGTTAGCATATTGAAACTAAGATTGAAAGCAATTTGCAAGCTTTTCAAGAACCCCAACTCAAAAGGAATGCTACCAGAAAATGAATTGCCACCCATTTGCAATTCAGTCAAATGGGAGAGATTCATGAGTTCTTGAGGTATACTTCCAGAAAATTTATTCTCTGAAACTCTAAGAATCTCCAACTGTAAGAGAGATCCAATCTCCTTTGGCAAAGCGTTTTCGAAGCTATTGTGGCTGAGATCGAGCCGTTGGAGAATCCTACAGTTGACTATCTCAGGTGGAATCGACCCCGTAAAACGATTTGACGAAACATTGAAAGTCACCAACCGTACGAGGTTTCCTATCTCGTTCGGCAAACTAGACATAAAGTAATTATTTGCAATATGTAGCCTTTGCAACTTATGGCAATTTTGAATCTCTGGAGGAAGAGGACCACTGAATCTATTCTGGTCCAAGTCAATAGCAGTAAGGTTCACCAAGTTACACAACTCGGACGGAAAGCCACCGGTTAACCTGTTAGAAACGAGACGAATCTGCGTCAACGGTTTGCAGTTCAAGATCCCGGTAGGTATGTTTCCATAAAGGTTATTCGACTCCAAGTTCAAGATGGACAGGTTAGAACGATGACATAGATGGGGAGGTATTCGTCCTGTCAACAAGTTGTCCGAAAAGTCGATATCCGATAGGTAGCTATATCGACCGAGTCCTTTCGGAATGCTACCGCTCAAACTGTTGCTGAAAAGCTGCAATTGAAACAATGCAGGCATATACTGAAACCCGAACGGAACAGGGCCGGTGAGGCTGTTGATTGAAAGATCAAGTTTAGTCAAGTTACTCAACCTACTAAGTTCATTTGGTATAACACCAATCAGCTTATTTTGAAAGAGGTTAAGTAATTGGAGACCTTTTAGGTTACCGAGCTCTTTCGGTATCTCACCCGTCAAATAATTCTCCGAGAAGTCTATCTCCGTTGCCAAAGAAAGGTTCCCGATCTCCCTCGGAATACTTCCGTTCAATGCAGTTCGGTAAATATACAAATACTTCAAAGAGATTAGGTTCCCAAACTCCTTGGGTATAGCTCCACCAAGATTGTTCTCATACAGAGCAAGCATAGTTAAACTTGTACAATTCCCAAGCTCTTTTGGTAGAATCCCACAAAGCTGATTCTCCCAAAGAATCAACTGAGTCAAGTTTCTAAGCATCCCAACCTCCTTTGGTAACTCCCCTTCTAACTGGTTTTGAGCAAGCCCAAGTATTTCCAAGCTCTCACACCCACCTATTTCACCCGGTAACCTCCCCGAGATCGCGTTTTGTCCTGCTCTAAACGTTCTCAACCTCTTCAGATTCCCAAAAGAACGAGGCAACGAACCCGTGATATTGTTCGTATACGCAACTAACTCATACAACGATTTCATGTTTCCCATCTCTTCAGGAAAAGAACCACGGATTCGATTATTACATATATTCAACTTAACCAAAGAAGTCAGTCGTCCGAGTTCATATGGAAGTTCACCATCAAATTTATTGTTGTTCAAACCAAGATATTTCAACTCCATACAATTTCCAATCTCTTTTGGTATTCTTCCAGTGAATTCATTCGAGGAAAGATTGAGACGAGTCAAGTGGATTAAACTACCAACGCTCGAGCTTAAAGGACCTGAGAGATTCTTTAAGCTCAAGTCAAGAGACAAAACGACTCGTTCCTCACCAGAACTACAGCTTACACCAGTCCATTTACATGGCGTTTCGTCGCTCGAATTCCAATTTCTTAACGAACTAAATGGATCAGAAAGAGCATTTTTCAAGTCTAATAGAAAATAACCTTCTGAATTCAATCCATGTGAGATATTAAACAGAAAAACCAGTAGCAGCAAACTCCCAACGAGTTTCGAACACGAAACTGACATGAGTTCTAAACAATACAACATCTTAACTATCATCCGACCAAGCAGAGGTACAACATGAGCTGATAAGAACAGTTCAATAGCTGCAAAGGATTCAAACAAGAAACAGTAATACAATGTTGACAATCCTTCAAATCTCATTAGATTCTTAAAGAGAACAAGGGAATCCAAACAAGACAGCATACAAACAAAAATTCCCCAAACTTTTATGTGATCCAAACAAACAAACAAACAAACAAACATGAGACAAGTCTTGTCACAGGAATCTATGAAAACCATATACGACAACATTAACATGAGAAAAAGAAAAGTACCTGTGGACTAGCGATTAAAATCATCATCAGCCGCCATAAATGAAGCAATAAAAGCATGAAATCCACCACTGTCTCTGTTACAATCAGGTAGAACAGCGAAACAGAGGCGAAACTTTCAGCTGATGAGCTGAAATCGAGGGCAAGATTTGGCGCCTTTATTTGCGGCTTTTTGGAACCCCAAAAGCTGGCGATTGCGAAAGAATCTCAAAATCAACGCAGAGATTTGAAGTATTTTACAAAGATAAGGAAAACCCATGAAAGAATCAAGAACAGAGACATGAAGTTGAGATCCTTTAAGAATGATATTAATCGAAATGATGAAGAAAAGGGGTGGTTTCAAAAGATGGGTATGATTTGAAGAACTTATTAAAGCATAAAATCGTGCTCCGTTTCGTCAATCTCCGTGGAGTATGATGGAGCTCGTTCAGCTGTGGTGCCATTCATTACTAACCAATTCTTTCTTTCGTTCTTCACTTTGTTAAGAGAATTTTATCCGGATTTTTTCTCTTTTTTATACTTCTCTTTAATTTTCCAAGGTTTTTAGTGTTACATTTTATTCTCTACACCGATGTAAGATCTCACAATTCACTCCCTCGAGGCTCAGCGTCCTCGCTAGCACTTGTTCCCTTCTCCAATTGATGTGGGACCCCCCAATCCACCCCTCTTTGGGGCCAGCGTTCTTGCTCGCACACTGTCTCGTGTCCACTCCCCTTCGGGGCTTAACCTCCTTGTTAGAACATTGCTCGATGTCTAGCTTTAATGTCATTTGTAACGGCCCAAACCCACTACTAACAATATTTGGTTTTTTCCTTTCAGGTTTTTAAAACGCGTATGGTAAAGAGAGGCTTCCACCTCTTCTAAAAAATGTTTCGTTATTCTCTCCAATCGATCTGATCTCACATTTTTATCTTCAAACAAAAATAAATAAATAAAATGAGTGAAGCGAGAATTAAAAAATATTATTTATATGAGTTAAGAATATATATATATATATATATTAAATAGTCACCTACTCTACTTGACTATAAAATCCATTCCCTCTATCAAATAAAATAATACCAATCTCTCTCTATAATATATTTTTTATTTATCATGATTTGATTTTAATTAAGATAGACCCATACTTTAATTAATTCATTATTAAATATAAAATTAATTTTTTATGTCCATCTAAACTCTTTTAAATTTTTTTAAAAAATGTAAAAATGATTGAATGTTTAGAGAAATATTAAGAGTTTAGGATTTATTAAATATTTTTTTAAAGTTTTTGGACTTAATTAATACAAAATAATATAAAATATACTTCAACAACCAAACTAATTATATATTTAGAGTTTTTTATTTTAATATTCAAACTTTTATTTTTCGGTGTATATATATTTGAAATATATAGTTAGATATCATTTAATATTGCGTGCCAGCTCAGCAACTTGCAATAACATTCCAATTTTATTATTATTCTTATTATTATTATATATATAATCAAATTTCCTTCCAACTTTAAAATAAAAGTTGAAGTGTTTCTATAAATGAACCGAGATCATATCCGAATAAGAGCAATCTCGAGGATAGAATGCATAAAATGGACTTTAAAATAATTGAATGCATTTTCTTTTTTAGTGGCTCAATTATAGGAACTCGTGTTGGTCTGTGAAAATAGTCTTGACTCTTAAGAATTAGAAGGTGGAATACTCGGGTACTGAATTTGGATCTAGAAATATGATCTAAATCCTGGGCATGGGTCATTTCATCCCCCATTATCTGGCTCAATCATAGGAACTCGTGTTCGTCTGTAGAGATAGTCTCCACTCTTAAGAAACGAGGAGGTGGAATATCAGGGTACTAAATTTGGATCCAGAATTATGATCCAAATCCTGGGCACGGGTCGTTTCATCTCTCATTCTCCACCTAAACAAAGTGTAACTGTGATGTCCCACATTAGTTGGGGAGGAGAACAAATCACCCTTTATAAGGGTGTGGAAACCTTCCTAACAGACGCGTTTTAAAGCCTTGAGGGGAAGCCCGGAAGGGAAAGCCCAAAGAGGACAATATCTACTAGCGGTGGATCTGAGTCGTTACAAATGGTATCAGAGCCAGTCACCGGATGATGTGTCAGCCTTCTCGCCCTTCCTCGAAGGGGGGTAGACACAAGGCGGTGTGCCAGTAAGGACGCTGGGCCCCAAAGGGGGGTGGATTTGGTGGTAGTCGTACATCGATTGGAGAAAGGAATAAGTGCCAGCAAGGACGTTGGACCCCAAAGGGGGGTGGATTGTGATGTCCCACATTGGTGTGGAAACCTTCCCCTAGCATACGCGTTTTAAAGCTTTGAGGGGAAACCCGAAAGGGAAAGTCCAAAGAGGACAATATCTGCTAGCGGCAGTTCAAATCCCTAGCGGTGGGCTTGGGTCGTTACAGTAACAGTTCAAATTCACTGCTAGTAGATATTGTTCGCTTTGGCCTGTTACGTATTTTAAAACACATCTACTAGGGAGGTTCAAATCTTCCACCTTTGTTTATTGAGCTCGAGAAAATAAATAATTTAAAAATTAAATTTTAGGAAAAATAAAAATAAAAGAAAAAGAAATATAAGTTATTACTTGCAAGGAATTTAATGGAAGAAAAATGTGGATTCATGTGGGGAAGAGCATTGTGTTAAGCAATATGAATGAATGAGAATTGTGGACCAAGAAACCAATGGGCCCAAAGAGATCAGAGAAATGGGCCCATTATAGGGCCCACAGAATTTGGTGGTGGGCCCACCCCAAACCCACTAATAAAAATATAATATTAAAAATAAAAATAAAAAAAGCCGACGTCATAATCAAACGGCTCACATTTGCTTAATAGTCTAACAAACAATCATTCACCGTTGAAAGAATGGGATAGGATGTGAGAAGTGCCCACTTTGCTGGTACTCACTATAATTATTGGTTTTTTAATTTTTAAATATTATTTTTGTTCCACATTGCTTTTATAAATGTCCAATTTTAATAATTGTATTTTTTTTATTAACTTTAAATTTAGTTTTTTATTTATAAATTTTAATTCCTACTCGTGATGTCACCAAATGTGTATAATTTTATTAAACATTCAAATACTTGGATTTTATATGTATAATTTTTCATTTTTAATGAACATATATATATGTATATACTAAAGTCTCAAACTTTATATTATATGTATTAATGTAATATAATTATGCCTACATGCTTACAAATAAATAAATATGATAGAGACAAAAAGGAGAGTGACATCTTTCTAGAAGCAATGCAAACCCATGTCACCCCTAGTGAAGGTGGTAGGCAAAATTAGGACTAAAGAGAGAAAAATAAAGTAAGATCAAAAGAAGTTAGGTTTATGTACTTCTGGCTCTCGTGTAAAGCACCTTTTTCATTGCAATATTACTCGTGAACTTTCATAAACATTTTAAAACTACCCTTGAAATAGAAATCTTTTCGGTTGTCGAACCGAAAATTTATACATGAAATGGTGTGGATGTGACTTATCTCCACACTGTTCAAGTCTTGTAAAGGATTTCCATATCAGGGTTATGAAAGTTCAAGGATAAGATTTGTGACATTTGGGTAAATGAAAGGTACATGAATGAACTGAAACCACGTTCGAATGAGAGTAATCATGAGGATAGGATGACTAAGAAAAACTTAAAAGAATTGAAATTCACTACCTATACCAACAAGGTGCATCTTCATTTTCGGTGGATCAATCATAGAAATTTCATAGTTTAGCGTGTTTTGCTTTGAGCAATTCTATATTGGGTGACCTCTCGAAAATTTTTCTAGGATGCATATGTGTGAGGACAATTCATGTCGGAAGGACTCGTGTTGGTCGGTAGGGGATAGTTTTCACTCTTAGAAACGAAGAGTAAGTAACGTAACCATGTCGCAAGAGATGCAGAGAATGTCGGGGTCGGGACCATTAAGTTCCGAATCAGAATTCCAAATATTGTCATCATTTCAAATATGGTGTTCTAAGTCAAACCATCATAAATAGACTTTGAGATAACTCACACTTTTAGGCCTAAAAGTTTTGCATTTGTGGGATATATATATATATATATATATATATATATTAATAAGCACGTGCATAGCTCATGTTTAGAAGTAATGGTTTGGTATATGCTTCTTTATTTTATTCAATGCAAATGATGCTTGGAATAAAGGAGTAATTCTTTTAGCTTTTTAAGAACAAAAGTTAGTGAAACATATTAAATTATTATTTTTATTATTAAACATAGTCTATAAATTTTAAGGTATGATTTTATGTAGTTTTCGAGAGAATAATAGTGTTTATCTATGAAACAAATCTATTCATTTAGATGACATAAAAATTGAATAATTTAACGAAATAAAGTGGAAGTGTATAACGAATTTGTATATGTGATGTTGTGATTGAAAGAGAACTCGAACCCATTTCTTGAAATGGATATCAAATCACTTTTATAGGTTAGATCTGACTCCGCTCCATTTTGTTAACGCTTCTACAATATGTTGTGGTTGAAAGTTTCGATCTTGAACGTATATGCTATGTTGTGATTGCAAGAAAACTCAAACCCAGTTCTTGAAACGGGATATCAAATCACTTTTATAAGGTACATCTGATCCCACTCCATTTTGTGGACATCTCTACAGTATGTTCCAGTTGAAAGTTTCGAACTTGAGTGGAAGTGTACAACGAATTTGTGTATGCTATGTTATGATTGAAAGAAAACTCGAACCCAGTTCTTAAAACGGGATATCAAATCACTTTTATAAGTAACATCTAACTCCGCTCCATTTCGTTGACGTCTCTACAGTATGTTACAGTTGAAAATTTCGATCTTGAGTGGAAGCGTACAATGAATTTGTGTATGCTATGTTATGATTGAAAGAAAACTCGAACCCAGTTCTTGAAACGGGATATCAAATCACTTTTATAAGTAACATCTGAATCCGCTCCATTTCGTTGACGCCTCTACACTATGTTATGGTTGAAAGTTTCGATCTTGAGTGGAAGTGTACGACGAATTTGTGTATGCTATGTTATGATTGAAAGAAAGCCCAAACCCACTTCTTAAAACAGGATATCTAATCACTTTATAAGTCACATTTGACTCCGCTCCACTTTGTTGACGTCTCTACAGTATGCTATGGTTGAAAATTCAATCCCGATTAACCTAAAACGCTAAGAAGAAAGTGTAGCTTTTCAAATCAAACTCCACAAAATACCACAATAGGAAATGGGAATAATAAAGAATGAAAAGGAAGTAAAAAGATGGGAAAAAGTGAAGAAGAACAACACACATTTGATGGCTTTTTTAAGTGTGTGGGGTCTTTTGTCTCTGGATGGGCAGTGGAAAACCCACAAAAAAATAAGACAAACCCTTATCTCAAGCTTGCACCAATGAATGTGGAGGTTTATTATCAATATCACTATAAATACTAATAATAATATAATATATATCGAGAGATATTGGTCGATATCCATCAATATATCTCTAAAATTGTAATCTTAATATCGATATCGACATTTATATTCAATGCTTGGTCAAAATTCAAAACTTTGACTTTCCACGAGTACAGATAAAGAGTCAAAGTTTTGGTGTTTTTTTTTCTTATCCATTCATACCCGTGATGTAATAGCCCAAGCCCACTGCTAGTAGATATTGTTCGCTTTGACCCGTTATGTATCGTCATCAGGCTCACGGTTTTAAAACGCGTCTACTAAGGAGAAGTTTTCATACCCTTATAAGAAATGTTTCACTTCCCTCTGCAACTGATGTGAGATCTCACTATCCACCCTTTTGAGTGCCCAACGAACTCGCTAGTACACCATATGGTGTCTTGCTTTAATATCATTTGTAACAACCCAAACCCACCGCTAGCAGATATTGTTCGCTTTGGCCCGTTACATATCGTCATAAGCCTCACGATTTTTAAAATGCATCTACGAGGAATATGGTTCCAAACCCTAATAAGAAATGTTTCGTTCTCTTTTCTAACTGATATAGGATTTCACACGTGATTTTTACAATATGCATAGATTATTATTCTAAATTTTAATTTTTCAAAAAATTCGACCTCGTACAAGTAAATTTTATCTTCCAATATGGTTTATTAATACTAAACTAAATTGACTTATGTTGACCTCGGGGTGAAACAAACTAAGATTAAACCCCCCATGAACTTAATTAAAACAAATTGGGCCAATCGAAATGGGCCGAGCCGGGTCGGGTCGGGTCTAACATTGATTCTCTTCGCGACCAATTAAATTAATAACATTTTTTTCGCTCAATTTTTAATTAATTTCATGAATGATCGATCACGTGAAATTAAAAGGAAAAAGACTAAAAAAAAGGAGGATATCCTTTTACATAAATCTGGACACTGACAAATTAAATAAAATATTAAAAAAAGACACAAATAATAAATAAAAAAACATATTATTTAATTACATTAATACACATAAAAATCAAATTTTGATTTGATATTGGAATACCCATTATAACCTAAAACCCACATAACGAAACAAAAAAATCGATTCAATTCTTCAAATTTGTGCACTAAATTATCCCGCCTGCCAAACACAAAATTCATTGGCAAACACTTGTGAATTTTCTCGGGAAAATCAAACCCAGAAAATTTCAATTTTTTACAGACAAAGAAATAAGTATTGCAAGACCCAATTAAGAATCTCTGAAAATTATCAACAAAAGCCCTAAATTTCTATGCATGATAATGAATTTTTGGCATCAAACAGAGAAATTTTCCACTAATTTTAAATTTCTATCCCACATAACAAACAAATGCCTAAAAACTAAGCTAAAATTAAGAGAAAAAAAAGAAGATTAATGAAGAACGGAACCAAATGGCTCATTAAACTCAACCAAAAAGAGAAAAATCCCCAAAATTTAAACTTACCCTTTATCCATTGGATTCACCACCATGCCAAACTGCTTCTGTCTCCTCATTTCCATCACTTTCCGGTGAGAATTCGAGTGCAGCTCCGGCGAAAACGTCGGACTACTCGCCGGGCGGTACTCCGGCACCAGCCGCCCTGATTTGTATCTAACTCCACAAGCATTACAGAGCGTTTTCGGCCCATATGGACCAGCCCGCCATTGCGGCGTTTTTTCCGCTCCACAATGTAGGCATTTTCTCCCAATCGCCGTCTTCACCGTCGTCACCGCCGCCGCGGTGGTGGCGGTGACGGTGGTGATGGGTAATATTTGTTTCACATTTCTCGAACTGGGTTGTTGTTTAAACCAGAGATGGTGGCCGGAAACGTGACGGCCACGACGGCGCTTGCTCCGTGCCTTGCCGGGAACTTTCAAACCGTCGCAGCAGCTCATCAGAATGCTACCATGGGCAGTCGGTTTATTTCCGCCGTGGCTACTGATTGAAGTGGCTTCGAGAACCGAAACCGGACTGTTTTGTTTGGAAACGCTCATTAACGACGGCGGCTGCGGGTGGTGGTGGTGGTGGTGGTCGGAGAGAATGTCGACGAACGTATCAACGGCGGGAAATACATCTTCGTTTGATAGCCACTCGAGTTCTTCCTCAGCGTAATCCTCCTCCTAACAGCCAAAAAAAAAAACCAAAAACGAGTTTCTTTCAGCAACTCGGCCTAAACAAACCGAGTCAACTCGGTTGCGTCCTTTTTTTTTTGTCCACCAATAATTATAATAACAGTTGCAAAAATAATAAATAATAATTAAATTATTGCCTTTTTTTTTCGAAATCAGGATGAGAAAAGGCGTGACTGCGGGAGGCTAAAAGCAAAAGGACGAATAAGCCTAGTCCTATTCGTTAAAGGAATGTTGGAGGATAGGGGCAAAAGTGTCATTTCACAGGAAGACAAGAGTGGCAATATTAAAGATTGATTGATATTTCCACTCCCTCTCCATCGGATATTATTAATATTATTTATTATTACAAGCATACAATTCTAAACCTAACGGACGACAGCTCACAACCACATAAAAAGGACCCCCATTAACAAAATACCCAAAATACCCTCAAGTTTCCTAATTCAACCAGAGCACCCAGGGCCATATCCGTCTTTTCAACTGACCCCCACCCACCCCCACCCACCCAATTAACTTTCTCTTCAACTTTTTCTCAACTCGGGCGAGTCAACTCAGTAACTCACTCCGTGTGAGCCCATTTTTCACTACCCAACCGGAATAACGAAACCCACCGGCGAAAAAAAGGACTTACAGGCAAAACACGGCAAGAAGAGGA
Organism: Cucurbita ficifolia; assembly: GCA_033971965.1. Taxonomy (NCBI): domain Eukaryota; kingdom Viridiplantae; phylum Streptophyta; class Magnoliopsida; order Cucurbitales; family Cucurbitaceae; genus Cucurbita; species Cucurbita ficifolia. Next base: position 645,643 of record CM066978.1, read on the forward strand.
ATCTTCCGGGTGGAAACCGGCGTTCAACTCCGAGGAGTCAGTCACCGTCGCCGCCGCCGCCGCCTTGGGCTTAACGGAAAAGGGTGGAACGGCGTCGTCTTCCTCGTCTTCCCCACCGATGTCGGAAGAGAAATCCAGAAGGTCATCCATGAAAGCCAAAGAAGACTCCATTTTTTTTTGTGCGAGTTTTTAAAAGAGAGAGAAAGAGAACCCGTTTTCTAGAGAGAGAAAGAGTGTTGTTGTGAGTCTATTATTATCGTCAACACGATGTCTTCGTGAGGGTTTTTGGGTGTGGTGGGGGAAACGCAACGAGGGGATGTCAATTTTTTTCTTTTTTCTTTTTTTAATTTTTTAATTAATAATAACAATAAATATTAAAAATATCCTTTTTCGTGTGCGGGTGGGTGTAGAGTAAGAAAAACAGAGGAGAGTTTGACTTTGACTAGAAGTGAAAGGAAGAAGATCGACTGTCGGAGTAGGTGGGGCCCAGTGTGAGTTGGCAACATACTAAGGAGAAAGTACACCGTATTTAGCGTGGATCAGAGGGGTAGGATGGTATTTTCACGATTTAGTGAGGGGTAAATTAGGGAGAAGGAAAAAGGGTAATGTTGGACGACGTTCACGATGTCGCGCTTCATCCAATGAGATTCGTCCACGTAATTTACCCAATAAGAGTCCGACACGTGGGAGTTTCTTTCTTTATTATTTATTTCGTTTGGAGATTTATTTGGAAAAATGTTTGAAGATGGTGGGGCCCGCAGAGACACCGCATGTGGCGGCGATGATAGTGTTTGACTCCACGCGCTGAGTTATCAATTTTTATAGTACGAGGGTAGGGTCCACTCCAGGGGTTATTTCGTAAATGCACGGTTAGGATATGGGAATATTAGTGTGTGCATGTGAACGTGAAAGTGGGAGCCTCGACACCCCCTCCAAAAAAAAAATATGTAAAATTTGAGGCTACCACATACATACATATATATATATATATATATATATATATATATATATATATATATAGGTCTAATTTAATCGATAGACGTTCATTGAAGTCGATAAAATTAATACCATATATTTGTTGTACTAAGCGATTGCTCGAACTTTTTTGTGTATAATTACAAGACACGAGATTAAAATATTCGATAGCTTTTTTTTCACCTTATAGTCCAGATCGGTAGGAGTGCACACGGGTTGGGTTTGATTGAAATTTTTTTTTGGACTAACCCGAAAGTTAGGGCACAATCCAATTCAACTCAACCATCTATTTCTAGATTGTGTTGGATAAGGTCGTCAGTTTGTTTGTTTTTTTTAATTTTTTATTACATGTTATATTAATAACTAAAATTTCATGAAATTCAAATATTCACCATTTACAAGTCACAATACACCACTAACTTCTGTTACAAAAATATAATATTTATGACCGACTTTAATTTTCGATTATTTAAAAATTCAATCCAACCTAATCCAAAAAAAATTTATGGTTTAGATTAGTTAATCTAGGTTCAGTTCACTCCTATAATTAAAATATAAAATTGAAATTTTTAGAGACTTATTAATAGAGATATCCAAAAGATGGGACCGGTACGAGAAGACTTTCCTGTCTCCATCTTTACCACCTACCTCAATCTATAGGCATGGGAGCGAATACTCAAACGAATTTTTTTTAATATACGTATTAAGTAGAAATGAAGCCTAAAGACCAAAATTGTTAGGGTTTTAAGGATGGAAATTAAATAAATATTTTTGAATTTTTTGAAGTATCAAAATCATTAGATTTGAAAAGTCAGATACTAAAAATAGAATTTAAAACAATAAATTTTATTTTATTTTATTTTATTTATTAAGATTTGAAATGAGAATCTGTTTTAAATTAAAAATATTTCATGGAAAAACTATAGATTTTTATTTTTTTTATATTATTTTTAAAAAAAAGGTCCACAAATTTAGGATTTGAAACAAGATTCCTTACCTAGATTAGGTGAATCTCATTGATTCATTCTTGATTTGGGGTGGGGCCCACAATTTATTTAATTTATTTTAAGACTCTTTATGACCAACATAATTAAATTATACATACAAGTTAATTTTGAAAATATTAGTATATATATATACACACAAAGTAAATGTGAATTAGAAGTAAAATGGTATCCAAATTTAGTGTAAAAATATAAAATTATAATTTAGGATGTAAAGGGAGAAAAATTTCGGATCAACTCGAAATGTTGGATTTGTTAGGTTGGAGGGCCGAGTAACTAAAATAGAGTTCATTACCCGACCCTGTATTTTTTTAGTTGGGTTGTTGGGTTGTAAGTATTACTTGTACTTACCGAAGATGCACCTTCATTTTCGGTAACCCAACTGAAAGTTATTACTTGTACCAGCGAGGTGCATCTTCATTTTCGGTATCTCGATCACTGTAACTTTATAGTTAAATGTGCCCGTATGTATCTTAAGAAGCGAGAAGTATGTGCTGAATCTTCGCTCGCACGAGATATAGAAGAATGTCGGAGTTATCAGGTGTCGAATACAAATTCTGAATCTTGGACATGGGTTAAATAAATAATTCAAATGTTTTAAAATTCACCTCATTTTTAATATACATTAAAAAAAATATTTACTTTAACCAATATTTATATATATATATTTATTTATTTTTTCCTTTTTTAAATTTAATATTTTTTGTTTTAAAATTTTCAATTTAGTCCTTCATGATCGATGAAGTTTAATTGAGGGACTGAATTGAAAAAATAGAGCAAACATATACTAAGCCCAAAAAAAAACAATTTGTTATACTTAATTTTCAACTAGGCCCATGGGCCTGTTGGATCCACCACTATCAGCCCAGCTCAGCTCAGACCAGCCCAACCCAGCTCAGCCCAGCTCAGCACAGTCCAGCCCAGCACAGCCCAGCCCAGATCAGCTCAGCCCAGTCCAGCCAATCTTCGTTCGTTCTTCAGGAGCCGAAAAAAATAAGCAAAAACAATGGATAAGCCGTACCAGTCGTCAGAAATGGTGGTGAACGTTCAGTAGGCTTCTTCCTCCGGGGATCTTACGGCCGATGGAGTTCCTTTCGAGCTGCGCTTCTTCTTCGTCCTCACGGCGTTTCGCTTTCTTCAATGTCCAGCATCAAAATACTCTTAGTTCTCGCGCCACTGTAAAGGTACTCCTTTCCTCCTCCATCTCTTTGTTTAAACGATCGCCAATTTCTTTTGCCGTTATTTATAGTTCAGAATCTTATCCTGCCGGCGAAATTTCCGCCGTTGAATGTGGCGTTAAGAATTTATATTACTTTTCTAGTGACGTTTAGATTGAGCTAGCTTTCACAGTCGCAGGTATTGCCATGGAACTTTTCTGTGGTTGGTGTTGGTCGATCGACGAGGCTCAGTGCCGATGGTCGGGAGAGAATTTTGGGCTGTAATTGTGGATCAAATCGTGTTTTGTTGTTTCGGCAGTTTTGGAGATATCATTCCTGTTTGGCTTCTTCGTTTGATTTGATATCCTTGAATTATCGGTATGTCTTCAATTGGAATATATACCCGGTGAATTTCCGAAGAATCAGGAGTTCTTTGGGAAAATTTAGACAGCGTTTCTCTGTAAAACTTGCTCGGGTGATGGTCTGCGTGATGCTAGTAATGTCAGTTTCTTCTACTTTTGGCGGCACTCCATCACGTAAGTTCAAATTTTCACTTAGTGTTTGCAATTTCTTAGAACCGAATGTTCTTCATTGTTCTTGTCATGATTAAATGTGTTTCTATTATTCAGAGGCCCTCACTGAAGAGAACCTACTGTTTTTGGAGGCGTGGAGGACAATAGATCGTGCATATATTGATAAGACCTTTAATGGGCAAAGTTGGTTTCGTTACAGAGAAAATGCATTGAGAAATGAACCCATGAATACGCGAGAAGAGACCTGTATGACATTTTTTCTCTGTTTCTGATCATGCATGGTAGACCGAATATTATCGTAATTATCATCTAAAAGCATGAATATACACTTAGCAGTTGCAATACCCCAGGGTCGTAAATTTGTCCCAGCATTTGAAACTCTGATTTCTTTTTCTTTTTCTGAGAACGCTACCTCTGATCCTATTGATTTGTTTATCATGCTTTCGAGTTATTCATGTGCTCTATTGTGAATTTAGCTTTGTGGTTGCTCTGCCACTCTTAAAGTGCCAATGTTTTATCATTTACAACATGAGTCTTGCTGTAGAAATCCGCACTGTTCACATACGTTGGTAATCATCTTTCCATGAAATCCCAGACGAGAAAGTTCTTGCTAATTTAGTATGTCAGACATTTTTACTCATTTTCCTGAAATGTTGCCACTCAGTTGATAATTTTGTTTTTCAGATACTGCAATAAAGAAGATGCTTGCGACTCTTGGTGATCCCTTCACTCGATTTTTAGAACCTGAAAAGTTCAAAAGTTTGCAGGTAGGAGATGCTACCTTTTTTTAGGTTGGTCCATTTGTCTATATGGAAAAGAAATTCCATGTAAAAATTTCCTTCTGGGCATAAGAAAGAAATGCTCTAAACTCTAGTACTATCTTCTTTGAAGGCAGTCTGGTACTCAAGGTGCTCTTACAGGTGTAGGACTGTCCATTGGATATCGCACCAATGTTGATGGACCTGCTGGGCTTGTTGTCATTTCAGCTGCACCAGGGGGCCCTGCAGAAAGAGCTGGTATTACTTCTGGTGATGTTATTCTGGCAATTGATGATACTACCACAGAATCCATGGGTATATATGATGCGGCAGAGCGATTGCAGTAGGTTTCTCCCCTTACCATAATGTTGAACGGTGTAACATTGTTAGTAGATTAATAGATAAAAATTACTAAGGAGCTTAATATACCATAAAATTTCTTTGATCTGAAATATTTTTATTCGGTTATGATTCATTTTGGTTAATGAAGTATGAAACATACGAAGTGTTTCGCTTTGTTACTTCATCATAGGCCATCACAATAAGCTACATCGAAGGCACACAATTTGATTATCTGTGAATCTATTTAGAAGCTTTTGATTAAGAAAGACCCAATTTTCTAACTCATGTTTAGTTGGTTAAAGTTGTTCTTAGAATTTCTTTTGAAGCACTAATTTCTTGGTGTATATTCAATTGTATTTGAATTGACTTCTAACAAGAGTGATTGCAGAGGACCAGAAGGAAGTTCTGTGCAATTGACCGTTCAAAGTGGCCCAAGTGTAAAGCAGCTCGATTTAGTGTAAGATTATTTTCCACATTTTTTACATCGAACTGACAATGGCTTGATGCCTTCCTCCTTCCAGCAGTAGATTAAATTCTTTTTGTAACGCCTGGTAGTTTTTCGTCAGTGTAGAATATTTCAGTTTACTATATTTGTCCTTTTATCCTAAAGAACCTCCTGGCATATTATAGCTTACTTATGAGTTATGCTGCATTAAGTATGTTTTTCCCTCAAATGTTCTGACGGTTCTAGAACTGATAGAATCATGCCTTCCAGGCGAGAGAAAGTTGCAATAAATCCAGTGAAGTCCAGAATCTGTGAGTTGCCTGGCTCAGGGGACGAATCCTCTAAGATTGGTTACATCAAGCTTACGTCATTTACTCAAAAGGCATCTGGTAAGAAAGATCATTTGTCTTGACTTTCAGAGACAATTTATTCTAATAATTTAAACAAAAAACTTCCTTCATCCATTCTACTTATCTGCACATCATTTGAAAACAACAATATGTTTAGGGCATTGTCTTGTATCATTCTCAGTCGTCAAGGGATTCCAAGGGGTAACGTGCTTATCTGGTTATGAGAATTATGTCCTTCGCAGGTGCTGTGAAAGAAGCGATTGATTATTTAAGGAGTAACAAGGTTAATGCCTTTGTACTTGACCTTCGGGATAATAGGTGATTAGTTTTCACTTTTCAGCACTTAAAGTTTTCCTTTTAGCACACCTCTTGAACTGTGGAACTTGTTGCAGTGGTGGTCTTTTTCCAGAAGGAGTTGAGATTGCCAAGATTTGGTACGTGCTATTTGGGTATTATTTGATGTGTTATTCATGCTGTTAGTTTCATTAATGGTGTAATATGACACAATGGATAATCCAAGTATATTACATCTGTAAAATTATCACTTTGCATTTAGGGAAAGGAGGTCTCTTGTAGCAATAAAAAGGCTAGACAAGTTTGGAACTTGATGTCGTAAAGAGATCGTCTAAAATGGAAATCAAATTCTATGGGAGGTAGGAAAGTTGCACTTAGAGTTAAAACTGAATCAACTAACGCCTCTTTTTGAAGTGTGTGATCAAAGAAGCAAAGGAATAAGATTCAAAGGGAATAATCAATCCCAAATTTTCTCCAAAAACGAATGCGAGATCCATTTCCTGTTGAAAACTAAAGAACTTGCTTTGTTCAGCAATGGGAAATGGATTCCCATGTGAGATCCCACATCGGTTAGAGAGGGGAACAAAACATTCTTTATAAGGGTGTAGAAACCTCTCCCTAGTAGACGCGTTTTAAATGTGCTTTTGAGGGGAAGCTTAGAAGGGAAAGTCCAAACAGGACAATATCTGCTAGCGGTGGGCTTGAGGTGTTACATCCCCGGACTCTCAAATGTGCTTTTTAGAAACCACATGTTCTGTGGGCTGACACATATTTATCATGATAATCTTGTGCGACAAAGAATCTGACTATTGAAGGGAAAGTTCCATTACCACTTGGCTAGGTCAGGTAGTTTCCTATATGTTTGATTCCTTGTTCCTACTCTCAGTTAAACCCCTAGTATAGAATGGGCTATCTTTTTAAGTTTGTTTGGATGTAGTTTAATGAATCGAGTAGACTAATATTATTAGGTGACATTGATGTTGTGCATGTGTGAGATCTATCATTTCCATCTTTTCTCTTTTCCATTGATCATTTCATTTGCGATTTGTTCGGATCTCAATAATTTATCATACTTTTAACATAGTACTTGACATACAAGGATTCAAAAGTTGACAGTGAATCATTGTGGCAAGTAGAATGTCCTCTTAACGCTCTGCAGCCTGGTTTCATATTATCTGTTCTTATTCAGGTTGGACAAAGGTGTTATCGTGTATATTTGCGATAGTCGTGGTGTCCGAGATATATATGATTCAGATGGAAGTAGCTCTATAGCAGCTTCAGAACCTTTAGCTGTGTTGGTAAACTTTTCAGCTCCATTCTTTTTCTAAATAAAGGCTCCATCAAGTATCTCATCTATTGTTACTATTTACTTCATCATCACGACCTCCTTACTAACTCACAATTAATATTTCTGTGGATTCCTCATTAATATTTCTGTTACAATCACGATTATCCTCTTATTCCCCTCTGCATTCTTATGCTATAGAGTTCGTGGCATTTTGTCGTATATCGGGACGTTTGAATTGTAGTGTACGAAAAATGTAAGCCTTTTAAACTTTATTTTGATCGTTTGAACATAACGCTTATATTAGGTGAACAAGGGAACTGCTAGTGCAAGTGAAATACTAGCCGGAGCATTGAAGGACAACAAGCGTGCTATATTATTTGGAGAACCAACCTATGGGAAAGGGTAAGAACTTTTGGCTGCGCCCCAAAACATGACTAGATTTTGTATATCCAAATTCTTTACAAGAATTCACATCCTTCTCTGCAGCAAGATTCAGTCCGTCTTTAAACTATCAGATGGTTCTGGCTTGGCTGTGACAGTGGCTCGTTACGAGACACCAGCTCACATCGACATCGACAAGGTCTCTCTCTCTCTCTTATCCCTACGAACGCTTCTCAGGAAGTCAAAGTTCTTAACGCGCCTGGATATTCTGCAGGTAGGAGTGATTCCAGACCGTCCGCTACCAGCATCATTCCCAAAGGATGGAGATGGTTTCTGTAGCTGCTTTGAGGATGCAACTTCTGCTTGCAATTTCAACAGGGCACAACTATTTTCAAGATGATGAAGGTTTTTTCTTTTTTTAATCTTGAATTGACATTATTTGATTTGGATGGTCAGTTTATGTTGATTGGTAAAGCATTCTTTACATTTACAATCCTATAGATTTCTGTAATAGCATTTATGATTCTTTTGATTTATGTTATAATGAAATCAAGTGACAGGTCAAGATTCTCAATCCCATCTTTTATCTTTTCCTAAAACATAACATTTATGATTCTTTCCTTGCTTTAATGAAGCAAAACCAAAATGCCTCCAACAATGAGCTTCAACCCTGAAAGAACATAAACTAATCAAAGTCGGGGGCTAGCTTCGAACGAGGTGGAGAATCAGACTTTTCTCTCGCTTGGCTCTGCCCCCACCCAATTCACTTTATATTGAAATTTGAATTTTTAGAATTAGGTTGAATCTTGTATCACATTTTTCTTATGAAATATTATTGGATTTTTTAAGTTGATTTATATTTTTTTTTAGTATAAATTATATTCAAAAATGAAAATTATCCATAATTTAATTATTTAAAATAAATATATAAAAAATAAGGAAAAATCTCCTCAAAGCATATTCTCAACAAATCCTTACTTCGATACTATCAAAATAAATGAAAATTTTCAAGAACTGAGACAACTTTCCTATCCCTGCACCGTGTACGTATCTAATTAGAATGATTGGAAATGGAAGACCGTGTACGTATCTAATTAGAATGATTGGAAATGGAAGACGAGATGACTTGAATTCAGTTTCAAAGGTTCATCCACGCTCTACTTTAGTTCTTTAATATTTACATCTTATTTTTTCATAAATATCAATTTGATTGTCATTAACATTTTTAATAAATAATTTAATAGAAATATGATAATACATAATGAACGTGGTTTTGAAGTAATATGCAGTTTCTAAACATAAGACTAAATTTGTAGAATATAACAAGCACCACTCCCCTCTCCTCCCCCTAACACTTGTTTTTTGAAGTTCTTAAGTGGAGAGGCCTTTAGAACTGAAGTTAGAAAGAAATTCTTGAGGTGGGGCTGTGACAAGAAACCACCATGCCTTTGCTTTATCCTGCAATCTTCCATGCAAAATCATGACAAAAACAAATTACACTTCATGTTCATCCAATTCAATTCAAACGTCTGGGAATTTTAGGCAAACAAAGCACATACAATAAACTCGACCTTGACATTTTCTTTTTTTTCTTTTTTATATCTCATCTGTATATGTAATTCCAGGTAAAGATCAAATCATCTAAGCACCAGAGCAGTTTTAAAATTACAAACAGAAAAATACAAGCTTGTACAACAATGGTGCGCCATACTGAATTTTAGACATGCCTCTCTATGAGGGGATTTCCAGTAATACTCGGTGGATCGATCTGTTTGGCTTTGCTCCGAGGCTACTTGAAAAGCACACGCAAGCACATCCACCCTGAATCACAGTTTAGACGTTAGGATTTACAAGTTCGGAGCAAACCCCACCAAGCCAAAACATGAAAATAATTGTAGTTTCAGGGAATCTATTGGGGATTTTGGCAGAGTCGAGCATGCACCAACTGAACAAATTCTTTGAACAACTATCCCAAAAATTCGCAATAAATTTACAGATGTAAGAAAATGGGAAAAAAAGAAGATAATTCACAGTCTGTTGCACATTCCAACACAAGAGATGCCAATTGGAAGAGAAAAACAAAGGCTTCTTGAATATTGTTCATGGTGCTTAAACCATTTGGAATCAAGTACCAAATACAGACCTTAGTACTTGGGGGGTTTCCTAATGTTTGGGAGGACTCCCATGAAAGGTTCGAGTTTCTTATCAGTTGAGAGTCCACGAAATAGAATTAGATACTGAGATCATAATGTTCTCAAGCAAACGCATGAGTAGGAGAGTTCCAGGCCTCTCTAGTAGCCTGAATTGTACAGCTGAGAATAAAGACTTTGTTGAGATTTATCGGAATTGTAAATGGAGCATCAATTGTTTCCAGATTCTATTTTAGGTGTTTGGCCTACGTCAGGAAATGGAGAAGAGCAACAGTTAATGACTCTTAGTGAGTAGTAGACACGGTTGAGCTTGTGCACAAGAAGTTTATAGCTGGTTCAGAGAAAGGTAAGAGTTGGCAATGCATGTATGGGAGAATTTGAGGAACCCCTAATAATAGCCTGAGTTATACAGCAAGAATAGAAGGTGTTCCATGTGAACTCACTTTCTTTGTGAGCTATCTGATGATATAACGTATAATTCATAACCAAGAAGGCTATATGTTGAATATGTTATGTTCAATCCTTATATATGATTGATTATCCAACTTGACAATAACCGAAAGAAGTGATAGTAACCAAAATAGATATGAAAAGTATGATGACTAATAAGAAAAAAAAAACCTTGAGAATGTGAAAGAGACACAAACCGGTCAAGCTGCGCTGAATCTCATGTTGTGATTGACAATTACTAGCATTCTAAGGCATATGTCGGAACCTACAATCGAAAAAAATAAGAGAAACAAAACAAGTTACGACTTACTAGTCTTTTAAGATTATTACACACAGAACTATATGGTGGTCTGCCAGTAACTGAACTCGCCACTAAAAAGTAACATTTCAATGCACAGAGGCTATGATTGTACCATGTACATAATATGTTATGGTCATATGTTCAAATTGATAAATAAAAAAGTGCAACGTTAGGAAGAAAGTATTCCCAGACTGTTTTTCTACCTCAAGCATGTTTTCATCAAGAAAACCACCATATGTTGAATGATTAAAGGCTTGAGAACTATCATATTGAAGGATTCTCAACTTCCCCTCCTGTATGGACAGCCAAAAAAAGACATCAAAGTTGCATCAATACTGAAATATAACAGGCAAAATAATTGTGTTAAAAGGAATTAAATAAATAAACAATCACAATCTATAAAAAATATTTAGCAGCTAACCTTGGTCCCGTAGACAACACCACCTCCCACTGAGGGATGAAAACAAGCCACGTTTACCTCGTCCTCGGCACTCGGAAGAACTCTCACAAGTTCCATGTTAGAAACTCTGTAAACCTAAGTTGTCAAAGCAAACTTCAGTCAGTTAAGACGAACATTAAATGAACATAAAAAGTCTATATATGCTAAATATTATATATCGCATAATAAAACTATCTTAACCCTGTCGGGATTATCATATTTTTCAGGGAATTATATCTCCAATAATTACAAACTTCAAAGGATTAGGCCTTAATAGGATTGAAACTGCAAAAATTCCATGAATTGTCCTAGAAAAAGAGAATAGCTTATTTCTTTTTTCTCAGAGCTAAAGAAATATAATACATCTCTTCAATTTGTCCACGATTAAAAAAATATTCTAGTTTAACAATATGTGTGGCAGGGGGATCCGAATATCTGACATTTCGGTCCAAGTTACCTCAATTAAACAAAAGAAATGAACTTTACCTCAAGTATAGTGTATATGGGCACAGTTGTCTCTCCATCTACGACAACACTTTTAAGAAGTGAACTATGGCGACGGCCGTAAGCAAGTAATAGATGTTCTGATGTAGGAGAGAACTGCAATTATTGCAAGTAGAAACTTCAGTAAACTCAGTAAGTACAACTTATTTCCTCATTTTCACGATGAAAAAATTGTAGCTTTAGGGAAAGAAAGAATAAAAAAGGCCACAAAGAAGCAAGGCCCACTCAATATGGAGAATACAAAGGAAACAAAACAAGAAAAGAAAATCACAGAAAAGAGGCTAATGGGTTGACACAACTAGTTTCTTTGGAGGTTTTCAATTTTATAAAAAGCTAAGCCCTCATTTAGATCAATCAAAGAATATACGTTTAAGGTGCAAACTCATGATCGTTTAAGGTGCTTAAAGAAAAACAGTCCTTATCATTTACAAACCTGTATAGATGTTAGACAATGAGCAGCTCTTATTGCTCGAGATGCTAGTACCATACCAAACCTATATAAAGAAAACAAGAGTGAGATAAATTTAAGTTATAAAAAGGAAAGATATCAAGCCATCTTCAATCATAATGTTGTGAAGAAAGATTACGTTGCCTCCTCCAGAGAGTATATCCGAAGCTCGTACATGACCTGCTGAGCCGAAACTGGGTGTCGTGTAGGTGATGTTGCAGCACCAGTTGCATCATTATTAGCATGGCTTTGGAATCCAGGATCGGCTTCCATCTGTGGCAACATACATGCCACACATGCTGCCAAAAATCTCCCACAAGGTGAAAAATGGGCACCCATTTCACTGCAACATAATTGGTAGATAAACGTAGATGGTTAGCGAGACAAGAAACCAAGAATGGACAAAAATAAATGATTCGCAACATCCCATAATGTAAATCTCCCAAATATGGCCACGTACATATATTAAAACTAGTGGGAAGATACAGCCATCAGGGTTCCAACTCCACAGTTATAGAAGTGTAGAAGTAAAATAGTGAGTTAAGAAACAGATTGATATTTCATGAGACTGCAAAAGAGCATACCTACAAAGAACAGCATGCGGAATGATTAACCGACATCTTTCATCATCCAGTGGAGCACAAGGATTTTTAACATCATGTGACCATATCCTGAGTTTCACAGTGCAAGGTAACTCAGCAGCTGCTACTGCTGCCAAAGAGGCAGCAAGCTCAGACTGAATTCTACTGACAATGGGTTGTGGATCACTTTCATCAGGAATTGAGGTACTCATACTAGCACCTTCATCTGACCCACTTACAGGCACGGGCACACGAGAACGTAAAGAACGATTTCTTGAACCAGATCTCCTACCAACTCTGCTTTGGCTAACACTGCTAGGAATTAACGAAGTAAGTGGAGCATGAATTCCTCCTGTATCGGATGGTGCATAAGAATGTTCACGAACATCATCATTGCGTGGCCGAAGAGCAGGTTGACTAGCTTGACTTTGGCCAATTAACCACCCTTGCAAGAAAGGAAGTTCCCAAGGGTCATTAAAAGGAAAATTTTGATTATTCCTCACTTCGTTCTGCACTTCCATATTCTCTGAAGCATCCACCGCAGTTTCTGAAACTTCTGTTTCCATTTCATTCGAGTAAGGATTGGTTCCAGTTTCTTCTGGAACTGGTGATGAGCTATTAGGATCAATGGGTGACAACACAAGTTCATACTGTCCTGACGGTGTTGAATATGTTAAAAGCCGCACTGAAGCAGAGGGATCAACTCTTTGTAATCTCCCTGCACCAGGTTCTGCTTCTGTTCGATGCATCGACATTCTCCTATTTTCTTTAGAAAATGAAGGCCATATCAACAGAGGAAAGGACATCAAAGGTAGGCCATCCACCAAACTAGAACGATCAGAAGATTGTGCATCGGCAAAATATACGGTAGGAGGTGGATATTGCACATATCCAGGAGATGTTGCTAATGTTATGGCAGATTCTGATGTATCAAGATCATTGACCTTCAGAACATGTTAAGTAGAAAAATTAGGACAAGTGATTGAAATGAGGCAAATTTAAAGGCAATAAAAATAACATACCTCAGCAGTTAAAAGGAATTGGGCTGCATGTGGGTGAAAATGCACCGCACGCAACGATCGCCGTGTCCTTAAAACAATGGTTGGTGAGGGTGTCTCCCCTCTTTTGTTGTAGTGCCAAATGTAAAGCTGCATAAAATTTAAGATCAAGGTTGTATATTAGAATACACTTACTTGGGTGGTTTGAAGTTCCTTTTTCGACATGTTAGGCTTTTCAAATTGTCAGACACATTGTGCTAATGAAAATGATCGAGAAGTTCCTTCTCCATCTGCCTTTTTGCAAGAAGAGGAGGTTTTAGTGGCAGGCGGGAATTTGTGTTTTGTTATGGGGTTTGTGGGGCGGGATGAATAATAGAACTTTTAGAGGATTGGAAAGGGATCCGGGTGATGTTTGATCCCTGGTTAGATCTAATGTTTCTCTTCGGATGTTAGTGACTACTTTTTGTAAGTATTCGTTCGGTCTCATTTTACTCGCTTGGAGCCCCTTCCTTTAGGTGAAATTTTTTTGTGGGCTTGATTTTTTTATATGCCCTTTTATTCTCAAAAAAGCTTGGTTCTTTATTAAAAAAAAAAAAAAAAAAAAGGTAAAACCTCACCTTATGACCCGATGCCACAGCAAGAAGCTCACCTTGGGCATGGAAAGCTATGGATGCAATGGGACGATCTGCATAGGGGGAGAACAAGGTTGAGCAATAATGCATATATCCTATACAGAATTCTCAACTATCCAGCCATTTTCACAAGGCTATACAAAAAAGTTGGAGAAGGAAATTACAGAAATCACGAGAGCCAATGCATTCTGCCGTGTTTGCATCCCAGAGTCGAACATCATAATCCAAGCTTCCACTAGCAAGAATTTCAGGGCGCAGTGGATGGAATCTGACCTGAAAGATTACCAGAGGATGAATAGAAGATTCGAGCAACTTGAGTCGCACAGAAAGATTTCTTATCAACAAAGAGAGAGAGAGAGAGCTTTCACGCTTACCACCCAAGGGGTTCTCCGATGACCACTCAGCACCTTTAAGCAGGTCCCAGTTTGGCAATCAATGATTTTTACAGTATGATCTCCACTGCAGGCATGAAAACAAAAATAGTAAAGGAACGTCTTCACTAAATTAAATTAAAATGAAGCTTCATCACATCACCATAGCAAAAAAAATCAGGAATCAGCAACTCACTGTGTAGAAGCAAGCGTTCTCCCATCAGGGCTGAATGCTGCTGCAATTGTTGACCTTGGAGGAGGCAAAAGAGGACAATATTTAGCTGAAAGATGCCGTAGTGATTCAGCCTCGACCCTGACAAGATTCCAAGTTTAATAACGCATCCCAGTTAGGCAAAATATTCTTCATTATTTCATTTATTGCATTAGATGTTCAGCTGCATTATGAGAACAAAATAACTACCATGAGATAAGTCCCCGCTTAGCATCTCTAGCTGCTTCACATCTCGGCCCAACCGAATCACATTGGCGGTCATTAGAATCTCCCCAAAACCTCCTTGATGCACATTTCGTTCGAGGAGAAACCTCCCTCTGGGCTAAAAGTTGAAAAACATTACTGACTCTGTAAAAGTGAGATAAAAGTTACTCTGTAAGATGAATTAGCTTGCAAAAACCAAGAACTCTAAATATTAAATGAACTATCTGAATCTAAACTACACCAGTAGAGTAAAATCCCATTAGCCAAAACAAGTACTAATGTTCCATGTCCCCATGATGATAATCGTAACACTAACAACCATCACAATTAACTATTTACAAGCAATCATGGCTGCTCCCTCCCCTCCACTGACCCGCAAATGCAATGGCAACGATTCCATGCCAAAATACCAGTACAGTAAAACAAGAAACTAAAACAGCACTAGGAAATCAAGATAGATCAGTATAAAAGAATAGACAAATGAAAAATTATCATTTAATCAAACTTCGCACGCTCGATAAACATTTTCCAAGTTAACTATCAGGCTCGGAGAAACGCATTAAAATCTCAGACATTGAGACCCAAAATTTAAGAAATCTTGTCAAAATTAAGATCTTCACACGACAAAAACTCCGGGGAAACATAAGAAAGACGGCAATCATCCACATAACCGAAACACGAATATCGCGTGAAATAATCGCTCCAGTCGCATCATCACCTTTGCCTACTCGTGGGGTACGCCGGACCAGGCTGAGAAATGTGAGGCGGCAGCGGTGGGGTCGATGTGGACGGAGAATTAGAATCGTCAAAAGCCCCAAATGAAGCTCTCATCATTTACCAAAGAAAACGTCATGCTCCAAAATTCTCCGACATTTCGATCGGAAAAGAAGAAATTGGGAGGGAATTAATCCCAATTCAAAGTGAAATGGGGAAAGGGACGGTGTTGTATTAATTTAGAAGCAATGATCGCCGGAGAAGACGGTGAAATTCAGGCGAGGAGGAGCTTCAAATTGGCAAGAAAAGATCTCCGGCAAGAAGAAGAAGAAGAAGAAGAAGAAGAAGAAGAAGAAGAAGAAGAAGGGCATTCTTGTGAAAAAGAAAACCTAGACGAACAAGAAACGAAACAGAGATCGAAGACAACACCTCCTCTGAAAATCAAAATGTTTTTGGACATATATGTTCCCTTTTTTTCTTTTTCTTTTATTTTTAATTTTAAATCTTATTTTCACATTATTATTTTTTTTTAATCTCATATAAAAATTTTAAAATCTAATTTTTTATTTTAATTTATCCCTATTATTTCCTTTTATTCTTTAATTAAATATTTTAAAACATTGTTTTTTTTTCTAATTATGCTACAACAGATAAGTGAATATCTAAAAAAATATAAAAAAATAATTTTAAAAACCCCATTTGTTAAAGTAACAATATTATAATAATTATTATTTAAAAAATTATAAACGATTTTTTAAAACGTTATTTCTTAGTTGATTACCTCCCCTTAGTTTCCATCATTTTTATATCGAGTACAGCATGAATGATCTATACAGGGTGGTGATCCCCACTTTTGTCTCATACAGAGTACTCATACTGAAAATTAGAATTAAGGATTCATCGACTTGATGTCCTTCGATCGATTTTCATCATTCATTATAAACCCTCCTCCGCTCAGGTTTTAGAGGGTGGTCCCCCTTAATATAATGTGTACGTAAATTTCATAATCAAATCTATAGTAGCGATCCAAATTTTCATATTCTCGTATTTAGGTCTAAATGGATTTAATTATTAATTTAGGTGTATAAATAGTTTTTTTTTTCTTCAAATAAATATATTTTTGAAAAATGTATATTTTAAGCTCCAAAAAAATTTGGAAGGGCCCATATTAGCAAAATTTGGCCCAAATATTAAAAGCTGTCGTGGATGCTAAATGGGCCGGGCCGAAAACACAGCCCAAGGTGTCTACTACCACATTATCAATTAAATATCATATTTATATACAAATTTAATTTTAGGAATCAATCATAAAAATGGGTTAAATTATATAATTTTTTTTTTTTAATTTGAAAATAGGAAAAAAGATAAGCAAAGGGGAAAAACGGGAAGAGACTGATCTCTCAATAAGTAATATTCTTAATCTCGGGTTGGTTGAGTTAACCTAACAAAAAAAAATGTTAACTTGCAAACCGAACCTGAATTTTTCAATTATAAAAAAATTCAACCTAACCAATCGAAAAATATCTAATCTGATACAATCAGGTTATATGAACACTCGTATTTAACAGTGATTAATTGATTTTAAATAATTATTGACATGTGTTTTAAAAAACCTGATTTAAATTATTTTAAAATTATTGTTTCTTTAATTTAAGCCATGGAATTCTATTGCCTCAAATATTTGTCTTTGGAAAGAAAAAGGAAAGTCTTGGATTGGACGTTAGCTTTTTTATTCCCTTACGTTACGTTAAATTAGCTCTTGCCAAATACGCTAAGTAACATTTTTCCACTTGGCACATTTTTTTTCCTTCTAAAATTGAAATGTTTTGTTTCCCATCTCCGACACAAATATGAGATCTCACAATCCACACATTTATAAGAAATGTTTCGTTTCTCTCTCTAATTGATGCCGGATGCCACAATTAATATCCCTTGTGGGATAACGCTGACACACCACCCGATATCTATCTGGCTCTGAGATCATTTGTAACAGCCTAAGCCCACCGCTACTTGATATTGTCTGTTGGCCTCTTACGTATCGCCGTCAACCTCATAGTTTTAAAACGCATCTACTAGTAAGAGGTTTACATGCCTTTATAAGAAATGTTTTGATCCCATCCGAACTAACGAGGAATCTCATATCTCAATAAAATTTAAGTTTAAATGAGTAAATTTAAAATTTAACGGGGAGACCAAAATACAGTAAAATCTAAAATATGGGATTAAAATGCAATTTTAATCAATAATTAAAAAAAAAACATAAAAGGAAAAGGAAAAAAAAGGGTTAGTTGGGCATGAGATGAGGACAGGGCACCTCCGCCTTTGAATCTTCCACGCAATGCATTTTCGGCCATTCCTCAGACGTGGACACTCATTACGTGTCATGATCCCGCCTTACGTGGCGCTACCTCCATCCCGCGTTTCGCCCAGCCATACGATCTCCAGAACGACATATCGAAAGACAGAAACCGAACTCCCCGGCCCTCACCAACCAACTTTTCCTCTCCACTTGTCGTTTAATTTGTGGCTTTCTCAAGGGGTTTTAGATCATTTTCTCTTAGTTAAATTATATATATATATATATTAAATCTATTTTTTTTAAATTTTTTTATAAACCGATTCAGTAGAGACATGTAGGATTTGTAGTTCATAAGATTAGAGCACGTGGCTATAAACCCAAACCACGGTGTTGGGTACTCAAATTGACAACACTTTCTCAATCAGAATGCATCCATATGGATCGTCGTGATATGAACTTTGTTAAAACTATATCTCTCTTCGTTAAATATTTTGTTTATATATAAATATCCAAAAAAACCATTTTGGATAGGAAATAAGAAATAAACATTTCTACCTTGTATTTTTTAAATGAATAGCAAAGTACGTCTAGGGGTATTTTTGTAATTTGACTATCCTATAGACATAATAAGAAAATGTGATAAATATATATATATATATATTATAAACTTTCAAGTATTTTAAATTTTTAAAAAATGTCTAACAAATTCTAAATTATATAACTAAGGAAAAGAAAAATAAAAAGAAAATGTTTCCAATTCTCTACCTATTTATTTATGTAATTATTGTATATAAATGATTTTTTTTTTAAATGGAAATAGTCGATAATAATAAGTAATAAAAAGAACGAATAAAAAAGAATCATCAAAATTCAAACATTTCCCACGATTTTTTTAAAAAAAAATTAGATAACTGATTTATTAAATTCTAAAAAAAAAATCGAATAATTATTAAATGGGTTGGAGAAATTAATATATATATATATATATATAAAGAGGGAAACCTTCCAACCCGACCACGTGGCATGAACAATAATGTACATCCAGCTCATCGCATAGGTGGATTAGAGTCCAATGGTCAGTTTTGATGCCAACTCTGTCAATGATCGAACCACGTAGGTCCTCATCTCTAATTTGGCCAAATTGTTTAACAAAATACTTTGCCAACTTAATACACTTCCACTCCACACAAATCGACCTTTATCTCGCTCGAAATTAGACACTAATTACTATTAAAGGCGAACTATTAATCTAAATATTATCAAAATATTGGAAATTATATTAATCTAAATATTATCAAAATATTGGAAATTATATTAATCTAAATATTATCAAAATATTGGAAATTATAACCTAAATATATAACGACTTCAAATTTATAAATTTTTATTTTTTTGTCTAGTAAATTGTTAGATACAAAATTAAAAAATTATTAGCCACGATTTTATTAATTTTAAAGAATATAGTATTTTTAAAAACTAATTAAATAGAAAATTAAAAATTGAGTGGCTTACTAAACTCAATCATGAAAGTGAAATGTATCTAATTTACTATAAAAGTAATATAATTATTAAGTTTCATTCCATTTATATTTCAATTATGCCAAACACTACCCAAAGATTTAAATATTTTATTTGAATTAAACAAGACCAAGAACATTAGGAAAAATAAATAAATATATATATTGAGAATTCCACGTGGACTACACGTGGCCCAATTACAATGAAGACAAGAAAAATATGGTCGTTTCCCAATCCGTTTGAGAACTTTATAAATAACGCGCATTTACTAATTCAATTTCAAATTCGATTAAAAACATAAGAAGAAGAAGAAAATTCGTAAAAAATGGCGCTCAGATCAATGAATCAGATCGGTACTCTGTTTCCGGCGGCGAAATGCAACGATCATTCACTTCGAGCGAAGGTTCCGGCGAGTACGGCGGCGGCGAGGACGATCCCAGCGGTGGGGATTTTGCGATCTAGGGTTCAGAATCGCGAAAGAGAGGAGGTGATCATTTCATCGTTGGACAGATTCCGGCGGAGTTTCGCGGTGTCGTGTAGAGCTTCGACGGCGGCGGTGGCAGCTGAGGAGGCGGAGAATGGAGGGGAAAGGAGAGGAGTGCCGGTGTTTGTGATGATGCCGTTGGACTGTGTGACGATGGAGAATAAGGTGAAGAAGAGGAAGGCGATGGAGGTGAGTTTTCAGGCGATGAAAGGGGCGGGAGTTGAGGGGGTTATGGTGGACGTGTGGTGGGGATTGGTGGAGAAGGAGAGGCCCGGCGAGTACAACTTCGACGGTTATGAGGAGTTTTTGGCTATGGCGGCGAAATACGGCCTGAAAGTTCAGGCCGTCATGTCGTTCCATCAATGCGGCGGGAACGTCGGCGATTCTTGCACGTAACTACTTCGCCCCCTCATTAATTTAATTTGTTTTTGTTTAATTTTAAACGGTAATTAAACAATCTTCGCCACCGTAATTTGTTTTGATTAATTTTTAAATTAAAAAAATAAAAATTTTACCCTTAATTTTAATTAGTAGCTTACAAACTTTTATATTTGAAAATTAGGTGAATTTTGAAAAATACTACATAAATCATTGAATTTTCAGGCTTTATTTTTTTAAAAAAAATACTAAATAAATCATTGAATTTTCGACTTTATTTTAAAAATCATAAACTTAAAAATGTTTAATAAATACATAATATGTTTCAATAATAAATTTTAGTTTCAAATATTATTAAATTTTTTAAAATTTTTTTACATGATATTTTTGGGTGAAATATAGAGATTTTAATCGAGGGTAAAAATTGAAATATTTATTTAAATGTAGGGTCTAATTTAATAAAATTGAAAATTTTAAGTCTAAAGATAAAAATGAGGCAGAAAAAAAAAAATAATTAAAAAATAGATTAAATAATTATAAAAAACTAAAAAAATTAAATTAGTTAAATGATATTATAATATATATATATATATTGTTGAATTTATGAATTTCACAGAGTTATTTAATAATTAATTAGTAAATTGGTCAAATTTATTTGTATGGAGAACATTGAAATTATTGAGTTTATAAATTTTTTTAAAATTATCAAAATTTAAAACGGAAAATAAAAAATGAGAACTTTTATTTAAGCGTATGGCTTAATTTAATAAAATTGAAAAATTTTGAGTGTAAATTGATAATTAAAAAAAATTAGTTAAAAGGTATTATTGAAAATTTTGTGATATGGTTCTGACGATCAAATTCCATAAATCTGTAGAATTCCATTACCGAGATGGGTGGTGGAGGAGATGGAGAAGGGTCCGGACCTTGCATACACAGATCAATGGGGAAGAAGGAACTTCGAATACTTATCTCTCGGATGCGATAATCTTCCTGTGTTGAAGGGCCGAACTCCAGTTCAATGCTACGCCGATTTCATGCGCGCCTTCAAACAAAACTTCAATCACCTTCTCGCCAACACCATTGTCGTAAGTTCCTGCAAATCTTTTGGTTCTTTCCTAGAAAATTTAATCCCTCGCAAATCCCTAGGTTTTAACGCTTCATCCTTCTCCAGTGGCTATCGATTCCAAGTCTTTTGTTATCATCTGAATTTAGGGCAGGTTGCTAGTGATTTTTAAATGAAGTAGTGGTTGAATCATTCAAAATCGATTTTGATAGATAGTCCAAAAATAGCTTAGAAACATGTTTAAGAACGATTTTGATGAACCTTGAATCACTCCCGAACGGTTCTTTAATCTATGGAGCATATTAGTTGGACTGATGATCAGCGATGATTATGCAATATTTTCTGTTTCATGGAATTGTTTTTTTGAAAATGTGAAATTGATGATGCTTTTTTGTTTTCGTTTCTGATAAAGGAAATCCAAGTAGGAATGGGACCAGCGGGAGAGCTTCGTTATCCATCATATCCAGAGCAAAATGGCACATGGAGATTCCCAGGCATTGGAGCCTTCCAATGTTTTGACAAAGTATTCAAAATCTCCATTTACTCTGTTTCATCACACATATATGTATTTAGTTTCTTGCCTGTTCTGAAGCTAATCTGCATATTTACTCCTCAATCTCATTACAGTACATGCTCAGTAGCTTAAATGCTGCAGCCATTGCCGCCGGGAAACCCGAATGGGGCTCGACAGGCCCGACCGATGCAGGTCATTATAACAACTGGCCAGAAGACACCCGGTTCTTCAAGAAAGAAGGTGGAGGTTGGAACTCCTCTTACGGTGAATTCTTCCTCTCCTGGTACTCCCAAATCCTCCTTGATCATGGGAATACCATACTCTCACATGCTTCCTCAATCTTCAAACCTTCAAGTGTGAAAATCTCGGCGAAGATTGCAGGCATCCATTGGCATTACGGGACTCGGTCTCATGCCCCGGAGCTCACAGCAGGTTACTACAACACACGGTACCACGACGGTTACATACCGATCGCGCAAATGTTGGCTCGCCATGGTGCAATCTTCAACTTCACTTGTATAGAAATGCATAACCATGAGCAGCCTCAGAATGCACTATGTGCTCCTGAGAATCTCGTAAGACAAGTCAGCTTGGCAACTCAAAAGGCTCAAGTTCAACTCGCCGGGGAGAACGCATTGCCACGATACGACGAGCGTGCACACGATCAAATCGTGAGGGCATCGTTGTTGGAAGGCGATAGAGAGATGTGTGCATTCACATACTTGAGGATGAATCCTCAGTTGTTTGAAGAAGACAATTGGAGAAGGTTTGTGGGATTTGTGCAGAAGATGAAAGGAGGGAAGAATAGCCATAGCCATAGCCATAGAAGTTGGGAAGACAAGAAGAAGGAGCAGCAGCAAGTTGAAAAGGTAGTGCCTAATCTACAGAGTGAGAGTAATTTGGTCCAAAGAGTTTAGTTTTAATAGCTTAGGTTTTAGTTTCCCACTGCATAGAAACATTAGGGCCCCTTTGTGGAAATTATAGAAGGAAGCAAGTAGGCCTTGTTAAATTAGGTAACATTATTTAGTGTGTGATAGTTGCCCATATAGAGCAATTTGGTAAGAAAATAATGGCAAATTATTTATTCATCAACATATTTAGAATGTTGCAAGTCTTTGTATATATTGATATACTCGGTAAATCTTTCATTCAAAATTAGTTTTTTTTTTTAATTTGAATACAATTATTTATTTACTTATTACCAAAGATTGTAAACGCACTTTTCAATTTATAACTTTGTTGCGCCTCTCATTTTTATGTTATATTTGTTCGATCATGTCAGTCTTCTTTTGATCGGGTATTATGTGCCCACCAGCTATTTAGATCAGGATCGAAATCATCGAAATCTGTTCTTAATTGCTGAAGTAGATAGGATCAGACTCTGTTTTTATAGATAATTGATGAGAATGTTGTTCTTGTAGCTTCGTTTCTTCCCCTATTCAAATGCTTTCTTCTTGCTCTTCTTCTAAGTGAGTATCACATACGGATTTAAGTATGTTCTTTGATCTCGTAAGAAAATAAAGTGCGGATTCAAATATGTTCTTTGATCCCTTAAGAAAATAACGTAGTTGTTGATCGAGTTGAACTTGAGGATATCCCATTGTTGGTAGCTTCTCCTCTCTAATTTGCTTACTACTTTCTTCTTCCATTTCTCCTACTATTTTAGATCGTCTATTCCTTTCTTCCACTATTTTTATAACTCACTTCTTAAACTTCTTGAACTTGATGTTCCATTGATTGTATGTTTTTGTTTATTGATTTAACATTTTAGAGCCTTGAAGTTTACTAAGAAGATCGAAAATGTAACGATTCAAGTCCACCACTAGCAGATATCTATCTATTAGCAGATATCTCTCCCTAACAAATATGATTTAAAATTTTATGAGGAAGCGAATGAAAAACCCAAAGAGAACAACTTCTGAACAACTTCTGTTAGCACTGGACTTGGGTTGTTACAGAAAATAACCCTTGTAGTGGTGTTACAAGAGGTTGGGTTAATCGTTCTAATAGATCAAAGAGAAAATGCTTTAAACACTAAAAAGGTGTAGGACTCATAAGTTGGAGTATCACCGTTTCACGTTTTGGGTACGGTTGCACGTATTAACCTCTGTAATGTCAAACCTTAGAGTATAACGAAATAATGTGATAATTTCATCATTGGGCTCAAAACTCAATCCCTTCAAGGTTCTCATGATGGTTACATAAGCAATGTAAGTAAGAGTACAGATGTGCAGAACAACAACAATCAATAAGTACAACTGAAAAGCCTGTTAATACTAATTACTTCATTTCCTGTCTAAGTATCAAGCAGCAATCCCATCAAAATTTGTGAAGTGAAGAAAAAGGTGAAGCAATTGTTGGAGCGAGATGCTTTCACTTTCTTTTTCTTTTCACATCTTCCTTGAGGAAATAACAATTTGGATTGGATTCCCTAAGGCTATCAAAGGCCTCGAAAGGTCGAGGTTAGCCTGCTTCTTTGATATAAAAAAAGAATAACGAACCACGCATTCGACTCGGAATGTACAGCTTATAATCTCCAATGTATTACCTAGCAACTTGAAGAAAAGAACAATGGAGGCAAGCTTCAAACATTGGCCTTCCATTGACAACTCGACCGCCCCGCATCTTAAAGAAGCTTGCTGGTCCTTCGGCGTGATGGACCGCCAGGAAAGAGCTTCATAATCCATCCCAAGACTCTTTCAACCACCTAAGAATGAGAAGATTTATATGCCCCATATTCATTTGCATATTCATTTGCTAAACTAAAAGGAAAGGTAAATGATCAACACAAGCTCTAAACTAGCAGAGCATTCATTTGTACTTGATCCCCCCAGCCTAAACACACATACACGCGCACACAGGACATATGGCAGTAAGAGAGGCTTAATGAAAGATGATAATACCTCGTCGCCTTCATCTGCAAGTACAATATCTTCATCATGCACGGTGCGAGAATCACGTTGCCTCACTGGAACAATCTCACCAGCCATACTTTGAGCAGTCAAAAGCTCTAATCTTTGAGTTTGTGTTTCCAGTTTCCTAGACAATTCTTTGTTCAACTCCTTCATGAAAAAAAAAAAAACGTATAAACATAAGAGACTTGGGTTAATTTAATTGGAGGATCGACAATGAGCAGTCTATAAGTCAGTTCCTAACATGCAATAAATAAAAAGCAAAGTTGGTTGATTGTGCAATAAATAAAAGAACTGATAGTGTTTACAATATTCAGATTGGACAGAAAAGTTACCCTCAACTTAGAACTGCTAGCCAACTCAGATGCCAACGCTTGTGTTAACTCATCTTTCTCTACAGCTAACTGCAAATCAATAAAATCCATCATCACAAGTCAATAATATTGGATATATTAAATAACATATTCACGTCATATCATTAAGAGAAACGATAGCAAAAAGAGGGCTATGACATCTCCCATGAGGGCGAGGAGGCTAACAAAAAGGATGCTCGATTGGCCTAACGATATTTTTTTCGAGAAAATTTCAAAATACTTTCTTTAATGGCTGCATCTTAATTGAAACCTAAACGTATGAGAATCAAGAACAAGACCTAAAGGAATTGAAACAATAATCACATAAAAAGTGGGAAAGCAAAAAAAAATAAAAAAAAACAGCCCCAGGATAAGTATTACAACTTGACAGAGAATTCTTGAATCTTGAAACTGGACATAATTGATATTATTCTTTTTTTGTTGTTTATAACAAGAAAAAAATTCATATTAATTTACGGATGGGTACCTCAGCTATTAGAGCATTGATGTTTTGAATCATCCTCATATGGTCTGGAGGAATATTGACCGCTGAAACTTCAGCAGTGGCATTTTCCAGCAGCATGAGAGTTCCAGAGGTATCATCTTCAGTAAGAGATTCTCCATCTTTTACTTCATGTTTAGAAGTACTTGGAGCAGGATCTGTATTTACTGCATAAATTTAACAATGAATACAAAAGTGAATGGAAAATTACTTGGTCATAATCTCATCTTAAGAAAAGGGATGGGAGAAAGGGAGCTCTCTTCACCTAAATCGTCCGTAGATGTCGCGATATCTTTTTTATTTTTAGGATTGCTAATATCAATGGACTTTCCACTTGCAGAAGCTTTGCGTAGCTTAGATTGCAACAACTTCTTCTCTGTTAAAAGGAAAGGGATGAAACGACAGAAAATTATGATATTGTTTAAGAGGTGGAAGCCAAAAGGGTCTTAAAGAAGTGTACCAAAAAACATCATTACTTCAGTGCATTCACAATAGGAGGAAAACTGCTAAAATATAATACAGAAGCAGCAAATAAAAAAATGGTCGATCTACTTGTTATCATTTCTAAAAAATTCAAAATAAGCAGGGGATCAGTTTCAAGAACCATTACAGTTCCATTTAATTTGATTCATAAAAGGAAAATGTACTGGGGAAGGGGGAATTGTCCTCCATGAAAGCTATGAATCTGTAACAGCCTAAGTCCACCGCTAGCAGATATTGTCCTTTTTGGGCTTTCCCTTTCGGGTTTCCCCTCAAGGTTTTTAAAACGCGTCTGCTAGGGAGAGGTTTCCATATCCTTATAAAGAATGCTGTTCTCCTCCCCAATCGATGTGGGATCTCACAGAATTAGTCTGTGATTGAACATTTTGAAAAATCTGAGATGTTGGTGGGGATGTGACACTCAGATATTATATATTTGAGAATCCGGGGGTTACTATTCTCACGACAATCCACCATCCTCAATTAACAAATAACCAAAATGTATACTGCAAAGCAATCATCTAATTTCTCTTTATACTTTGTTGCATTCACTTGGCCATGCAGTTATGGTAAATTAGAGAATTATAAGAAATATAATACAAAACATAGTAAAGCATTCAAATTAGCCTATTAAAATTTGAAATATTACTTTTACAACAATCCTCAAATAAGACCTGCTTTGTCCGTAAGCCTATAACATATCAACCATGTATCAGTGATTTTTCACATACTCGTAAACTACAATACCGACTACACTTAAGGAATACCTCCCTAGTTTTAACGTTCATCATTGACTTGAAATCTGCCAGATTGCGTTCTTATAGCTAAGAAACGATATTCTTAATTAGATTATGTTTACGAAAAACTCATAACCATAACCTTTTATATTATAAATAAAAGCACAAGTCTAATAATGACCATTACCTCTGACCACCCACATTAAGGGGAGGGGAAAATTCATATTATCGAACTAATTTAAATTCAAACCATTATGTTTACCTTCCTGAAGAGCATCAATAGTTGATTGAAAATCATGACGTTCTCTCTCCAAGCTAGATATTTTCTTCCTGCAAGTTCCAATAAAATTATAATTTAAACTCCAGTTAGTCAAAACAGCTCAAAGCAAGAAGGTATAATTGGATGAGAACCTCTACAATGGATAACTTTTCATTGATTCAATGAGAAGTAAAAATAAGGAAAACAAAAAAAAACACTCCCCAAGCACTATGGAGAATACAATATATTGCTCCAAAAGAGGTATTACTAATTACAGGTGAAGAGTAATTAAAAATGCTAGGGGAAAGACGAAATTTATACGAAGTTGAAGTGGAAAATTAAACAAAACCCAATTTCCTTTCATTATTTGAAAAAAAAAAACTATCATTTCATTCTAACCACAACCCTCGGAGTAAAGCTTTGAAGCACTCGTGCATAAAATAAAATCTGCTTTTAACAGAAACTTTGACCACAGCAGGATTTATAAATTCTCCCTTACATATGTATGAAGCACCATCGATATTACCACCGCTTTTGTTTTCCTTTTTCTTTTTGTTTATGGGTGCTTTTGGTTGGTGATGCCTTTTCCTTTGTAGCCTATTCTTGTAGTTCTCTCTCTCACACTTGTAATGAAGTGGTCTTTTTTGTCCCAAAAAAAAAAAAACCATAACAAAATATTTTAAACAGATGCAATGCTTAGCCTAGTCATTTCAAAACACTTGAGTTCCATGAGTAGCCAGCCACTTACAGAACTTACCAAACTAAGAAATAACCATGTCTACACATAAGGGATTTAAAGCAGTGATCGGTTTAAGAACCAGAGGTTATTTGTTAACAGCCACAGTATAAGATGACGTACTTGTACGAAGAGATTTCAGCTTCTAGGTTCTCCAATTGCCTTTCCAGCTTTAACTCATTAGACCTTAGTCTTAAGGCCTATATAAATAAATAGGAAGCATAATTTAGACATCATAAATTGTCCATACAAGATGCAAGTAGGACTCCAACTCCAATCCCCATGATGGAGGGATATGTTCAGTCAAGTGAAGAGCAAATATACAGGCAGTTTTTTTTTTTTTTTTTAATCAATGTACAAAATATGTCTTTGAGAAAAGATCAATTATTTTTGCATTGGGAAAAAGAAACTTAGCAGGTAGATTTTTACAAGATAATCATTTTATTTATTTTATTTCAATATGAAGAAAAAAGAAAAGAAAGAAATAGCAACTTTCACCGAATAATCTATGGTTGTCGAGATCAAAACTACAAAGGAAAGCTAGAGCCTAACCACCTAGCTACAAAAACAAGGTAGGCAGTCCAAAAGATCAACTAGAAAACACTGTACTGGATTGATGGCCTTTGGAGAGCCACAATTTATTACCTTCTCTTCAAGACCAATTACTTCAGAAGCTATCAGCTTGGCACGTTCATCAGCTGCATTACACTCCAGTTGTACATTTGCATACTCAAGTTTGATAGATTCTAGTTCAACCTGTGGAATCGAAAGAGTTACACACACATACATATATATTGACAGGATAATAGGGAAAAACTTTACATTTCAGAAACACATCTATAATATTTCAAAATTATCTGGTTATGGAGCATTGTTGCATCAAAAAGTACTTAGAACGTGAAATCTTTAAGTCCTCAAATTAATGAAAATATCCAGGTGTGAGATGACATCTGACACAAACTATAACAGGAAGTTTATCAAACATCACACATAATGAAACTAAGGAAAGGTAAAAGAAATTCTATTTCACTAAGAAAACTCCAAAAGGAGTCGAAGGCAACTCATAAAGTCTCTAGACGAAACAGTTCCTCAAATTTATCAGGACAAAATTATTATAAATTATTTCAATCCCAATACTTAATCATGAGTTGAATCTAGAATATAAAACATGATCAAGTCCATTAAGAAGATAGAACTAGATTAGATACTATTGATTAAAGATTGTATCCAGCCTTCAGACTGAATATCTGTCCATAATCTTGTACCAAAACTCATTCTTAAACAAATTTCTTACGCGCACACACTTCATGGTCCATTGTAGGAATGAAAACCAGAGTAATAAAGAAGCTGAGAAAGAAAATCAAAGTAACATTCACTGCGGAGGCTAATAACCGCATTCCAATTTGGAAAAATTGATCTTTGGTGAAACCTAACAAAAAGGAAGAAATTAACAGAGGCATAAGAAAAAGACCAACCATCTGAGTCTTCATTTCCTCCTGTAACATCTCCATATCCGATTTTAGTTGGTTGACAACACTTCTCTGAAGAATTACCAAAAGAAAAAGAAAATGGAAATAAAAGAGTTCAATCCAAAGCCATATGAATATCAGGAATTAATCTTACATTTAATTTATTTCAAAGCTACAAAAATAAAAAAATTTAAAGGGTTCCCATTTATTTTTCATTGAACAAATGTGAAAGGAACAAAAAAGGGAACAAAATTACCTTGATTGGTCTAACTTAGAAAATAATCATAGATTATATATATATATATCTGAAAGGAGCATCTAAGAGCACGAACTATGTAAGAAATAATGTCTGATCATTAAAATAACAGATTCAAATTTGGAACCAAACTCTACGATTCATAACATGAATAAGGATGCTCAAATGGGAAGGTGGCTGTTTCTTAGTATCTAGCATCATTTGTGAAGTCATATCAGCTAGAGGGAGGATTTTTTTTAAAAAAAATTGTATACATTGAACACATGTTAGCAAAATAGTCACATTCGATGAAACTATAAATGTCTAAATGATAAAAGTCCCAGATTATTACTTTGTCAGGTCTAGAGACCAGGAAAATACAGAACAGTAAACCATGAACAAAAATGTTTGATCATCATACACGCGATAGAATTATATAATACACACGAAGAATCTATAAACCAACCTGATTATTATAACTATCAGTAAGAGATGAATTTTCAGCAGCTAAGGACTCTGCTAAAGCCCTTGAAGCATCCAAAGCTCTTTGTAACGAGAATTTCTCTTGTGTCAAATCTTCAATATGCTGACCAAGAAGAAAGTTGAAGACCATAAAAAATGTCAATGGAATTTAATCTTCACGAGAAAAAGAAAATGCAATGAAAGCTCACATTGTCAAAATGTCAAATTAGAAGACGAGAAAGACATTTCCTAAGAAGCACAAAAAGGTATGAAGTTCATCATTTATTCAAACAAAATCAACTCTTTGCCAAAATCTTCATTCTATATAGCTCATGGAGTCCAATAAATTGCAATAATAACATCTCACCTTCTGCCATCTATTATGCAATATTTTTTAAATATGAACACTTCATAAGCTTCTGCAAAATTTAAATGATTCTTTTTTCCTTTTATGCATTGGGCCATGGGTGAATAATATAAATGATGTTATATATATATATATATTAGGAAGTCAATTATAAGATGCAACAACAAAGAATTGTTGGAACGTAATTTTCAAAATCAATCAAACTACCAGTAGGACAGTAATATGACATGCACGATGACTCATCTTAGGATGACATGAACTTAGTAATTTCACGTAATCAATATGGCTCATCTTAGGAAAATTTGCTCCTTCATGTGAAGGCGTGCAACAACTCAAACTTGACATTCTCAAGTTTATGTAACTCGCTCGGAACAGGTTTCACCAGTTTTTGGTAATTTCACATAATCAATGAAATTGTTTGTTACAATAATAATGATTAGGAGAGAGAGACGCTACTCAAGTTTACATAAACATCAGAAATAACTAATTCTAAACATGAAAACCAATGGCGGAAAACCTTAGTACTCCAAGATGTATAGTAGACTAAATGTAAAGTATAACTGCATAATTTTCTCTCATTGACTTTTCAAGTTGGAAACACAGTTGAAAGGGTTAAGACTCAACCCATCTCCATGCCAATTGCAACTACAGGAAAACACTAAATTATCTATGAACGACTCAAATAAAACTTCGAAAAGAAAACTACATGATCCTTCCTAGCAAAGAGGACATTATGGTAGCTTTACATATTGGATGGACCAATTCCAAATTCAATGACCACAACCAAATATAGAAGTACCTGTTCCAGAGCAGCAAAATCTTCATTTTGTTTGGATGAAAAGAGCTCGTGTTTCCTCTCCATAGTATTATCCTCTATTGGCTGGTTCACCCCCTTAACAGGAAAAACTGAAGGAGGAAATGAATTGCTATATGGCACTGGAGTGTTTTGAGAGGCAAAATCTGAGGATGTTCCCACTTTTTTCATATCCATTAGTGGCTTCTGAAGATTTAATGATTCTGAGCCATCAGATTCATCTGTTCTAAACCCATCAGATATTCTGGATCCCTTGTCATGTTCGACATGTCCAAGAAAACTCCCTGAAGGAACCTTGGGTACAGTAATAGAATCAAGAAACGATGGGCGAGATCTCCTAAAACTGTTTTCAGATGATGCAGTGTATGGTTGTTCATAGTTGGAGGGGCCTCTAATATCAGTATTCAAGCCAGCAGATTCAGAGGACTGCACATATGCAGGCTTGATTCTAGTTAAATCAGTCACATCAATGGGCTTTCGTTGCTCAAGAACAGACGTCTGATTGTCAATCAATTCAAAATTTTTGTTCACATTTTCCCCAACTTCATGGGAACCATATCCTTTTCTAGTTGTACTATTAAAGAGGCCTATAGAACATACAAAACAATACGTTAGCATCAATCCTCTCAAGACAGAACATGGAAAAGAATAAGAAAAAAAAAAATCGTATCATAACAAGATATGAAATTGAAATCTAGAGAACACTACCATCATAAGATGACGAGAAAGAATGTTCACTAGCCAAAACATTGTTACTACTGGAATATGTATGTTGTAAACTGCCAGCAGTGTTCTGTGGAGAAGTATTTGCAGAAAATTTATGCAAAGAGCCAGAGCTCTTAATTATAGAATTCTCTCGACTATCTCTTCTGTAGAGTAGTCCATCCACCCCATGGTGTGCAGATTGACTAGAAATGCTATCGGTCCCTTCATTCGCTTGTGGGTTTCTGTCAAATGCGCTCCCAAATGGAGTTCTATCCTGGGATCCACTGATTACTCCAGAGTCGTTATTTATTTCTGATATCTCATTTCTACTATAATCATCTGTGGTTCCAGCGAGTCTTGAACCTTTGAGTGTCTTAATTTCTTGACTGTTTGACGGTTGCTTCACTGGATAAGCAGAGAAAGCTCCATCAACATTTCTTGTAGATGGATAGCTTGCACGACTTTCATTCAAAGCATTTTGATCAATATTCTGAGAAAAGTTGTCTGCATGTCTGACATCTTTGACTAGAGCAGAAGATGATTCAACAGCAGATCTGCCTGTTCCGTTTGTTGTCGTAGCTCCATCAGAATCTGTAATTCGTTGAGCATGTTCAGATTCTAAAGGCTTCTTCTCCTGGGAACTACCATCTGAAATGTGATTTTGGATTGGTGGTGCAGCTTTCTTAACTCGCTCTGCTGCCTTTTTCTTTCTGAACTCCTCTAACTGCAAGAAAAATGAAGTAATCAAATTTTCACGTACAAAAGGAATCAACGAAGTGATTATGAAAAGGGCACAAATTTTAATTTTTTTAAAGGAAAAAAGGGGTCTTAATGACAAAGCCTTGTCCAGACACACAGGAACAACCAATTTAATGAGAGAAAATGAAAGTCATTAGGAGTAATAAATCAAACCATCTAAATGCATCTGAAGTATGAGCATCAGGAAGTTTACTATAAAAGCACAGGGCATATGTAACCAAGTGTCAACGATAAAACCTTAGTGTAACTGCACGACTTACAACTTTACTAATTGGAGGTTTTTTTGTGTGAAATCCTTTAGCTAGAGACCTTTCTGCCTGCTTTGAGATGTAGTTCCTTTCGTTCCACTTAGTGAAAACTCTATCGCTATTCATAAACGAAGCGTCTAGATAAAAACGCTTAGGAAATGTGCTTAAAGGTATCAAACATGCATTCAAATCATCTGAGAAAGTAACAATACGACAGATGTAATGCTGAACAAGCACCAGAAGGTGGGTCAATCCCCTATCATAGGTGCAATTGATATCGACCCCACAGCTTAAAACATTTGGTCAAAAGTGCGAGCATAAACAAGTTATAGCCAGATACTTGGCATAGGAAAACATAGGCATTTACGTTTTTCCCCTTCCACTCGAAAAACCTCACCCTTTTGACCGTAAGAAGCTCTTTGTGCAGGTCGATAAGTCCAATTTTCAATCTTCGTTCAAACCTCAAGTCCAAAGTTATAAACAATATATATAGCTCGAAAAATTACAGCATCCTTAAATCCATGGCTTGTCATAAGTCAGCTTATCAACCTCCATGAAATCATTCATCCAAAGCATTGAGTACAAGCATTTTCTAATGAATATAACAGGTATCAGTTCCATGAATGTGAAAATTGAAACCAACGATTTCCCAAGCAGCTCGATCGTGGTCAATTAATCCCAACTCAACCAGGATATTGCATACAGAGTCTCGACATTAATAACCGACACTTTGATATAAAAACGTACAAAGCTACATGCTCAGAAAACATCCAATCCAAATTGAAGATTTGAATTACATTCAAGAGAGAGAGAGAGAGAGAGAGAAGAAAAATCCTTACCCGACGCTTCCCTGCTTCCAAATGCTCTAATTTACGAGTCGAGGCCATCGAATTGGGCAAAACCTGAGCCGAAGCCATCAAAACAACGACCCCCAGCTCAAGAAGACAAACACAAACAAACCCAAAATCCTCATGGTGACACCATTTCCAGGTACAAAAACACAACCCCACAAAACGAACCAAACAAATCACCCCCGGCTAAATACAATGAATCTAAACCAAACACTTGGAGACTAAAGTAGCAGAAAAACATCCGAAATTGATGATAGCTGTCGGGAAATTGATGGGAAAACTACAGAAAATGAAGAATTGTGAATTGGAGAAGAGGAAAAATGTTGTTGGATAAATCCGAAGATATAAAAGGGGGCAGATTCCGATCGGATCGGACACGAGGAGATCTGTGGGAAAAATGAACAACAATCTGGCAGATCTCCTCTGCTAACTTCGTTCCCCTGTGTATGCGTTTGTAGATTGTTCCCACAGAGAAAAATTTTGCGGATTTTGCTCTTGTAATTTCGGTGGGGCGTCAAAAAAAAAAAAAAAAAGAAAAAAAAAAAAAAAATCCTCTACCCGCCGTGAGCCTGTCAACGCTGGTTTCCAAAAATATAATATATGGAAACGTCAAACGTGTGTTTCATTCTGATTGGGTAGTTCGCGGCGGGTAAAATGTTTGGATTAATTAATTATTTAATTGTTAAACAAAAATTAGTTTGAATTAATAAAAATATTCATAAATTTTCTATTTTATCTAAAAAAAAATATTCTAAACTTTTTAAAAAAATTAAAACTATTTTTACCAATACTTTAATACAAAAAATAAACATTTAAAATTTCATTATTTTTTTTTAAAGTAAAAGCAATAATACTATTATCATTAGTAATATAGATGGAATCGTTAGTACTGCATTACAAATATATCATGAATTTTCGAAACCTACACTAATATGTTTAAATTTGTATAGACTTTTTTATTGTTATTATATAACATAAATCATTGATTTATATTATAAATAGTCAATTCCTTTAATTTATTTTTAACTATAAAAAAACAAAAATTAAGTTTATCATAATTTTTTTTTAAGTTTTTTAAAAAATTTAAGGGTATTAATAATATTTTTTAAAATTGTACGGAATTTCTGTTATTTAAATTCTCAATATTATAAATTTAGTTTTTAATCAATATATTTGATACGATTTGATTACAAATAAAATTTTAATTTATACATAATCAATCAATTATTTTTATTATAAAAAAATCTTATAATTTATCAATAATCTATTAAATACATAAATGAATGTTTAAAGATGAGGGATTATAATTTAATTTTGCTTGAATATATGCTATTCACCTTTTAAATTACCTATTTATTTAAAAAATATTTTTCAATTGAAATTTTTATTGTTTAACGAACAGAACAACATGGTCTGGGTGGTGTAGTTGGTTATCACGCTAGTCTCACACACTAGAGGTCCCCGGTTCGAACCCGGGCTCAGACATTTCTTTTTATTTTTAGAGTTTTCATTTGATATTTATTAATTTTTTTTTTTTTTTGTTGGAGTTTTCAGTAAACAATTAGTTGGTTATTTCGATAGTTTTATACATGAAAGATCCTAGGTTTTATTTGATATTTTATTAATATTTTTTTTGTTTTGTTACACAAATTTAATTTCAAAATTAAATCATTATAACATAAATATAATTTGAAGTATATTAATATAATATTTATGATAAGTACCAGATTGGTGGTGTATTTGGTTATCACGCAAGTCACACACAAAAAATCTCCGGGTTCTACCAACTTACACAAGCCAATTTTAAGTTCCTTCTTAGCACATCGTAGCTCAAAAGCCTCAACTTACTACGAGTATCGACCGAACCAAAGTCGCCACCGACTAGGCTAAGCATGCTGTTCAGTTTGGCATACAAGAAATAAATAAGAAGAATGAAGATAAATTCATGTCTAATTCCAAGTCCCAAGTTTCAGTGAGATACATGGGTGAAAGGAGATGTTTACTGAGTAAAGAAGACAGTTTTAGCAAAACATTTGAAGAAATTTTGACATGCTTCTTTTATTTTCATGAGAAGGGCCATGAAGAACCAGCAAATCAGGAAACAAACCCATATGAGGATGTAAGTCGCAGCGCATACACAAACAGATTACATGCCAACCTCAAAGAAGTCTGTTCGAAACAAAATCACCAGACTTCGGGTCGTAGCTCACCGGTCGCTGGAGGCATCCATTTTCCGGAGTTGTAGACACTTTCACCAACTTTCCAACCAGGCACATCCTTCATAACTTCAGCCTCATATTCAAGGTAACTCTTCCACTCTTTGACGAATCTAGAAAGCGAGAACAGACATGGTTAGATAAGTGATATTAAACTCTGTTAAAACCGTCAAGGATTCAGTAGTTTCAATCAGTGTTACTGTAAGTTTGAGGGCAGCCTACACGAAAAATCATCCATTTACCTTTCATCTTCCTCGGCTTGAAGCACGGGCAATATTGCTCGTCGGGCTGCATATTTCTCTTCCTTCAGCGCCCTACCAGAGAGAGGAAAGGTAAGTAAAAGAGATACTATGTATTCAGGCCAATGCCCCGTACACGTCTTACATGCTCATTGTGAAATTCATAGTTTGCAACAAAAGAGTAATATAAACTTATTAAACCAATCATAAATAGGAAGAAACGACGGGTCGAATGAAAGCAGTAAAGACTATTCCTTTAAACTATCTGTAAATCCCATACAAAGCCTTCAATGTACGAAGAAACTATAATCACTCTTCCTTTACAAATAATGTAGACCGATGATATCGGTTACGGCTATTAATCCTAAACAAATCAAGTCGAAACATGAATATGAAATTGAAATCACATTGAGCACATTCTAGAAATTCTGTTGCAGTAATTTAATGCGAGAACAACAGACCAGGTAAATCAGATAAATAAACAAGTAAAGGCAGTAATTTAAAATTGAAATTCATGGCTACATCTCTACCCAACTATATTTCACATACCTTGAAAACAAAACGGGTGCATTTGTAACATTATACCAAGAGATTAGATGATGTTAAATAGAAGCACATAAGACATCTACCTGAGATCTTTGTCCACCTATCAAGTCCTCAAACAACCATTCTTGCAACAATCAAATAATTAGGGAAAATTTTACTTTTATCACCTATTCTAAACTAAATGAATCAATTTGAATATTTAACTTTCAATTTGCTCAGTTTCTTTGGGATCGTGGAAATCATCGTTTGGTGTGCGTTGCGCTCAGGGACAGGATGATTGCTTGTTGTTGAGGAGGTGCTTTTGAATCCTCTTTTCAGGAAAGAGGTAAAGTCCTGTGGAAAACTAGCTTCTTTGCTCTTTTGTGAGATATTTGGTTGGAAAAAAAAAACAATAGAAATTTTGAGGAGTTGAGAGAGCGAGTGAGGTGGCTAGATTTAAAGCCTTCTTTTAGGTCTCGGTCACTATGGCTACTATGGCTGATCTTGGCCTTGTTCTTTTGGATTGGAGACATTTTTAAAATTTTGTTTAGGCTTGTTTTTTGTATGACTATGTATTCTCTCATTTTCTCAAAGAAAGCTCAATTTCTTACCCAAAAAAAAAAAACCCAATTAGTTAAGTTACACTTTTTGTGAAGCGTGAAGCGTGAGATCCCACATTGGTTGGATAAGAAAACGAAGCATTCCTTATAAAAGTGTGTAAACCTCTACCTATAGACGTAACTTGAGGCTGACGTCGATACATAACGGGCAAAAACGGACACGCGGTGTGTCCTCACAATATCAGAGCTAGACACCAGGCGGTGTGCCAGCGAGAACGCTGGGCCACCAAGAGGGTGGATTGTGAGATCCCATATCCATTGGAGAGGGGAACAAAACATTCTTTATAAGGGTGTAGAAAACTCTCCCTAAAAGACACATTTTAAAACCCTGAGGCTAATGACGATAAATAGGCCAAAGCGGACAATATCTGCTAGCAGTGGGCTTGGGCTATTACATGAAGAGATATAACTAATTTTGACAATTTTTTTTTGTTGTGAGGACAACCAAAGTCCCAAGATAAGAAGAAGATGGTAGGTATATAAGTAAGAACAACTATCTCCATTTGGTATGAGACGTATTAGGTAAAACCAAATAAAGACTTATGTCCATTGTAGAATTATAGAAGGTTCGTCGTCCTTAACAAATGGTAAGAAAGGCATGCCCCAAACTTAAACATGTCGGTAAAATCCTTCGAATCTAAACATGTGGATAGTGATGAGCCTCAATGACATAGTTACATGAAGATCAGTGATTAGCTATATAAGATGTGGTGTGCTTGAAGAAAGGCTCAGTGGTCCTCCGTTTGAAGATAACGTGTATAATTGGGAACAACTATCTCCAATAGTATGAGATATTTTTGGTGAAACCAAAAGGAAAGCCATGAAAGTTTATGCTCAAAAGTGGACAATACTGTGCCACTGAAATTATGGAGTGGTTCATTGTTCTTAGAAGTTCTTATGAATGAAAAATGTTATTATGCAAGGATGTATTCTTCTAATTGTATTAAAGAAAAACTCTTTCGTTGGGCAATTTTCAAACTATGTGTAGTTTTGAAGGTGTTTTAATGTATGTACGAAACTTAAACCTCAACAGATTCAAAGCGAGATGCAAACGAGGAATGGAGATGCGGCCTCAACCCACCCTCGATTAAAGTAGCTAAGAAAATGCTAATTTCTTCTCAAAAAAATCAAATGACTTGAAACTGAATCAAATCCAGGTATCAAACCTAAACTCTCAACAGAAATTCGCTCCAAGGCATCTACCCGGCAAATCGGTAAAATCCAAAACAGCCCATCACAAAGCATGAATCTCGAAAGTCAATAAAAATAATCAAATCCCTAGCAGAAATCCTGGGTCCAGAAGTCTAATACATCCCAAGCTAACTCGCCCCTTAATTCGCAGAAAAGACGAAATCCAGATAGAAAAGCGGTAAATCCCATTACTACTGGAATGGTATAAAACAGGTAATGACCATGGATTAAACTAAGATAATGGGGGAGAAAATTCAGACCTTCGGATCTTGTTGCCCTTGCCGACCTGATACATCCCCCAAGAAAATGCACCAAACGCAGTAAGGAAAATCGCCATGGCGCTAGGGCCTTTGGTGGGAATCCGGCGAGCATAGCGAACCGGAGCGAATCCACCCGGCGGTGGCCCGTCCTGGAGGATCGGCATGTCTTTGACACTGGCCATGCCAGGCTTCTTCCGAATCGCGGCCTCCGTCATCTCAAAGAGCTGGTTCGACGATCAAGTGAACGAATCAAAAGCTGGCTGTAATGGAGAAATGAGATTTGGGAATTGGGAGGTTTCGAGAACGAAAGAAGCCGAAAGAGACGAAGAAGAGACTCAAGTAGAATGCAGAGGGCGGAACCCGAGCGTATGAAAGCCCACTTTGCTGTCTAATAAGACCACGCCACGTTGTTACTGTCATGTCACCCGCAGGTGAACGAGTTATTGCCCGTCACACAAATGGGAGAAATTAAAAAATTAAAAAAAAATCCAAAAAAATTGTTTTCCCAAGACTTTCAATTATAAATAAAGTGGTATATATGAATTATTATTCACCAAACAAATTAAAATTACAAACAAAAATCATATATATATATATATTAAAAGTTA